>CANJKZ010000120.1:2127500-2700000 GCA_947471745.1 Closterium sp. Naga37s-1 | reverse complement strand
TGCGACCTGTATACTTCGCTATAAAATCTAACCCTCAGCTGATTCGCGTGATGTAGGAATGACTAATACGAGTAGTATATTACTTGCTGAACATGCGTGCGGGTTAGAGGGTAGTTAAGTCTGACATTGCTTCTTGTTGGCTGCTGGCGTCACTAGCTAGTTAATCGAGATCGAAGTACTTGTCGAGGGGAAAAGTAACCCTCGACTTTGCGATCTGGTTCACTTGGTTGAGAGGAACCCTCGGGTCGGGCCAGAAACCCGACCCGACCTAGCGCGCGGTACCCGAAATCGGGTCGGGTATCATATCGGGTCAAAACCCGACCCGACCCGAAGTCGAATCACGGGTCGACCCAACCCGGCCGGGTAAACCTGACCCGACTTGGCCGGGTCAGGCTTTCAAGGGCTCTGACCCGACCCGGCGAGCCGGGTTGCTCAAGCCTAACCACATGCTGTGCCGCACGCAACCACATGCTAAATTCGTACCCGGCTGATGACAGTGAGGCGTACAGTTAAAAAGGACGCTTCAAAGGATCAGCAGGGGCACTGTACCTGCAGCATGGGTGCTGTACCTGCAGCATAGGCACTGTACCTAGGGATGAGCAATATAACGAACTCCTGTTCGGTTTGCCTCGAACACGTTCGAGGCAAACCGAACTGGAATTTTTTTTTGCCTAAATTGTTCGGGGCGAACATGTTCGGTGTTCGCCCGAACACGTTCGCCGTTCGCCCGGCTCAGCTGGCCGAGGCGCGTCGAACACGAACGTGTTCGTGTTCGACACGGGCCTTCGACAAACACCAATGTGTTCGTCGACGAATAGGCCCGCGACCAATTTTTAAGTGCAGACCGAGCATTTCGCCGTTGCTTAAGTGCAGATCTAGCATTTCGCCGTCACACGCTGGCACTAGCATGGGGGAGGGAATGTGCAACGATTTGAATTTTACTCTATTTGGACCTTACAGCCACCTCACAAATGTCAACAATGCACAATCCACAAACATGTGAATCTAGTGAATGTAGTCCCGGGGCGAACACGAACGTGTTTGCCACGAACACGTTCGTGTTCGCCTGCGTCAACAAGGTGTTCGCCTTCACTGGCGAACGGCGAACACCCTTTTTTGCTAAAGCTGTTCGGCGAACCGAACAGTGTTAGGTTCGCCGAATGGCGGTGTTCGTGCAGGGGCGAACGCGAACACGTTCGTGTTCGCCTCTTGCTCATCCCTAACTGTACCTACCTGCAGCATGGGCACTGTACCTACCTGCAGCATGGGCACCATGTAGAAGTGCGGCACGAGAAAGTAGTCGGTGTAGAGTGTGGCGAAGCGTGCTGTTGCCATGGCCTGCTGCTCCGCCTCACAGAACATGCCCCACGTGTCCGCCTTGGAGCTGCGCCGTGGGTGGGGGAAGAGGAGGGAGTGGAAGGATAATCAAGAAATGGAAGGTGGGGGGGATGAGGGGGTGTGGAGAGCAAGCAAGGAGGGCAGGCATGCACGGGGTGAGCAGCAGCAGGTGCAGCTCCAATGGGATCCGAACCTCGCCATGGCCTTTGCTCCTCATGAGCCTCATAGAATACATGCTCAGCGTGCTGGCAGCAGCAAGAGCTCCGTGTGTTTGCTGACGTTACTCACTCCCATGAAATGTGCATGCTGGCGTCACCAAGTTTGAAAAATACAGTTTCCGTAAAATAAGGTCCGTTTTTAACAGTAAACAACGAAAAAAAAAAAAAAAAAAAAAAAAAAAAAAACGGCCGGTTTCTTGTTAGGGAGAAAAGAGAGACAACGAAGAGGTCGGATAGAATTCCAATGATTGCTACAAACGGAATCATGCAAGAGAAGGCTAACAATTGTGCTTATAAGTTGATGTGTTACTCTTCTACTACCTGCTCAACGACAGTACAAAACGGTTGTTTTCTTTTCACCAAATGGAAAACACCTACAGTTTATTATGACTGTAACTGTTTTATATGATACCCGCTTTTACGGTAAATTTTAACGACCATTATTTTTTACCCTCAACATCACTCACTCCCTTGACATGTGCACGCTGACGTCACTCACTCCCATGACATGTGCATGCTGACGTCATGGCCATCCCATCCATCGACGATGCCTCGGTTGCGTGCCGGCGACCTGTGCACCGTCTGGGATATGGTGCTGGGGGCGGGGGGTGGGGGGGTTGGGCAGATTGACTTTCGAGCAGACTCAAAAGCCATCCCATCCATTGATGAGGCCTCTGTTGCGTGCCGGCGACCTGTGCACCGTCTGGGATAGGGTGCTGGGGGCGGGGGGTGGGGGATGGGCAGGCGCGATGGGATGCACGATGGGGCAGGAAATTTAGGGTGCAGGATGTGGCAAGGGTAATTGGGAGGGAAGGGAGGAAAGCGTGCGAGGAGCGCAGGGCATGTGAAAGCATGCGAGGAGGGCATGTGAGGGCATGTGAGGAGGGCATGTGCGGGCATGTGAGGAGGGCATGTGAGGAGAGCATTTGAGGAGGGCATGTGAGGAGGGCATGTGAAACAAAGTGGTACGGAGGGAACGTGCGGGACCCGGTGCGTGCCTTGGTGGTGGACAGCACACGAGTACAGCGCAGAGTGCGCAGGTCAGAGCAGACGGAGTGGCGCAGAGCACAGCAGTGATGACAGGGCAGGGGTACTGAGTTGGGGGTAGAGTGCAATGTGCACCCCGCTTCCATGCATGCATGGGGACTCACTTGAAGGCGTCGAGGGGGATGGTCCAGAAGGAGCCGGGAAAGGGGCACAGAGCAGAGCAGTGATGAGGCACAGGGGTACTGCTGTGCATGCATGCATGGCACAGGGGTACCCAGCTTCCATGCATGGATGGGAACTCACTTGAAGGCATCGAGCGGGATGGTCCAGGAGGAGCCGGGGAAGGGGTCGCAGAAGAAGCGGCAGAGGAAGGAGTCGGGCGGAATGATGAGCGTGCGGTTGGTGAGCAGCGCGTAGGAGAAGGCTGAGATGAGCGCCATTATGCGATTGCCCACCCCTGCAGTGCACCCGTGTCCCGGGGGAAGGCACGGCACAGCACAGGTGGAGAGGGGGGAGGCACGGCACAGGTGGAGAGGGGGGAGGCACGGCACAGGTGGAGAGGGGGGAGGCACGGCACAGGTAGAGAGGGGGGAGGCACGGCACAGGTGGAGAGGGGGGAGGCACGGCACAGGTGTAGAGGGGGAAGGCACAGCACAGGTGGAGAAGGGGATTTGGGTGGCGCATGCACAGCACGACAGCAACCATCCTCACCAGTGGCATACCTGCCTTACAGCCTCACATACACACCCATGGACGAACCTCGACTGCATCCTCACACGCTTCTTTGCACCCCGTTCAGCCTTCTATTCACTCTCGGGGGAGTTTTACGCCACACAATGCAGTGCCTCGCGCCTCACTGCCACCTCTCCAGACCGCAGATTGTGCTGCCGCACTCACTCCCTCTGCTATCTCCTGTGATGCTCTCAGCTTCCTTTGCACATGAGCACAACACAATTTCCAGTAGCTCTGGGCCATCACACATTCCCAGCGTGCACCAGACAGAGCAAACGAGCGAGCCAGCTGGTGCATGGTGGGCAGGCATCATGCTCCGCGCAAAGCTTGTGATAGCCGGGAGCAGGTGGTGCATGGGATCCAGTCAGGACTGGAACCACGGATAATTCTGAGAAATATCAACAACATTTATCTTCGTCCCATCTGATTTTGAGAAGTATCAACAACTTGTGGTTCGCTGGCTAACATAGATTTCTGCCGCTTACCATGGCGAGCGGGCGGCATATAGAAGAGATACTTGCAGTTCCCCAGCCCCTCAATGCCATCCTTCCACCCCGTAGACCTGCCCCGCCACCCCCCCACACAGCAATTGATGGGGCGATGGGTGCACTGCACAGATGGGTGGGGCGATGCGAGAAAGGCATGGAATGGCGACGGCAAAGGCGTGGAAAAGGAGCAGCAGAGGTATGGGCGAGGCATGGAGGATGATTGGATTAGAAGCGGCAAAGGCCTGGAGTCAGAAAGCTCACGGGTTGCTGTAGAAGGCTCACGGGTTGCTGTAGAAGGCGTGCCAGTCGTGGATCTGCGTGCAGCGGCGGTGCATCCGACGGTACTCCGACAGACGCCGCCTCAACGCCATGGATGGCGGCAGCTGGCGATCAGGGCGCTGCCGTACACCCAGTGGGGGAGGCGCAGCGCAGAGGCCATGCATGAGTGAGTGAGTGAGGCTTGAGATCGAGGGGACAGGAAGAGGAGGAGAAGAGGCGAGGAGTGAACGGTGAAACAAGAGAACAGCAGGAACGAAATCTAACCGTGACATAGATGCATCTCACCGTGACATACATGCATCTCACCGTGACATACATGGATCTCACCGTGACATACATGCATCTCACCGTGACATACATGCATCTCACCGTGACATACATGCATCTCACCGTGACATACATGCATCTCACCGTGACATACATGCATCTCACCGTGACATACATGCATCTCACCGTGACATAGATGCATCTCACCGTGACATACATGCATCTCACCGTGACATACATGCATCTCACCGTGACATACATGCATCTCACCGTGACATACATGCATCTCACCGTGACATACATGCATCTCACCGTGACATACATGCATCTCACCGTGACATACATGCATCTCACCGTGACATGCATGCATCTCACCGTGACATGCATGCATCTCACCGTGACATACATGCATCTCACCGTGACATACATGCATCTCACCGTGACATACATGCATCTCACCGTGACATACATGCATCTCACCGTGACATACATGCATCTCACCGTGACATACATGCATCTCACCGTGACATACATGCATCTCACCGTGACATACATGCATCTCACCGTGACATACATGCATCTCACCGTGACATACATGCATCTCACCGTGACATACATGCATCTCACCGTGACATACATGCATCTCGCCGTGACATACATGCATCTCACCGTGACATACATGCATCTCACCGGGACATACATGCATCTCACCGGGACATACATGCATCTCACCGTGACATGCATGCATCTCACCGTGACATACATGCATCTCACCGTGACATGCATGCATCTCACCGTGACATGCATGCATCTCACCGTGACATACATGCGCATCTCCCATTGGCTCCAGCATCTGTCCCCTGCCCGCCGCGTGTGCCGTTTAACCCCGTCCGCCCACACCCCAGGGCCCGCCATGCCCCCACGCGCGCCCACGTGCATGCCCTCATGCCCATCGCTGCTGACGTCGTTGCCACCGCCCCCCTCACTGCCTTGCCCATCCGCCAGCCTGCGTCGCCCACCCGTGCCTCGCCTGCCCTCCCCTCGCCTGCGCGCCTCTCCGCGCACTGAAGCTCGTCGCGTCTCCGCCACCTCCCTTCCCCGTATCGCTTCCCACCTCCCCTCCCGCTTCCGCTCCCCCTGCCCCTCCCACCGTGCGCCCCTTGGCGACCGCTGTCGCGTCCCCTTCTCGTCGCCGCCACGCGCGGCCTGCTGTGACTGCCGCCCTGACAACCACCCACCCACATCGTCGCCATCAGCACTTTCACTCTCACCATCACCTCCGTCACTGTCACCTCCGTCACTGTCACCTCCGTCACTGTCACCTCCGTCACTGTCACCTCCGTCATTGTCAGCGCCATCTAGTAATCCCCCAATTACACGATCACTCACGACATCCCCCCTCGTGCCCGTTTCAACCTCATACCCCCTCCACGCATCGTCGTTCCCACCCACGCGCCATCCACGGTCATCCCGCGCCTCACCGCCCGAACCATTTCGCCGCCGTACCCCAGCCAGCTCGCCCACTCTCGCTCTCGCTAACGCCCCGCTCGCGACGGGCCCTTCACCAGCGGCGACAGCGGCGGCGGCGGCGAACATAAGCAGCGCCGCCGCAACGCGCGCGACAGCCATCACAAAAATGTAAATCGGCGATGTGTTAGAGGGACATTGACCGTCGCGAATTTCAGGGTAGTTCAGTAGACCCGCAATGCCGTCACGGCAATGTCTTCCGAAAGGTATTAGCGGAGCGTGCGGCTGCTGGTATTCACAATGGAAACCCTGATTACCATCGCTGCTCCCTGAAACAAATTCAAGCGCTTGGACTAGAGGAACTGGGCGTGGCGCGACTACCAGTGAGTTCCGGCCTAACAGTTCTTGCCGCGCTCAGCGCACGGTGCTTGCATATCCTGGAGGTCGCCGGAGAAAATGCAGCCTGGTTCAGTCACTCTCTGGAAACGAACTGTATCCTCTATGAGAGGAAATGACGAATTGCCATGTTTTCAAGTTTCCGATTCCTTTGGGCAGTGACTTTGACACCGCCTCACTTCTCCGATCGCGTCCGATTCCTTGGGGCAGCTGGTTTCTACATTTCCAATTTCCTGTGACCAGGAAAATTATGAAGTTACCTGGTTTCAGTTTAGTGGCCAGTGGAAAAAATAAACCCCTCTCGGATGGCTGGTCATTTGGGAGGCATCAACCCTAAACACCTTGACTCATGGTGTTTAGGGTTGATGCCTCCCAAATGGCATGCCCTCCATGAGGGGTACATATTTTTGTCCCAAGCTTCTCGTAATTGACGCGACAATTCAATTTATGCTACCCCAATAAATAAACAAAATATTAGTCTCTGGACTCGAAAAGGGGCAATAGCGTAAATAACTGACCGAAGGTATCGGACTCGAGCGCGAAGCAAGACGGTGTCAAAACCACTGCCAAAAGGAATCGGAAACCCGAAACCAGGGCGGTCCGTCATTCCCTCCCTTTATGACGTTGGGACAACGCGATTCGCCCCTCCAGTGCAAGACAGGGTTTCAACAGTTACATGGCGGAAATTCATCTGAATCCTATGGACAAAGGCGGTGTTTGGAATTGAGGCTCGGCCTGATGGACAAAGCCTGATGCAGACATTGAGACATTGAATGACATTGAGGTTAAAGCTGCAGTATACATTTGAAAGGTTGGGTTCAAAAACTTTTGAAATTTGAAAAGTTGCCCCAAAGCTGTGAGGCACACAATAAAAACCCTAAACCCGGCTGACAAATGTATACTGCAGATTTAAGAATTGAGGCATTCAATTTCCTGGCGTTCACTTGAGAGAGCCAAAATGTTACGGGTTTCTAGGAAGATTGACCAATGAGGGTGCTCCGCACCTACTGATGCGTCCATAATGCGACCTCGAGTGGTTGCATGATGCGCGCATCAATGATGCGCCAGATTGCTAGGAAAGGAAACCCCGTGGAGGGCGGTGACATTTCAAATTTCGGGGGCCAAAAAGGTTGTTCTACGGGCATTCGGGTTTGTTTTGCTTCGGCAGCCATGCGCTTAACGTGAGCCTTGATAGCCGACAACAGGTTATGAAGGAAGGATTCAGGAACCCTATTTCACAGTAGCCATCCGGGCTGATGAGCCCGTAGAACGCAGCCCTCAATGTCATTCAATGTCTCAATGTCCGCATCAGGCCGAGCCTCTAAGGAGCCGGAAAGACTCCTGGGGGTGTGGATCACGCCGAGTGGAGATGCCGGTCCGTCCTGGGACAGAACGTACGAGAGAATAAGGGAAGAGCTGAGTAAGTGGGAGGCACAGTACATAACTACGACAGCCAGAGTGGCGGTGGTCAGCTGCTACGTCTTATCGGTGCTGATGTTCCAAGCGCAGGTATACCCGCTGCAGGAGAAAACGTGGGATACGATAAGGAAGCAGTGCTACGCCTTCGTATCTAGGGGGGAAGCCTCGGAGGAGAAGGTCTTCATTCTGTGGAGCGCGTACCTGGCCTGCCTCCCGAGGAAGGATGGGGGGCTGGGTCAAATTGACCCGAAAATCTGTCTGGACGGGCTGGCGGTCCGCAGCATCGGCAAGCTGCTGAAAGAGTCGGATGGAACGCGCCGGTGGTTGGCGGAGAAAGCGGCGTGCTTCCTGCAGGGGGCTGCCATGCCCTATGCACATCCTGCAGCTGGGAAACGCTGGGAACAGGGAAGCGAGAGGTGGAAAGCAGCGGTAAAAGTCTTATGGAATCCCCCTACGCGGAGATGCCGGAGCCTGCGAACAGACGGGAAGTGGAAGAGGAGTTCCAGTGCTTCAATCGACGTATTATGCATCGGGGGAAGAGCCCCTTCAGAATGCAGAAAGGCACAGAGAATTTGCTGACGACGCGCATAAAAGACATACTCACAGACAAACCTGGAGGACGGAGGGCGCTGAAAGGAGAAGAGCAGCTGAAAACGGAGCTGGGGAGCAAAGAAACGGCGGAGATGGTGGTGAAGGCATACAAGGCCATCCCACTCGAGTGGAGGCCATGGTAGAGGAGCCAGTGACGGCGGAAGCCGTGCAGGCGGCTTCTAAGTTCGTGGACCATGTCAGAGGGGATGCACCAGCTACACATCCATGGGAGATAAGGGGGATGGGTGGCAGCAAAATCAGCGCCACACTTCACCTGCCAGATTGCAAAGGAGTGCTGGAGGGACCAGCGAGGGCGAGAGAGATGAGTTTCGATGTGGTCAGGGTGCGGCCGGTAGTGGTTAGCGAAAAAAGAGTGGTGGGGCCGGTAGGCGAGCCGAAGACGAGGCTGCTAACTAAGTCCGAGCTCTTCGCCGGAGGTAACCTGGCACCTCTACAGCAAGTCCAAGCCGCGCTCACTAAGGAGACGGGGCGGTCTTGTAGGCAGGCTGAGTGGGAATTAGAGAGGGGGAAAAAGATTGACTGGAAAAGGGTCATTACAGCCCGTGAATCCATAAATGTCCCTCATAAAGCGAGAGACGTTTTGCTCAGGGTGCACAGCATGAACCTCCAGGTGGGGGCAAGGCTGGATTTTTTCAGCAGGATGATCAACTGCCCGCACTGCGAGGGGGGAAGAAACCCTGGCTCACTGTTTGTACAGCTGCCCGGTAATACAACCGATCATTGGCGCGCTCAAGAGGTCGCTGCAGCTGATGAACCCTTGCAGGCCGATGGAATCTCTGGGGGACCTGCTTTT
The DNA here is from genome assembly GCA_947471745.1 of Closterium sp. Naga37s-1. Classification (NCBI taxonomy): domain Eukaryota; kingdom Viridiplantae; phylum Streptophyta; class Zygnematophyceae; order Desmidiales; family Closteriaceae; genus Closterium; species Closterium sp. Naga37s-1. Next base: position 2,691,004 of record CANJKZ010000120.1, on the reverse strand, counting down.
TGAGAGGGGTGGCACGGCCACGGGTTTTCCAGAGATGACACTAATTGCTGTAGTGTTGCGCCATGTGTGGCTGGCAAGGTGCGATGCTGCGTGGCGGGCGATTGGCTTCGAAAGGAAGAAAGTGGGGCGCCGTGCTGTGCTGGATTTCGTGAAGCATGCGAGAGTTGTGCTAGCATCCAAGGCCAGGATGATGGCTAAAGATGGAGATGGAGCTGAGGGGAGGCCAGATCGTTGGAGACAAGTGGCGGACGACGAGAGGCAACAGCTGCAAGGGATCTGCAGTGCGGATGGCCCGACAAAGTGGACGGCCCAGTTCTTATCCATATGGCGCAATCCGAGAACGTTCCATCACCCACCATAGAAGCTAAAGGGGGGACATGCATCGCTCTCTTAGCGAAGCTTGTGCCCTCCAGGACTACAGTTACGACTGTGGATGTATCTGTCAGAATTATGAACGAGAATGAATGAACTAGCAAAGAGTTGGGTACAAGTACTAACCCTAATTAGGTTGTACCCCTTATGGGCTACCCCTCTACAGCCTACACAATGTAAGCTATATATAAGTTTGACACACCCCCATAGGCCAAGTGGGGGAGAACAAGAGGTCACAAGACCAGTCATGAAAAGCAAAGCAAGCTCAGGGTGGATCACAAAGTCAACACATAGGCCGAGCACAAGCAAAGGGCCACAAGGCCAGCTCACATGCAGAGTTACATAAAAGAGAACAAACAATACAGTGATCATACCCTAACAAGTGCAAGCATGCAGGTATATATATAGATCATAGTACAAGCAAAGTCACGCAGTAAGCAAGTGAGGCAAAGTATGCACAAGGCCTAACACATTAGAGAAGCGCTGATGATCACCAGGCGGAAGTGCCTTGGTGAATATATCAGCAGTGTTGGCCCTAGAAGCCACGTACGCAAGCCGAAGCTGGCCACGCTGCTGCAACTCTCGAGCAAGGAAGTATCGCAGAGCGATGTGCTTCAATCTGTGCTCCTGTCTGTGCTCCTGACACAAGGCAATCATGGCCTTGTTGTCTACGTACAGAACTGGAGGCGAAAGAGGCTGCTCTCCCAAGTCTGTCAGCAGGTAGGTGAGCCAGCGTAGCTCCTGTGCAGCCATGGCCCCGGCGTAGATCTCAGCCTCACAACTGGGGCTGAGAACCGAAGACGAGCGGGTAGACCGCCAGGAAACAGAGCCAGAGCCAAGGCTGAAGGTGTAACCTTGTGATGACCGCTGCGTAGCTGAATCGTCAACCCAGGAAGCCTCTGCGCGACCGGTGAGGACAAATGGACCCCATCCTTCAAGCACGAGCCCCATGCCCAACGTACGGCACAAGTAATGCAGTACTCTCTTTGCATCATCCCAGTGCACCTTTCGGTGCCTACCGGGAGCCACATAGCGAGCCAGGAGGCTAAGAGGGTACGCGAGGTAAGTTCGTGTGCACGTTATCAGGTACATGAGGCAACCCACAATCTGTGGGTATGGACCACTCGGCTCTACGGACTCGTCCGAAGGTGGAGCTGAGAGCGAGTGGCTGGTAGACAGAGGAGTGGGTTGTGGTGAGGAGAACTGGAAGCCGAAGCGCTGAAGGACCTGGTGCACCATGTGTGACTGAGCCAGGGTGATGGTGCGCCGTGCTCTGTCCCGGGTGATCTGCAATCCAAGATAGCTGTGCAGTTCACCCAGGTCAGTGCAAGTGAGTCTCTTCTGCAGCTCCGAGGTCACAAGGGTCAGTGCCTCAGTGTCAGCAGTGGCAAAGACCAAGTCGTCAACGTACACGAGGACGTAGAACGGCGGCAGCGAGGTGTCGGTGCGCAGAAACGGGTCAGCAGTAGAAGGAGCAAACCCAAGAGCCGCAAGTGTAGTCCTCAGTGTGTCGTGCCACTCACGAGGTGCCTGGCGGAGACCGTAGACTGGCCGGCGGAGGCTCCACTGGGTACCTGCAGGAAACGACCTAGTCAAGCCAGGTGGGTGGCGCAGCCAGATCTCCTCGTGCAGGCTGCCCTATAGGAAAGCTGTGCTGAAGTCAAGAGAGTGCAACTCGTAGTCATGCTGAGCAGCGACGTGCAGCAACACCCGAAGAGTAGTCATCTTCGGGGTGGGGGAGAAGGTCTGGAAGTAGTCAACCCCCGTGTCGTTGACTGGAGCCTCGAGCAACGTAACGCGCCTTGAAGGCAGGCGGAGAACCCGGCGGCCGCTTCACCCTCAAAATCCACATGCCATCGACTATGTTCGCCCCAGGTGGGGGAACCTTGTCGACATAGGTGCTTGTGGACTTCCAGGATGCCATCTCGGCACCCATGGCTACCTGCCACTGAGAGGAGTAAGGACCCGTAATCGCCTCTGCGTAAGAGCGCAGGGTCGGGATGTCTGGTGCATCCGGGTCTCCCTCAGGGGCAAGCAGCATGGAAGCGAAACGAGGTACAGCAGCTGCAAGACACTCAAAGTCCTCCTGCCTGTCCTCAAGGACGTCCGTGCCAAGAGCACACTCACCCCCGACGGACTGAGGACTGGCAGACGCGGACTCAGCAACAAGAGCAGTGGCGTAGTCTAGACGATAGGCTGCAGCAAAGTCAAGCAGCTCATCAACGAGGGCAGACGCAGCAGCGGACTCAAAGGAAGGGTCAGTGACAGCAGTGGCGAGGAGACGAGAGATTGTGGGACTGGCAGCACGAGCGCGGTCAGACTCAGGTTCAAGGACCTCAGGAAGAGAGGACTCAGGAGGAGCAGGCAGAGGAACACGCAGTGGAACAGAGGAATGACGAAGTGTCATAGCGTGCGTGCCGGGGACAGGAGGAGGACGCGAACGAGGAACGCGACGAGTAGTGCTAAAAGGCGAGATAGGACAAGACGCAGGCTCACGTCGCTCTGCAAGATCGCCAGACTGCTCCGTGTAAGGAGAAGGAGCAGGCAGTGGGGAGGCCGGCAGTAACGGCAGCTGCAACTGGTCACGCGGTGGACATAGGAGGGGAGGAGTAAGGTTAGTAGAAGACGGGACACCAAGAACCTGCTGAAGTAGAGGAACGACGTACGGTCGCGGCCGCACAGTGCCTCCAGGGTCAACAGCTCCAGATCCTCCAGCTCCAGCGCCTCCCGCGCCAGTGCCTCCAACTCCAGCGCCTCCTACTCCAGTGTCACCAGCGCCAGCGCCTCCCGCATCAGTGCCACCAACTCCAGCTCCTCCTGCTCCAGCGTCACATGCGCCAGGGCCTCCAGCTCCTGCAGCTCCAGGCTCCGTAGGGTCTCCAGCTCCAGCATCCCCAACACCACCAGTCCCGGGAGCTCCAGAACCCCTGCTACGAGTACCTCCAGGACCAGTAGCCGCAGTACCTCCAGTAACACCAGCTCCAGCAGTAACTCCAGCACCTCCACCTCCAGCGGCTCCAGCACGTGCAGCTCTGGTGGCTCCACCACCTCCAGCCCCAGTAGCTCCACTCCGAAGGCGGGCGCGCCGAACAAGCCACGCACGCATCTGCCGCGGAGACAGTCTCGGCGAAGCACCAGCAGAACCTCCCGACGAAGCAGCACCCTGAGGCTCAGCACCCCCAGACTCCGCACCCTCCGACTCAGAACCCCCAGGCTCAACACCCTCAGGCTCAGCACCCCCAGGCTCAGCACCCCCTGGCTCAGAACCCCTAGTCTCAGCACCCCCAGGCTCAGCACCCCCAGTCTCAGCACCCCCAGGCGCAGCACCCCCAGGCTCAGCACCCCCAGGTTCAGCACCCCCAGACGCAGTACCTCTAGCAGCACCTGAGTCTACAGCTACCTCACCAGGCACAGCACCAAGGGGTGGGTCTACCTGAGAGACACCTGAGGGAGCAGGACCCTGAGGAGGGAGGGGGTCTACTGGAGGGGGACCTGGAGCAAGGAAGAGCGCCGGGGGAGGGAGAGGGGAAGAGACGGTAAAAGGGAACCGACTCGTCAAATGTGACATCCAGAGAGAGGAGGATAAGGCGCGAGGTATGGTGGTAAAACTGCCAGCCAAGCGCGTCATGGACAAAGCAGAGGAAGACGCAGGGAATAGCGCGGGCAGAGAGCTTGTCTGCAGATGTATCGCGGACAAAGGCACGAGAACCCCAGACCCGGAACACCGACGCATCCCCAACCTTCCCTGTCCAACGCAGTGTGGGCGAGGTCTTCGGCAAGGAGACACGGGGCCAGAGGTTGAGCTGATGCGCAGCATACCGGACCGCAATCGGCCACAGAAAATGGGGAGCAGCCGCATGGATCATGGAGGTACGAGCGACCTCCATGACTAAGCCAATGCGGCGCTCAGCAATCCCATTTTGCTGAGGGGAGTCCGGAAGCGTGAACGACTAGAGAATGCCCTCCCCACGAAAAAAGTCCCACAGGAGGTCGGAGGAGAACTCACCACCTTTGTCAGAGTGCAAACACAGGACAGGATGGTCCGCACGGAATCGCTCGCGGAGCTGGAGATGGATTGCGCGGATCCAAGGGAACAAGACATCAACAACCTGATCCTTGCTGCGCAAGGGGAAGACCGTGGTGTACCGCGTGTAGTCGTCAACAACCAGCAAAAAGTAGCGCTCGCGGCCTTGTCCACTGACGCGGGCTAGGCCCCACACGTCCATGTGGAGAGTCTGCAGGGGAGCAGTCGTCGGGTGAAAAGAGGAGGATTGAGGAGTGGCGCGCTGCCGTCCCTCGACGCAAGGAAGGCAGGGCGGAGCACGCGAGGGGGGGAGGGGAGGCAGAGACTTGGGAAAACCAGAGACAAGGAGATGGGAGTGCATGCCACGCAGGCGTGGTAAGGAGGGGTGACCAAGGCGGTGGTGCCATAGAAGAGTTTGGTGCGACAGGAGGCGTCACGAGCAAGGGGGTGCTACCTGACCTGGCACAGACACCTGGGCAGACGCAGCTACCTGAGGAGGCTCGGTAGCCAGTGTGTACAAACTCGACCCTGGCCGACGAGTGAACGTGGCCAGGTGACGGCCCGTTCGTGTACACGTGCAGATCGACACACGCTGACCCCCAGGAGTGGTGTTAGTGACCATCGCATCCTGGAGGGCAGCGGTACTCACCAAGTTCGTAGAGAACGAGGGGAGGTGAAGACCTGACAGTGAGCCGGACGGAACTGCCGGACATGGGAGGACAGTGGAGGAACGGGCAACGACCGGGCCCCCGGAGGGGTCAGCCAGTCGGACCGGGACAAGTGCAGGTAGAGGAGTGAGAGTGGTGCTGTCACGAAAGAAACAGCGCGAGGCGCTGGAGTCCAACGTGAAGGTGTGCAAGGCCTCAGCAGGCGCACTACCAGGGAGAGTACCAGAGTCAATAGCACCTAGAGCAGCAGCCGCTATACCTGGGTCAGGTGGCACACACTGGTAACAGTCACCCTCAGCACTAACAGACAAAGCATACATAGTAGAATGGATAGCATCAAAGTCTAGGTCAAAGATAGCAAATCCAGACCTAAGCAGATCTGCCCAGCGAGGGCGCTCGACCTCGTCACCAAACTCAGCACGCCAAACGTCGTCGAGGCGGGAGAAGCAGCGGTGCTGAGTGTAAAGCCTCCTGCATGTCTGACCAGCACGGTCACCCGTGCGAATGACATACGGGCAGCTATCACTACCCCCAGACGTCCCACGCTGAAACAACCACTCACGAAGCTGCTGGGGTGATTGTGTCTCGCTCCGACGCTGCTCTTGCTGCCGCTGTCCACCTCCAGAACCTCCACGCCGAGCTCCAGTCCTACTGCCACCAGACCCACCGCCGCCACTACCGCCACTCCCACTGCTGCCTTCACCACCGCCACCATTACCCCCACTCCTGCCACCACTCCCACCGCTGCCACCACCTCCACTGCCTCCACTACCTCCACTGCTGCCCCCACCACCTTTCCCGCTGCCCCCTCCATCATCCCTGCTACCCTTGCCCTTGCCGTTACGGCGCTTCGCACTAGCAGAAGCAGCTCCGACGTCCTCAGCACCAGGGACGTCTGCAGCAGCAGCAAAGGCATTGGAGGGGCCAAGGGGGGAGGGGGATCACCCCTCAAAGAAGGGCGTGCGTGGGGTGCCACGAGCAGCACCTACAGCAACTGCACTAGTCTCAGCTGCGAGGAGGTGCTGCTCGAATAGGTCAACAGTGAGGGAGGTGGGGTCAAATGAGAGAAAGTGGTGCCTGATAGAGCGAAGAGAGTCAGGGAGGCGGGTGACTATGAAGTAGAGAGTGATGAACATCAGGGGCTGGTTCCTATCAAGGAACTCAGCAGGGACGGTAGCGCCGTAGCGAGCGTCGCTAGTGCGGAGGTGGGAAACAAGGTCCTCTACTGTGGCAAAGGCAGACAGCTCGGGGAACAGGTAGGGCAGAAGCAGGCGGCCTAGAGCAGCAGTGGCAGGCGAGGAGTAGCGAGTGACTACAGCGTCGTACAGTGCCTTTGCTGTCCTGTGCTGTCCGAAGTGAGCGCATTCGGCTAACGGCAGGTGGTTGCAAATGGCTAAGCAGGCAACAGCGTCGCGAGCAAGCCACTGTGAGCGAGTCGCACTGTCAAATGTGGCGGGAGGGGCAGTAGCGGCGCCTTTCGCGAGGTCAAACAGTGAAACACTTTCCTTAGAATCGCTCCGTAGGCACAGCTGCAGGTCGTCGAGCCACGTGTCAAACTGAATCGGTTTGCCCTCATGATTGAACGCAAGAACTAGAAGCGAAGCCATAGTGGCGCAGATCGCAGGAGCAGCAGTATCAGCAGTAGCAGTAGCAGCAGTAGCAGCAGCAGTAGCAGCAGTAGCAGTAGCAGCAGTAGCAGCAGTAGTAGTAGCAGCAGGAGCAGCAGTAGTAGCAGCAGCAGTAGCAGCAGCAGCACCAGGGGCCAAGGGGCCGGGGGCCTAAGGGCGAGGGGCCGGGGCGCGCTGGCTAGGGGCGACGGAGCCAAGCGCGCGGGCTAGGGTCGACGGGGCCAGGGCATGCGGGCTAGGGGTGGACGGGGCCGGGGCGCGGGCTAGGGGTCGACAGGGCCAGGGCGCGCGGGCTAGGGGTCGACAAGGCGGGCGCGCGGGCTAGGGGTCGACGGGGACGTGGCGCGCGGGCTAGGGGTCGACAGGGCCAGGGTGCGCGGTCTAGGGGTTGACGGGGCCGGGGCGCGGGCTAAGGGTCGACGGGGCCGGCGCACAGGCTAGGGGTCGACGTGGCCAGGGCGCGCAGGCTAGGGATCGACGGGCCTGGGCGCGGGCTAGGGGTCGACGGGGCCGGCGCGCGGGCTAGGGGTCGACGGGCCGGCGCGCGGGCTAGGGGTCGACGAGCCGGGGCGCGCGGGCTAGGGGTCGATGGGGCCATGCTAGAGGCGACGGGCCGGGCTAGGGGCACACTGGCTAGGGCCTACGGGCCGAGCTAGGGGCAACGGGCCTAGGGGCGACAGGCCAAGGGGCGACACGAGGGCCGCTAAGGGCAGTGCAGTGGTGGGCCCAAACAAAAACCGGTCCTAGCGGAGGACCTGCTCTGAAACCATGTCAGAATAATGAACGAGAATGAATGAACTAGCAAAGAGTTGGGTACAAGTACTAACCCTAATTGGGTTGTACCCCTTATGGGCTACCCACTACAGCCTACATAATGTAAGCTATGTATAAGTTTGACAGTATCTACATTTTTGCATCAAAAAAAAAAAAAAAAAAAAAATCAGGCCAAGCCTCTGGCGCACTTTCACCAGGTGACGTCGGCACAAACTTTTTACGAATCTGTGGTTAGACACTATTCCTCCCTCTCTCTTGCCACCCGGCCATTCCGGTAGTACCGTCCGTTGTTAGGGGAAGTGGAGCAGCAGGACGCGGAGGCGAGTGTATGTACCTTTGCGTCTGCTAGTCCAGGTTGTGCAGCTAGTGGAGGCAGAGGTTTTGGGGGTGGACAGCTGCGGCAGCAGTGTCAGCAGCAGACAGTCCATGGTGGTGTAGAGGCTGCTAGTCTAGGTGCATGTGAGCCTGCTAACACATGTGCAGCAAATGTGGAGGCTTTGCACACCTTCACGCTTGACTCCGGCACGACTCCCTGCTTCTCCCGCGGCTGCACCACGATCACACCACTCACTACACGTGTCCCAATCACTCTAGCTGACCCCTCTGGGGGCCCAGTCGCTGCACGTGCCTCCACTGTTCTCCCGTGTCTGGCAGCCCCTTCTGGCACCCTCACAGGTTTCCACCTCCCCTCGTTCGCCAAGAACTTGGTGAGTACAGATGTCCTCCATGACCAGATTGTCACTGTGACTAATCCTGGGGGTAAGCTTGTGGCGATATGTATGGTCTAACGGACTGGCACCCACCTCGCCACGTTCACTCGGAGTCCCAGGTCAAGCTTGTACATCCTGACCATTGAGTTTGCGCAGGCAGCTGCGTCTGGTCAGGTAGCTGGGTCTTGCTCGTGTCGGTTACTCACACACCAGTCTCTCCCCTGGCACCATCGTCTGGGTCACCCCTCCCTGCCACGTCTGCATAGCATGCACTCCTGTCTCCTTGTCTCTAGGATCAACAGGTCCCTGCCCCCGCACCCGTAGTCGCTTGCACCGCCGTGCCTTCCCTGTGTCGAGGGGCGGCAGCGCGCCACTCTTCACTCCTCCTCGTTTCCTCCGACCACTGCTACTCCGCAGACTCTCCACATGGACGTGTGGGGCCCCATCCGCATCGGTGGATTGGACCGAGAGCGCTACTTTCTGCTGGTTGTTGATGACTACACTCGCTCCACCACGGTCTTCCCCTTGCAGCGCAAGGCAGATGTCCGCATTGTCTTGATCCCTCGAATCCGCGCGCGCACTGTTCTAGCAGGACCTCCAGGTTGTGAGGATCGATAGGATCGAGTTCAGAAATAGGGAAATGTATTGAAATGATCACCTGGGTACACCACGAGGCTAAGTCTCGACACTAGGCCAGTAACCCAGGTATTACGTGAAGGTTTCGAAGGTCGCAAAGCGTCCCGGATGGATCCTTCCTGAATTCGGTAGAAGCTGTTCGGTGGAAACCGAATAGCACGAATTTGATGCACGAATCCTGGTTCGGTGCTATAACTACAGTAATATATAGGAAAGTACCTAGCCTTGGAAATTAAGCAAAAGCATGTATGATAAAATAAACCTAAGCTAGATAAAGCATAATAATGTAAAGTCAAGCAAGCAAAGCTAGCATATGCCGCCGTACTCTCACACTCCCCCCCCCTCAAATCTGTGTGGCGTGAGAAACACCCTGCTTGACAAGATAATCCTCGAGAGCACAGCGTGTGTTGCCCATATCAGCTTCTGCAACCCAACTATCCTCCGACGGATCGTATCCCTTCCAGCGTATCACGAACTTGAGGGCCTTGCCGCTGCGACGCCAATGAGTAAGAACTCGTTCCACCTCATTCTCAGGTTCATCCTGTATGAGAACAGGTCGTGGTGGCGGTAGCTGCCGTCCCTAGAATTGTAGGTTGGGGTCCTTGTAGGGCTTTAGTAGCTGAACATGGAAAGCGTTGGAATCTTCCACGTGATCGGTAAGCGCAAGAGGAATGTTACTGGTGTCACCACTGCCTCAACGCAAAAGGGACCATAGAAGCAAGGCCGGAGTTTGGACGAAAGGTGAGGCAAGTCCGAGTTGCGTGTGTCAAGAAGCACCTGATCTGCGATTGCTACTGAGTGATCACGTCGCTGTCGATCGGCATACTGCTTCTGGGAGCTCCGCATCGTGGTGAGACATCGCTGAGTCTTCTCCCATAGCTACTGCATGGTGGTGACAAAGTCATGTGCGGCTTGGACGTGTGCTGGTGTGGTTGGCTGCTATGGTGGTAAGTGGTTCCCGTTCGTAACACAGGAAGAAAGGAGATTTCTCTGTGGCCGCATGTGATGCGTTGTTGTATGCGAACTCTAGGGTCTGTAACTGTAGATCCCTATGGCTGATGTCGTCTTTGCAAGCTGTGCGCAGAAACTGTTCAACCACCTGATTGAGTCGCTCAGTCCGCCCGCCATTCTAGGGGTGGTACGGTGAAGACATTGCAAGCTTTGTCCCCAACAAACCAATGAGTTCCCTCCATAACTTACTAGTGTACTTTGGGTCTCTGTCCGAGATGGGTGTAGCGGGGATGCCGTGGATGGTGATGATGCGGTCGAAGAAGAGGCGAGCAGTTGCTTCAGCTGTAGCCATGGCGCTGGTCGGGATGACGTGTCCCATTTAGAGAACTTATCAATCACCACGAGTATAACGTCATGCCTTCGTGAGGTCTTAAGAAGCCCAGTGATGAAGTCTAGGCTAACGGCTTGCCATGGCTGCTCCGATACGGATAGAGGCTGAAGTAACCTTGCTTTTTCTGCTTGCTACTCTTCATCCGCTGGCACTTGTCGCATGAGGTGACAAACTGCTGCACGTGTTGCTACTCTCCGTCCGGAGCCAGTAGTAATACTTCGCTATTTCCGCTAATGTCTTGTTGCTCCTGAAATGTCCCGCGTATGCTACGTCGTGAAACTCCTCCAGTAAGATATGGCGGAGTGGGGCATAGTTCGGTACCCAAATCTTTCATGAACCCTTCCTTACAGCTAAGTCTTTCTCCCACTGTAACATTTTTTTTTTTTTTTTTTTTTTTTTTATGTGCAGTAGTGATCTCTGCGTCCACGGAGTACCCATGTTGGAATAGACCCTTGAGCAGAGGGTTCATCCCATGGAGCTGGATGTCTCCTACATGCCTAGGGCAGCTCAAATTTGTTGGCCTTGTTGTATATCCCTTGCCTGTAGATGATATCGTAGTGGAAGTGAGTTTCCAGGAAGTCCATCCACCGCACCTGTCGTCGTGAGAGCGTAGGCTGCGACTTAAGGTACTTGAGACCACAGTGGTCAGTGTAAACTGTAGTCTTGGCTCCCTCTAGGTAACACCTTCATGCCTTGAAGGTTGTGACTATTGCTAAGGCTTCCTTGTCATGGATTGGGTAGTTCAGTTCTGCTCCGTGTCGTTTCTTACTAAGGTAGGCGATGGGCTGCAAACCGCGTCCGTGATTCTGTATCAGTTTTGCTCCGACTTCCTGGTCACTAGCGTCTGCTTCTACCACGTATTCTCTGTCTGGATCCAGTAGGATGAGTACTGGGGCAGTAGTCAGTGCTGTCTATAGCTGCTCCATGACTTGTTGTTGAGGAGTATCCCATTTATAGGGCATATCGCTTTTCAGTAAGTTCATTAGTGGCGCTGCTATCTTAGCGTACTAGGGCACGAACCTGTTGTAGTAGTTGGCGAAGCCTAGGAACTGCTGCAGCTCCTTCACATTCTCACGAACTTTTCATGTCTTGACGGCTTCGATCTTCCGCGGGTCCACGTGTATGCCCTCGGCACTCACCATGTGCCCGAGAACTTGCACCTTCTTCGGGGCGAAGTGGCTCTTTGATAGCTTCAAGTATAACTTGTTCTCCTGCAGGACCTCGAAGACTTTCCGCAGATGCTCCACGTGCTCCTTCATGTTCGTGGAGTAGATGAGAATGTCGTCCAGGTACACCACCACGCATTCGTCCAGCAAGGACCATATGATGTGATTCATCTCTGCCTGGAATGTTGATGGTGCGTTGCAGAGTCTGAATGGCATCATTAAGTATTTGTAGGAGCCGTATCTGGTACGGAAAGTCGTCTTGTGGATTGAATTGCCTGCCATCTTGATCTGCCAGTAACCTGATCGTAGGTCCAGCTTTGAAAATATCGTTGCACCACGCAGTTGGTCTAGAAGATCGTCTATGCGTAGTATGGGGTATTTGTTCTTGACTGCCTCTTTGTTCAATGCTCGGTAGTCGATACACATCCGTAAACTACCGTCCGGCTTTGGAGTGAAGAGAACCGGTGCACTGTAGGGAGAGGTGGATGGGTGGATCAGTTGTCTGTTTAGTAGATAATCTATCTGCTTCATGTCTGTCAGTTCGGCCGGATTAAGACGGTATGGTGCACGTGAGACAAGTTTCGCACCTTGTTCCTCAACGATCTCGTGCTCGTGGGTTCGCATTGGAGGTACTCCTGCAGGCAGGTCGTCTGGCATGGTGTCTTTGTACTGCTCCAACACCTCTTGTACTGCGGCAGGTAGCTCTGAGTTCGGTTCTCCTCCTCTGCTGCCGCCATCATCAGTGCTAAGTAACCCGCATTACTCTTGTTCACTGTCAGTTCAAACCATGCAAGTGTCGTTTCAGAAACTTCCCCCGTATCCGTCCAGCTTTGCAGCTCCATACGTTTCCCGTTGTTGTAGATGCACGCATTCCGTTTGACCCGATCAATTTCGGGGTTGAACAGCTTCAAGACGTCTCTCCCCAAGATGAAATCTAACCCTTTGATGTTCGTGATCGGCAACGTCGGCTTCCACCTCAATGCACCTATGTGCAGCTGCAATGATGCTTCGCCGTGGATAGAAAGCTTCGTGCTGCCACCATTGTTGCTGTAAACTGGGTCTCCTCTGAGGACTCTCCAAGTTTCTCCAACGTCCCGCGGTCTGGAGGCATCGCCCTTTGCATAAAACTTCGAGCAGTAGTGGTTTCTGCTGCGTTGAGTAACCAAATAAAGTCTTGTTAATAAGATCATATGGTACATCAAAATAATCATTACCCCTATTTCCTATACCTGACTCAGCACTCTTAGCTTCCAACTTCACCTGGGGTTAGAAGGATTTTTCTGAGGCTTGAATAACTTCTCCTGAGCCTGGAACCTTCCCCTAAGCCTTTGCAGATGTGTAGGCTTCACCTGTGGGTAATGGGGGGCCTTAGCACTATGCTGAGGGGAGAGGATATTAACTCCTCGGAGCGCACGGCCCTTTTCAACGCTCCGGAGTACTTTGCCCAACTTCTCAGGTACCTGAATAATCTCTAAAGGCTTTTTCTTAGCCTCTAATTCTCCCCTGAGTTTCTCAAATGCTTGAAAACACGAGAGGAAATATTATCAGTTTAAGTATCTTGATAGGATAACTTTAATGAATTCTTACTCTCAGGGGTGTTCCGCTGGAGTTTCCCGGTCGGTGCAGAGTATTTTTTTGCGGAGCCTCCTTTTTCCTCGACGAATTCCCCTAATGCCGGCCGGTCATGACGTTTTAAATTTGTGCCATCATATGATCATTTTTTTGCCCGCTCCGAAGTCGCCACGTCGTCGCCTTTTTGCATTTTCCGGATCTTTTCGCGGTCGCCAGCTCAATCCGCGGCTATTGGCGATACCCGTTTTCTTACTTCGGGGGTGCCGCACTGTTGTTGCCCAGCATCTCTGCACGCACATTTTTCATTTTGTAACAAGATAGAATCTGATGTCCAGCTGCGCCGCAGAATTCGCATTTCTCGGTTTTGCCGGCCGCACCTTCGCATCGATTTGTCAGAGGTCCACTGGTGATCCCCGATTGATCCTAGGGAAGGGTTACAGGCATGTTGGCCTGGGGGGTTATGGGCGCACTGACCCGCTACTTAACAAGCCCTTTTATCCCAATGGTCTAGTGGTTGGGATTCTGACATGGTATCAGAGCGAAGGTCTCGGGTTCGAATCCCAGTGTGTGCACTTCGGGCATCCTAGTGCGGGGGGGTGTCAGAGGTCCACTGGTGATCCCCGATTGATCCTAGGGAAGGGTTACAGGCATGTTGGCCTGGGGGGTTATGGGCGCACTGACCCGCTACTTAACAAGCCCTTTTATCCCAATGGTCTAGTGGTTGGGATTCTGACACGATTTTGTCGATGTCCATCAGGTCGGCGATCGTGGGGGGTGCCGATCGCTCCGTGCCGAAAGACTTGTCCGATACGTGGCATCATGTGTCGGGTTGGCCACGCATCAGCGATTCGTATCTCTCTGCTGCACATACCATGTCGTGGTAGCTTCTGTAGTTCGCGGCAATCACCTGCCGGCGAATCTCCATACTCATCCCCTCAGTGTACGCTTGGATTTTTTCGCCTTCGGTCAGGTCCGAAATTCTGTTGAACAGGCTCTCCATCTGCTGTGTGTATTGTGCTAAACTGTCGTGCTGCTTGTGCCGATGAATTTGCTTCCGCGCCAAGTAGCTAGAATTGATGGGTTCGAAAGGCGCGATTAAATCTGCCAGAAACTGCGTCCACGATCCCTCACCTAGGTTCTGAACTCGATCCTATCGATCCTCATACTTGGTAATCAGAGCTCGTTTACGCGCGAAGTTTTTCGACCGCTAAAAACCAGTTCAAAAAACCGCGGGGGCGACGAACGATTAACACCGATTTCGGGTACGTGAATTCGGTTCCGTGTTTTTTAAGCCCCCCTCGATTTCGGTTTCCGGACGCGGTGTCAGGAATGGAAGGCGCAGGCGACAACTTCGTAACGGAAGTCGCAACCCTTTGCACTGAAATGGACCAGACACGGGCGGCACTCTAGCGAATAGAGGCGCTCCTCGCGAACCAGTCGGTAGCCGCCACAGCAGCAGCAAATGCAACGACGACGGCAGTTTCGGTGCACGTAATCCTGATTCGGTGATATAACAAAAATAATATTTAGGAAAGCACCTAGCCTAGGACATCAAGCAAAATCATGTATGATAAAATATACCTAAGCTACATAAAGCATAATAATGTAAACGCAAGCAAGCAAAGCTAGCATATGCCGTCGTACTCTCACACAGGTCCTACGACTGCACTCTGACCAAGGTGGTGAGTTTTCCTCTCACCTCCTTGAGGACTTTTGTCGTGCGAAGGGTGTTGCCAAGTCGTTCACGCTTCCGGCCTCTCCACAGCATAATAGGATTGCTGAGCCCCGCATTGGCTTGATCATGGAGGTTGCTCGCACCTCCATGATCCATGCGGCTGCTCCCCATTTTTGTGGCCGTTTGCGGCCTGATACGCCGCACATCAACTCAACCTCTGGCCACGTGTCTCCATGCCAGAAACCTCGCCTACACTGCGTTGGACAGAGGAGGTTGGCGATTCGTCAGTGTTTAGGGTCTGGGGCTCGCTCTCCCTTGTCCGCAGGCAAGCTCTCTTCTCGCACCGCTCGCTGTTTTTTACCGACGCATTTGGCTGGCAGTTTTACCTCCCAGCCTCGCGTAGTGTCTTGTCTTCTGAGGACATCATTTTTGATGAGCCGGATGGCTTCTACCGTCTCCACCCCCACACGTCTTCTCCTGTCCCCCCCGCCGCCCCTCTTCCTGGTTCCAGGTCCCCCCCCTAAGTAGACCCTCTTCCCCCACAAGATCTTGCTCCCTCAGGTGTGTCTCATGTTGACCCACGCCCCTTGGTTGAGTCTTTGGAGGTCTCCTCTGACACATCTGGCCCAACTGAGGGGGGTGACCATGTTGCTGACGACACTGCGGCCACTTGCCGCTCACCGAGCTTGGAGACCCCTCCTGGTTTTCCGCCTCGGCCGTCTTCGCCGCCCTTGCAGCCTGTCGCTGTAGACTCTGGTGTTGCTGGAGGTGGTGACCCTGAAGGTGCGGACTCTGGGGGTGCTGGTTTTGGGGGTGCTGCGAGTCCTACTGGTGGCAGAGTCATGGGAACTCCTGCTGGTGACTATAGGAGTGGACGTCAGCCGCAGCCGAGTCGGCAGGAGACTTTATGGCCGCGGCAGCTTCGCGAACGGGCTGACCGGTGGGGCAGCCCCGGTGGCGGAGCTTGGGGTGCTGGTGCAAGAGGTACTAGTGCTGGAGGTCCTGGTGCTTGGGGTGCTGGTGCTGGAGGTGATGGTGCTAGAGGTGCTGGTGCTGGAGGTTCTGGTGCTGGAGGTGCTAGTACTGGAGGTGCAGGTGCTGGAGGTGTTGGTGCTGGGTGTGCTGGTGCTGGAGGTGTTGGTGCTGGGGGTGCTAGTGCTAGAGGTGCTGGTGCTGGAGGCGTCGGTGCTAGAGGTGCTAGAGCTGGAGGTCTTGGAGGTGTTGGTGCTGGAGGTCCTAGTGCACGTCGCCAGGAGACTCTCTCGCCGCCGCAGCTTTGCGAGTGGGCTGTCCGGTGGGGCAGCCCCGGTGGCGGAGCTGGAGCTTCTGGTGCTGAGGGTGCTGGTACTACTGCAGCTGGAGGTGCTGGTGCTGGAGGTTCTCGTGCAAGAGCTGGAGGTTCTCGTGCAAGAGCTGGAGGTTCTCCTGCCAGACCCGTCGCTGGAGATTCTGGGGGTGCGCCTACTCAGCAGAAGCCGTCTGCACTTCGCCACCTTCTCAGTCTCGGGCCTGATGTTACTGAGCTCCCTGTTGCTGGTACTACTCCTCCGTTACTATTTCCACCGGCTGAACCGTCTCAGCCACTGTTACTACCTGACTCCCCACTGCCTGCTCCTGCTCCTTACACTGAGGTGACAGAGTCCCTGAATGAGATTACAGAGTCTGCGTCACGTTCTGTCATGCCTGTTCGTACTCGTCGTGCTCCTCGTGCTCGCCCTCCACCTGTCCCTGGCGCTCACACTATGACACTTTGTCCTTCCTCTGTTACACATCGTGTAGTTCTGCCTTCGCCGCCTGCGACTTCTCTTCCTGACGTTCCTGACCCTGAGTCTGACCTTGCTCGTGCTGCTAGTCCTACTTTCACGCGTGTCTTGGTCACACTTGTCATTGACCCTTCCTTTGCGTCTACTGCCGCGTCTGTCTTAGTCACTGAGCTTGTTGACTTCACTTCTGCCTGTCGTCTTGATTAAATCGCGAGCCTTGTTACTGAGTCTAACTGTCCTCCGTCCGTCGGGGGTGAGCTTGCCCTTGGCTGTGACGTCCTTGAGGATAGTCAGTTTGAGCTCGAGTGCCTTGCGGCTGTTGTTCCTCATCTCGCTGCCATGCTGCTTGCCCCTAAGGGAGACTCGGATGCACTGGACATCCTGACCCCACGCTCTTACGCAGAGGCGATTTCGGGTCAGTACTCCTCTTAGTGGCAGACAGCCATGGATGCAGAGATGGCAACCTGGAAGTCCACATGCACCTACATCAACGAGGCTCCCCCTCCTGGGGCGAACATAGTCGATGGCATGTGGATTTTCAGGGTGAAGCGGCCACCGGGTTCTCCGCCTGCCTTCAAGGCTCGTTACATTGCACTAGGCTTCAGTCAGCGACAGGGGGTCGACTTCTTTCAGACCTTCTCCCCCACCCCGAAGATGACCACTATTCGGGTGTTACTACACGTTGAAGCACAGCGTGACTATAAGCTCCACTCGCTTGACTTTAGCACAACTTTCTTGCAGGGCAACATGAGGAGATCTGGCTGCGCTGCCCACCTGGCTTCATTGGGTCGTTTCCTGAGGGTACCCAGTGGAGCCTTCGGCGGCCAGTCTATGGTCTCTGTCAGGCGCTCCACGAGTGGCATGACACAGTGAGGACTACACTTGCGGTTCTTGGGTATGCTCCTTCGACTTCTGACCCGTCGCCGTTTCTGCGCACCGGCCCTTCTGTGACGCTGTTCTACGTCCTCGTGTACGTCAACGACCTCGTCTTTGCTACTGCTGACACTAAGGCACTGGCCCTTGTGAAGGCAGAGCTGCAGAAGAGACACACCTGCACTGACCTGGGTGAGTTGCGCAGCTATCTTGGCCTGCAAATCACCCGGGACAGAACATAGCGCACCATCACCCTGACTTAGCCACACACGGTGCACTAGGTCCTTCAGCGCTTCGGCTTCTAGTTCTCCTCGCCACAGCTCACTCCTTTGCCTCCAGGCCACTCGCTCTCAGCTCCACCTTCGCACGAGTCCGTAGAGCTGAGTGGTCAGTATCCAAAGCTTGTGGGCTGCGTCATGTACCCGATGACTTGCTCTTGACCTGACCTCGCGTACCCTCTTAGCATCTTCACGCGCTACGTCGCGCCCGGGAGACACTGACCAGAGCATTGGCTGGGTGTTGCGTTACTTGGGCATCGGGCATGAGGCTTGTGCTTGGAGGACGGGGCTCAGTTCTACTCACAGGACACTCAAACGCTTCTTGGGCCGACGACCAGGCGACTCAGCGGTCGTCACAGGGTTACACTTTCAACCTCGGCTCTGTTTCTGTCACCTGGAGGTCCAGCCGCTCATCTTTTGTTCTCGGCTCCAGTTGTGAGGCTGAAATATACGCAAGGCCATGGCTGCACAGGAGTTACGCTGGCTGGCCTGCTTGCTGACAGACTTGGGTGAGCGGCCTCGTTCTACTCCGGTTCTGTACGTCGACATGATATCTTCCATTCTTTTCTCCCTACTTGGAAGTTTCATTCCTACCCTCTTCGCCCTCTCTCCAACCAAATGATAGATGGGTGGGTGGGTGCGGGGGTATGAAAGGGGGGTGGGAGGTAAGGAGTGATACGTGGGTGGGTGTATGACGGGGAATTCCTTCAACTTCCTACACAAACACCACATGTTATGTGCTAGCTGTAAGAGCAGGAGAGGAGAGACGCAGAGGCAATGAGCTGAGATTGTATGCATTCCCGAGAAACTGCTCCTATTCCTATGCCTTGCATTCGGAAATTTTCAACAGCAACCAGTGCCACTTCTTCCATACTTTCCTCATCATGTATTTTTCTTTATTTTTTCTCGCTTGATTCATTTTCCTCTTGCACCTCAGTCAATGTATATGTATGCCTGTTGCCCACCTCCACGCCCATCTTGCACCCCTCAGTCCCTCTTGATCAAGTCGGTTTGTCCTACACTACCCTTCATCCCTTCCATGTTCTGTCGCACCTTTCATTCATTCGTACAAAGCAATGCATATCTTCAAAATAGCTGAACTCTTCGGCTCAGCTTTCTCCCATGTTTCATGTGTGGATTGTTCAATCTGCTTTGTCACAAGCTGCCCTACGTCTCTACCATATTTTGCCACACCCTTGATTGGTTCATGCTACGCAATGCATCTCCTCAAAACAGCACAATCTCTTTCTTTCTTTCTTTCTTTCTCACTTTCTTTCTTTCTTTCTTTCTTCCTTTCTTTCTTGTATTGTGAAAGCAAAGCTGCTCAAACTGCACAGTTGGATTGTCGAAGCGCACTAAACACATTTTTTTAGCTACAAATAACTGTGGGTTGGAGGTTCTTTCCCTCCACACACGTTTCACTATTTCCAATGCCTCACTCAACATCCCCACCGCCCACCTCTTAGCTAGTGATTCTAGCATGTACTAGTTTGTGTTTACATTCCATGCCAATCAGGCCCTCATTTACCACTCTAAAAGATGCTGATTTCACTAATTGTGTCGCTTTTTTTTTTTTCCGGTTATTCCGAATTTTCATTATCATATCTATGTTAGCACTGATATGTTCACAATGAAGAATATGTGTAATGGTGTACTAGTGACGCTGATCCATTAGTATGGTGTTGAGGACCACACTGATTTGAACTTGACTGAAACTTCAGGGGGTACAAGGATATGTATGTACACACAGAGTAAGTTCAGCCCAAGATCGTGCAACACCACCCACACACTTGGAAAAAAATAATATGAGCTGTTATGATGAGGGTGCATGCCGATGTAATTTGTTAGAATAGTGAAGGAAGGAATGAGGAGCCATAGCTAAGGTTTAGCTAGCTAGGCAAGAGAAAATGGGCAAAATGGAGTGTGTTGCACTAGCAAGCAGGTGGATACATATAGGAAACCCTAAGGGGCCGTACTCACTATAGAGTACCCCACTGCAGGCTAGACAAACTACACATTCTGGCACACCCCCATAGTCAAAGTGGGGTATGATCAGCAGAACAAGCAACAGTTTATAGTTCACAAATATAAGCAAAGCTAGAAGCTATCACAGAGGGCAAGTGTGGAGGAGGAGGGACTATGAGAGGAGAGGAGGTAGTGGGCGGCAGCTGAAGCTGCTGGCACACGGCGCAACTGGAGCAACTGGCACACGGGCAACTGGAGCAACTGGCACACTGGCAACTGGAGCAACTGGCACACGGGCAACTGGAGTAACTGGCTTCGCGGCTAGATGAGCGGCAAGAGCAACTGACTCTCGGGCGACTGGAGCAACCGGCTCACGGGCAATTGGAGCGACGGGCTCACGGGCGACTGGCGCAACGGTCTCACGGGCGACTGGAGCTGCTGGCTTCACGGCGGCCACCCCCCTTCAACCTCCCCCTTTGTCCCAAAACTCCCATTCACACCCCCTGCTACACCCCTAGCTTCACTCCCACGACACCCCCCTAGCACCACTCCTTCGGCTCCCACACACCCACCCCCCTCAGCGGCAGCTGCAGCAGTGGGAGACGGAGGAGGAGGAGGAGGGGACGGTTCACACACCCGCCACCCCCATACCCGCCACCCCCATACCCCAAACGCAGGGCAGAAACGCAAGCAGCAGGTGGGGCGGCGTGTGAGCGGAAGCGAGGCGGCGCGCGGGCCCCCAGGGCGCCTCGATGAGCGACGGGAGGGGGGCGACGCGCGGCCCCCCAAGGGCGCCGCGACGGGCGACGGGAGGGGTGACGCGCGCCCCCCCAGGGCGCCGCGACGGGCAACGGGAGGGGCGACGCGCGGCCCCCTAGGGCACCGCGACGGGCGATGGGCAGGGCGACGCACAGCCCCCCAGAGCTCCGCGACGGGCGACGGGATGGGGGGGCGACGCGCGGGCCCCCAGGGCCCCGCGACGGGCGACGGGCAGGGCGGCGCGCGGGCCCCCAGGGCACCGCGTGAGGCAGTAATCCGCCGCGCGCCTCGGGGCGCACGGCGGGCAGAAAACCGCCGCGCGCCCTGAGCGCGTGGCGGGAAGAAAAAAACGTCGCGCGCCACGAGGCGCGCGATAGACACGAAAGCAGCGGAAGCTTAGGGTGGGCCCACAGGTTAGGATCGAACGAGCTCTGATACCATGTTAGAATAGTGAAGGAAGGAATGAGGAGCCATAGCTAGGGTTTATCTAGCTAGGCAAGAGAAAATGGGCAAAATGGAGTGTGTTGCACTAGCAAGTAGGTGGATACATATAGGAAACCCTAAGGGGCCGTACTCACTATAGAGTACCCCACTGCAGGCTAGACAAACTACACATTGTGACATACTTTGTCTCGCTGTAACACCCACCGCCACTCTAGCACTGGTGTGCATGTCTGATGTTTCTTTTTACACTTACGGGTTAGTTAACATTGAAAATTCACATTGACAAAATTAGTTTAAACTCAACCCCTAACATTGAGTTGGACAAGATTTTGGGCAGGACACCTGACCCGTCGGCATGTCTTGAAACCAATCAGAAGGTCTAATGCCAATGTTTTTATGGGCATGTTGTAATGGGAATGACGCCAATTGAAAAGTACAAAGACGCAAGCTTTCATAATATGGAAAAATTATACGTATAATAAAAAGCATTAGATTAGAAACTAATACCAGTTTATCAAGTTCTAATATATAGATTTATATATGTTTATTATACATATATATTCTAGGTGGGTTGAGCTGAGGTACTTTTTCATGCATCCGTTTATCTACATAATCTTTATGAGTTCCATCTGTTGGGTGCAAAACATGTTTTGTACGACAACCTGTCACCTATTCGTCGAGCAAAGTGAAATTTGAAGTACCTTGTTTTAAGGTAATCTGTGTCGTGTGCAATGCGCATTTGTGTGCTTCTCATTTTGGCGTTTACGGTTTATGAATCGCCTTAGCGGTTCTTAAGTTATGTTCATTTTAGTGTGAGGTTGCATTCATGCGTTTTCATGATTGTTCGTGTGTGTTTCGTGTGGTTTGTGCCGTGTCATGAATGTGCATGAAGTTTTGAGTGATCATGTGCTTTCGTGAGCCTTCGTGTGTTCATGTTTTTTCGCGTACTGTTCGTGCAAGCTTCATGAGCGCTCATGTGCGTTCATGTTCGTTCATGACTGTTTATATTCTGTTCATGTTTGTTCATGTTTCTTTCATGAGTTTTCGCATACCTTTCATGAGTGTTCATGGTGATCAGCGAGTGTTTTTGCTGGGAGATATTTCGCGTTGGTCAAGGTTGTTAAGGGCGCGCAAATCTGGACCGCGCGTGTGGGTCCAGATTTCGCGTGTGGATCAGGCCTGTCGAAGTTCCTGGGGCCCATACTTGCGCTCCCCAACTCCTCCACATCTGACCCTGTTTTGGGTGTAGCTGAGCGTTTAGCCGCCCTTGACGGTACGGGCGCACCCCAAAGTGAAAACTTGAAATCCGGGCCTATGAAGAGTTTGCACTTACACTATCATTAACTCGTATTGGACGCTAAGGGAAAATTCAGGTGCTCCAAAGCTGACTTAGACACTTTACAAACACAGGATTGGCAAGAAAACGCAAGGGAAAAATCCACTTCTCTCGTGCAACCTAAGGAGTAAGGGGGGGGGGGGGGGGGGGGGGGGGGTCAGGCAGAATTGGGGGGGGAGTCCTACAACTGGAAACCAAAACTTTGAAACAGGGAAAGGCCTGGTTTGGGCCCTTAACGCATCCGGGGAAGGGTCGAACGAGGCACTTAGTGGCACGGGTAGAGTGCGAATCTAACACTTTATGCAGTCGAGCTGGAGCGAAAGTAGCCCTGAATGTTTTGGGCATTAAGGGCATATGCTCTTGAATCGACAGGCCTGGTGTGGATCCTGAGGGCCCACATGTGTGGCTGGGCACTGTTGCGTGAGGCCCATGATTGCAACGGGACAACGCACGTTTGTGCACTGTACAGCACGACAAAAAAATCTGGTCGTGCATGATTGCACACCTAAGGGGTGCGCGTGTGTTTGGGGGGTGCTAAGAGATCTCGAGGGGTGCTCGGGATTGACTTGAGTTTTCAGTTATATAACTGAATCTCGAGCCTCGTCTTTTGTGACATGGCACGAGGACATTTCGCCAGAAGCTGCGCATTTAAAGGTAACAGTTTTGTTACAGGTATGAAACGGTGAAAAACCATTTTACAACTGTACAGCCCGGGGAAACGGAATTCCCACACGAGTGTTTACGATTCTACACGGGAACTCATGATCGTTCGCGAGAGGAGTCAGCAAGAGCATTTGGCAAACATGGAAATTGGAGGCAGCTATTTCAAGGACTCGGATCAAGCCAAATGCAACAGAAGTTTGGCAACCGTTTTTCCAGATAGCAAGGCGAAGTCCTAGGAAAGCAGTTAATCAACCGTTTGCTATTTTCCTTCGCATGTGTGTTAGGCGAAATATATATGCGTGCTTGTGCGAAGTTGTAATAATCAATTTCTGAATGAAAATTGCTCTATCGATGTATTGACGCGAGGAGCTATTATGCACACTCACCGATCAATCGTTTATCGCTTCCGCAATTGAGCTTGGGAATACTCTAGTGCACGCGGTTGATTTTTACACTTAGGGAACTCCCTCTACAAACACGGACCCTTGGTTAGGGGCTGGCTTTGCCAGGCACCCAAGGACCCTTGGAGGTGACCCCATGTGGACTACCTAGTGTGAATTAAAGGTGCATATAGAGCCTCTAGATCCCAAATAGTGGTCATCACCATCCAGTACTAAAAAATCCCTTCTGATATCTAGAAGCTCCCACATGTTCAGATTCTGCAAAACTTTGTATGCTAATATGCATATTGATAATATAGTGATAACGAAACTGCTTTCAACTACCCAACCCAGCACAACAGAAACGGTAACACCGAGGGGCGAGGTACGGTTCATACACCACTAGTCGTGATTCATGAACACCAGGGCTGGAGAATTAAGGGCATTTGCCCTTAATACCTTGAACATTCTTGATTAGGTTTGGAGCACCTTGACCATTTAGAGTTCTAGATTCGGATGGAGCCCGTGACAGTCAAGGGTTTCTTTTGGCCCTTTTCCTGGAGTCATTAATGGCTCCAATTGGGCCCTCCCCTGTATCGAAGTATTCATTTCCACTCCTAGAACCCCCAGCTCCCACCTATTCCCCTACATCCCACCCCTCCTCCCCATTCCACCTCCCTCATCGAGTGAGATGTGGAATATAGTTGTGGTTAACAGCCTCAGCTTGTGCAGAACCACCTCTCATCTCCTTAGCAGACCCGTGCACGCCCACTTTCATTAGGGTGACACATTACTTGATCAGTTTCAGCTAAGTAGACGTAGTTCCAGAGCCCAGATTTCAAGTTTTCCTTTTGGCCTGCGCCCGTGATCATTAAGGGTAAGGTTATGCTCACCTACGTGAAAATACGGGCAAGATTTGGAGCAGCTAAGGGCCCCATGTATTGGTCTCAAACACTTCGATAGGCCTGGTGAACACACCAACCAACCAACCAACCACCCTCGCATTTCTCCGTCACCTCCGCCACCACCTCCACTCAAATATCTCATCCACATCTGCACCTACCACTCATCGCAGACCCCATCAATACTATCTACCTTGGCTTTAGGAGCTGTTTGTTTTACCAAAAGCTCGGAAGTCTTCGATCTTCAGGCCGTGAATAGCCTAGTGGTTGATTATTAATTGCTTATATATATTTAGCCTCTCCACATCCATCATTATGCAACACCCCATCAAAGGAAACAGCAAGCAAGGACACGACGCAAAAAAACAGGTACGGTGGTAACAAAAGGCTGGTATTTTCTACTGCTGATGCTACTTCTAGTTGCTACCGTGGATGCTTATCCTAGTTGGTACCGCTGATGTTACTGTTATTTGCTATCGCTGATGCTAATGCTGTTTGCTACTACTAGTGCTGCTGCTATTTGCTACCACTGATGCTACTGTCATGTGCTACTGTGGATGCTGCTGCTACTAACTACTGCCGATGCAACGGTTGTTTGCTACTGCTGATACTGCTGCAATTTGCTAGTACTGACCTTGTTGTTATTTGCCACTGATGCTGCTACTGATATTTGCTACTGCTGCTGATGCTGCAACATTTTGCTACTACTGATATTGCTGCAACTTGCTACTAATGCTTCTACTCTGTTTTGATAGTGCTACTGCTATTTGCTACTGTCCATGCTGCTGCAATTTGCTACTGCTGATGTAGCTGATATTTCCTACTTTCGATACCGTTGCTATTTGCTACTGCCGATGCTGCAACGATTTGTTACCACTGATGCAGTTGCAATTTATTACAGCTAATGATGCTGTTATTTGCTAATTTTGCCCCTATTTGCTACTGCTGAGGCATGAGCAATCTAACTATTAATGATTATGCTACGCCTCTTCTACTTGCCTTACTCCTCCCTTACTGTGTCCACCGCCTGACCAGTCGCATTTGCCGTTACAGCCAACCTCCCCACTGCCTGCTCCCTCTCCTTACACTGAGCAGACCAGCGGCCTTACTGAGCGTCGTGAGCCTGCGTCTCGTCCTGCCTCCTCTGTTCGCACTAGGTGTCGCGTTCCTCGTCCGCCTCCTCCTGGGTCCTGTCTTCCTGCCATCCCTGACGCTGAGTCTGACCGCGCTCATGCTACTAGTCCTACAGTCTCTCGTCTCCTCGTCACTGTTGTCACTGACCCTTCCTTTGAGTCCACTGCTGGGTCTGCCCTCGTTGCTGAGCTGCTTGACTTTGCTGCTGCCTGTCGTCTAGACTACCTCAACAGTCGCAGTACCAGGGAGAGGGTCTACCTGAGACACACCTGAGAGAGCAGGACCCTGGGGGGGAGGGGGTCTACCGGAGGGGGACCTAGAGCAAGGAAGAACGGCGGGGGTGGGGGAGGGGCAGAGCGATAGGGGAAGAGACGGTAAAAGGGAACGGACTCGTCAAACGTGACGTCCTGAGAGGGGAAGACACGGCGCGAGGTGGGGTGGTAAAACTGCCAGCCAGGTGCGTCAGGGGAAAAGCCAAGGAAGACGCAGTGAATAGCGCGGGCGGAGAGCTCGACCGCGGACGTATCGCGAACAAAGGCACGAGAACCCTAGACCCGGAACACTTACGCATCGCCAACCTTCCCCGTCCAACGCAGTGTAGGCGAGGTCTCTGGCAAGGGGACACGGGGCTAGAGGTTGAGCTGATGCGCAGCGTACCAGACTGCAAACGGCCACAGAAAATAGGGAGCAGCCGCATGGATCATGGAGGTACGAGCGACCTCCATGACTAAGCCAATGCGGCGCTCAGCAATCCCATTTTTCTTAGGGGAGTCCGGAAGCGTGAACGACTGGAGGATGCCCTCCCCATGACAAAAGTCCCTCAAGAGGTCGGAGGAGAACTCACCACCTCTGTCAGAGTGCAGACGCGGGAGAGCAAGGTCCTTGCGGAGCTGGAGACGGGCTGCGCGGATCCAAGGGATCAAGACATCAGGGACCTCACCCTTGCTGCGCAAGGGGAAGACCGTGGTGTAACGCGTGTAGTCGTCAACAACTAGCTGAAAGTAGCGCTCGCGGCCCTGTCCACTGACGCGGGCTGGGCCCCACACGTCCATGTGGATAGTCGGCAGGGGAGCAGTCGTCGCGGGAAACGAGGAGGAGTGGGGAGCGGCGCGCTGCGGCCCCTTGACGCAAGGAAGGCAGGGCGGGGCAGGTGAGGGTAGGAGGGGAGGCAGAGACCTGGGAAGATCAGAAACAAGGAGGCGAGAGTGCATGCAATGAAGGCGTGGTAGGGAGGGGTGAACAAGGCGGTGGTGCCATAGGAGAGTCTGGTGCGACAGGAGGCAACAAAATCAGGGGGGTGCTACCGGACCTGACGCGAACACCTGGGCAGACGTAGCTACTTGAGGAGGCTCGGTAGCCAGGGTGTACAGACTCGACCCAAGCCGACGGGTGAACGTGGCAAGGTGTTGGCCCGTCCGTGTACACGTGCAGATCGACACACGCTGACCCCCAGGAGTGGTAGTAGTGACCATCGCGCCCTGGAGGGCAGCGGTACTCACCAAGTTCGTAGAGAACGAGGGGAGGTGAAGACCTGATAGTGAGCCGGACGGAACCGCCGAACACGAGAGCACAGTGGAGGAATGGGCGAGGACTGGCCCCCCGAAGGGGTCAGCCAGCCTGACCGGTACCGGTGCAGAGAGAGGAGTGAGGATGGTCATGTCGCGAAAGAAACAGCGTGAGGCACCTGAGTCAAGTGTGAAGGTGTGCAAGGCCTCAGCAAGCGCAGTACCAGGGAAAACAGACTCACTAGCACCTATAGCAGTAGCCTCTATACCTGGGTCAGGCGGCACACACAGGTAACAGACACCCTCAACACCAACAGACAAAGCATACATAGCAGCAAGGATAACATCATAGTCTAGGTCAAAGATAGCAACACCATCGACCTGCTGTGTTGGCAGGTCGCCTTTCTGCTGTGCTGGCGCAGCTCCTCTACGCAACGTTGGCAGGCGGTCGACCATGCTGTGCTGTCGGTCGACCAGGCTAGCTGCAGAGTTACTAGGTGCCTGATGTAGTCATTGTTGTCATTTCTTGTTCAACAATTCTGTGATTCCAACTTTGCTAGTGAAAACTCTTGCCGATTTCTCTCGTGATTGTGCAAGCGCTAAGGAACTAGGGAAAGTTATGATCACTCCTAGTAGTTCGTGCCAACCCCGTAGTCTAGCTCACTTCCGTTGTAGAGTGATTCTTCGCATGGTGCGGTGAGCGTGGACGGCCCCGCAGATAACCTTCAGATAGGAGCCGACTTTTGCACCTACTAAGTCGTTCGTAGGCCGGCAGCAGCGATATTCACCATGGTCGACCCCGTAGCTAATGCGGGCGTAGCGGACACCTTGGAGGCACGCTTGGCTGATGCCAGGAAACGCCACGCGGATGGCGAGTACGGGACGATACCCTTGCTGATCGTCGGGTTGGGCATCCGGTCGCAGTGGGCGTTGGAACACCCATCCCGCCCTGTTTCTCCTCGACCGGTGCGAAACGAAGGTGGCGTCGACAACGAGGTCGACGGCGGTGCACGAGTCAACGTCAACAATGGCACGAAGCAGAGAGGAGTGATCAAGGTCGACGATGGTGTCGACAGGAGTCAGGCGCGAGTGCAGCAGTCGACAGCAGCTGCAGGCAGCTTATGTGCCGACGTTGATGGTCAACGTCACTCTCCTCTACGAAGTGGTGGAGGGTTCTCGGCGTCGACGCATGTGACGGCGGGCGGGATTGCACCGACTTATGGCTACATCAAGTTTTCGCCGGATCGGATCACCGTCGTACCGTTGCAAGGTCGACGGGACCTCATCACCTGGAGGGAGTTGATAGAACCTCAGCTGGAGGTCGCCGGGCTGAAGGGCTTCGCCGACGGTACAGTGCCATTTCCGCCCGTGGACAATGTCGAGCTGCGCGGGGAGTTTCGTGCGGCTCACTTGCTCACCTTCATGGTCATCTCGAGGTGCTGCTCACCGGTGGTGCAGCTGGCGCTCAGGAGCTGTCGAGAGCGATTGGATGCTGGTCACCAGGCATGGCACTTCATCCTGTCGACGTACCAGGTCAGGGACGACCTGTACATCGCACAGCTGAAGGAGAAGATGACTCACATTTGGATGGGCAAGCAGGAGTCGGCAACGGACTACTGCAACCGTGCTCGACGGATCCTGGCTGAGATGCGGATGGCGGGCGCCGAATACTCGACGCCGTCATACATCTCCCACATCGTCAAGGGCCTGCCGCGCGGCTACAACCTCATGAAGAGGATGATGATGGTACACGGCACGCGTGAGTCCCTCGACGAGGACTCCATCACCAGCTACATTCTTCAAGACGAGGCGATGCAGGAGGCCGAACAGCCCACGGAGCTCCTTCCTCAGGCAAACTACGCTGCATTGACGAAGCTGAATGAGCAGCAAGGGCAGCACAGGAAGCCGAGCGGAGGTGGGCGGTCGACGGAGGACGTCGACGAGAAGAGGTCGACGCGGGACAAGGGCCGTGGAGGTGGTGGTCAACGGCGGGAGTGCTGGATCTGCCATGACCCTGACCACCTTTCCTACGAGTGTCCCGACCGCGATGACAGCGACGAGGACGACACCAAGGGAGGCCGCGGTCGATCGACCAGCCGTCGCCCACTTCGGGATGCGAAGCCGTGCAAGGAGAAGCTGACGTTGAAAAAAACTGTTATAGTCTAGAGTCCACTTAGGGGTCGCAAATGCCCTTGAAACCGCCTAAGCAGAATCTGATGACTTCGAACCGCCTCTGTTCAAAACATCGTCACGATCAGCTCCGATAACATACGATGCTGAAACTTGGAGGAAATTTAGCTTCAGGTGTCTGCTTTCCAAGAGTGTACTGCTTTCTTTCATCTGAGGTGTATGCGCTACGCAGTGAATGAAAACATAAGCTCGGCTGAAAAACGTGTAGTTTTATTGATGGAAGGAAGAGGTGAGTACAACATTGCCTACGGGACACTTGAGGGGTTGGGACCATCCTGGGAACTCAAAGAAAGTTGAATCCTAGGGGAAAAAGGCTAGAGAAGGATGGGAAACGTCCTAGCTAGGTCAGCAAAGCCAACCATACTTGGATGTTCAGAGTTGTACTCAAGGCTACCAATAGTGAGTCAAGCCAACCATGAGTCAGCTTGTCTTCCCACTTGCACCCTCTTGCAAGCTGCTTCCAGGAAGACCACACTTCTCAAAAGGAGGGTGGTAGAGTCCCACTTGACCACCTGTACTTCTTGTCTCATTCTCTGTCCCTGCACCATTGGCATGACAACAATGAAAGGGTGGCAAGGGAAATGCTGCCAACCTTGCACCATGACTACGGAACAGAAACTTTCGACAGCTCTCACGTGCTGCTCCGATGCTGGGTTGTCCTGAAACTTGGTGACCACCTGCACAACACGGAAAAGAACTGCCATACCGATTTTGAGACCAATCAGAGCTTGGTAGATGAGTCAGCAGCCGAAATGGTGAACTCGGGTGTTACCAAAAAGAGTAACACTCACTTCTGGGATGCCATAAGTCTTGAAAGTAAAAAATGTTGCCATGCCTTGTAAATTGCTTCACAAAGTCTGAAACTTTGAGGGTCTGAAGAACACATGTTGAAGCACCTCCCCACAAAATTCCAGAAGCTGAGCAGGCTTGTAGGCTGAATGGGAGTGCGATGACCGTGCCACTATAGTGCTTTGGCACAACAAAAACGTCGTCGACGAAGGACGTCGACAACTCCAGCGGTAAGAGCCGAGGCGACGGGGAGGCGTCGTGCTCGATGGTCGGCGTAGCGGAGCTGACTGTCTTGCTGGCGCCAAAGGCTGGCGAGGATTCCAAGCGGTGGCGGCAGCTGTGCAGGCAAACTCGATGGCGGTGCTGCTTGACAGCGGTTGCTCCCACCACCTGATGGGGACGAAGGCGGCCTTCGTCGACATGGCACCGAGCAACGATGTGAAGCACGTGCATGGATTCAACGGGGCGCTGCAGCCTGTCAAGGGTCGCAAAACCGTCGCTCTACAAGGAGAGGACGGGAAGCGGGTCCTCATCCCCAACGTGCTCTACGTTCCGGGCGTACAGGCAAACCTACTATCTGCTGGCCAGCTGAAGGAGAGCAGAGTGCTGTGAGAATAATGAGAGGAATGAATGAACTAGAAAGCAGGTGGGTACAAGTGGCAAACCTAAAAGTGTTGTACCCTGTAAGAACTACCCCACTACAGCCTAAACAAACTATAGCATATAAGTTTGACACACCTCCATAGGCAAAGTGGGGGAGAACAAGAGGTCACAAGACCAGTCAAGAAAGGAAAAACAAGCTCAGGGTGGATCACAAAGTCACCCCGCAGACTGAGCACAAGCAAATGGCCACAAGGCCAGTTCACATGCAGAGTTATATAAAGGAGAACAAACAATACAGTGAACACAACCTAGCAAGTGTAAGCATGCAGGTAGATGTATAAAGAGTACAGTACAAGCAGAGTCAAGAAGAAAGCAAGTGAGGCACAGTAGGTACAAGGCCTAACACAGTACAGAAACGCTGATGATCACAAGGCTGAAGTGCCTTGGTGAAAACATCAGCAGTGTTGGCCTGAGAGGCCACGTAAGCAAGACGAAGCTGGCCACGCTGCTGCAACTCTCGAGCAAGGAAGTAGCGCAGAGCAATGTGCTTTGCTCTGTGCTCCAGTCTGTGCTCCTGACACAAAGCCAGCATGGCCTTGTTGTCGACGTACGAAACTGGAGGAGAACGAGGCGCCTCTCCCAAGTCGGTCCGCAGGTAGGTGAGCCAGCGTAGCTCCTGTGCAGCCATGGCCCCAGCGTAGATCTCAGCCTCACAACTGGAGCTGAGAACAGAAGAAGAGCGGGTAGACCGCCAAGAGACAGAACCGGAGCCAAGACTGAAGGTGTAACCCTGTGACGACCGCTGCGTAGCCAAGTCGTCAACCCAGGAGGCGTCAGCGTGACCAGTGAGGACAACTCGAGACCGTCCTCCAAGCACGAGCCCCATGCCCGATGTACTGCACAAGTATCGCAACACCCTCTTCGCAGCATCCCAGTGCACCTTTCGGTGCCTACCGGGAGCCACGTAGCGAGCCAGAAGGCTGAGAGGGTATGCGAGGTCAGGTCGTGTGCAAGTCATCAGGTACATGAGGCAGCCCACAAGCTCTGGATACGGGCCACTCGGCTCTACGGACTCGTCCGAAGGTGGAGCTGAGAGCGAGTGACCGGTAGGCAGAGGAGTGGACTGTGGCGAGGAGTACGTGAAGCCGAAGCGCTGAAGGACCTGCTGCACCATGTGTGACTGAGTCAAGGTAATGGTGTGCTGTGCTCTGTCCCGGGTGATCCGCAAGCCAAGATAGCTTGTCAGTTCACCCAGGTCTGTGCACGTGTGTCTCTTCTGCAGCTCGGACTTCACGTGGGCGAGTGCCTCAGTGTCAGCAGTAGCAAAGACAAGGTCGTCTACGTACACGAGAACATAGAACAGTGGCAGAGTAGTGTCAGTGCGTAAAAACAGAGAAGGGTCAGAAGTGGAAGGAGCAAAACCAAGAGCAGCAAGAGTCGTCCTGAGTGTGTCGTGCCACTCACGGGGTGACTGGCGGAGACCGTAGACTGGCCGCCGGAGGCTCCACTGGGTACCAGCAGGAAACGACCCAGTGAAGCCAGGTGGGCGGCGCAGCCAGATCTCCTCGTGCAGGCTGCCCTGGAGGAAGGCTGTGCTGAAGTCAAGCGAGTGGAGCTCGTAGTCACGCTGAGCAGCAACGTGCAGCAGTACCCGAAGAGTGGTCATCTTCGGGGTAGGGGAGAAGGTCTGAAAGAAGTCAACTCCCTGTCGCTCTCTGAAACCACGTGCAACGTAACGCGCCTTGAAGGCAGGCGGAGAACCCGGCGGCCGCTTCACCCTGAAGATCCACATGCCACTGACGATGTTCGCCCCAGGTGGGGGAACCTCGTCTACGTAGGTGCCAGTGGACTTCCAGGAAGCCATCTCGGCGTCCATGGCTGCCTGCCACTGAGAGGAGTAGGGACCCTCTATCGCCTCTGCGTAAGTGCGCGGGGTCGGGATGTCTGGTGCATCCGGGTCTCCCTCAGGGGCAATCAGCATGGACACGAGATGAGGTACAGAAGCAGCAAAGCACTCAAACTCCTCCTGTCTGTCCTCAAGAACGTCCGTGCCAAGAGCACACTCACCCCCGACGGACGGAGGACAGACAGACGCAGACGCAGACTCAGCAACAAGACTAGTGGCGTAGTCTAGGCGACAGGCTGCAGCAAATTCAACAAGCTCAGTAACAAGAGCAGACGCAGCATTGGACTCAAACAAGGGGTCAGTGACAGCAGTGGCCAGAAAACGCGTGACAGCGGGACTAGCAGCACGGAGGGAGTCAGACGCAGGGTCCGGACCGGCAGGAAGAGAGGACGCAGGAGGAGACGGCAAAGGGACACGCTGCGGAGCAGTGGAAGGACGCAGAGTCATAGAGTGAGTGCCAGGGACAGGAGGAGGACGCGGACGCGAAACACGACCAGCGCGAGCAGTGCGGACAGGCGACGCAGCACAAGACACAGGCGACACAGGACGCGACTCAGGCTCACGACGCTCCATAAGACCTCTAGTCGGTCCAGAGTAAGGAGAAGGACTAGGCAGTGGAGAGGACGGCTGTAACAGCAACTGTGACTGAACAGGCGGTGGACTCAGTAACGGAGGAGTAGGACCAGGAGAAGGCGGGGAGCCAAGAACCTGCTGAAGGAGCAGAACGTAGTACGGCCGCGGCCGCGCAGCGCCTCCAGAGACAGCAGAGACAGAACCGGTACCCTCAGCCCCAGGGTCTCCAGTCCCAGCAGCACCTCCAGCAGCTCCAGCAGCTCCAGCACCAGCAGCACCTCCAGCAGCTCCAGCAGCTCCAGCACCAGCAGCACCTCCAGTACCAGCAGCACCGCCAGCAGCTCTAGCAGTACCTCCAGCAGCTCCAGCAGCTCCAGCACCAGCAGCACCTCCAGAAGCTCATGCAGCACCTCCAGCACCAGCAGCACCTCCAGCACCAGCAGCACCTCCAGCAGCTCCAGCAGCTCCACCAGCAGCTCTAGCAGCAGCAGCACCAGCACCCGCAGCACCTCGAGCACCTCCAGCAGCACCTCCAGCAGCTCAAGCAGCACCAGCACCAGCAGCACCAGCACCAGCAGCACCTCGACAGCGCCGAGAGTACCACTCACGAAGCTGCCGTGGAGACAGAGGCTCCCGCCGCGACGGGACACCTAGAGCACCTCCAGACTTAGCACGCGCAGGCTCAGCACCTCCAGACACAGTACCCTCAGGCCCCACATGCCCAGGCTCAGCACCCTCAGGCTCGGCACGCCCAGACTCAGCACCCCAAGACTCAGCACCCCCAGGCTCCACACGCTCAGGCTCAGCACCCCCAGTCCCCGCACCCCCAGTCCCCGCACCCGCAGGCTCAGCACCCCTAGCAGCACCTGAGTCGACAGCTACCTCGACCGGCTTGGCAGGGTCTACCTGGGACACACTTGAGGGGGCAGGACCCTGAGGGGGGAGGGGGTCTACCGGGGGAGTACCTTGTGCTAGGAAGAGCGGCGGGGGGGGGAGAGAGGCAGTGCGGTAGGGAAAGAGACGGTAGTATGACACCGACTCGTCAAACGTGACGTCCTGAGAGGACAGAATACGACGCAAGGTGGGGTGGTAGAACTGCCACCCGGGTGCGTCAGGAGGGAAGCCAAGGAAGACACAGGGAACGGCACGGGAGGACAGCTTGTCCGCTGTAGTATCGCGGACAAAAGCTTGAGATCCCCAGACACGGAACGCGGACGCATCGCCAACCTTCCCCGTCCACCGGAGAGTAGGTGTGGTCTCCGGCAAGGAGACACGAGGCTGAAGGTTGATCTGATGCGCAGCGTACTAAACCGCGAACGGCCACAGAAAATGGGGAGCAGCCGCATGGATCATGGACGTACGAGCGACGTCCATGACCATGCCAATGCGGCGCTCAGCAATCCCATTTTGCTGCGGGGAGGCCGGAAGCGTGAACGTCTGGCGGATGCCCTCCGAACGACAGAAGGCCCTCAGGAGGTTGGAGGAAAACTCCCCACCTCTGTCCGAGTGCAGACGCAGAACAGGAAGGTCTGAACCGAAACTTTCACTGCGCTGGCGACGAGCACCGCGGATCCAGTCGATCAACACCTCAGTGACCTCACCCTTGCTGCGGCGCAAGGGGAAGACTGTGGTGTAACGCGAGTAGTCGTCAACGACCAGCAGGAAGTAACGCTCGTGACCCTGTCCACGGACGCGGGCTGGGCCACACACGTCCATGTGAAGAGTCTGCAGAGGAGCCTCAGTCGGAGGGAACGAGGAGGAGTGAGGAGCGGCGCGCTGCCTGCCCTCGACACAAGGAACACAGGTGGGGGCAGGCCCTGGAGAAAGGGGAGGGAGGGACCGGGGTAGACCCGAGACAAGGGCACGGGAGGCCATACCTCGAAGACGAGGCAGGGAGGGGTGACCAAGGCAGTGGTGCCAAAGGAGAGTCTCGTGCGACAGAGGACGACACGAGCAGGGGGCAGACGCAAGACTAGACCTGGCACGGCAGCAAACACCTGACTAGACGCAGCTACCTGACCAGACGCAGAGACCGGAGGAGGCACAGTAGTCAGTGTGTACAGACTCGACCCTGGCTGACGGGTGAACGTGGCCAGGTGGCGCCCCGTCCGAGAGCAGGTGCAGTGGGTCACGCGCTGACCTCCAGGGGTGAACTGGTCAACCCACGCGTCCTGGAGGTCAGCTCCACTCACCAAGTTCGTAGAGAACGAGGGGAGGTGGAGTCCCGACAGCAAGCCTGACGGGGCCGCAGGACACGGTAGAACCGTGGAAGAGTGTGCAATGACTGGGCCCCCAGAGGGGTCAGCAAGGGAGACTGCAACAGGCCGACTGAGCGGCATGAGTGTGGTGCTGTCTCTAAAGAAAGAGCGCGAAGCACCAGAGTCAAGTGTGAAAGTGTGCAAGACCTCAGTAGGTGCAGTACCAGAGAGAGCAGACGCATCAGCACCTGGAGCAGCAGACGCACCAGTACCTGGAGCAGAAGACGCACTAGCACCTAGAGCAGCAGCTGCAATGCCCGGGTCGGGCGGGACACTCAGGTAACAGTCACCCTCAGCATTATCAGCAAAAGCATACATGGCAGCAAGGATAGCATCGAAATCAAGATCAAAGATAGGCACATTCTGCAGAAGCAGATCATGCCAGCGAGGGAGCTCAACAGCGTCAAGAAACTGGGCACGCCAGGCGTCAGTCAAGCGACTGAAGCAGCGCTGCGTAGTGTGTGGCAGCCCAGACGCCTCCCCACGACGACTGCCGGTGCGAAGAACGTAAGTGCAGGGACCTGCACCCCCAGACCTCCCACGCCCAGCGTACCACTCACGAAGCTGCTGGATCGGCGGGGTCTCACGGGAGCGCAGCTGCTGCTGGCGCTGGCTGCCACCAAAGCCTCCACGCTGCGCGGCTGCACCTCGACCAGCACCACCGCCGCCGCCACCTCCACCACCGCTGCCGCTGCCTCCACCACCTCCGCCACTGCCGCCACTACCTCCACCGCCGCCACTGACGCCCCCACTCCCGGTACCACCCCCACCTCCACCGCCACCTCCTCCGCCTACTCCACCTCCTCCACTGCTCCCCCCGCCGCCCCCTCCACCACCCTTGCTCCCCTTGTTCTTGCTGGTGCGGCGTCTCCCACTAGGGGCAGACGCAGCTCCGACCTCCTCCGTGCCAACGAGGTCGACAGCAGCAGCAGAAGCAACAGAGGGGAGAAGGGGAGCAGGGGAACACCCCTCAAAGAAGGGGGTGCGACGATCGCCGCGAGAAGCACCTACAGCTAAGATACTCTTCTCAGCTGCAGCAAGGCGCTCCTCCAGCAGGTCGACAGTCAGCTTGGTGGGGCAAAGGGAGAGAAAGTGGTCCCTGACTGAAGAAAGGGAGTCAGGGAGGCGAGTGACTAGGTAATAAAGGGTGATGTACATGGGGGGGGGGTTCTTGGCACAGAACTCAGTGGGAAGGGCAGCGCGGTAGCGGGCGTCACTAGTGCGAAGGTGAGCAACTAGGTCAGCAACTGTGGCAAAGGCGGCAAGGTCAGGGAAAAGGTACGGCAGCATGAGGCGGCTGAGGGCAGCAGTGGCAGGGGAGGAGTAGCGTGCAACTACAGCGTCGTACAAAGACTGAGAAGTCTTGTACTGGCCAAAATGCGCGCGCTCAGCAGGCGGCATGTGACTGCAAACAGCAAGACGAGCAACAGCGTCACGAGTGGTCCACTGCGAGCGAACCGTACTGTCAGCAGTGGCAGCAGGAGCAGTGGAAACACCGGACGTGTGATCAAAAAGGGATACCCCATCCCTAGAATCACACTGATGAAAGAGCTGCAGGTCGTCAACCCACACGTCAAAGTCAACTGCACGTCCCTCAGCATCAAAGGTGAGTACCGTAGGGCTAGCCATAGCAGCAGTAGGAGCAGTAGCAGTAGTAGCAGCAGTAGCAGCAATAGCAGTAGTAGCAGCAGTAGCAGTGCAGCAGTAGGAGCAGTAGCAGTAGTAGCAGCAGTAGCAGCAATAGCAGTAGTAGCAGCAGTAGCAGTGCAGTGCAGGGCAGTGCGGCTCGGTAGGGCGGCGCGGCTCGGCTGGGCGGCGCGGCTCGGCTGGGCGGCGCGGCTCGGCTGGGCGGCGCGGCTCGGCTTACCAGGGACGGGTGCAGGGGCGGGCCGTGACCGTAGGGGCCGCGCCAGTAGGGGGGGCGCACCAGCAGGGGCCGCGCCAGCAGGGGCCGGCAGGGGCGCGTCAGCAGGGGCCGGCAGGGGCGCGCCAGTAGGGGCGCGTCAGCAGGGGCCGGCAGAGGCGCGTCAGCAGGGGCCGGCAGGGGCGCGCCAGCAGGGGCGCGTCAGCAGGGGCCGGAAGGGGCGCGTCAGCAGGGGCCGGTAGGGGCGCGCCAGTAGGGGCACGCAGGGGCCGGCAGGGGCGCCCCAGCAGGGGCGCGTTAGCAGGGGCCGGAAGGGGGCGCGCCAGTAGGGGCCGGCAGGGGCGACGGCAGCTGCTGCAGGGGCAGCTTAGAGCTGCGAAGGCGGCCGCGAAGGGGCTGCGAAGAGCCGCGGAGAGGGCCGCGAAGGGGCCGCGAAGGGCCACTAAGGGGCCGCGAAAAGCCGCGGAGAGGGCCGCGAAGGGCCGTGAGGGGGGCCGCGAAGGGCCGCGAAGGGGCCGCGAAGGGCCGCAAGAGGGGCCGCGAAGGGCCGCGAAGGGACCGCGAAGGGCCGCGAAAGGGGCCGCGAAGGTGCCGTTAGGGGCGCGACGGGCCGCGAAGAGGAGGGCCCTAAGGGCGGGCCGCTAAGGGCAGAGCGCGCGACGGGAGGGTAGGCGCACGGGGCGCAGCTAAGACAAGCGCGAAGTGCGCTTCGGGCAGGTAAGGAAAAAAAAAATTCGTAGTGGTGGGCCCTTAAAAAAAAACGGTCCCACTAGGGAACCCGCTCAATACCATGTGAGAATAATGAGAGGAATGAATGAACTAGAAAGCAGGTGGGTACAAGTGGCAAACCTAAAAGTGTTGTACCCTGTAAGAACTACCCCACTACAGCCTAAACAGACTATAGCATATAAGTTTGACAAGTGCAGCACGCTACAACGGACGAGTCCTCTGCACGACCTTCGGCCGTGCTCAACGCGACCGTCGCCGACCGAGGTGGTGGCTCTACGGACGATCGTCTCGGCGTCAAAGTCGACCCCTGACCGGTTGCATGCGAGGCTCGCGCACGACGGCGTCGACACGATCAAGAGCTTGGCGAAACATGAAGTTGCTACTGGGCTCGACATCACTCTGTCGACCGGAGCAGACCCACCATGTGTCTCGTGCGTCGGAGGAAATCTGGCGCGGCACACCTTCCCCACCAAAGGCTCGGACGCCGAGGAGGCGCTGGCTGTCGTGCAAATTGACTTGTGCGGGCCATTTCGGGTTTCTGCCAAGGATGGCAGCTTGTACTTCTTGCTGCTGAAAGATCGCCACACTCGATTTGTGTGGGTGATGCCGGTCGCTAAGAAGAGCGACGTGTTGCGGGAGTTCCGGAAATGGCTGGTGCTGGTGGAACGGCAGGCGAAGAAGTCGGTGCTTATGCTCCGCTCAGACTGGGGAGGGGAGTTCCTCGGGAAGGAGTTCACCGACTTCGTCGACGGCAAGGGCATCGTCCACGACCCGACGTGCCCTTACACTCCGCAGCAGAACGGCATGGCTGAGCGGGAGATGCGCACGGCCGTCGAGTCTATGAGGACGATGCTGCTGCACATGGGCGTGCAACACCACTGGTGGCACCTCGCTCTACGACAAGCTGTCTGGGTGCACAACTGCTTGGAGCAGTCGACGACGCCGCCGGGGACGACTCCGTACCAGCTGTTGACCGGGAAGAAGCCCGACCTCAGGCTGGCGCGGGTGTGGGGCTGCATGGTGCAGTTCATGGTTCCTGAGCAGCAGCGCGGTGGGAAGCTGGCGCCGAAAACTCGCTGGGGGCTTCACCTCGGCGTGTCGCCGAAGAGTAAGGGCTGGGAGGTGCTCGACCTGACCGACAACAAGGTGGTCGCGTCGGTCGAGGTGATCTTCTATGAGACGCTGTCGCTGGAGGTGTGGAAGGCGAAGTTTGGGCCGGCATCGGGGCGGACGCAGGCACACCCGCCGACGGACACCTTGACGGCAACGGTTCCCTTGCTCGCCGAAGTCGATGAGCTTGCTGATGAGGATGCTTTGGAGGTTCTTCCACCTCCCCTTGTTCTTGCTCCTCCCTTCCCCGTTGCAGATCGGCCTTCGTCGACACCTGTGTCGGCCACCGGCGATGAGGGGAGCCTTGAGGCGTCGCCTGTGGCACCGGCCAGTGACATCGCCGGCAGTCGACAAGGCGCCAAGCTCGTCGACCAAGATGGGAAGCCGTCGACAACAAGGGAGCAGCAAATAGGGGAGCCGGTCGAACAAGAGGCAGCAGCAGGGGTGCAGTTGACAGGGGAGCTGCCAAAGTCAGCAGGAGGTGAGCAGCTGGTCGAAGGTTCGAAGCAGCTGGTCGACGACTTGACAGTCGACGAAGAAGGGGAGCTATCGGCAGGAGAAGAGTCCACCGACAGCGACGTGGTGGAGGTACCGATCACGAAGCCTGAGCTGCGACGCACAGGTCGAGCTCGACGGCCGCCGGAGCGGCTGAGCTTCCACGCCTACCTACCGCCAGCTGCCTGTCAGAATGTATTTGCTGTTTAGCCTGCAGTGGGGTACTCTGTAGTGAGTAAAACCCAATTTAGGGTTTGCTATTTGTATCCCAACTTCCTATAGTGAAACCACCCCTTTCTCGATTCTACCTTGCACATTCCTCTCGACACTCAACTCTCTCGACACTCACTAGCCATGGCTCCTAAGTCACGCTAGTATTCTAACATGGTATTAAGAGCAATAAGTTCTAGGACCTAACATCAATGGGCCCACCACCTAATGTCCTGCTAGCCTAGGCCCCGGCCCGTCGCCACTTGGCGTAGCCCCTAGCCCCTAGGCTCGGCCCCTTGGCCCCGTCGCCCCTAGCTGTGACACTCGGCCCCGTTGGCCCCGTCGCCCCTAGCCGCGCCCCTCGGCCCTGCTGGCCCCGTCGACTCCGTCGCCCCGCGCCCGGCCTGTACTTAGCCCGCAATCGGCCCGTACCTAGCCCGCGCTCGGCCCCGTTCCTAGCCCCGCGCCCGGCCCGTACCTCGCCCGCGCTTGGCCCCGTACCTAGCCCGCGATCGGCCCGTACCTAGCCTCGCGCACGGCCCTGTACCTAGCCCGCGCCTGGCCCCGTACCTAGCCCGCGATCGGCCCGTACCTAGCCTCGCGCCCGGCCTCCGTTCCGCGCCCAACGCCCGGCCCGTACCTAGCCTCGCGACCGGCCCGTACACTGCCCGCGCTCGGCCCCGTTCCTAGCCCCGCGCCCGGCCCGTACCTAGCCTCGCGACCGGCCCGTACCCTGCCCGCGCCCGGCCCCGTCTCTCGCCCGCGCTCGGCCCGTACCTAGCCCCGCGCCCGGCCCGTACCTAGCCCAGCGCACGGCCCCGACCCTAGCCAGCGCCCGGCCCCGTACCTAGCCAGCGCCTGGCCCTGTACCTCGCCTGCGCCCGGCCACGTACCCTGCCCGCTCCCGGTCCCGTCTCTCGCCCGCGCTCGGCCCGTACCTAGCCCCGCGCCCAGCCCGTACCTAGCCCAGCGCACAGCCCCGACCCTAGCCAGCGCCCGGCCCCGTACCTAGCCCTCACCCGGCCCCGTACCTGCCCAGCGCCCGGCCCCGTACCTGCCCAGCACCCGGCCCTGTCCCTAGCCCAGCGCCCGCGCCCCTCGGCCCCACTGGCCTCGTCGCCCCTAGCTATGGCAAGAGGGGTGATGACTTCCTGCCCGCGTGCCCTGCAGTCGCACGCGCAGCTCCGCCCCTGCCCCCCTCCCCCCCCCCCCCCCTCCTCCATGGGGACGGGGGGGAGAGGGTGTGAGAGGGTGGCGGATGTGCCTCAGCAGCAGTAGCTGCCGCCGCGCCTCCTCCTCCATCTCTCCCTGCCGCACCTTGTGTTGGGAGAGGGGGGAGAGCTTGGAGGTTCAGAGGGAGGCAAGAGGGGATCTGCAGCACCAGCCCCCCCCCGCCCCCCCCCCCCCCCCCCCCTTTCTCCTCCACCCCTGCTGCGGGTGCAGCAGTGGGGGGGAGGGGATCTACAGCAGCAGTGGGGGAGGAGATTTGCAGCATCAGCCCCCCCCCCCGCCCTTTTCTCCTCTCTCTCTCCCTGCCGCACCCTGTGTTGGGAGGGGGGGGGGGAGCTTGGAGGTTCAGGGGGAGGCAGGAGGGGATCTGCAGCACCAGCCCCCCCCCCCCACTTCTCCTCCATCCCCCTGCTGCGGGTGCAGCAGTGGAGGGGAGGGGATCTGCAGCAGCAGTGGGGGGGAGGGGAGTTGCAGCATCAGCCCCCCCCTCCCCCCCCCACTTCTCCTCCATCCCCCTGCTGCGGGTGCAGCGGTGGGGGGGAGGGGATCTGCAGCCCTGTGCTGCCCTGCAGCCCTGCGCGCCCTGCGCGCCCTGCTGTCCTGCTGCCCTGCGCGCCTTGCGCGCACTGCAGCCCTGCGCGCCCCACGCGCACTGCTGCCCTGCAGCCCTGTGCACCCTGCTGCCCTGCAGCCCTGTGCGCCCTGCTGCCCTGTATGCCCCTCGTGCCCTGCTGTCCTGCTGCCCTGCGCGCCATGCGCGCCCTGCAGCCCTGCGCGCCCCGCGCACCCTGCTGCCCTGCAGCCCTGTGCGCCCTGCTGCCCTGCAGCCCTGTGCGCCCTGCTGCCCTGCTGCTGCCGCTACAGCCCTTGCTGTTGCCGCTACAGCCCTTGCTGCCGCCCTGCGCGCCCCGCGCGCCCTGCAGCCCTGCTGCGCCCCGCGCGCCCTGCTGCCCTGTGCGCCCCGCGCGTCCTGCAGCCCTGCGCGCTCTGCGCGCCCTGCTGTCCTGCTGCCCTGCGCGCCCTGCGCGCACTGCAGCCCTGCGCGCCCCGCGCGCCCTGCTGCCCTGCAGCCCTGTGCGCCCTGCTGCCCTGCAGCCCTGTGCGCCCTGCTGCCCTGTTTGCCCTGCGCGCCCTGCTGCCCTGCAGCCCTGTGCGCCCTGCTGCCCTGCTGCCCTGTGCGCCCCGCGCGCCCTGCAGCCCTGTGCCCCCCGCGCGCCCTGCAGCCCTGCGCGCCCCGCGCGCCCTGCTGCCCTGCAGCCCTGTGCGCCCTGCTACCCTGCTGCTGCCGCTACAGCCCTTGCTGTTGCCGCTACAGCCCTTGCTGCTGCCCTGCGCGCCCCACGCGCCCTGCAGCCCTGCTGCGCCCCGTGCGCCCTGCAGCCCTGCGCGCCCTGCGCGCCCTGCTGTCCTGTTGCCCTGCGCGCCCTGCGCGCACTGCAGCCATGCGCGCCCCGCGCGCCCTGCTGCCCTGCAGCCCTGTGCGCCCTGCTGCCCTGCAGCCGTGTGCGCCCTGCTGCCCTGTTTGCCCCGCGCGCCCTGCTGCCCTGCAGCCCTGTGCGCCCTGCTGCCCTGCTGCCCTGTGCGCCCCGCGCGCCCTGCAGCCCTGTGCGCCCCGCGCGCCCTGCTGCCCTGCTGCCCTGTGCGCCCTGCTGCCCTGTGCGCACTGTGCGCCCTGCTGCCCTCTGCACGCGCCAAGCACAGCCCCCCCCCCCCTCCGCCCCCCCCCCCTCCCCCCCCCCCTTTCTCCTCCATCCCCTGCTGCAGGTGCAGCAGTGGGGGGAGGGTATGGGGGTGGCGGGTGTGTGAACCGTCCCCTGCTCCTCCTCCTCCTCCGTCTCCCACTGCTGCAGCTGCCGCTGAGGGGGGTGGGTGTGTGGGAGCCGAGGGAGTGGTGCTAGGGGGGTGACGTGGGAGTGGAGCTAGGGGTGCAGCAAGGGGTGTGTGAAAGGGGGGTGGGACAGTTGGGGGAGGTTGAGCGGACTGCCGTCTTGTCGTCCGCAGCACCTGTAGTCCGGGGCTCTGCTTCTGGTAGCTCAGAGAGCCTGCTGCGCCTGACGCCTGTGGGTCCGTTGCTCCTGCCGCTCAGAGTTAGCCGCAGAGCCAGTTACTCCTGTAGTCCGGGGATACGGCCCTGGTAGCCACAGTGCGCGCCGCTCCTGTTGCCCGTGTGTCTGCAGCATCAGCCGTCGCCTCCTATCTCCTCTCCTCTCACAGTCCAGCCTCCTCCTCCTCACTTGCCCTTTGTGAATGCCTCTAGCTTTGCTTGTACTTGTGAACCTGCTCTATGACTGCTTGCTCTGCTGATTATACCCCACTTTGACTATGGGGGTGTGTCAGAATGTATTTGCTGTTTAGCTTGCAGTGGGGTACTCTGCAGTGAGTACAACCCAATTTAGGGTTTGCTATTTGTATCCCAACCTCCTATAGTGAAACCACCCGTTTCTCGATTCTACCTTGCACATTCCTCTCGACACTCAACTCTCTCGACACTCACTAGCCATGGCTCCTAAGTCACGCTAGTATTCTAAAACTGCCTTCACCGCTGTGTACAACGAGGTCGACGATGACCTGTTGTACGACGACGCCGAGGAGGATGAAGAACTGCCGGAGCTCGACCCCGACATGCACGCAGACCCCGAACACCGCTGGGACATCGCCACGATTACGGTAAAGGAGGCGATGGCGAGCTAGAAGGGTGAGGCAGTGAAGGCCGCCATGGAAGAAGAG
This sequence comes from Closterium sp. Naga37s-1, assembly GCA_947471745.1. Lineage (NCBI taxonomy): Eukaryota > Viridiplantae > Streptophyta > Zygnematophyceae > Desmidiales > Closteriaceae > Closterium > Closterium sp. Naga37s-1. The sequence goes on along the minus strand of CANJKZ010000120.1, from coordinate 2,647,751 downwards.
ATCCGCAGCCTCGTCGGCATGGGCACTTGGGAGCTGGTCCAATGCCTACGCGGGGTGAACATCATGAAGAGCCGGTGGGTGCTGACGACCAAGTACCGCCTCGACGACACCGTCGAGCGCAAGAAGGCGAGGCTGGTCATGAAGGGCTTCACGCAGGTGTGCGGTGCCGACTACGACGAGACGTACTCGCCGGTGAGCAGCTACGTCACGCTGAGGATATTCCTCAGCATCGTCGCCGTCTTCGACCTCAACCTGATGCAGCTCGACATGAAGAACGCTTTCCTGCAGAGCAAGCTCGACAGGGTGCTCTACATGTACAAGCCGGACTGCTTCGACGATGGTACTGGCCGGGTGTGTAAGCTGCTGAAGAGCCTCTACGGGCTGAAGCAATCGCCGCTGCTATGGTACAGGGCACTCGACGGTGTGCTGCTGGGCGCTGATTGGAAGAAGAGCCAGGTCGACGAGGCGCTCTACTTCAAGGCCAGCGACAACGAAGTGACCTGCTGGGTGCTGGTCTACGTCGACGACCTGCTCGCCGCTAGCAGCAGCCCCGCGATGTTGAAGGAGCTAAAGGAGCTGTTGGAGGATGCCTTCGAGCTACGCGAGATTTCGCCGGTCGTCAAGTACCTCGGGCTGGAGATCGTGCGCGACAGGCCAGCGAGGTAGCTGCGGCTTCACCAGCAGGGCTACGCCGACAAGCTGCGCAGGCGCTTCATCGACGAAGAGCAGTGCGGTCGAGTCCCGAAGACGCCGGTTTTGGTCGATGCCTATGCCGAGCTGACATTTGATGTCGAGGAGGCACAGGAGCGCGAGGAGGAGGAGTACTGGCAGAAAGTTGGCTCGCTGCAGTTCGTGGCGACGACGACGAGGCCGGACATCGCGTTCGGCTGTAGCAAGCTGGAGAGCGGCCTCACGGTGAGGAGCGACCAACATTGGCGCGAGGTCGACCGTTGCCTCGCCTACCTTGCTGACACCCGCGACACCGCCTTGGAGTTCGGCGGTGGACCAGAGTCACTGGAGCTGATCGGCTACGTGGATGCCGATGACGCGGGCGACAAGCAGAAGCGGACGAGCACGAGCGGCTACGTGTTCGTCTACGGAGGGGCCGCCGTCACCTGTGCTTTTCTGCTGCAATGTGAGCGCTGCTGCTGCAATGCGCGTGCTGCAGTGGCGTGCTGTCGTCGACTGAGTCGAAGTACGTTGCGGCCACGAATGCAGGCAAGGAGGGACGCCGACTTCGTTTCCTTCATGCGGAATTCAAGCTGCTCGACGCTCGGAAGCCAACCATCCTTCGTGTCGACAACAAGTCGGCAATTACGGTCGCTGCGGGCTTGGGGCTGACGGGCAACCTCAAGCACATGGAGCGACGCTATGCCTGGCTGCAGCACATGGTGAGGTGCGAGAAGTTCGTATTGAAGTACATCCCAACCACCGAGCAGCCGGCAGACTTCCTGACGAAGGCGCTGCATTTTCCGGCTTTCAACCGGTGCTCTGTCGCCATCGGCCAAGTTCGTCTGGCCGATGTTGGCGACAGCAACGATGATGTGCAGCACTAGGTGCCGTGCCCTTCTGCATGGCTGGTGCGGTGACGGCGTGCTGTGTGTGGGGTGCACGCCGAGGACGAGTTTTCTCCGTAGTGTGCTGTCGTGTGGGCTGGGGGCCCAAGCGTGAGCGCGGCAGGGGAGTATTAAGGGGAGTGGAGTGTTGGCCCCGCCCCCGCTTGGGCAACGCCGACGACTTGTTCGGATGTACAAGAGTAGCAGCCGACCGTCCACAGTGGGAGAGCTGCTCGACAGGCTTCGTCGAGCTGTAGGGGACCGCAGTGGTGTTGCTGTCGACCAGGGAGCTCGACAGCTGCAACTGACTGGTCTGGGTGATGGATGGGCCGTCGACCAGGAGGGGCAGTTCGACCGGGAGGTCGACGGAGCAGTCCGTCGACCTGAGAAGTGAGTAGCGGTCGACGAGGGGAGCTCGGCGACAACAGCTGACAGTTCTGGTCGACGGAAGGGGTCTGTCGACCAGGGAGAAGCTCGACGGGAGCTGTGGTCGACCAGGGGGCACCTTGTGGTCGACCAAAGGGACCCGGTGGTCGACCAGAGGCACTTGGTGGTCGACCAGAGCACCTGGGGTTGTCCAGGTCGACCGGGTAACCTGCTCGGCGAGTTCTGCGGAGGCACGCAAACATCGTCGAGGTCGCGATGGCGAAGGCGACTTCGAGTTGGTATCCCGAAGTCGATGTGGCTCGTCAGGCGCAGACAACAGCCGACGGATGCACAACGGTGCAAGTCGGGCCAATCGTCTGCGCGCATCTGCGAGCGTGCGCACTGCTGTCTTCTACGGGGCAACGCTGGACAGCCGCTCTGCTGCAGCGTTGGCACACCATCGACCTGCTGTTGTACCCAACTTTCCCTTAGTCAATCCATTCCTCATTTCTTCACATGGTATAGAGCAGGTTCCCTAGTGGGAACGCTTCCTTGGGCCCACCATTGAAACCTTTTTTTTCTGACCGGAGCGACAGTCGCTCCTGCCCGAGGCGCGCCTTGTGGGCCGCCCTTCTGTCGAGCTCTCTTAGAGGCCCCTCTCACGGCCCCTCGCGCCACCCTTAGCGGCCCCGTCGCCGCCCCTAGCGGCCCCGTTGCCGCCCTTCCAGGCCCCTTGCGGCCCCTAGCGGCCCCATTGCCGCCCCTACGCGGCCCCGTAGCCGCCCCTAGCGGCCCCGTCGCCGCCCCTACGCGGCCCCGTCGCCGCCCCTAGCGGCCCCGTAGCCGCTCCCCTCCCTACGCGGCCCCGTCGCCGCCCCTACGCGGCCCCGTCGCCGCCCCTACGCGGCCCCGTTGCCGCCCCTAGCGGCCCCGTCGCCGCCCCTAGCGGCCCCGTCGCCGCTCCCCTCCCTACGCGGCCCCGTAGCCGCCCCTACGCGGCCCCGTCGCCGCCCTTACGCGGCCCCGTCGCCGCCCCTAGCGGCCCCGTCGCCGCTCCCCTCCCTACGCGGCCCCGTCGCCGCCCCTACGCGGCCCCGTCGCCGCCCCTACGCGGCCCCGTCGCCGCCCCTAACGGCCCCGTCGCCTCCTCCCTCCCTACGCGGCCCTGTCGCCGCCCCTACGCGGCCCCGTCGCCGCCCCTAGCGGCCCCGTCGCCGCCTCCCTCCCTACACGGCCCCGTCGCCGCCCCTACGCGGCCTCGTAGCCGCCCCTACGCGGCCCCGTCGCCGCCCCTAGCGGCCCCGTCGCCGCTTCCCTCCCTACGCGGCCCCGTCGCCGCCCCTACGCGGCCTCGTAGCCGCCCTTACGCGGCCCCGTCGCCGCCCCTAGCGGCCCCGTCGCCGCTCCCCGCCCCTAGCGGCCCCGTCGCTGCCCCTACCCGGCCCCGTCGCCGCCCCTAGCGAGCAGCCGAGCCGCCGAGCCGCCCAGCAGCTGAGCCGCCGAGTCGCCCAGCAGCCGAGCCGCCCCTGGAACAGCCGCCACTGCAGCAGCCGCCCCCGGAGCAGCCGCCACTGCAGCAGCCGCCCCCGGAGCAGCCGCCACTGCAGCAGCCGCCCCTGGAGCAGCCGCCTCTGGAGCAGTCGCCCCTACAACTGCCGCCCCTGGAGCAGCCACCCCTGCAGCTGCCGCGGAGCTCTCGCTCTACAGTGGTAGCGGCCTCGCCGTTGCCGCCGTCGTACGCCTGCCCTTCTCGCCACTGGTGAGCACTGCCCTGCCCGTACTGCTGTTACTGCTGCTCTTACTGCTGCTGCTCTTTCTACTGCTACTACTGCTCCTGGCGTGGCCAGATGCAGCTCCAGCGTCGCCCGCGTGAGTCCCTCACCCCCCAACAGCTTCGTGCGTGGTACGCTAGTTGGGGTTGTCGGGGTGGCCGTAGTGGGAGTCGTCCTGGAGTGAGTAATTCCACAGCTGCTTGTCGTGGCCAGGTGCAGCTGCAGCGTCGCCCGCGTGAGTCCCTCACCCCCCAACAGCTTCGTGAGTGGTACGCTAGTTGGGGTTGTCGGGGTGGCCGTAGTGGGAGTCGTCCTGGAGTGAGTAGTTCGGCAGCTGCTTGTAGTGGCCAGGTGCAGCTTCAGCGTCGTCCGCGAGCAGTCCTTTCGCCACAGCAGCTTCGTGAGTGGTACGCTCAGCGTGACGGGTCACGGGGTACTGCTCGCTGTCCGTACGTCATTCGCACTGGTGCTCGGACTGGTCAGCCTTGCGGGACGTTGGGTCACGCAGAGTCCCGCTGCTTCGCCCGTCTGAGCGACGCCTGGCGTACGGAGTTTGGCGACGCGGCTGAGCTCCCCGACTGGGTGGAGCTGCTGCGGCTGCGGGTAGATATCTATACTCTTGACTATGATGCTATCCTCACTGCCATGTATGCATTGCCTACTAGTGATGAGGGTGACTGTTACCTGTGTGTTCCGCCTGACCCGGGCATTGAGGCTGCTGCTCTAGGTGCTGGTGAGGCTGCTGCTCTAGGTGCTAGTGCGTCTGCTGCCCCAGGTGCTGGTGAGTCTGCTCTCTCATGTACCACGTCGTCTCAGGCCTTACACACCTTCACTCTTGACTCGGGTGCTTCCCGCTCCTTCTTTCGAGACCGCACCACGCTTACGCCGCTCAGTCGGCCGGTTGCGGTCTCCCTGGCAGACCCCTCTGGGGGTCCTGTCCTTGCTCACTTCTCCACTGTCCTCCCGTGTCCGGCGGCCCCCTCTGGCACCCTGTCTGGTCTTTACCTCCCCTCGTTCTCTACGAACTTGGTGAGTGGTGCTGACCTACAGGATGCGGGGGTTCACCAGTTCACTCCTGCGAGTCAGCGGGTGACCCACTGCACGGACGCTCGGACAGGCCGACACCTGGCCACGTTTACACGTCGGCCGGGGTCGAGCCTGTACACACTGACCACTGCGTCTCCTCCAGTCACTGCGTCTGGTCAGGTAGCTGCGTCGGGTCAGGTGTTTGCTGCAGCGTCCAGGTCTGGTCCTGAGTCTGCCCCCTGTTCGTGTCGCCTCCTGTCTCACGAGACTCTCCTCTGGCACCACCGCCTTGGTCACCCCTCCCTGCTTCGTCTCCGAGGCATGGCCTCCCGTGTCCTTGTCTCTGGTCTTCCCCGGTCCCTCCCTCCCCTTCCTCCGGGGCCTGGCCCTACCTGCGTCCCCTGTGTCGAGGGGCGGCAGCGAGCTGCCCCTCACTCCTCCCAGTTTCCTCCGACAGAGGCCCCGCTGCAGACGCTTCACATGGACGTGTGGGGCCCGGCCCGTGTCCGTGGACAGGGTCACGAGCGCTACTTCCTGCTGGTGGTTGACGACTACTCGCGTTACACCACAGTCTTCCCCTTGCGCAGCAAGGGTGATGTCACTGAGGTGTTGATCGACTGGATCCGCGCAGCTCGTCTCCAGCTCAGGCAGAGGTTCGGCTCGGACTTTCCTGTTCTGCGTCTGCACTCTGACAGAGGTGGAGAGTTCTCCTCTGGCCTCCTACGAGCCTACTGTCGTGCACGAGGCATCCGCCAGACCTTCACGCTTCCGGACTCTCCACAGCAAAATGGGATTGCTGAGCGCCGCATTGGCATGGTCATGGACGTCGCCCGTACGTCCATGATGCATGCGGCTGCCCCCCATTTTCTGTGGCCGTTTGCGGTTCGGTACGCGGCGCATCAGATCAACCTTCACCCCAGGGTCTCCATGCCGGAGACCTCCCCAGCCTTGCTGTGGACGGGGAAGGTTGGCGATGCGTCTGCGTTCCGTGTCTGGGGATCTCGGGCGTTTGTCCGCGACTTGTCTGCGGACAAGCTGTCCCCTCGTGCTGCTCCTTGCATCTTCCTTGGCTTCCCCCCTGACGCGCCAGGGTGGCAGTTCTACCACCCCACCTCTCGCCATGTTCTGTCCTCCCAGGACGTCACGTTTGACGAGTCGGTCCCCTACTACCGCCTCTTCCCCTACCGCACTCCGTCCCTCCCCCCGCCACCGCTCTTCCTTGTACCAGGTCCCCCCCCGGTAGACCCCCTCCCCCCTCAGGGTCCTGCCCCTTCAGGTGTGTCCCAGGTAGACGCAGTCGAGCCTGTCGAGGTTACTGGTGACTCTGGTGCTGCTGGGGGTGCTGACTCTGGGGGTGCTGAGCGTGTGGGTGCTACGCCTGGGGGTGCTGAGCCTGAGGGTGCTACTACTGGGGGTCCTGAGCCTGGGGGTGCTGAGCCTGGGGGTGCTACTACTGGGGGTGCTGAGCCTGGGGGTGCTGAGCCTGGGGGTGCTACGCCTGGGGGTGCTGAGCCTGGGGGTGCCACGCCTGGAGGTGCTGAGCTTGGGGGTGCGGAGCCTGAGGGAGCTGGGCCTGCTCGTGTGGCGTCTGGCGGTGCTGAGCCTGGAGGTTCTCCGGGTGCTTCGTCTCGGCGGGAGCCACTCTCTCCACAGGAGCTGCGCGAGTGGTTTGCCCGGCGCTGGAGGCGTACTGCTGGAGCTGGAGGTTCTTCGGCTGCTGAGGGTGCTGGTGCCGCGGGTCCCGGAGGTGCTCGTCCTGGGAGTACTGGAGCTGCTGGGCCTGCGGGTACGACTGGAGCTGGAGCTGCTGAGGGTGTTGGCGCTGAGGCTACTGAAATTTTTTAAAAGGGCCCACCACTGAAATTTTTCACTGCCTGCTCGACGCGCGCGTCGCGCCTACCCTTCGAGGCCCGTCGCGGCCCCTGCGCCTGCCCTTAGAGCCAGCGCCGGCCCCGTAAGGCCCCGTAAGGCCCTGTAAGGCCCCCTTTTCCGGCCCCGTAGGGCCCCGTAAGGCCCCTTAAGGCCCCGTTTACGGCCCCGTTTAAGGCCCCGTAAGGCCCCGTAAGGCCCCGTAAGGCCCCGTAAGGCCCCGTAAGGCCCCGTAAGGCCCCGTAAGGCCCCGTTTACGGCCCTGTTTAAGGCCCCATAAGGCCCCGTAAGGCCCCGTAAGGCCCCGTAAGGCCCCGTCAGGCCCCGTAAGGCCCCGTTTACGGCCCCGTAAGGCCCCGTCAGGCCTCGTTTAAGGCCCTGTAAGGCCCCGTAAGGCCCCGTCAGGCCCCGTTTAAGGCCCCGTTAGGCCCCGTAAGGCCCCGTAAGGCCCCGTCAGGCCCCGTAAGGCCCTGTCAGGCCCCGTTAGAGGCCCCGTACGGCCCCGTCAGGCCCCGTTATCGGCCCCGTCAGGCCCCGTCAGGCCCAGTAAGGCCCCGTCCGGCCCTGCCCCGGCCCTACCCCAACCTGTCGCGGCCCTGCGCCGGCCCTGCTGCGGCCCTGTCGCAGCTCTGCCCCGGCCCTGCTCCTGCACTGCCGCGGCCCGACCCCGGCCCTGCCCCGGACCTGTCGCGGCCTCGCCCCGGCCCTGTCCCGGCCCTGCTCCGACCCTGCCCCGGCCCTGCCCAGACCCTGCCCCGGCCCTACCCCGGCCCTGCCCCAGCCCTGCCCCGGCCCTGCTCCGACCCTGCCCCGGCCCTGCCCCGGCACTTCCCCGGCCCTGCCCCCTGCCCCGGCCCTGCTCCGGCCCTGCCCTGGCCCTGCCCCGGCACTGCCCCGGCCCTGCCCCCCCTGCCCCGGCCCTGCTCCGACCCTGCCCCGGCCCTGCCCCGGCTCTGCCCCGGCCCTGCCCCGGCCCTGCCCCGGCCCTGCCCCGGCTCTGCCCCGGCCCTGCCCCGGCCCTGCCCCGGCCCTGCTCCTGAACTATCGCGGCCCTGCCCCAACCCGGCCCCGGGTCCTTTGCGGCCCGGCCCCGGCCCTGCCCCAGCCTCTCCCCTGGTAAGAGCGCCGCGCTGCCGAGCCACACCGCCTTGCCGAGCCGCTCCGCCCTGCCTAGCCTGCTTAGCCGAGTTGCACTGCTGCTGCTGCTAGCCTGCTGCTTCTTCTGTCATGGCTAGTCTCAATGTTCTTACCTTTGATGCTGAGGGTCGAGCTGTTGACTTTGAGGTCTGGCTAGATGATCTGCAGCTTTTCCTACAGTGCGATAGCAAGGATGGTCTCTCACTGTTCGATCTCACGTCTGGCGCCTCTACTGCCCCTACTGCTGATGCTGACAGTACTGTTCGCTCGCAGTGGCTCACGCGCGATGCTGCTGCTCGTCTTGCTGTGCGTAATCACCTGCCGTCTACTGAGCGCGCGCACTTTAGTCAGTACAAGAGTGCTAGGGCTCTGTACGACGCTGTAGTTGCACGCTACTCCTCCCCTACCACTGCTGCCCTCAGCCGCCTCATGCTGCCGTACCTTTTTCCTGACCTTGCCGCCTTTGCCACAGTTGCTGACCTAGTTGCTCACCTCCGCACTAGTGACGCTCGCTACCGCGCTGCCCTTCCCACTGAGTTTCTTCCCACGAACTCCCCCCTGTACATCACCCTTTACTACCTAGTCACCCGCCTCCCTGACTCTCTCTCCTCAGCCAGGGATCACTTTCTCTCCCTTTGCCCCACCAAGCTGACTGTCGACTTGCTAGAGGAGCGCCTTGCTGCAGCTGAGAAGAGTATCTTAGCTGTCGGTGCTTCTCGCGGCGACCGTCGCACCCCCTTCTTTGAGGGGTGTTCCCCTGTCCCCCTTCTCCCCTCTGTTGCCTCTGCTGCTGCTGTCGACCTCGTTGGCACTGAGGAGGTCGGCGCTGCGTCTGCCCCTAGTGGGCGACGCCGCACTGGCAAGGGCAAGGGAAGCAAGGGTGGTGGAGGGGGCGGTGGAGGAAGCGGTGGAGGAGGTGGAGGAGGTGGAGGTGGTGGTGGGGGTGGTCCCGGGAGTGGGGGCGTCGGTGGCGGCAGTGGAGGCCGTGGAGGCGGTGGCGGAGGCGGTGGAGGCGGCGGCAGCGGTGGTGGAGGTAGCGGAGGAGGTGGTGCTGGTCGCGGTGCAGCCACGCAGCATGGAGGCCTTGGTGGCAGCCAGCGTCAGCAGCAGCTGCGCACCCGTGAGACCCCGTCTGTTTAGCAGCTTCGTGAGTGGTACGCTGGGCGTGGGAGGTCTGGGGGTGCAGGTCCCTGCACGTACGTTCTTCGCACAGGCACTCGTAGCGGGGAGGTGTTTGGTCTCCCACACACCACGCAGCGCTGCTTCGGCTGCTAGACTGACGCTTGGCGTACCCAGTTTCCTGACGCTGTTGAGCTTCCTCGTTGGCATGATCTGCTTCTGCAGAATGTGCCTATCTTTGATCTAGACTTTGATGCTATCCTTGCTGCCATGTATGCTCATGCTGATATTACTGAGGGTGACTGTTACCTGCGTGTCCCACCCGACCCGGGCACTGTGGCTGCTGCTCTAGGTGCTAGTGCGGCTGCTGCTCTAGGTGCTAGTGCGTCTGCTGCTCCAGGTGCTGGTCCATCTCCTCTCTCAGGTACTGCACCTACTGAGTCCTTTCACACTTTCACACTTGACTCTGGTGCTTCGCGCTCTTTCTTTAGAGACAGCACCACGCTCACGCCGCTCAGTCGGCCTGTTGCGGTCTCCCTTGCTGACCCCTCAGGGGGCCCAGTACTTGCACACTCCTCCACTGTCCTACCGTGTCCTGCGGCCCCGTCGGGCTTGCTGTCGGGACTCCACCTCCCCTCGTTCTCTACGAACCTGGTGAGTGGAGCTGACCTCCAGGACGCGTGGGTTGACCAGTTCACCCCTGGAGGTCAGCGTGTGACCCACTGCACTTGCTCTCGGACGGGCCGTCACCTGGCCACGTTCACCCGTCGGCCAGGGTCGAGTCTGTACACACTGACTACTGCGCCTCCTCCGGTCTCTGCGTCTGGTCAGGTAGCTGCGTCCAGTCAGGTGTTTGCTGCCGCGTCCAGGTCTAGTCCTGCGTCTGCCCCCTGCTCGTGTCGTCCTTTGGCACACGAGACTCTCCTTTGGCACCACCGCCTTGGTCACCCCTCCCTGCCTCGTCTTCGAGGTATGGCCTCCCATGCCCTTGTCTCGGGTCTACCCATGTCCCTCCCTCCCCTTCCTCCGGGGCCTGCCCCCACCTGTGTTCCGTGTGTCGAGGGCCGGCAGCGCGCCGCACCTCACTCCTCCTCGTTTCCTCCGACTGAGGCCCCTCTGCAGACTCTTCACATGGACGTGTGGGGCCCAGCCCGCGTCCGTGGACAGGTCACGAGCGCTACTTCCTCCTGGTCGTTGACGACTACTCGCGTTACACCACAGTCTTCCCCTTGCGCAGCAAGGGTGAGGTCCCTGAGTGTTGATCGACTGGATCCGCGGTGCTCGTCGCCAACTCAGTGAGAGTTTCGGCTCAGACCTTCCTGTTCTGCGTCTGCACTCGGACAGAGGCGGGGAGTTTTCCTCCGACCTCCTGAGGACCTCCTGTCGTTCGGAGGGCATCCGCCAGACGTTCACGCTTCCGGCCTCCCCGCAGCAAAATGGGATTGCTGAGCGCCGCATTGGCATGGTCATGGACGTCGCTCGTACGTCCATGATCCATGCGGCTGCTCCCCATTTTCTGTGGCCGTTCGCGGTTCAGTACGCGGCGCATCAGATCAACCTTCAGCCTCGTGTCTCCTTGCCGGAGACCACACCTACTCTGCGGTGGACGGGGAAGGTTGGCGATGCGTCCGCGTTTCGTGTCTGGGGATCTCGAGCTTTTGTCCGCGATACTACTGCGGACAAGCTATCCTCCCGTGCCGTTCCCTGTGTCTTCCTTGGCTTCCCTCCTGACGCACCCGGGTGGCAGTTCTACCACCCCACCTCGCGTCGTATTCTGTCCTCTCAGGACGTCACATTCGACGAGTCGGTGTCGTACTACCGTCTCTTTCCCTACCGCACTGCCTCTCCCCCCCCCCCCGCCGCTCTTCCTCGCACCAGGTATTCCCCTGGTAGACCCCCTCCCCCCCCCCAGGGTCCTGCCCCCTCAGGTGTGTCCCAGGTAGACCCTGCCGAGCCGGTCGAGGTAGCTGTCGACTCAGGTGCTGCTAGGGGTGCTGAGCCTGCGGGTGCGGGGCCTGGGGGTGCTGAGACTGGGGGTGCTGAGACTGGGGGTGCTGAGTCTGGAGGTGCTCTGGGTGTCCCGTCGCGGCGGGAGCCCCTCTCTCCACAGCGGCTTCGTGAGTGGTACTCTCGGCGCTGTCGAGGTGCTGCTGGTGCTGGAGCTGCTGGAGGTGCTGGAGGTGCGACTGGAGCTACTGGAGGTGCTGGCGCTACTGGAGGTGGTGCTAGTGCCGGAGCTACTGGAGGTGCTGCTGGTGCTGGAGCTGCTGGAGGTGCTGCTGGTGCTGGAGGTGCTGGAGGTGCGACTGGAGCTACTGGAGGTGCTGGCGCTACTGGAGGTGGTGCTGGTGCTGGAGCTACTAGAGGTGCTGCTGGTGCTGGAGCTGCTGGAGGTGCTACTGGAGCTACTGGAGGTGCTGGTGCTGCTGGAGGTGGTGCTGGTGCTGGAGCTGCTGGAGGTGCTGCTGGTGCTGGAGCTCCTGGGGGTGCTGGCGCTGCTAGAGGTGGTGCTGGTGCTGGAGCTGCTCGAGGTGTTGCTGGGACTGGAGACCCTGGGGCTGAGGGTACCGGTTCTGTCTCTGCTGTTTCTCGAGGCGCTGCGCGGCCGTGGCCGTACTACGTTCCGCTCCTTCAGCAGGTTCTTGGCTCCCTGCCTTCTCCTGGTCCTCCTCCTCCTTTCCTGAGTCCACCGCCTGTCCAGTCTCAGTCGCAGTTGCAGCCGGCCCCTCCCCTGCCTGGTCCTTCTCCTTACTCTGGTCCGACTAGAGGTCTTACGGAGCGTCGTGAGCCTGAGTCGCGTCCTGTGTCGCCTGCGTCTCGTTCTGCGTCGCCTATCCGCACTGTTCACGATGGTCGTGTTTCGCGTCCACGTCTTCCTCCTGTCCCAGGCACTCACTCTATGACACTGCGTCCTTGTACTGCTTCACAGCGTCTCCCTCTGCCCTCTCCTCCTGCGTCCTCTCTTCCTGACGGTCCGGACCCGGAGTCTGACTCCCTTCATGCTGCTAGTCCTACTGTCACGCGCTTTCTGGCCACTGCTGTCAGTGACCCTCTGTTTGAGTCCTCTGCTGCGTCTGCTCTTGTTGCTGAGCTTGTTGACTTTGCTGCAGCCTGTCGCCTAGATTACGCCACTAGTCTTGTTGCTGCGTCTGCGTCTGTCTGTCCTCCGTCCGTCGAGGGTGAGTGTTCTCTTGGCACAGACGTCCTTGAGGACATGCAAGAGGACCTTGAGTGCTTTGCCACTGCTTCACCTCATCTCGTGTCCATGCTGCTTGCCCCTGAGGGAGACCCGGATGCACTAGACATCCCGACCCCGCGCTCTTACGCAGAGGCGATAGAGGGTCCCTACTCCTCTCAGTGGCAGGCAGCCATGGACGTAGAGATGGCTTCCTGGAAGTCCGCAGGCACCTACGTAGACAAGGTTCCCCCACCTGGGGCGAACATCGTCAGTGGCATGTGGATCTTCAGGGTGAAGCGGCCGCCGGGTTCTCCGCCTGCCTTCAAGGCGCGTTACGTTGCACGTGGCTTCAGTCAGCGACAGGGAGTTGACTTCTTTCAGACCTTCTCCCCTACCCCGAAGATGACCACTCTTCGGGTACTGCTGCACGTTGCTGCTCAGCGTGACTACGAGCTCCACTCGCTTGACTTCAGCACAGCCTTCCTACAGGGCAGCCTGCACGAGGAGATCTGGCTGCGCCGCCCACCTGGCTTCACTGGGTCGTGTTCCTGCTGGTACCCAGTGGAGCCTCCGGCGGCCAGTCTACGGTCTCCGCCAGGCGCCCCGTGAGTGGCACGACACGCTCAGGACGACTCTTGCTGCTCTTGGTTTTGCTCCTTCCACTGCTGACCCTTCTCTGTTTCTACGCACTGACGCTACTCTGCCGCCGTTCTACGTTCTTGTGTACGTAGACGACCTTGTCTTTGCTACTGCTGACACGGAGGCACTCGCCCACGTGAAGTCCGAGCTGCAGAAGAGACACACGTGCACAGACCTGGGTGAGCTCATAAGCTATCTTGGCTTGCGGATCACCTGGGACAGAGCACAGCGCACCATTACCTTGACTCAGTCACACATGGTGCAGCAGGTCCTTCAGCGCTTCGGCTTCACCTACTCCTCGCCACAGTCCACTCCTCTGCCTACCGGTCACTCGCTCTCAGCTCCACCTTCGGACGAGTCCGTAGAGCCGAGTGGCCCGTATCCAGAGCTTGTGGGCTGCCTCATGTACCTGATGACTTGCACACGACCTGACCTCGCATACCCTCTCAGCCTTCTGGCTCGCTACGTGGCTCCCGGCAGGCACCGAAAGGTGCACTGGGATGCTGCGAAGAGGGTGTTGCGATACTTGTGCAGTACATCGGGCATGGGGCTCGTGCTTGGAGGACGGGCTCGAGTTGTCCTCACTGGTCACGCTGACGCCTCCTGGGTTGACGACTTGGTTACGCAGCGGTCGTCACAGGGTTACACCTTCAGCCTTGGCTCCGGTTCTGTCTCCTGGCGGTCTACCCGCTCTTCTTCTGTTCTCAGCTCCAGTTGTGAGGCTGAGATCTACGCTGGGGCCATGGCTGCACAGGAGCTTCGCTGGCTCACCTACCTGCTGACCGACTTTGGAGAGGCGCCTCGTTCTCCTCCAGTTCTGTACGTCGACAACAAGGCCATGCTGGCCTTGTGTCAGGAGCACAGACTGGAGCACAGAACGAAGCACATTGCTCTGCGCTACTTCCTTGCTCGAGAGTTGCAGCAGCGTGGCCAGCTTCGTCTTGCTTACGTGGACTCTCAGGCCAACACTGCTGATGTTTTCACCAAGGCACTTCAGCCTTGTGATCATCAGCGTTTCTGTACTGTGTTAGGCCTTGTACCTACTGTGCCTCACTTGTTGACTTCTTGACTCTGCTTGTACTGTACTCTATATACTTATACCTGCATGCTTACACTTGCTAGGTTGTGTTCACTGTACTGTTTTCTTTCCTTTATATAACTCTGCATGTGAACTGGCCTTATGGCCCTTTGCTTGTGCTCAGACTGTGTGGTGACTTTGTGATCCACCCTGAGCTTGCTTTGCTTTTCTTGACTGGTCTTGTGACCTCTTGTTTTCCCCCACTTTGCCTATGGGGGTGTGTCAAACTTATATCTGCTATAGTCTATTTAGGCTGTAGTGGGGTAGTTCTTAGAGGGCACAACACTTATGTGTTTCCTACTTGTACCCATCTCATTTTCTAGTTCATTCATTCTTTCGTCAATTATTCTCACAATCAACCATAAACACCATACGATAATGCGTTTAGGGTTTATGCCTCCCGAAGGAAATTCCATCCGAATGGGTTTTAGTTTTTTTCTTGGGAACATAAATAAACCTTCTAGTTTCACCCTTCTAAAAGTGATATTCTAAGGGACATTATGCATCTATCGAATAATGGACAATCGAATAGTGAACACTGCGCCAAGAGCTAACTTTTCGATGTTACCAAGAAACTTCGGATGTTTTTAACGATTTAGCGAGAGAGGTCGCGAAACTATTTCTGAAGTAACATCTCGCAACACTACGAACAAAACAGAGCCGCGAGACAGAAACAATGCCGCGAAAAAAAGACAGACAGAATAAGCGCGCTAAAAAGACAAACAATGCCGCGAATAGCACGCAACAGTGTGACATCGCAGGGGAAACATTTCAACTTTCGGGCGGGCGCTTGTTCGGGTGACCATTCGTGATAACATCGTGGGGTGACAAGTGACCATCAGTGACTATCCATGATAGATTTGCCCGTTTCAATTACCGTTCGTGATAACTGAGTGACCATTTGTGATAGCGCGCCCTTGATGGTGACTATTAGTATAATAACCCTTTTTCCGTAGTATAACCTAGCGCCGTGTCCGTTGGAAAGAAAGTAACTTCTGACCCTAGATCTGAAACCAAAAGAATCCGAACCATTCATTCTAACAGTAACACCCTTCGTGTTTCTCACTTCCTGCACCCGATGCCTGCCCCATTTCCCTCCCCTCCCCGCTCGTCCCTCATTTCCCAGCAGGCGTTACTCAGGAGTGTTCCCACGGTTTAGACAAGTGTGAGTCTGTCCACGCGGCTCGCAAATTTCCAATGTTGTAAATTTTGAATGGTCGCGACTCCAGGTCCGGACACCATTGGGCAAAGAATCTGGGTCGTAAGATCCATCATGGTTACCCAATCGGACGTCAAACGATAACATCTGCAAACCACGATGTGAAATGCACTCGAAGGGCAGGGTAACGAATCACTTTTGGGGCGAAAACGTTTTAAAAATTGAGAAGAAACCCTCTCCCCGTGCAGAAACCAAAGTCAACTCCACGCTCGAACAAACAGAACTACTTGAGAAAATACACCTGAAAATTAATGTTGGACCTCGCTACGGTTGGCGAAACTTTGTTTTGCTCTGTAATTGGAGGCGAGACTGTCGCCGAAATTGCGAATTCTGGGCATAAGACATCGTGGTGTCCAAAGTGGGGAGGTGCCCCACCATGGGCACCATCCAGTCGAATTACGAGACGCGTGGGCAGAATCACGTCCTGTCCAAACCGTGGTAACGGCATCTTAGCAGGCGCTACTCTATCTACTCTTGACCAGGCGCTACTATACTCTTTGACCACAGATGCTACTCTACTCTTGACCAGGCGCTACTCTACTCTTTGACCAGGCGCTACTCTACTCTTTGACCAGGCGCCATGGCTGTCGGGTAGGTCAATCTTAACCCTAATTCATGCTACATGATTCAGATTTAGCTCGGGTAAGTTAATCTTAACCCTAATTCAGTTTTTTTTCAAAAATTTCGTGTAGTCGCTCGTGGAACCCTCGTTCTTATCAGGCTCCCCCCGTTGTAATTCTCCTACCACGTATCCCGCCTTTCCTATCCCCGTTACAGGGCATGGACCTGACGACTGACGAGCTGCGATCGCTGGTGCGCAAGTGGCAGACGCTGATCGAGTGCCACGTGGACGTGAAGACTACGGACAACGACACGCTGCGCCTGTTCGCCATCGCGTTCACGAAGCGCCGCCAGAACCAGATAAACAAGGTCAGAAACAGCTACGCGCGGAGCATCCAAGTCTGACAGGTCACTCTGTTTTCGAGAGTTCTGAGGAATACCCTAGACTCGCGCTACTCCCCCGTGGTAGATGCGCCGCTGGAACCAGGTTACTACGACTGGGAAGCAGCCCGTACACCTGCTGCCGCGCGAGCAGCACAGCTCACGCTCGCGAAAACCAAACGCGCGTGCTCGCGAGCAGCATCGTGCGCGCGTGCGCACGGGCAGTGCGTACGGGGGCTCGAGCAGCGGCATCAGCACTCGGGCTGCCTCGCTGCTGGCGCGGTGGGAAGCGGGCCGTGGCGAGCGCGCCGTGCTCTCGTCTCGTCTCGTCCACCCACCCCCCCCCCCCCCCCCCCCCCCCCCCCCTCCCTCGTTGCATGCGTGCATGTTCATGCTAAGTCGCCCCCTACCCCCCAACACCCCCCTGCTCCTGACGGGGTAGAGGGGTATTGGGGGGTAGGGGGGGAAATTATGGGGGGACTTGGGGGGGGGGGTTTGGGGGGGGATTTTGGGGGGGGACTTTGGGGGGGACTTTGGACTTGATAGGTAGGTGCAGAGCGGAGCGCGGCAGCCTTGTCCGTCCGTGGTTGCCCCTTTCTCACTGTCTCTGCCCTTCCCCCCTCCCCCGACCCCCCGCTCGACGTGGCAGTGACGCACAGCGCGTGATGACGTGGCGGTGACGTGGCGGGCGGCACGCGACGTGGCGGTGAGTTGGGTTGGGTGTGACGTGGTGGCGGGGTGGGTGGGGTGTGACGTGGCACGCGAGGTGGGTGCGACGTGGCAGCGAGGTAGGGGGGATGGTGGGCGGCGCAGCAAGCAAGGTGCAAAAAAACGGCCGAAATTTTGAAATTATGGTGTATAAAACGCCATCGTAGTTTTCTGCTGTTTAAAACGGTTTAAAACGCCAAAATCTTGTCATTTCATTGTGGTGCAAAAAAACGGCGTTTTTTACGGCTGAAATCTTGAAACCAACCGGTGTACACATATTTTCAACTATTGTTTCCAATCATGACCCTCGATTGGATGAACTAGCCATGAGAAAGGCCAAGGGGATTCGTCTGTGAGACTGTACAACAGCGAATTCGAGGAGGAGGATGAAGAGTGTGAGGGGGAGGAGGAGGAGGAGGGTTAAATGAGTGCAACCTGGACACTTTGCTAGCATGTATTGCTTCTTTGCTATCCTGGTCAGGAGTGGAGTCGTTTCTACTGTTTTCAAAAAAAAAAAAAAAGTGTCACAAAAATCTCTAACGGCTGAAATTTTGAAATCTGACCGTAAAATACAAGCATAAAAAATGGACCGTATTTTACTTTTGTCGAAATTTTGCACCTTGGCGGCAAGTGACGTGGCGATGACGTGGCGGTGAGTTGGGTTGGGTGTGACGTGGCGGCCGGGTGGGTGGGGTGTGACGTGGCATGCGAGGCGGGTGCGACGTGGCATCGAGGTAGGGGGGATGGGTGGGTGGTGTGACGTGGCAGACCTGGCGGAAGTCCGGCAGACCCGGCGGAGGTCCGGCCAGTCCTGATGGAGGTCCGGTCAGGCCCGACGGAGGTCTGGCCGGACCCGGTGGAGGTCCGGCAGAACCACCGGAGGTCGGCTCGGACCGTGTGGAGGTTCGGCGGGCCCGGCGGAGGTCCGGCCGGGCCTGGTGGAGGTCCGGCGGACCCGGTGGAGGTCCGACCGGGCCTGGTGGAGGTCCGGCGGAACCGGTGGAGGTCCGACCGGACCTGATGGAGGTCCGGCGGGCCCGGCGGAGGTCCGGCCGGACCTGATGGAGGCAAGGCATGCAATGCGACGATCCGCCGCCGATGATGCGCCAAGCTGCCAGCCCGCCGCCACGCGCGTCGCGCCTCTCTGGCCACTGCCGAGGCCAGCGTGCCCATGCTCTCTTGTGTGCTAACCTGCCCTCTCATGCTCTCTCGTTTGCTAACCTGCCCTCTCATGCTCTCTCGTGTGCTAACCTGCCCTCTCATGCTCTCTCGTGTGCTAACCTGCCCTCTCATGCTCTCTCGTGTGCTAACCTGCCCTCTCATGCTCTCTCGTGTGCTAACCTGCCCTCTCATGCTCTCTCGTGTGCTAACCTGCCCTCTCATGCTCTCTCGTTTGCTAGCCTCCCCTCTCATGCTCTCTTGCCTCCTGCCCATCTTTCCTCTCTCCCTCACATGCTATGTCATTGCCGGTCAAAGCCTCGAATATTCGCATCCCCCCTGTGGCCCCATCCCTTTCTTTTATGCTATCTCGTGCCTGACTGCTCTCTAGTCCACCATAGGTACGTTGGTTCCCCTCTCGGTCCCTCTCGTCCACTCTCATATTCTCTTTCACTCTCATCCACCCTCCAACACTATCATCCTCTCTCATCCACTCTCATACACTCTCATCCCCTCCCATCCACTCTCATCCACTCTCACACACTCTCATCCCCTCCCATCCACTCTCATCCACTCTCACACACTCTCATACACTCCCACCCCCTTTTATCCCCTCTCATACACTCTCATTCCCTCTCATCCCCTCTCATTCACTCTCATCCACTCTTATCCACTCTCATACCCTCTCATGCACTCTCATCCCCTCTCATTCACTCTCATACGCTCTCGTCCACTCTCATACACTCTCGTTCCTTCTCGTCCACTCTCATCCCCTCTCATCGCCTCTCCAGTATTGTCTGCTGACTCACAGGACCCTTATTCTCGGTTGACACCAAGCACCTATTCCGCAAATTGCCGGGAAAAACATTTCTCCATGCGATTCAATTGACAAACCATTGAAAGATCGTACTCCTGCCAGCAGCAATGAAGAAACTATTGAGCGTGCCACCACTGTTAGCTGTCATTGCAGCACTAATCGCGGTGCGATGTGCGGCGGAAGTCCCTCCAGCTGCCGTAATTTTCGGCATGGAGTCGAATCTCGAGCATTCCATGTCTCTCTATCGTGTGAGTCGCGCGTCGCGTTGTCTGTCTCGCGTGTCGCACACGCATGTTCTCCCCATGTCGGTCATACCTACATTCGGTCGTTGGTGGTGGAGTATATTCACCTCGGCGAACTTTCCAGGAAGCCTCTCCATGCACAAGGAGCTTCTTATTCACATCAAGGGTCCTCCTTGCTTGGTGGATAGCCATTGGCGCGGCTCCTTTGTTCCTTGATGCTCCAACTTTCACGCCTTGCGTTGCCGCAATCCCATGCCACACAACCCACTCCTCTTGCTCCGTTTTCTAGCGCTCCCCCTCGTGCCGCCTACTTCCCACCTTCCGCCTCCCCCCCGCACCTCTGCGTATTTCTTCCTTCAATCCCCCGCAGGCGTGGGAGAGCGCGTACGACTTGGCGGAAGGCACGATCCGCCCGCCCGCCAAGATCTCTCTTCCGCCAAACGTCCCCCCTCCGCCGCACCTGGAGGACTGCGCGGCGCGCACTGCGTTCCGCGAGTCGACAGAGAAGCGCGCGGCGAACGGGGAGTCGCCCAAGTGGTCCAACTCGTCTGAGGCGTGCGCATGGGTGCCCCAGCCGCCTTGGGTGGGTCACGCACACCTCGCCTCTTGCTTTTCGAAGCACATAGAAACAAAGCATAGTTCCGTCACCCACCAAAGGTGGCGGAGAGCTGTTCGTAGGCCGCAGTGATGCCTCCCGCTCTCCCCCTTTTCCGACTTACCCCGTTCCCCGCCCATTCTCGTCACTCCACACCACGCCCCCTCTTTCCCCCCCTCTTTCCCCCCCTCTTTTCCCCCCAACCACCTTCCCTGCTTGTCCTACCGCGATCACCCTCTCCACCGCCTTTCTCCGCCTCCGCAAACTCCCCTCTTCCGAATACCCCCCTCTCCCCATGTCCGCAAACTCCCCCTCCCCCTCCCCTCCCAGCTCACCCTACCGCAATCCCTCCCCTCACCCCCTCCGCCTCGTCCGCAAACCCCCCAATTCCCCCCTCCCCGTGCATCCCCGCGTCCAGATCCGCGGCCCTGATGCGGGCAACCTGGCAGCAACGCGGCGGGCGCAGCGCTACCTGTGGGAGCGGCAGTTCCCAGCGTCATGCAAGGAGCGGAAGCTGGTGCTGATAGAGTGGTCGCCGCTGGAGCGGCACGGGCTGGGGTCGCAGCTGCACATCATGACGGCGCTCTTCAGCCTCGCTGTCAGCTACAACCGCACCTTCTTGCCCATGCCAGGCACCTACATGCGCGCCAACCATTCCGAGTGCCAAGGTGGGTCGCTGGGTGGGCGGGTTGGTGGGTGGCCGGCTAAGTGGATGGGTGGGTGGGGGTGGATGGTTGGGTGGTTGGTTAAGTGGGCGGGCGTCGAGTGGGTTGCAAGGCACCAGCATGTGGGGGAGGTACATGTGAGGGGCAGCATGAGTGGTAACCATGACCACACCAAGATGCTCCTTTCTCTTGCCCTCGTACCTCCATCCGTGCACTCTCTGCCCCCCTTTTCCACACTGGTCAAGGCGGCCATGTGTGGGTGCTGCATCTTTCTCTTGGTGGGGGATCTTTCTCTTGGTGGGGGATCTTTCTCTTGGTGGGGCATCTTTCTCTTGGTGGGCCAAGGATTGCGACCAATGCCAACTCACCCTTCACCCCTTCTCTCCTTTTCCTTCCCTCTCGCTTGCTCTCCCTTCCTCCTTCCCCCTTCTGAATTCCCCCTTCTCTGTTCCCTGTTCCCTTTTCCCTTTTTCCCCCTCTCCCTTCCTCCTTCCCCCTCCCTTCCCTCTTCCCCCTTCCTGTCCCTTGTCCCCTCGTCCCTATTTTCCCTTCCCCCTTCCCCCCCTCATCTCCTTCCTCCCCAACCCACCTCTCCCAGCCATAGGCAAGGCGTCAACCTTCGAGTGCTACTTCTTCCCCATGGTATCCAAGGAGTGTGAGGACATAGCCATGGCGGAGCACAACGCAGGTCGCATCCCACCCTGCCCTGATTTTCGGGACCTAGAAGGGGCGCTCAAGTCTGACAGCCCCGTGGTGTGCGCTAAAGATGAGGATTACAACCGCCTCAGGGTGGCGGCACAGGCGATTGGCTCACAGCGATTCCCGTCGCTCCCACAAGGCGGATAGGGCCAGTGCACTTCGCCAACGCTGTACGCTTCTGGCTTGGCCTACCGTTTTCCACTCCCAAAAACTGTGATTGCGTGGAACCCCCGCCTCCCGAACCACCTACTCCGCTGCGGCACAGGCAAGCATCGCACGAACACGCACAACGAGCTGCGAGACGCCTGCGTTAGCATGGCGCAGGACGCAGGGTTTATCGTACACAGGGAGTCAACGGCCTACTGCCCTATCGAGGAGCAAACCGTCGACTTCACCATGACCGATAGAAGCAGTGGGGCGGTTTACATCTGTGACGTTACCGTCACTGACCCTATCAGCACTAGGGACCCGGAAGCACAGAAGGGCAGGGGATGGGCGGCACGGGAACAGGCCGACAAGAAAATCAAGCATTACGCCAACCGCCCCGAGACGGTTGGCTTCTTCCCCCTAGCGGTCGACACCTACGGCTGTCCTTGCGCCGAGGTACCTGTCTTCCTCAAGCTCCTAGCAGACACAGCGGATCGGCGCCACTTCAATGCCGACTCAAAATCCTACTACGCCGCCAAGTTTCTGCACCAATTCAGGCAATGATGGTCGGTGGCCTTACAGAGAGCACAATCCGTGGGACTCCTCCTAAAGTTAGGCGAGGCAACGGCGGCAGAAAACTCACCTGTGGGAGGCATAGGGGAGGAGCTGCACCTTGGGGATTGCTTCGCGGTAGTAGAGCCATTTCTGGAGCTCTAGAAAGGGCGGTGGCGTGGTAGTTGTGGGACTGACCGGTCTTGTCTGTTTGTTTGGGTAGCTAGACCTCGCATTCCATATCTTGCATGTCTGTACCTTCCAACACTATCAATATACGGACCCTTAGAGAGAGAGAGAGAGAGAGAGAGAGAGAGAGAGAGAGAGAGAGAGAGAGAGACATCACAACGGAGCTAACATCACTCGGGCTCCGCTGCAACATCGCCAAGTCCACAGGGTGGGGACAGAGCACGGAGGGAAGCGAGATCCCACCACCACAGGGCCTGCCAATAAACACCACTGGGATAGGAGTTCTGGGGAGCCCGATCGGTACGCCTACCTTCTGCACCGACCAGGCACAGACACGACTCATGGAGGCGTCCGCCCCGCTACCCCTGATAGCCCAACTCCACCCCCAGCACGCCATGCTCATGCTCTCGCGGAGCATGTCACGCAGGATATCCTACATGCTGCGTACAACGCCAGCGGCGGTGCTGGAGAAAGAGGAGTGGAGGTCGTGGAGCGAATCTCTACTAGGAGCGGCACTAGCAGCAGCGAAACTACGGGTTCCAATAAGTGAGCTGGAACAGAGTCTGCTCTGGCGGCAAGGCACTCTACCTGTCAGGCTAGGGGGGCTAGGCATCATCGACCCTTCCTCGGAGGCTCCGGCAGCCTACATAGCGTCAGTCACGGCAGCCCAGCAACTACTGCGGCAGATGAACCTGCCGGAGGCATACCTACTGCGCAGGGCGATCACGCTACTTGACCACGCTTGGAGCCCCGCGGTACCGGAGGTCAATCAGCTAGTCCCACTGGAAGCAGCACTCCCAGCACCCGCGAGGGCTGCATTACAGGCTTTCAGGGAGAAGCCGACAGGACAGGGTAACCTTCAGCTAGTGCTGTCCCGCCACATCAATGAGAGAAGGGCCGCGGAGCTGCTTTCAGACACAATCACAGACCGCCCGGGCACACACCGCGGGCATGCAATACGCCTCATCAGCTTACAAGGGGTGGGGGCGGGAGATTGGCTACATGCAGTGCCTTCAAGAGCTGACCTTACATTTGCCCCTGGTCAGTTCTCCTTGGCACTGGGCTTCCGCATGGGCATGTCCTTGCCGGTCACTGTAAAGTGCCCCTGCAAGCGCGAGTATTCCGATATCACCGACACAAGCCTACCGAACCATCTCCTCAGGTGTGGGTACGGGGGAGATGTGGTTAGAACACACAACTCACTGGTGTACGCGGCCCTCAGGATGGCAAGGGAGGCAGACTTCACGTGCTTCCATGAGACGGCAGCCTTCTCCCCACCGATCGTTAGGAAGAGAGGGGACCTAGCCGTGAGAGACAAAGAGTCAAATGAGACCTGGGTGACCGATGTGACAGTGACCGACCCCGTGCTCCAGCAACGCGACACAAGGGCACGGAAACCGCCGGGATGGGCAGCTGAGGAAGCTTCTGCGAGGAAACACAGGCTTTATGAGGGACGACCAGACTATGTAGGCTTTTTTGGGCTGGCAGTTGAGACGTACGGGGCTCTGGCAACTGACACACAGCAGTTCCTACGCCTCCTTGCCACCTCAGCAGCCAAGAAAAAGTACCGTCAGGGGAAGCTGACGACGACTACTGCACGGCTCACCGCTCACTACCGGCAGCGCTGGTCTGTGATGCTGCAGCGGTCCCAGGCGACGTCCTACCTGAACAAGTCCAACCTCTCAGATGAGGCGGCGTTCCCACAGGCCGCCAGGGACCCTTGGGAACCTAGCCTGGGGGACCTATGGCAAGTGCTGGAAGACGATTTGGAGATGGTAATGGCATAGTGGGTAGGACAAGGGGGTGATGGGGAAACAGAAGGTGTTGCCAGGGGGTTGATGGGTGAAAGCTGGCAGATAAAGGAACAAGAATGAAATAGTAAGGAGGGCCTCGAGCAGAGCAGGATTATATGGAGCTGCCAAGGTCCTGGGGTGGGTGTTTTCGGCTCTACCTGAACAGAGGGTGTGGTGGTGAGGACCAGGTTGCAGGAACTAGGGGTGCCTTACTCCAATGCTTTGCTATGCCCTGCACTGCTCTGCCTTGTTAGCTCGGCTAGTTTAGCTACCAGGTTGCTCCCATATCTAGTTAGTCTTGCAACCATCACCTGCCATGCCTGTACCTTGTGCACCCTATTAATACAGGACTGCTTGAGAGAGAGAGAGAGAGAGAGAGAGAGAGAGAGAGAGAGAGAGAGAGAGAGAGAGAGAGAGAGAGAGAGAGAGAGAGAGAGAGAGAGAGAAATCCCAGGCCATGAGCGCTGGGCGGTGTCACTACATAAATCCCAGGCCGTGAGCTACCTCGTCAAACCGAACCGGGCGGCACAGATTGAGAACCCCCCTGTGAGCGGGCTGGAGGGGGAGTTGTACCCGGGGGACTGCTTTTCAACACTAGAGCCGGGGAGTGAGTAGGCAAAGAGGGGGGGGGGGGGGGGGGGGGGGGGGGGGGGGGGTTAGGGGGGTGGGGTAGTATTGTAGCACCAGGTTGTGCCTGTTTTGCTTGTACTTTTGCTTATGTTCCTAGCCTTTGCTGTCCCTTATAAGCCTATATTAATACAAGGAACGTTCGAGAGAGAGTGAGAGGCACCTACTGACTTAGCCTCTCAAGCCTCCCTAGCCTCCCATGTCAGAATAGTGAAGGAAGGAATGACTGAACTAGCAAGCAGGTGGGTACAAGTAGGAAACCTAAAAGTGTTGTACCCTATATGAACTTACCCCACTACAGCCTAGATAGACTATAGCATATAAGTTTGACACACCCCCATAGGCAAAGTGGGGGAGAACAAGAGGTCACAAGACCGGTCAAGAAAGGCAAAGCAAGCTCAGGGTGGATCACGACGTCACCACGCATTCTGAGCACAAGCAAATGGCCACAAGGCCAGTTCACATGCAGAGCTATATAAAGGAGAACAAGCAATATAGTGAACACAACCTAGCAAGTGTACGCATGAAGGTATATGTATAGAGATCACAGTACAAGCAGAGTCAAGAAGTAAGCAAGTGAGGCACAGTAGGTACAAGACCTAGAACAGTACAGCAACGCTGATGATCACAAGGCTGAAGTGCCTTGGTGAAAACATCAGCTGTGTTGGCCCGAGTGGCCACGCACAAGGCAATCATGGCCTTTTGTCAACGTACAGCACTGGAGGAGAACGAGGCGGCTCTCCTAGGTCGGTCAGCAGGTAGGTGAGCCAGCGTAGCTCCTGTGCAGCCATGGCCCCTGCGTAGATCTCAGCCTCACAACTGGAGCTGAGAACAGAAGACGAGCGGGAAGACCGCCAAGAGACAGAGCCGGAGCCAAGGCTGAAGGTGTAACCCTGTGACGACCGCTACGTAGCCAAGTCGTCAGCCCAGGAAGCGTCTGCGTGACCAGTGAGGACAACTCGAGCCCGTCCTCCAAGTACGAGCCCCATGCCCGACATACTGCACAAGTAGCGCAACACCCTCTTAGCTGCATCCATGTGCTCCTTCCTGTGTCTGCCAGGAGCGACATAGCGTGCTAGAATGCTAAGAGGGTAGGCAAGGTCAGGTCGAGTGCAGGTCATCAGGTACATGAGGCAACCCACAAGCTCTGGATACGGGCCACTTGGCTCTACGGACTCGTCCGAAGGTGGAGCTGAGAGCGAGTGACCGGTAGGCAGAGGAGTGGACTGTGGCGAGGAGTACGTGAAGCCGAAGCGCTGAAGGACCTGCTGCACCATGTGTGACTGAGTCAAGGTAATGGTGCGCTGTGCTCTGTCCCGGGTGATCCGCAAGCCAAGATAGCTTGTCAGCTCACCCAGGTCTGTGCACGTGTGTCTCTTCTGCAGCTCCGACTTCACATGGGCGAGTGCCTCAGTGTCAGCAGTAGCAAAGACCAAGTCGTCTACGTACACGAGAACGTAGAACGGCAGCAGAGTGGTGTCGGTGCGTAGAAACAGCGACGGGTCAGCAGTGGAAGGAGCAAACCCAAGAGCAGCAAGAGTCGTCCTCAGTGTGTCGTGCCACTCACGGGGTGCCTGGCGGAGACCATAGACTGGCCGCCGGAGGCTCCACTGGGTACCAGCAGGAAACGACCCAGTGAAGCCAGGTGGGCGGCGCAGCCAGATCTCCTCGTGCAGGCTGCCCTGTAGGAAGGCTGTGCTGAAGTCAAGAGAGTGTAGCTCGTAGTCACGCTGAGCGGCGACGTGCAGCAGCACCCGAAGAGTGGTCATCTTCGGGGTAGGGGAAAAGGCCTGGAAGAAGTCAACTCCCTGTCGCTGACTGAAGCCACGTGCAACGTAACGCGCCTTGAAGGCAAGCGGAGAGCCCGGCGGCCGCTTCACCCTGAAGATCCACATGCCACTGACGATGTTCGCCCCAGGCGGGGGAACTTCGTCGACGTAGGTGCCTGTGGACTTCCAGGAAGCCATCTCGGCGTCCATGGCTGCCTGCCACTGAGAGGAGTAGGGACCCTCTATCGCCTCTGCGTAAGAGCGCGGGGTCGGGATGTCTGGTGCATCCGGGTCTCCCTCAGGGGCAAGCAACATGGACACGAGATGAGGTGAAGCAGCGGCAAAGCACTCAAACTCCTCCTGTCTGTCCTCAAGGACGTCCGTGCCAAGAGCACACTCACCCCCGACGGACGGAGGACAGACGGACGCAGACTCAGACTCAGCAACAAGACTAGCGGCGTAGTCTAGACGACAGGTAGCAGCAAAGTCAACAAGCTCAACAACTAGAGCAGACGCAGCAGTGGACTCAAACGAAGGGTCAGTGACAACAGTGGCCAGAAAACGCGTGACAGTAGGACTAGCAGCACGAAGGGAGTCAGACTCCGGGTCCGGACCGTCAGGAAGAGAGGACGCAGGAGGAGACGGCAGAGGGACACGCTGTGGAGCAGTGGAAGGACGCAGTGTCATATAGTGAGTGCCGGGGACAGGAGGAGGACGCTGACGCGAAACACGTCGACCAGTGCGAACGGCGCAAACAGGCGACTCAGGACGAGACTCAGGTGACGCAGGACGAGACTCGGGCGACGCAGGCCGAGAGTCAGGCTCACGACGCTCCGTAAGACCTCTAGTCGGTCCAGAGTAAGGAGAAGGACCAGGCAGTGGAGAGGCTGGCTGTAACTGCGACTGTGACTGAACAGGCGGTGAACTCAGTAAGGGAGGAGTAGGACCAGTAGAAGGCGGGAGACCAAGAACCTGCTGAAGGAGCGGAACGTAGTACGGCCGCGGCCGCGCAGCGCCTCCAGAAACAGCAAAGACAGCACCAGTACCCTCAGCTCTAGGGTCTCCAGCTACAACTCCCGCAGCACCACCAGCTCCAGTACCTCCAGCAGCTCCAGCTCCAGCAGCACCTCCAGTAGCAACAGCTCCAGCACCTACAGCTCCAACTCCTGCAGCACCACCAGCCCCAGCAGCTCCAGTACCTCCAGTACGAGCACCTCCGGGACCAGCTGCTCCAGTACCTCCAGCAGATCCAACACCAGTAGGACCTCCAACAGCGCCAGTACCTCCAGCACGAGCACCTCCAGGACCAGCGGCTCCAGCAGCTCCAGCACCAGCAGCACCTCCAGCAGCTCCAGCTCCAGAAGCACCTCCAGCAGCAGGCCCCGTAGCTCCAGCAGCACAGCTACAGCGCCGAGCGTACCACTCACGTAGCCGCTGCGGAGAGAGGGGCTCCCGCCGTGACGGGACACCCGGAGGACCTCCAAACTCAGCACGCTCAGGCTCAGCACCCCCAGGCTCAGCACCCCCAGACTCTGCACCCCCAGACTCAGCACCCCCAGGCTCCACACTCTCAGGCTCAGCACCCCCAGGCTCAGCACCCCCAGGCCCCGCACCTGCAGGCTCAGCACCCCTAGCAGCACCAGAGTCGACAGCTACCTCGACAGGCTCGACAGGGTCTACCTGGGACACACCTGAGGGGGCAGGACCCTGGGGGGGGAGGGGGTCTACCGAGGGAGTACCTGGTGCTAGGAAGAGTGGCGGGGGGGGGGGGAGGTGCAGTGCGGTAGGGAAAGTCACGGTAGTAAGATACCGACTCGTCAAACGTGACATCCTGAGAGGACAGAACACGACGCGAGGTGGGGTGGTAAAACTGCCACCCAGGTGCGTCAGGGGGGAAGCCAAGGAAGACGCAGGGAACGGCACGGGAGGACAGCTTGTCCGCTGAAGTATCGCGGACAAAAGCTCGAGATCCCCAGACACGGAACACAGATGCATCGCCAACCTTCCCCGTCCACCTCAGAGTAGGTGTGGTCTCCGGCAAGGAGACACGAGGCTGAAGGTTGATCTGATGCGCAGCGTACTGAACCGCGAACGGCCACAGAAAATGGGGAGCAGCCGCATGGATCATGGACGTACGAGCGGCGTCCATGACCATGCCTATGCGGCGCTCAGCAATCCCATTTTGCTGTGGGGAGGCCAGAAGCGTGAACGTCTGGCGGATGCCCTCCGCATGACAGAAAGCCCTCAGAAGGTCGGAGGAAAACTCACCACCTTTGTCTGAGTGCAGACGCAAAACAGGAAGGTCCGAGCCGAAACTCTCGCTGAGCTAGCTACGGGCACCGCGGATCCAGTCGATCAACACCTCAGTGACCTCACCCTTGCGGCGCAAGGGGAAGACTGTGGTGTAACGCGAGTAGTCGTCAACGACCAGGAGGAAGTAACGCTCGTGACCCTGTCCACGGACGTGGGCTGGGCCCCACACGTCCATGTGGAGAGTCTGCAGGGGAGCCTCTGTCGGAGGGAACTCGGAGGAGTGAGGAGCGGCGCGCTGCCGGTGCGAAGAACGTAAGTGCAGGGACCAATACCCCTAGACCTCCCACCCCCAGCTACTGCTGATGCTGCAAATGCGCCTGCTGATGCTCCTCTGTGATTGCCAGAGTGAGTTTTCATTTTTTTGGCGCCAAACCACGCCAACCATCCGAACTGGCATTTCCCTGGTCTGACGAATGACATTCATACACCATTGAGTTGAGTGCCTTAATGAACCCGAAATGCATTTCGTTACACTGTGCGGAATGCGCAGAAGGTTGAACAACCCAATGCAATCCATACACAGTAGCGAGCTTCACATTAATATGTGCATAACGTATCACCCCGGATATAAGCGCACCTGCGCTTATAATAAAACATGATTTTCAGGGGGATGCGCGTTTAATTGAGTAAAATATATCATCGCATGCGCTTATAAAATACTACTAGCACGAAAATGTAGTTTGTGTCATTGCGCACCCAATCGAGTCGATTTGAAACTGGGTTGTGGGTGAAAAACTCTCGCTACTTGGCAGGGAAAGATTCCCTGCCAGCACATACACTCAAAATGAGTCACTAGGAGCTTCTGACAGTACTTGCTGACTGGACGCGCAGCCAGTGCAGGGTTTGAATCAGGGCTGTAGAAGCAAGGGCATTTGCCCTGAATGCCCTGAACATTCCGGCCTACGTTTCGAGCAGCTCGACCATTTAAAGTGTTAGATCCGCATGGCACCCGTGACCGTTACGGGCCTCGTTTGGGCCTTCCCCTGAATCAAAGCTTTGGTTTCTGTTTCGAAGGACATACCCCCCCCCCCCCCCCCAAATTCCCTCCGCCTCCCCCCCATACCCCCACTCCCCGATGATTTTTCCTATGGTGCTTTTGCCTACGATGTAGAGGCTGTAGGTGTGTGGATTAGTTCATATGTACCTTTTTCCTGCTAAGTAAGAGAAAACATCCTCCTGTGTTACATCAGTGTCACACTTTCCTAAGCAACCCTGATTTCAAGTTTTTAATTTGGACTGCGCCCGGTAAAATCAGGGCCAGAATTCGAGCAGCTCATGACTCAATTTTTTGGTCTGAGGGACTTCGACAGGCCTGGTTTGAATGCGAAGGAAATCTGATTTTCAACTCATCGCCTCCTAAAGTGAACTTTGTTACAGTAATTTGACAGTTTTTCAAATTTAAAACTGACATGCGCTTATAATAAATCATGATTTTTAAGGGGGTGCGCTTATAATTGAGGATCGGGAATAAGATCATTGCTACAGATAGAAGCGCATGCGCTTTTAATAGGCCTGCGCTTTTATCCGCGGTAGTAGAATCTGTAATCAGGGCAGAAACATGAGATTCACTGTATCGACAATGACGAGGCGTTTTATAACCCTAACATAACCACTGGTTCTCGAGACGCTACTGGAGCAACTTTCCCAACCTAGAAATGCTGGGACTGGAAAGCGAGTGATGCGCGACATGCCAAGCTTGGAAGTTGCAAGAAGCACGTTTCCAACATCTATTCCGCGAGGCCAACAATTGTGATGCATCAACGCGCGCTTTCGATTATCGTCGCACGAATAGCTTCGTCGAATTCACTATCGCGTCGTATCGCTTGAGAGACACGAGCAGGTGAAGGGGGCAGCACGTCGTGGACAGACGTTACTGCTTACCGAAGCGCCTTCTCCCTACGGGGGGTTGGTTTCCTCCGGGGATCTCCTTAAAGCCCAAAAAAAAAAAAAAAAAAAAAAAAAACCACGCGCTCGGCGCTACGAGGCAGCAGCGCAGCAATATTCCTTGCTTGCGCTTATTACGCGAATTACCGGTAGTATCAGGAAACCGTGGGCGAGGGCAGCGACGCGAGGGCAGCGACGTGGGCGAGGGCAGCGAGGGGGCGAGGGCAGCGAGGGGGCGATGGAGGCGGGAGCGAAGCGGCCTGAAGATGTTTCGCTGCCGAAAGGTACCTCTTCCACACGGCCTGCTGCTAGGCGCAGCAACCTCTCCCAGAAGGGTTGCTACGCGCCGCGCTGCCTCAGACGCACTAAAACGTTCTGTGCTCTGCTCCTTAATTCGTCCCTCACCTTTCTACTCTCAACCTGTCGCCTCCCTTCTCTTCACCCATATGCAGCCCCGAGTGCCTGCCATCCAATTTTCATGCCAACTCCAGCTCCGCCTTCTCCCCTCCCCTTGATTGTATTTTCCACTTTTTACTGTACCCTTCCCCGGTGGTGGTGTTGGCAGCGACAATGAGTAGGCTAATAAAGGAGATGCTGCCGCGCGACGTGCGCGTCTCCAAGGACACGCAGGACCTCCTCATGGACTGCTGCCTCGGTGGGTTGCCTCGGTGGCTCTATGTCTCTGCCTGGGCGGGTGAGCTGCGTGGGCGGGTGAGCTCCGTGGGCGGGTGAGCTGCCTTGGTGGGTTGAGTTGAGCTGCCTCGGTGGGTTGAAGTGCTTGACTTGGTGGGTTGCCTCAATGGGTAGCCCGGTGGGTTGAAGTGCTTGACTTGGTGGGTTGCCTCAATGGGTAGCCTCGGTGGGTTGAAGTGCTTGACTTGGTGGGTTGCCTCAATGGGTAGCCTCGGTGGGTTGAAGTGCTTGACTTGGTGGGTTGCCTCAATGGGTAGCCTCGGTGGGTTGAAGTGCTTGACTTGGTGGGTTGCCTCAATGGGTAGCCTCGGTGGGTTGAAGTGCTTGACTTGGTGGGTCGCCTCAATGGGTAGCCTCGGTGGGTTGAAGAGGTTGCCTGCATGAACGGGGTGTTGTGAGTGCTCTTTTTACCAAATTGCTTGCTGATTTTCCTGCTTACTAAACAGTCCCTTCCCAAGGACTGACCACAGAAGCCCTGCCTCCCCTGCACAGAGTTGATCAATCCGATGCTGTCGTGCCCTCTAAGTGCCCTCTAAATTCCCTCTATGTGCCCTCTAAATGCCCTCTAAGTGCCCTCTAAATGCCCTCTAAGTGCCCTCTAAGTACCCTCTAAGTGCCCTCTAAATGCCCTCTAAATGCCCTCTTAGTGCCCTCTAAATGCCCTCTAAATGCCCTCTAAGTGCCCTCTAAGTGCCCTTCAAGTGCCCTCTAAATGCCCTCTAAATGCCCTCGTAGTGCCCTCTAAATGCCCTCGTAGTGCCCTCTAAATGCCCTCTAAATGCCCTCTAAATACATCTAAATGCCTTCTATTTCTTCCTCGACCACCCCCATGCTTCGCACCCCCTCATGCAGAGTTCATCAATTTGATATCATCGGAGGCCAATGAGATCTGCAGCAAGGAGGACAAGCGCACCATCGCCCCGGAGCACGTGCTGCAGGCGCTGGAGGTGAGGAGGAAAAGGGAGGGAGTGGGGGGGTTGAGAGGTGGTGGTGAGGCAATGAGTGAGGCAGTGAGTGTTACAAGTGAGGCAGCAAGGAGGACAAGCATGTGCTGCAGGCAGTGGAGGTGAGAGGAGGGAGGGCGGTGGAGGTGAGGTGAGAGGGAGGGAGAGCGGTGGAGGTGAGAGGGAGGGTGGTGGAGGTGAGAGGGAGGGTGGTGGAGGTGAGAGGGAGGGCGGTGGAGGTGAGAGGGAGGGTGGTGGAGGTGAGAGGGAGGGCGGTGGAGGTGAGAGGGAGGGCGGTGAGTTGATGAGATAGAGGGAAGTTACGTGAATTAGAGGGCAGTGAGTTTAGATAGAGGGTCGTGAGGTGAGATAGAGGGCGGTGAGTTGAGGTAGGGGGCGGTGACGTGAGATAGAGTGCGGTGCGGTGAGATAGAGGGCATTGGTGGGGGGTGGTAGAAGTTAGCCAGTCCATGCTTCCCCTGCCTGTGTCCTCCTCACCTTTCCGATTGAATCTCTTGACGTTTTGCTGCCTCTCTCCCCTCCTCTGCTGCCTCTCGCCCTCTCTTGCAACCTGCCCCCCATTCTACTGCTGCCTCCCCCTCTCCTGCTGCCTCTCTCCCTCTCTTCTGCTGCCTCTCCCCTTCTCCTGCTGCCTCCCCCCTTCTCTTCTGCTGTCCCTTCCCCCCTCTCCTGCTGCCTCTCCCCCTCTCCCGCTGCCTCTCTCCCTCTCCTGCTGCCTCTCCCCCTCTCCCGCTGCCTCTCTCCCTCTAATGCTGCCTCTCCCCTTCTCCTGCTGCCTCTCCCCCTCTCCTGCTGCCTCTCCTCTCCCCCTCCCCTGCTGCCTCTCCCCCTCTCCTGCTGCCTCCCCCCCTCTCCTGCTGCCTCTCCCTCTCTCCTGCTGCCTCTCCCCCCCTCCTGCTGCCTCTCTCCCTCTCCTGCTGCCTCTCCCTCTCACCTGCTGCCTGCCCTCCCCTCTTCTGCTGCCTCACTCCCTCTCCCGCTGCCTCTCCCCCTCTCCCGCTGCCTCTCCCCCTCTCCCGCTGCCTCTCCCCCTCTCCCACTGCCTCTCCCCCTCTCCTGCTGCCTCTCCTCTCCCCCTCTCCTGCTGCCTCTCCTCTCCCCCTCTCCTGCTGCCTCTCCCCCTCTCCTGCTGCCTCTCTCCCTCTCCTGCTGCCTCTCCCCCTCTCCTGCTGCCTCTCTCCCTCTCCTGCTGCCTCTCCCTCTCACTTGCTGCCTGCCCTCCCCTCTTCTGCTGCCTCACTCCCTCTCCCGCTGCCTCTCCCCCTCTCCCGCTGCCTCTCCCCCTCTCCCGCTGCCTCTCCCCCTCTCCCACTGCCTCTCCCCCTCTCCTGCTGCCTCTCCTCTCCCCCTCTCCTGCTGCCTCTCCTCTCCCCCTCTCCTGCTGCCTCTCCCCCTCTCCTGCTGCCTCTCTCCCTCTCCTGCTGCCTCTCCCCCTCTCCTGCTGCCTCTCTCCCTCTCCTGCTGCCTCTCCCTCTCACTTGCTGCCTGCCCTCCCCTCTTCTGCTGCCTCACTCCCTCTCCTGCTGCCTCTCTCCCCCTCTCCCGCTGCCTCTCCCCCTCTCCCGCTGCCTCTCCCCCTCTCCCGCTGCCTCTCCCCCTCTCCCGCTGCCTCTCCCCCTCCCCCGCTGCCTCTCCCCCTCTCCCGCTGCCTCTCCCCCTCTCCCGCTGCCTCCCCCCCTCTCCTGCTGCCTCTCCCCCTCTCCTGCTGCATCTCCTCTCCCCCTCTCCTGCTGCCTCTCCCCCTCTCCTGCTGCCTCTCCCCCTCTCCTGCTGCCTCTCCCCCTCTCCTGCTGCCTCTCCCCCTCTCTTGCTGCCTGTCTCCTCCTCCCCTGCTGCCTCTCTGCCCCTCTCGTGCATGCAGTCGCTGGGCTTCAGCAGCTATCTGGCGGAGGTGCAGGCAGCGTACGATCAGCACAAGTCTGAAACACTGGTGACCACTGCATTCCCTCATACTCTCCTCCACACACTCCCTCGCACACTCCTCCACACACTCCCTCGCACACTCCTCCACACACTCCCTCGCACACTCCTCCACACACTCCCTCGCACACTCATTCACCCACTCCTCCCTGCACACACTCCCCCACCCACACACTCTGTTACACACTTCCCTCTGCCGTGTTTCATGTTTCAGCCCACTGTGCACCCCATCGCTCCACTTCCTCCGTTGCCTGCATTACCTCTTCTCATGAGACAAGTGGGCCTTGAGGCTGGTGCAGCACACGGGGGGTGCACAGCCTGTTGTTTGGAACACACGTCTGCACCACTCACTTGCACTCCGTTATGCACTGGACTGAATCGTATGTCTCACATGCCCACCTGTTCAACCAACCACCAGGCCACCCGCTTGCCTGTCACCAATGAATCGTTGACCAGCATCTCTCTCGTTGACCAGCATCTCTCTCGTTGACCAGCATCTCTCTCGTTAACCAGCATCTCTCTCGTTGACCAGCATCTCTCTCAGCATCTATCTTATACCGCTTTTCCAATCAGGGTTGGTGCAGCAGCAGGGAGCGGTTTATATGACATGCATCTCTCTCAACTCTCACTCTCTGCCTTGCATTCTCTCCCCACCAACCCCCCTTCCCGCTCCTCCGCACCCCTTCAGGAGTCACCGCGCGCGCTGGGACGGTCGAGCAGCAGCAAGGCATCGGGGCCGGTGGGGATGAGTGAGGAGGAGGCGATAGCGGAGCAGCAGAAGATGTTTGCCGAGGCGCGCGCTGCCATGCTCAACCTGCAACGCCCCCCCTCCTGATCCCCGCCGCTAAACTTGTTACCTCCTGAATCTGCCTCTACTCTCACTGTGCACGTTCGTGCCCTTAGACTGGTACTGCTGCAGTGCCGCTCTTCTGTAGTGCCGCTCTTCTGTAGTGCCGTTTCTTATGTTATCATGTGCCAAGCTACCGTTTCCTACCCATGGACGACCATGTGGCATCGCTTGCACTTCCTCCCACCATGGCTGCCCTTTTTTTTGTCAAACTTATGTAGAGCTTACATTGTGTAGGCTGTAGTGGGGTAGCCCATAAGGGGTACAACCCAATTAGGGTTAGTACTTGTACCCAACTTCTCTTCAATGCATTCATTCTTGTTCGTTAGTTTAACATGGTTTCAGAGCAGGTCCTTCCCTAGGACCGATTTTTTTAGTGCCCACCATAGAGCTGCCCCACTAGCTGCCCTGCCGCCCTACCCTACTGACGCGCTACCCTGCTGGCCGCAGCACCGCCCCTAGCAACTCGTCGCGCCGCCCCTAGCAGCCCATGAGCCGCCCCTGCAGCCAGCGCTCTGCCCCTGCAGCCCGCTCGCCACTTCCTTGAGGCTCGCGCGCCGCCATTGCAGCCCGCGCGCCGCCCGCTTGCGGCCCTTGCGGCCCGCTCGCGCCGCCCTTGAGGCCCGCTCGCCGCCACTGCAGCCCGCGCGCCGCCCGCTTGCGGCCCTTGCAGCCCGCTCGCCGCCCCTAAGGCCCGCTCGCCGCCCTTGCGGCCCGCTCGCCGCCTCTAAGGCCCGCCTGCCGCCCCCTAAGGCCCGCTCGCCGCCCGCTTGCGGCTCGCTCGCCGCCCCTGCGGCCCGCTCGCCGCTTGCTCGCGGCCCGCTCGTCGCCACTGCAGCCCGCTTGCTGCCCCTACGGCCCGCTCGCCGCCCCTGCAGCTTGCTCGCCGCCTGCCTGCGGCTCGCTCGCCGCCCCTGCCGCCCGCTCGCCGCTTGCTCGCGGCCCGCTAGCCGCCCCTGCAGCCCGCTTGCCGCCCGCCTGCGGCCCGCTCGCCGCCCCTGCAGCCCGCTCGCCGCACGCGTGCAGCCCGCTCGCCGCCCGCCTGAGGCCCACTTGCCGCACCTTGCAGCCCGCGAGCCGCCCCTCTTGCAGCCTGCGCGCCGCCACTTGCAGCCCGCTTGCCGCCCCTTGCAGCATGCTTGCCGCCTCCCCTGTAGCCCTTGCGCCGCCCGGCTGCTGCCCGCCCTGCTGCTTGCACTGCCCGGCTACTGCCAGCCCTGCTGCTTGCGCCGCTCAGCTACTGCCCGCCCTGCTATGCACCGCCCTGCCCTGCCCTGCGTGCAACCCTAGTGCTCTAGTGCCGCCCTCCCTGCGTGCTGCTCTGCTGGTCACGCGCCACCCTGCTCTGCTTGCTATGGCTTCTCTCAGTGTTCTCACCTTCGATCATGAGGGTCGTCCGATTCAGTCCGATACGTGGCTCGACGACTTACAGCTGTACCTTCTGAGCGACTCTAGAGACAGCGTTTCGTTGTTTGACCACACGTCTGGAACCTCTCTCGCCACAGCTGACACTGCGACTCGCTCATAGTGGCTTACCCGTGACGTTGCTGCTCGCTTAGCCGTTCGAAACCACCTGCCGTTAGCCGAACGCGCTCACTTCGTACAGCACAAGACTGCTAAAGCCCTGTACGACGTCGTAGTCGCCCGTTACTCCTCCACTGCCACTGCTGCTCTAGGCCGTCTTCTACTGCCCTACTTGTTTCCCGAGCTGTCTGCCTTTGCCACGGTAGAGGACCTCGTTACCCACCTTCGCACTAGCGACGCTCGCTACCGCTCTGCCCTCCCAACCGAGTTCCTAGACAGAAACCCCCCCCACTGTACATCACTCTCTACTTCATAGTCACCCGCCTCCCTTACTCTCTTCGCGCAGTCAGGGACCACTTTCTCGCACTTCACCCCACCGACCTCACTGTCGACCTGCTCGAGAAGTACCTCCTTGCAGAAGAGACTAGTGTAGTCGCTGTAGGTGCTGCTCGTGGCACTCCTCGCACTCCTACTTTGAGAGGTGTTCCCCCTCCCCCCTTGCCCCCTCCTACGCTTCTACTGCTGCTGTTGATGTCCTTGGTGGTGAGGATGTCGGGGCTGCTTCTGCTATTGGTGGGAAGCGCCGCAGCAACAAGGGCAAGGGTGGCAGGAGTGGTGGAGGGGGCAGCGGGGGTGGTGGTGGTGGCGGCAGCGGAGGTGGTGGAGGTAGCGGAGGTGGTGGCAGCGGTGGGAGTGGTGGCAGGAGTGGGGGCTTTGGTGGCGGTAGCGGTGGGGCCGGTGGAGGTGGCGGTCGTGGCAGCGGTGGGAGTGGTGGCAATCGGGGTGGAGCTGTTCAGAGGGGAGGTTCTGGCGGTGGCCAGAGGCTGTAGCAGCAGCGTCCGAGCGAGACCCCGTCGCCCCAGCAGCTACGTGAATGGTTTGCTCAGCGTGGGGCGTCTGGGGATAGTGTTAGCTGCCCCTATGTCATTTGCACGAGTGACCGTGCTGGTCAGACATGCAGGAAGCCTCAAACTCAGCACTGCTGCTTCTCCTGCCTAGACGAGTCTTAGTGCGCAAAGTTTGATAACGAGGCCGAGCGCCCCCTCTGGGCAGAACTGCTTAGGTCTGGAGTTGCTATCTTTGATCTTGACTATGATGCTATCCTTGCTGCTATGTATGCCTTTTCTGCTATGTTACCTGTGTGTGCCGCCTGACCCAGGTATAGAGGCTGCTGCTCTAGGTGCTAGTGAGTCTGTTCTCCCTGGTACTGTGCCTGCTGAGGCCTTGCACACCTTCACGCTGGACTCAGGAGCCTCTATCGCTTGACTCAGGTGCTTCCCGCTGTTTCTTTCGTGACGGCACCACCCTCACTCCTCTCTCTGCACCTGTACTGGTCAGACTGGCTGACCCCTCAGGGGGCCCAGTTCTTGCCCGTTCCACCAGTGTTCTCCCGTGTCCAGCGGTTCCGTCCGGCTCACTGTCAGGTCTTCACCTCCCCTCGTTCTCTACGAAATTGGTGAGTACCGCTGCCCTCCAGGATGCGATGGTCACTACCACCACTCCTGGGGGTCAACGTGTGTCGATCTGCACGTGTACATGGACGGGCCGTCACCTGGCCACGTTCACCCGTCGGCCTAGGTCGAGTCTATCCACGCTGGCTACCGAGCCTCCTCAGGTAGCTGCGTCTGCCCAGGTGTTCGCGTCAAGTCCGGTAGCACCCCCTTGCTCGTGTCGCCTCTTGTCGCACTAGACTCTCCTGTGGCACCACCACCTTGGTCACCCCTCCCAGCCACGCCTCTGTGGCATGCACTCCCGCCTCCTTGTTTCTGGTCTTCCCAGGTCTCTGCCTCCCCTCCCGCCCTCGCCTGTCCTGCCCTGCCTTCCTTGCATCGAGGGGCAGCAGCGCGCCGCTACTCACTCCTCCTCGTTTCCCCCGACAACTGCTCCCCTGCAGACTCTCCATATGGACGTGTGGGGCCCAGCCCGCGTCAGTGGACAGGGCAGCGAGCGCTACTTTCTGCTGGCTATTGACGACTGCACGCGTTACACCACGGTCTTGCCCTTGCGCAGCAAGGGTGAGGTCCCTGATGTCTTGATCCCTTAGATCCGCGCAGTCCGTCTCCAGCTCCGCGAGCGGTTCAGCGAGGACCTTCCTGTCCTGCGTCTGCACTCTGACAGAGGTGGTGAGTCCTCCTCCGACCTCTTGCGGGACATTTGTCGTGGGGAGGGCATCCTCCTGTCGTTCACACTTCCGGCCTCACCGCAGGAAAATGGGATTGCTGAGCGCCGCATTGGCTTAGTCATGGAGGTGGCTCGTACCTCCATGATCCATGCGGCTGCTCCTCATTTTCTGTGGCCGTTTGGGGTCCGGTACGCTGCGCATCAGCTCAACCTCTGGCCCCGTGTCTCCTTGCCGGAGACCTCGCCCATGCTGCGTTGGACGGGGAAGGTTGGCAATGCGTCGGTGTTCCGGGTCTGGGGCTCTCGTGCCTTTGTTCGCGATACGTCCGGGGACAAACTCTCCTCTCGCGCTATTCCCTGTTCTTCCTTGGCTTCCCCCTTGACGCGCCTAGATGGCAGTTTTACCACCTCACCTCGCACTGTGTCCATCCCTCTAAGGACGTCACGTTTGACGAGTCAGTTCCCTTTTACTGTTTCTTCCCCTACCGCTCTGCCCCTCTCCCACCCCCGCCACTCTTCCTTGCTCCAGGTCCCCCTCCGGTAGACCCCCTCCCCCCTCAAGGTCCTGCTCCGTCAGGTGTGTCTCAGGTAGACCCACTCTCTGGGACTGTACCTGTCGAGGTCGCTGTAGACTCAGGTGCTGCTAGAGGTATTGTGTTTGGGGGTGCTGTGTCTGGGGGTGCTGAGCCTGCGAGTGTGGAGCCTGGGGGTGCTGAGCCTGAGGGTGCGGAGCCTGGGGTTGCTGAGTCTGAGGGTGCAGAGTCTGGGGGTGCTGAGCCTGGGGGTGCGGAGTCTAGGGGTGCTGAGCCTGGGGGTGCGAAGCCTGGGGGTATTGAGCCTGAGGGTGCAGAGCCTAGGGGTGCTGAGTCTTAGGGTGCGGAGTTTGGGGGTGCTGCGCCTAGGGGTACTGCGTCTGCTGGAGGTCCTGCAGGTGCCTCGCCATGAGTGTCTCACCGGCGGGAGCCTCTCTCCGCGCCGCAGCTGCGCGAGTGGCTTTCTCAGCTCACTCGCCTTAGGAGTGGAGCTGCCGGAGCTGGAGGCTCTGCCGCTGGAGGCACTGGAGTTGGAGGTGCTGGAGCTACTTGTCTTGGAGGTGCTGGAGTTCCTACTGGAGCTGGGGGTACAGGAGGTTCTGGTGCTGCTGGTCCTGGAGGTGCTCGTACTAGAGGTGCTAGAGCTGCCGGGGCTGGAGCTGGAGACCCTGGCGCTGGAGGCACTGGAGCTGGAGACACTGGCACTGGCAGCGCTGGAGCTGGAGGCACTGGAGCTGGAGGCACTGACGCTGGCGGCGCTGGAGCTGGAGGAGCTAGAGCTGGAGACCCTGGAGCTGAAGGCGCTGGAGCTGGAGGCACTGGCACTGGAGGCACTGGAGCTGTTGACCCTGGAGCTGGAGGTGCTGACGATGGGGGTACTGGAGCTGGCGGTACTGGTGCTGGAGGCACAATGTAGCGGCGACCATTTTTCGTTCCGCCGCCTCCGTCGTCTCTGCCACCACCTGACTCGGTCCTTCGCCAGGTTTTTAGTCTCTCGTCTTCTACTGGCCTCCCTCCTAGCTTACTGAGTCCCCTGCCTCGTCGGTCACAGCCAGAGTTACAGCCAGACTCCCTACTGCCTACTCCTTCTCCTTACGCTGAGCATTCAGGCACATTTACAAAGCGTCGTGAGCCTGAGTCTCGTCCTGCCTTGCCTGTTCGCGCTGTTCGCACTGGTCATGGTGTTCCTCGTCCGCGTCTTCCTCCTGTCCCAGGCACGCACGTTATGGCACTTCGTCCTTCCTCTGTGCCACTGCGAGTTCCCCTACCGCCTCCTTCTGCGTCCTCTCTTCCTACCGTTCCTGAACCTCAGTCTTACCTAGCTCATGCTGCCAGTCCCACTGTCCCTCATCTTCTCGCCACTGTTGTCACCGACCCTTCTTTTGAGTCCACTGCTGGCTCTGCCCTAGTTGCTAAGCTTGTCGACTTTGCTGCCGCCTATCATCTCGAGTACGCCACTAGTCTTGTTGCTGAGTCTGAGTCTGACTGTCCTCCGTCGGTCAGGGGTGAGTGTGCCCTTGGCACGGACGTCCT
Source organism: Closterium sp. Naga37s-1 (assembly GCA_947471745.1). Classification (NCBI taxonomy): domain Eukaryota; kingdom Viridiplantae; phylum Streptophyta; class Zygnematophyceae; order Desmidiales; family Closteriaceae; genus Closterium; species Closterium sp. Naga37s-1. The sequence goes on along the minus strand of CANJKZ010000120.1, from coordinate 2,607,556 downwards.
TGAGGACAGGAAGGAGGACTTTGAGTGTCTTGCAGGTGCTGTACCTCATCTCGTATCCATGCTGTCAAACATATATGCTATAGTCTTTCTAGGCTGTAGTGGGGTAGTTCTTATAGGGTACAACACTTTTAGGTTTCCTACTTGTACCCACCTGTTTGCTAGTTCAGTCATTCATTCGGTCAATATTCTAACATGGTATTCTGAGCAGGTTCCCTCGTGGGAACGTTTTTTTTAGGGCCCACCACGAACATTTTTTTTTCATGCCCTGCCCGAAGTGTGCCTCGCGCCTGCCTTACCTGCGCCGTCGTGAGCCCTTCCCTAGCTGGCCCGTCGCGGCCCAGTCTCAGCCAGCCCGTCCCGGCCCGTCGCTGCCCGTCGCCACGCGTCGCGACCCTGCCTTAGCCGCCCACTACGGCCCGTCTCAGCCCGTCCCGGCCCGTCCCGGCCTTTTGCTGGCCCGTCCCGACCCGTTTGCCGCCCGTCGTCGCCCGTCGCCGCCCGTCGTCGGTCCATTTGCCGCCCGTCGCGTTCTCTGCCCAGCAGCCGCCCTGACGCGGCCTCTGCCCTGCAGCCGCCCTGTCACGGCCCTGCCCTACTGCCGCCCCTGTCGCGGCCCTGCCCTGCTGCCGCCCCTGTCGCGGCCCTGTCCTCGCCGCTCGTCGCGGCCTCTGCCCTACTGCCGCCCCTGTCGCGGCCCTGCCCTGCTGCAGCCCCAGTCGCGGCCCTGACCTAAACAGCCAGCTGCGGCTCTGCCCTGCACCCACCCCTGGTAAGCACCCGCGCTGCCCTGCCGCGCCGCGCCGTGTGCTGCCGTGCCACGCCGCCAGGATCCGAGCCGCTCCGCCCTGCCGAGCCGCGACGCCCAGCCGAGCTGCGCCGCCCCACCGAGGCGCGCCGCCCAGCCGAGCCGCGCTGCTCTGCCGCGCCGCGCTGCCCTTATGCTTGCACTGCTTCTACTGCCACTGCTGCTACTGCTGCTCCTGCTGCTACTGCTGCTACTGCTGCTACTGCTGCTACTGCTGCTATGGCTAGCCCTACTGTTCTCACCTTTGATGCTGAAGGACGTGCAGTTGACTTTGACGTATGGGTTGACGACCTGCAGCTCTTTCTTCAGTGTGACTCTAGGGATGGGGTATCCCTTTTCGATCACACGTCCGGTGTCTCTACTGCTCCTGCTGCCACTGCTGACAGTACGGTTCGCTCACAGTGGACCACTCGTGACGCTGTTGCTCGCCTTGCTGTTCGTAGTCACCTGCCGCCTGCTGAGCGCGCGCATTTTGGCCAGTACAAGACTGCTAAGTCTTTGTACGATGCTGTAGTTTCACGCTACTCCTCCCCTGCCATTGCTGCCCTCAGCCGCCTCATGCTGCCGTACCTTTTCCCTGACCTTGCAGCCTTTGCCACAGTTGCTGACCTCATTACTCACCTCTGCACTAGTGACGCCCGCTACCGCGCTGCCCTTCCCACTGAGTTCTGTGCCAAGAACCCCCCCCCCCCATGTACATCACCCTTTACTACCTAGTCACCCGCCTCCCTTACTCCCTTGCTTCAGTCAGGGACCACTTTCTCTCCCTTTGCCCCACCGAGCTCACTGTCGACCTGCTAGAGGAGCGCCTCGCTGCAGCTGAGAAGAGTATCTTAGCTGTAGGTGCTTCTCGCGGCGACCTTCGCACCCCTTTCTTTGAGGGGTGTTCCCCTGTCCCCCTTCTCCCCTCTGTTGCTTCTGCTGCTGCTGTCGACCTTGTTGGCACTGAGGAGGTCGGGGCTGCGTCTGCTCCCAGTGGGAGGCGCCGCAACAGCAAGGGCAAGGGGAGCAAGGGTGGTGGAGGGGACGGCGGCGGAGGGGGTGGCGGTGGAGGTGGGGGTGGTGCCGAGAGTGGGGGCTTCAGTGGCGGCGGTGGAGGTGGTGGAGGCAGCGGCGGAGGTGGTGGAGGCAGCGGCAGCGGTGGTGGAGGCAGCGGCAGCGGTGGTGGAGGTGGCGGCGGCGGCGGTGCTGGTCGAGGTGCAGCCGCGCAGCGTGGAGGCTTTGGTGGTAGCCAGCGCTAGCAGCAGCCGCGTTCCCGTGAGACCCCGTCCGCCCAGCAGCTTTGTGAGCGGTACACTAGGCGTGGGAGGTCTGGGGGTGCTGGTCCCTGCACCTACGTTCTTCGCACCGGCGGGCGTTGTGGGGAGACGTGCGGGCTGCCACACACTGCGCAGCGCTGCTTCGGTCGCTGGACTGACGCCTCTCGCACCCAGTTTCCTGACGCTGTTGAGCTCCCTCGCTGGGGTGATCTGCTTAGGCAGAATGTTGCTATCTTTGATCTTGATTTTGATGCTATCCGTGATGCCATGTATGCTGTGACTGATAGTGCTGAGGGAAACTATTATCTGAGTGTCCCGCCCGACCCGGGCATTGAGGCTGCTGCTCTAGGTGCTAGTGCGTCTGCTGCTCCAGGTACTAGTGAGTCTGCTGCTCCAAGTACTGGTGAGTCTGCTCTCTCTGGTACTGCACCTATTGAGGCCTTGCACACTTTCACACTTGACTCTGGTGCTTCGCGCTCCTTCTTCCGCGACAGCACCACACTCACGCCGCTCAGTCGGCCTGTCGCAGTCTCGCTGGCTGACCCCTCTGGGGGCCCAGTCATTGCGCACTCTTCCACGGTTCTACCATGTCCTGCGGCCCCGTCGGGCTTGCTGTCAGGACTCCACCTCCCCTCGTTCTCTACAAACCTGGTGAGTGGAGCTGACCTCCAGGACGCGTGGGTCGACCAGTTCACCCCTGGAGGTCAAGTCTGTATACCAGTCGGCCTGGGTCGAGTCTGTACACACTGACTACTGCGTCTCCTCCGGTCACTGCGTCAGGTCAGGTAGCCGCGTCTAGTCAGGTGTTTGCTGCCGCGTCCAGGTCTAGTCCTGGTTCTGCCCCCTGCTCGTGTCGTCGTCTGTGGCACGAGACTCTCCTTTGGCACCACCGCCTTGGTCACCCTTCCTTGCCTCGTCTTCGAGGTATGGCCTCCCGTACCCTTGTCTCGGGTCTCCCCCGGTCCCTCCCTCCCCTTCCTCCGGGGCCTGCCCCTACCTGTGTTCCGTGTGTCGAGGGCCGGCAGCGCGCCGCTCCTCACTCCTCCACGTTCCCTCCAACGGAGGCTCCTCTGCAGACTCTTCACATGGACGTGTGGGGCCCAGCCCGCGTCCATGGACAGGGTCACGAGCGTTACTTCCTGCTGGTCGTTGACGACTACTCGCGTTACACCACAGTCTTCCCCTTGCGCAGCAAGGGTGAGGTCACTGAAGTGTTGATCGACTGGATTCGCGTTGCCCGTCGCCAGCTCAGCGAGCGTTTCGGCTCGGACCTTCCAGTTCTGCGTCTGCACTCAGACAGAGGTGGTGAGTTTTCCTCCGACCTTCTGAGGGCCTTCTGTCGTGCGGAGGGCATCCACCAGACGTTCACGCTTCCAGCCTCCCCACATCAAAACGGGATTGCTGAGCACCGCATTGGCATGGTCATGGACGTTGCTCGTACGTCCATGATCCATGCGGCTGCTCCCCATTTTCTGTGGCCGTTCGCGGTTCAGTACGCTGCGCATCAGATCAACCTTCAACCTCGTGTCTCCTTGCCGGAGACCACACCTACTCTGCGGTGGACGGGGAAGGTTGGCGATGCGTCTGTGTTCCGTGTCTGGGGATCTCGAGCTTTTGTCCGCAATACTTCAGCGAACAAGCTGTCCTCCCATGCCGTTCCCTGCGTCTTCCTTGGCTTCCCCCCTGACGCACCCGGGTGGCAGTTCTACCACCCCACCTCGCGTCGTGTTCTGTCTTCTTAGGACGTCACGTTTGACGAGTCGGTGTCTTACTACCGTCTCTTTCCCTACCGCACTGCCTCTCTCCCCCCCCCCGCCACTCTTCCTAGCACAAGGTATTCCTCCGGTACACCCCCTCCCCCCTCAGGGTCCTGCCCCCTCGGGTGTGTCCCAGGTAGACTCTGCCGAGCCGGTCGAGGTAGCTGTCGACTCATGTGCTGCTAGGGGTGCTGACCCTGCGGGTGCGGGGACTGGGGGTGCTGAGCCTGGGGTTTCTGTGTCTAAGGGTGCGGAGCCTGAGCATGCTGAGCCTGAGCGTGTGGAGCCTGGGGGTGCTGAGTCTGGGGGTGCTGAGCCTGGGGGTACTGAGCCTGAGCGTGCTGAGTCTGGAGGTCCTCCGGGTGTCCCGTCGCGGCGGGAGCCCCTCTCTCCGCAGCAGCTTCGTGAGTGGTACGCTCGGCGCTGTCGAGGTGCTGCTGGTGCTGCTGGTGCTGCGAGTGCTGGAGGTGCTGCTGGAGCTGCTGGAGGTGCTGCTGGTGCTGGAGCTGCTGGAGGTGCTGCTGGTGCTGGAGTTGCTGGAGGTGCTTTTGGAGGTACTGGTGCTGTTGGAGGTCCTGCTGGTCTTGGAGCTGCTGGAGGTGCTGGAGCAGCTGGTCCTGGAGGTGCTCGTACTGGAGGTACTGGAGCTACTGCTGGTGTTGGTGCTGCAGGAGTTGGAGCTGTAGGTGCTGGAGCTATTGCTACTGGAGGTTTTTCTGGAGCTGGAGCTGCTGGAGGTACTGGAGCTGGTGGTGCTGCGGGAGTTGTAGCTGGCGACCCTGGAGCTGAGGGTACTGGTGCTGTCTCTGCTGTTTCTGGAGGCGCTGCGCGGCCGCGGCCGTACTACGTTCCGCTCCTTCAGCAGGTTCTTGGTCTCCCGCCTTCTCCTGTTCCTACTCCTTTACTGAGTCCACCGCATGTCTAGTCACAGTCGCAGTTACAGCCGACCACTCCACTGCCTGGTCCTTCTCCTTACTCTGGACCGACTAGAGGTCTTACGGAGCGTCGTGAGCTTGAGTCGCGTCCAGTGTCGCCTGAGTCTCGTACTGCGTCACCTAAGTCTCGTTCTGCGTTGCCTGTCCGCACTGTTCGCGCTGGTCGTTGTGCTTCGCGTCCTCCTCCTGTCCCTGGCACTCACTCTATGACACTACGTCCTTCCAGTGCTCCATAGCGTGTCCCTCTACCGTCTCCTCCTGCGTCCTCTTTTCCTGACGGCCCGGACCCGGAGTCTGACTCCCTTCGTGCTGCTAGTCCTACTATCATGCGCTTTCTGGCCACTGCTGTCACTGACCCTTCGTTTGAGTCCACTGCTGCGTCTGCTCTCGTTGTTGAGATTGTTGACTTTGCTGCAGCCTGTCGCCTAGACTTCACCACTAGTCTTGTTGCTGAGTCTGCGTCTGCGTCTGTCTGTCCTCCGTCCATCGGGGGTGAGTGTGCTCTTGGCACGGACGTTCTTGAGGATAGACAGGAGGAGTTTGAGTGCTTTGCCGCTGCTGTACCTCATCTCGTGTCCATGCTGCTTGCCCCTGAGGGAGACCCGGATGCACCAGACATCCTGACCCCGCGCTCTTACCCAGAGGCGATAGAGGGTCCCTACTCCTCTCACTAGCAGGCAGCCATGGACGCCGAGATGGCTTCCTGGAAGTCCACAGGCACCTACATCGACGAGGTTCCCCCGCCTAGGGTGAACATCGTCAGTGGCATGTGGATCTTCAGGGTGAAGCGGCCGCCGGGTTCTCCGCCTGTCTTCAAGGCGCGCTACGTTGCACGTGGCTTCAGTCAGCGACAGGGAGTTGACTTCTTCCAGACCTTCTCCCCTACCCCAAAGATGACCACACTTCGGGTACTGCTGCACGTTGCCACTTAACGTAACAACGAGCTCCACTCGCTTGACTTCAGCACAGCCTTCCTATAGGGCAGCCTGCACGAGGAGATCTGGCTGCGCCGCCCACCTGGCTTCACTGGGACGTTTCCTGCTATTACCCAGTGGAGCCTCCGGCGGCGGCCAGTCTACGGTCTCCGCAAGGCACCCCGTGAGTGGCACAACACACTGAGGACGACTCTTGCTGCTCTTGGTTTTGCTCCTTCCACTGCTGACCCGTTGCTGTTCTTACGCACTGACACCACTATGCCGCCGTTCTACGTTCTCGTGTACGTAGACGACCTCGTCTTTGCTACTGCTGATATTGAGGCACTCGCCCACGTGAAGTCGGAGCTGCAGAAGAGACACACGTGCACAGACCTGGGTGAGCTGACAAGCTATCTTGGCTTGCGGATCACCCGGGACAAAGCACAGCGCACCATTACCTTGACTCAGTCACACATGGTGCAGCAGGTCCTTCAGCGCTTCGGCTTCACGTACTCCTTGCCACAGTCCACTCCTCTGCCTACTGGTCACTCACTCTCAGCTCCACCTTCGGACGAGTCCGTAGAGCCGAGTGGCCCGTATCCAGAGCTTGTGGGCTGCCTCATGTACCTGATGACTTGCACATGACCTGACCTCGCATACCCTCCCAGCCTTCTGGCTCGCTACATGGCTCCCGGTAGGCACCAAAAGGTGCATTGGGATGCTGCGAAGAGGGTGTTGCGCTACTTGTGCAGTACGTCGGGCACGGGGCTCGTGTTTGGAGGACGGGCTCGAGTTGTCCTCACTAATCACGCAGATGCCTCCTGGGTTGACGACTTGGCTATGTAGCGGTCGTCACAGGGTTACACCTTCAGCCTTGGCTCCGGTTCCGTCTCTTGGCGGTCTACCCGCTCGTCTTCTGTTCTCAGCTCCAGATGTGAGGCTGAGATCTACGCTGGGGCCATGGTTGCACAGGAGTTACGCTGGCTCACCTACCTGCTGACCGACTTGGGAGAGGCGCCTCGTTCTCCTCCAGTTCTGTACGTCGACAATAAGGCCATGCTTGCCTTGTGTCAGGAGCACAGACTGGAGCACAGAACGAAGCACATTGCTCTGCGCTACTTCCTTTCTTGAGAGATGCAGCAGCGTGGCCAGCTTCGTCTTGCTTACGTGGCCTCACAAGCCAACACTGCTGATGTTTTCACCAAGGCACTTCAGCCTTGTGATCATCAGCGTTTCTGTACTGTCCTAGGCCTTGTACCTACCGTGCCTCACTTGCTTACTTCTTGACTCTGCTTCTACTGTACTATATATACATATAACTGCATGCTTACACTTGCTAGGTTGTGTTCACTGTATTGTTTGTTCTCCTTTACATAGCTCTGCATGTGAACTGGCCTTGTGGCCATTTGCTTGTGCTCAGACAGCGTGGTGACTTTGTGATCCACCCTGAGCTTGCTTTGCCTTTCTTGACTGATCTTGTGACCTCTTGTTCTCCCCCACTTTGCCTATGGGGGTGTGTCAAACATATATGCTATAGTGTTTCTAGGCTGTAGTGGGGTAGTTCCTATAGGGTACAAATCTTTTAGGCTTCCTACTTGTACCCACCTGTTTGCTAGTTCAGTCATTCATTCGGTCAATATTCTAACACATGCTGCTTGCCCCTGAGGGAGACCCGGATGCACCAGACATCCCGACCCCGCGCTCTTACACAGAGGCGATTACGGGTTCCTACTTCTCTTAATTGCAGACAGCCATGGTCACAGAAATGGAATCCAGGAAGTCCACAGGCACCTACGTCAACGCAGTTCCCCCTTGTAGGGTTAACATAGTCGATGACATGTGGATTTTTGGTGTGAAGCGGCCGCCGGGTTCTCCGCCTGCCTTCAAGGCTCGTTACATTGCACGAGGCTTCAGTCAGCGACAGGGAGTTGACTTCTTCCAGATCTTCTCCCCTACCCCAAAGATGACCACTCTTTGGGTGTTGCTGCACGTCGCAGCTCAGCGTGACTACGAGCTGCACTCTCTGGACTTCAACATAGCTTTCCTGAAAGGCAGCCTGCACGACGAGATCTGGCTGCGCCGCCCACCTGGCTTCACTCGGTCGTTTCCTGCAAGTACCCAGTGGAGCCTCTGGCAGAGACTACGGTCTCCGTCAGGTGCCTTGCGAGTGGCACGACACACTGAGGACGACACTTGCGGCTCTTGGGTTCGCCCCTTTGACTGCTGACCCGTCGCTGTTTCTACGCAGCGACACTTTGCTGCCGCCGTTCTACGTCCTTGTGTACGTCGACGACCTCGTCTTTGCCACTGCTAACACTGAGGCACTGACCCTTGTGAAGTCGGAGCTGCAGAGGAGACACCTTTGCACTGACCTGGGTGAGCTGCACAACTAACTTGGCTTGCAGATCACCTGGGACAGAGCACGGCGCACCATCACCCTGACTCAGTCACACATGGTGCACCAGGCCCTTCAGCGCTTCGGCTTCCGATACTCCTCGCCACTGTCCACTCCTCTGCCTACCAGTCACTCGCTCTCAGCTCCACCTTCGGACGCGTCCGTAGAGCTGAGTGGCCCGTATCCAGAGCTTGTGGGCTGCCTCATGTACGTGATGACCTGCACTCGGCCTGACCTTGCCTACCCTCTTAGCATCCTGGCACACTATCTTGCGCTCGGGAGACACCGACCAGCACTGGGAGGCTGCTAAGAGGGTGTTGCACTACTTGTGCAGTACGTCGAGCTTGGGACTCGTGCTTGGAGGACGGAGTCCAGTTGTCCTCACCGGCCACGCAGACACATCTTGGGTTGACAACTTGGCTACGCAGCAGTCGTCACAGGGTTACACTTTCAGCCTTGGCTCCAGCTCTGTTTCTTGGCGATCTACCCGCTCGTCATCTGTTCTCAGTTGCAGTTGTGAGGCTTGTCAGAAACATGAACAACAATGAATGAATGATGAAAGAGTTGGGCGCAAATACTAACCCTAATTGGGTTGTACCCCTTATAGGCTACCCCACTATAGCCTACACAAATGTAAGCACTATAACATTCTGACACACCCCCATAGGAAAAGTGGGGGAGAACAAGTGGTCACAAGATTAGTCAAGAAAAGCAAAGCAAGCTCAAGGTGGATCACAAAGTCACCACACAGGTCGAGCACAAGCAACGGGCCATAAGGCCAGTTCACATGCAGAGTTATATAAAAGAGAACAAACAGTACAATGATCATACCCTAGCAAGAGTAAGCACGCAGGTATATATATAAATCACAGTACAAGCAAAGTCACGCAGTGAGCAAGTGAGGCAAAGTAGGCACAAGGCCTAAAACAATACAGAAACTCTGATGATCACCAGACTGAAGTGCTTTGGTGAATATATCAGCAGTGTTGGCCCTAGAGGCCACGTAAGCGAGACGAAGCTGACCACGCTGCTGCAACTCTCGAGCAAGGAAGTATCGCAAAGCGATGTGCTTCGTTCTGTGCTCTAGTCTGTGCTCCTGACACAAGGCAATCATGGCCTTGTTGTCTACGTACAGAACTGGAGGCGAACAAGGCTGCTCTCCCAAGTCAGTCATCAGGTAGGTGAGCCAGCATAGCTCCTGTGCAACCATGGCCCCGGCGCAGATCTCAGCCTCACAACTTGAGCTGAGATCTGAAGACGAGCGGGTAGACCGCCAGGAAACAAAGCCGGAACCAAGACTGAGATCTGAAGACGAGCGCTGCGTAGCTGAGTCGTCAACCCAAGAAGCGTCTGCGTGACCAGTGAGGACAATTGGACCCCGTCCTCCAAGCACGAGCCCCATGCCCAACGTACTGCCCAAGTAACGCAGTACCCTCTTCGCAGCATCCCAGTGCACCTTTTGGTGCCTACCGGGAGCCACGTAGCGAGCCAGGAGGCTGATAGGGTACGCGAGGTCAGGTCGTGTGCACGTCATCAGGTACATGACGCAACCGACAAGCTCTAGGTACGGGCCACTCGGCTCTACAGACTCGTCCAAAGGTGGAGCTCAGAGCGAGTGGCCGGTAGACAGAGGAGTGGGCTGTGGCGAGGAGAACTGGAAGCCGAAGCGCTGAAGGACCTGGTGCACCATGTGTGACTGAGTTAGAGTGTTGGTGCGCCGTGCTTTGTCCCGGGTGATTTGCAAGCCAAGATAGATGCGCAGTTCAACCAGGTCAGTGCAGGTGTGTCTCTTCTGCAGCTCCGACTTCACAAGGGTTAGTGCCTCAGTTTCAGCAGTGGCAAAGACGAGGTCGTCGACGTACACGAGGACGTAGAACGGCGGCAGCGACGTTTTGGTGCGTAGAAACAGTGACGGGTGAGCAGTAGAAGGAGTAAACCCCAGAGCCGCAAGTGTAGTCCTCACTGTGTCATGCCACTCGCGAGGCACCTTGTGGAGACCGTAGACTGACCGCCGGAGGCTCCACTGGGTACCTGCAGGAAACGATCCAGTGAAGCCAGGTGGGCGGCGCAGCGAGATCTCCTCATGCAGGCTGCCCTGCAATAAAGCTGTACTGAAGTCCAAAGAGTGTAACTCATAGTCGCGCTGAGCAGCAACGTGCAGCAACACCCAAAGAGTAGTCATCTTTGGCGTGGGGGAGAAGTTCTGGAAGTAGTTGACCCACTGTCGCTGACTGAAGCCTCGAGCAACGTAACGCGCCTTGAAGGCAGGCGGAGAACCCGGCGGCCGCTTCACCCTGAAAATCCACATGCCATCGACTTTGTTAGCCCGAGCCAGGGGAACTGCGTCGATGTTGGTGCCTATGGATTTCCAGGATGCCATCTTGGCATCCATGGCTGCCTGCCACTGAGAGGAGTAAGGACCCGTAATCACCTCTTCGTAAGAGCGCGGGGTCGTGTCAGAATGTATTTGCTGTCTAGCCTGCAGTGGGGTACTCTGTAATGAGTACAACCCAATTTAGGGTGTTGTACTTGTATCCCAACTCTTGCTAGTGAAACCCCATTCCTCTCCTTCCAAACCTCTCGATACTTTTCCTAAACTCGAACTCAACTACCAAGGCTCCTAAACTATGGCTCCTAAGCCAAACTCACGCTAGTATTTTGTCATGTTATCAGAGCTTAACGTTCCTGGCCTGTGGGCCCACTCGATTCCGCTGCCCTACTGTGTGTCGCGCGCCCCGTGGCGCGCTACATCCCATTTTTCTTCCCGCCACGCGCTCGGAGCGCGTGGCGGTTTTCTGCCCGCCGTGCGCCCCGAGGCGCGCGGCGGGTTCCTACCTCGTCGCGGCGTCTTAGGGGCCCGCGCACTGGCCCCGACCGTCGCCTCGTCGAGGCGTTTTGGGGGCCTGCACGCAGGTCCCTCCCGTCGCCTCGTCGCGGCACTTTCGGGGCCCGCGAGCCGGCCCCTCCCGTTGCCTCGTCGCGGCGCCTTAGGGGCCTGCGCGCGGTCCCCTCTCGTTGCCAGTCGAGGCACTTTTGGGGACCTGCGCGGCTCCCTAGCACATCGCCCGTCAGGGCACAATGGGGGCCGCGCCCTTCCCCTCCCCTCCCTCCTACTTTCCGCTGCAGCAGCCGCCCCTGGAGCCGCCGCCCCTGAAGCAGCCGCCCCTGGAGCGGCCTGCCTTGCAACAGCAGCCGCCCCTGGAGCAGCCGCCCCAGCAGCAGCAACCCCTGGAGCCGCCGCCACTGCAGCCGCCGCCCCAGCAGTAGCAGCCCATGGAGCAGCCGCCCCAGCAGCAGCAGCCTCTGGAGCAGCCGCCCCAGCAGCAGCAGCCCCTGGAGCAGCCGCCCCAGCAGCAGCAGCCCCTGGAGCAGCCGCCCCAGCAGCAGCCGCCCCAGCAGCAGCAGCCCCAGCAGCAGCAGCCCCTGGAGTAGCCGCCCCAGCAGCAGCAGCACCTGGAGCAGCCGCCCCAGCAGCATCAGCCCTAGCAGCAGCAGCCCCTAGAGCAGCCGCCCCAGCAGCAGCAGCACCTGGAGCAGCCGCCCCAGCAGCAGCCGCCCCTGGCCCCTGCAGCAGCCGCTCCTGGACCCGGTGCAGCCGTGGGGGGGTGGGTGTGCGGGTGATGGTTGTGGGGGTGTCGGTTGTGCGTGCCGTTCCCTCCTCCTCCTCCTCCTTCGTCTCCCACTGCTGCAGCTCTCGCTGAGGGGGGTGGATGTGTGGGAGTCTGGGGTTTAGGGTTTAAGGGGGTGCTGTGGGTGTAGGGCTAGGGTTTGAGCAGGGGGTGTGTGAGAAGGGCGTTAGGCAGCTGGGGAGGTCGAGTGGAGGCATCAGTCTTGTCGTCAGCAGCAGCAGCAGTCCGGAGGCTACAATCTCCGGTAGTCGCCAGTCGCCCGTGGGTCCGTTGCTCGTCTGCCGCTACTTTTAGCCGCGGGGCCAGTTACCCCAGTAGTCCGGAGCGCTGTTCCGGTAGCCACTGAGCCAGCAGCTCGTCTGTGTGTCTGCAGCGTCAGCAGTCGCCTCCCATCTTCTCTCCCCCACAGTCTCTCCTCCTCCTCACTTGCCCTCTGTGATTAGCTCTAGCCTTACTTACCTATTGTGAACTCTTGCTCTATGCTTGCTCATTGTGCTGATTACACCCCACTTTGGCTATGGGGGTGTGTCAGAATGTATTTGCTGTCTAGCCTGCAGTGGGGTACTCTGTAATGAGTACAACCCAATTTAGGGTGTTATACTTGTATCCCAACTCTTGCTAGTGAAACCCCATTCCTCTCCTTCCAAACCTCTCAATACTTTTCCTAAACTCGAACTCAACTACCAAGGCTCCTAAACTATGGCTCCTAAGCCAAACTCACGCTAGTATTTTGTCAGGTTGGGATGTCTGGTGCATCCGGGTCTCCCTCAGGGGCAAGCAGCATGGAAGCGAAACGAGGTACAGCAGCTGCAAGACACTCAAAGTCCTCCTATCTGTCCCCAAAGACGTCCGTGCCAAGAGCACACTCACCCTTGACAGACAGAGGACTGGCACACTGAGACTCAGCAATAAGAGCAGTGGCGTAGTCTAGACAACAGGCAGTAGCAAAGTCAACAAGCTCAGCAACGAGGGCAGACGCAGCAGTGGACTCAAAGGAAGGGTCAGTGACAACAGTGGCCAGGAGACGAGAGACAATGGGACTGGCAGCACGAGCACGGTCAGACTCAGGGTCAGGGACGGCAGGAAGAGAGGACTTAGGAGGAGCAGGGAGAGGAACACGTAGTGGAACAGAGGAAGGACGAAGTGTCATAGCGTGTGTGCCGGGGACAGGAGGAGGAAGCGGATGAGGAACACGACGACCAGTGTGAACAGGGGAGGCAGGACAAGAAGCAGGCTCATGACACTCTGTAAGACCGCCGGTCAGCTCAGTGTAAGGAGAAGGGGCAGGCAGTGGGGAGGCTGGCTGTAATGGCGGCTGCGACTAGTCAGGCGGTGGACACAGTAAGGGAGGAGTAAGGCCAGGAGAAGACGGGACACCAAGAACCTACTAAAGCAGGGGAACAAAGTACGGTTGCGGCCGCACAGTGCCTCCAACACCTCTTGTGTCAACAGCTCCTGCTCCTCCAGCGCCAGTGCCTCCAGATCCAGCGCCAACAGCTCCAGGGTCAACAGCTGCAGCTCCACCTGCTCCAGCGCCTCTAGCACCAGGGCCTCCAGCTCCAGCGCCAACAGCTCTAGCTCCTCCAGCTTCAGCATCTCTACACTCCATACGGTCTCCAGCTCTCCCACTACCACCAGTCCCGGCAGCTCCGGTACCTCCGGTACGAGCACCTCCAAGACCAGCAGCTGCAGAACCTTCGGTACCACCAGCTCCAGCAGTAACTCCAGCACCTCCAGCTCGAGTGTCTCCAGCGGCAGAGTCTCTAGCTCCGGCAGCACCACTCCGATGGCGGGTGCGCTGAGCAAACCACTCGCGCAGCTGCTGCGGGGAGAGAGGCTCCGGTCGGGGAGACAGTCGTGGCGGAGCACCCGCAGGACCTCGGGAAGAAGCAGTACCCCTCGACTCAGCACCCCCAAACTCCGCACCCTCAGACGCAGTACCCCCAGGCTCCACACCCTCAGGCTCAACACCCCCAGGCTCCACACCCGCAGGCTCAGCACCCCCAGGCTCCGCACCCCCAGGCTCCGCACCCCCTGACCCGGCCCCCTCAGACTCCGCACCCCATGGCTCCACAACCCCAGACGCATCACCTCGAGCAGCACCTGAGCCGACAGCTACCTCAACAGGCGCAGTACTAGGGAGAGGGTCTACTTGAGACACACGTGAGGGAGGAGGACCCTGGGGGGGGAGGGGGTCTACTAGAGGGGGACCTGGAGCAAGGAAGAGCGGCGTGGGTGGGGGAGGAGCAGAGCGGTAGGGGAAGAGACGGTAAAAGGGAACCGACTCGTCAAACGTGACGTCCTGAGAGGGGAAGGCACGACGCGAGGTGGGGTGGTAAAACTGTTAGCCAGGCGCGTCAGGGGGAAAGCCAAGGAAGACCCAGGGAATAGCGCGGGCAGAGAGCTTGTCCGCAAACGTATCGCGAACAATGGCACGAGAACCCCAGACCCGGAACACCGACGCATGGCCAACCTTCCCAGGTCTAACGTAGTGCAGGCGAGGTCTCCGGCAAGGAGACACGGGGCCAGAGGTTGAGCTGATGCGTAGCGTACCGGACCGCAAACGGCCACAGAAAATGAGAGCAGCCGCATGGATCATGGAGGTACGAGCGACCTCCATGACTAAGCCAATGCGGCGCTCAGCAATCCCATTTTGCTGAGGGGAGTCCGGAAGCGTGAACAACTGGAGAATGCCCTCCCCACGACAAAAGTCCCGAAAGAGGCCGAAGGAGAACTCACCACCTCTGTCAGAGTGCAGACGCAGGACAGGAAGGTCCTGACGGAACCGCTCACGGAGTTGGAGACGGACTGCGCAGATCCAAGGGATCAAGACATCAACGACCTGACCCTTGCTGCGCAAGGGGAAGACCATGGTGTACCGCGTGTAGTCTTCAACAAGCAGCAGAAAGTAGCGCTCACTGCCCTGTCCACTGACGCGAGCTGGGCCCCACACGTCCATGTGGAGAGTCTGCAGGGGAGCAGTCGTCGGGGGAAACGAGGAGGAGTGAGGAGCGGCGCGCTGCCGCCCCTCAACGCAAGGAATTCAGGGGGGGGCAGGCGAGGGCGGGAGGGCAGGCAGAGACCTGGGAAGACCAGAGACAAGGAGGCGGGAGTGCATGCCACGAAGGCGTGGCAGGGAGGGGTGACCCAGGCGGTGGTGCCACAGAAGGGTCTGGTGCGTCACGAGGCGACACGAGCAAGGGGGTGCTACCGGACCTGACGCGGACACCTGGGCAGACGCAGCTACTTGAGGAGGCTCGGTAGCCAGTGTGTACAGACTCGACCCAGGTCGACGAGTGAACGTGGCCAGGTGTCATACCTATGTACGACTGACCCATAAGTTTCCAGATTAAGTGGTTTTTGAACCTTGATTGATTCAGAGTAGTAGTTTTCTTATCCCTATTTGTTGTGTAGAGTGTTTCAGACCTATCTGTTAGTGAACCCCAACTTATTAGAGTATCAAGTCTGGGGGGGCTGAATGCAAGTTTATCGGGACAAAGTTTCCTGGAAATTTCCTCTCGATGTACCCACCACCGAGGTGGCAGCGAGTGCCAACATGTGAGCAAAGCATAGAGCACAAGCTGCGATATCTGATTACAAACAAGCCAAATCATGGTTTCTTAACTGATAGCACAACGAATCGGCGCATTGGTGGGATTGGATATCTCGCCACACGTAATGTATCACACTTTTTGGTGCTGAAATCGAATTTTCCTCCGCACTACAACGCGTGAAATGAAATTGTTACTGATTTGTAGGCTGAAATTTTTTGTTGCCGAGGCACTAGCAGATTCTTGCGCACCAAGTGATGGTTTGTGCCTTCTGCCAGCTCAGCTGCGAAGCAGGCAGCTCGCCCGGTTGACACTTGCAAAGTCACGCCAGATAGGGCCTCTTGCATGTGCCCCTTACATGTTGCAACAGTCCTTGTTCGCAATCTTGTAGGAGCGAATGCCAAGCTGCTCGGAGGGGGAGAGGTTTCGGAGAAGAGTGGTGTACGCGAGAAGAGACTCATGGTAGTACTGGTTCTTCTCTTGGATGGTGCCTTCCGTCGGAAACGGTAAGCTTCCATCGTAGTACATCCAGATTTGCGCAGTTGTCGCGAGGAGCTCGAACTCGAAGCTCCACGTGTAGAAGTCCTTGCCGTCGAAGGGAACTGGTGTCTTCAGCTTTGAAGTCAAAACAAACTTTGTTTGCATTGTCACAATTGTTTCTGACTGTGTGCGATGTTGACTGTCTTGCACAGGAGCTGAAGCTTGACGGTTGTCAATGGTAAATGACCTCTCGGAGTTGACGTGGCGGTCTTCTCTAGGGAGAGGGAGTCCAGCAACTCCACGTGCGTAGCTTGAGCCATCGATGCTCATAGCTTGATGACTCTCAAGAGCGTTGATGCGAGCGACCAGCTGGTCAACGAGAGCGGCGCTGACAGAGGTCACTGCTGATGGTGCAGTAGGTGTTGCTCGTAGTGGGCCCGGAGAATCTGCAGTGGATTTTCCTTCGGGAGCCATAGAGATGCAGAGTTTGTAATAGTTTAATGAGTAATTTATAAAGAAGTTGTTCTAGAAAGAACAAGAGCTTAACTGGCCTTATAATCCACTCTAGCTCTCAAACCATGTTGTTGTAAGTGAAGGATCGTAGTGGATAGGATAAGTCTGTCAAGTCTGAGAGAAGACAATGAACTCTTTGTTATGACTTTGTTAATAAGTTGAAAGAGAACAAGATAATTAAGGGAAAGTGGTACAAAGATAAAAAGAGCAATCCTAGCTAGCCATGTACTCTGAGGGGTACATTCCCTTATTAACTGAATTGCATTGCTACAGTAACCACGACTATTGCTCTTCTCGACAGTTACCAAGTTGCATCGCGTAAATACCAAGTGCGGTTACTGGCCGGTCAAGAGTCACGACCGTTGACTGTCTTCGACTATTGACCTTCGGGTGACTCTCGATCTTCCGCATGCTCTATATGAGCTATTGCGGTATTGCTACAGACGCGTTGCTTCGTTATGAAGCGACGCGTGAGTGGAGATCCTTCGGGAATGTTACTTTAACCTTTCGATTATTCCAACACTCCCCTTCATTCCTGAAGGTGAGCCACGTGGGATTTCTTCGAGATCTTGCAGAGGTCGGTGCAGTGCTGAAACTTCTGACGTGGCAGCTTCTTGGTCAAGAAATCTGCTGCCATATCACCAGTAAGGCAATACGTGAGTTTGACCTTGCCCTTGTCGATCTCGTCTTTGACGAAGAAGTAACGGAGTGTCATGTGTTTCGTGCGGTTCACGAAGCCGGGCTTGTTCGCTATCTTGATCGCGCTCTCGTTGTCGCAGAGTAACGTGAAGTGCCCGTTCATCGTCACTTTCGCTTCCTGCAGGAGTTCCATCAGGTACAGTCTTTCGTGAACAGCTGCGCTGGCGACGATGAACTCAGCTTCGGCTGACGAAAGTGCAATGAGCTCCTGCTTCTGGGAGTTCCAAGAGATGAGTCCAGCATGTTGGAGTTGAAAAATGAATCCTGTGCGGGAGCGTCTGTTGTCAATGTCTCCCGCATGGTCTGCGTCAACGTAGCCGTGAAGCTGTAGGGTAGCAGTGAGGTTAGCTTCGTAGGTGAGTCCGACGCCAGGAGTAGAAACGAAGTATTGAAGTGCTCGGCGTAGATCCAGTAGATTCTCCCCTTCAGGTCGCTTTAGGTACTGAGCGAGCTGGCTTGCGACGAAGGAGAGTTCGGGCCGGCACGTGATGGCGGCGAACAAGAGACGCCCCAGCTGCTGATGATAGAGCCGATGGTCCTCGATGGAGAGCGGTGTGGTGCCGGGTTCGTGGTTAGGAGGAGTGCGGAAGGGGGTGGTGAGTTTGATCGGGGCGACGGCAAACTTCTTCACTAGTGTTTCCACGTATTTAGCAGCGGAGAGGTGGATGGAGGTGGCAGATTGGGTGATGTTGAGGCCCAGAAATTGTGTGATGTTGTGGTTGATGGTCACTTCAAGCTTCTCCTTGATACCTGCCTCAAACCGATCCAGCAGCTCCGTGTTGTTGCCGGTGTAGAGTAGGTCGTCGACGTAGGCGCCAAGGAGAATGAAATTGCCAAGCGACTCCATGCGGTATATTCCGAGATCATGTGGCAGCTGAGTGAATCCGAGCTCTGTCAGGACGGTGTGCAGATACTGCTGCCGCAGTCAAGGCGCGTGCTTGATTCCATATAGGAATTTTTGAAGGAGGCAGACGGCGCCGTCGGCGTCCTCGAAGGCATGCGGCTGCTCGACGAAGATGATAGCGTCGACGGGAGCGTACACGAATGCACTTCCGACGTCGATTTGACGGAGCGGGCGCTGTTTAACGGCTGTGATGCAGATGAGGATGCGCACCGAGGTGTGTCTTCCTACGGGCGCATAGGTGAGGTCGAAATCCACCATGTGGGTTTGCTCGAAGCCGCGTACCACCCATCTCGCTTTGTACTTGTCGATGGAGCCATCTGCAAGTGTTTTGATTCGGAAGATCCATTTTGTTGGTGCAACCATACGGTTTGCATTCGGCTTGTTGTCCGTGTGCGTGCATGCGTGTGTGCATGGAATGGTATGAGGGCATGAAATAGTATATATTTCATGCTCACAATAGTGTGTGAATGATGAGGCATGATTTTGAATGTGTGTGTCGAGTCAATAGCGAGTTATCGCTAGTCGCGTGTCAAGTCGTCGTTTGCGTGTCGTGTGCGGTTTTCTATTTTGCCGTATGTGGAACGTTCGGCGTGTCGCAAGTGTGCGCAGAAGACTTCCAAGAACTCAAGGAAGAATTTACCTTGAAGAACCAGAGCCTTGGTTTCAAGAATCAAGCGATTTCGAAGCTCTCCAAAAGGGTAAACTTTAAGATACTGAGAATAGTTGCATTACTTTGTGTAGTGTAACATTTCTCTTGGTGTAGGCTCTTGTGGAGGATAGTTTCGAGACCCTTCGTGGTTGGGGACAGTGTGGCACTGTTCGACATCACTGTACCTCGGCTCTTGGGGTTTGTAGGAGCTGGGAGTCATTCCCAACTCGTAACTCTTCCTAATTTGTGTTCTAAGTCTATAGTGGCTGCCATTGTGCTGTTCGTTCAAACCGACGTTGCGTCCTCAATACTTGGTGAAATCGTGTGATTTAAATTGCCTATTGTAGGCGACATCAAGACGCTCCAGATCCAATTTATTGCAAGTCGTTTAAAGCTGTGAGCAGAACGCTATCAACGTTTGAAGCCGCTGTGCAGAAATCCGACTGTGCACTCTATCTTTCGTTTGAGGCACATTCAAGCCTATTGTGACTATAACACATTTGCTGCTGATAAAGTTTCTCCCCTTCGCTGATGATCATGGAACCAGCTTCCACGTTCCGCGGCTCTTCAGTGCCGCGACTTCCGCTGCCATGGCTGCCTTCCATTTCTCACTGTCGAGGCCAGACAAGGCTTGGCGAACGGCGGTAGGTTCCTTGGGGGAGGCGTGGCGAACAGCGACGGCGAGTTCAAGGATGCGGAGACTGGTTTCGTTGGTCTTTTTGCAGTGGAGGCAATCGTAGTCATGAAAGCTTGTTACTTCGACGACGTCGTCGTCACTGTTGTTGCCGAGGCAGATGGTGTCTTGCGAGGTTTTCGGTGGTGGTAACTCGGCATCTGGAGATATGCGCACTTCATTTTTGTAATTGTGGGCTTCGTGAAGTGTATCGGCATTATCGAATTGATGAACAGGTATGAATGTTGGAGTCTGGAGTAGGCTTATAATGGGAATATTGGGATATGGATCTGTTGGTGTGTTGTCTGCTGCGTCAGCGTCCTCCGCCAGATCTGCTTCACCGTGTGACGTGGCGAAGCTGCGATGTCCTTCGAAAATCCTTTCCGGTGCTTTGTCAGCTTCGCGGTGCTCCTTGAACAGTGGCTGAGTAAGCTTCTCATACAAGATGAGCACTGCACGGGGACAAGTCACAAGATGTGCACGAAAGATTAGGGTTGTCACTCAACGAGGCGCTGCTAACCCTTCAATGGGTTAAGCTAACTGAATTTGAAATTTCCAGACTTATAGTTTCGAGCATAACGTGATCATACGATTGTTATCGAAGGGACCACCAACATGCGGTGAGGACGAAGGGTCAGCGAATGTAAAATGCACCAGCAAGGACGAACGCGGGTCGCAGTGACATTTGGGCCATGTCGGATCCAGGAGGTACTATGTTTGCGATACTAGCACTGATACTTGCGAAAGAATAGAGGCTCAAACTAGTTGAAATAGAAGTGATTTCTCTGAACAAAAACCCAGGTGCTTTTATAGCCAGTCGAGGTGCCCATTCGTGATAAAACACCAACAACTCGCAGCTAGAGGGAAATGCATCTGAGAAGAGAAATGAGCCGCCACCATCCAAGATCGAGGCATTGGATGGCTCCAACTATGAGGATGGCATCCTGGAAGTCCACAGGCACCTACGTCAACGAGGTTCCCCTACCTGGGGCGAACATAGTCGATGGCATGTGGATCTTCAGGGTGAAGCGGCCGCCGGGTTCTCCGTCTGCCTTCAAGGCGCGTTACGTTGCTTGAGGCTTCAGTCAGCGACAGGGAGTTGACTACTTCCAGACCTTCTCCCCCACCCTGAAGATGACTACTCTTCGGGTGTTGCTGCGCGTCACTGCTCAGCGTGACTACGAGTTGCACTCTCTGGACTTCAGCACAGCTTTCCTGCAGGGCAGCCTGCACGAGGAGATCTGGCTGCGCCGCCCACCTGGCTTCAATGAGTCTTTTCCTGCAAGTACTCAGTGAAGTCTTTGGTGGCCAGTCTACGGTCTTCGCCAGGCGCCTCGCGAGTGGCACGACACACTGAGGAATACACTTGCGGCTCTTGGGTTTGCTCCTGCTACTGCTGACCCGTCGCTGCTTCTACGCACCGACACCTCGCTGCCGCCGTTCTACGTCCTCGTCTACGTCAACGACCTCGTCTTTGCCACTGCTGACACTCAGGCACTGACCCTTGTGAAGGCGGAGCTACAGAAGAGACACACATGCACTGACCTGGGTGAATTGCGGAGCTATCTAGGCTTGCAGATCACCCGGGACAGAGCTCGGCGCACCATTACCCTGACTCAGTCACACATGCTGCACCAGGTCATTCAGCGCTTCGGCTTCCAGTTCTCCTCGCCACGGCTCACTCCTCTATCTACCAGCCACTCGCTCTCAGCTCCACCTTCGGACGAGTCCGTAGAGCCGAGTGGTCCGAACCCAGAGCTTGTGGGTTGCCTCATGTACCTGATGACGTGCACTCGACCTGACATCGCATACCCTCTCAGCCTCCTCGCTCGCAACGTGGTTCCCGGTCACGCACCGAAAGGTGCACTGGGATGCTGCAAAGAGGGTATTGCGTTACTTGTGCGGTACGTCGGGCATGGGGCTCGTGCTTGGAGGACAGGGTCCAATTGTCTTCACTGGTCACACAGACGCTTCCTGGGTTGACGACTCAGCTACGCAGCGGTCGTCACAGGGTTACACCTTCAGCCTTGGCTCTGGCTCTGTTTCCTGGCGGTCTACCCGCTCGTCTTCAGTACTCAGCTCCAGCTGTGAGGCTGAGATCTACGCCGGGGCCATGGCTGCTCAGGAGCTACGCTGGCTCACCTACCTGGTGACTGACTTGTGAGAGCAGCCTTGTTCGCCTCCAGTTCTGTACGTAGACAACAAGGCCATGATTGCCTTGTGTCAGGAGCACAGACAGGAGCACAGAACCAAGCACATCGCTCTGCGATACTTCCGTGCTCGAGAGTTGCCGCAGCGTGGCCAGCTTCGTCTTGCGTACGTGGCCACTAGGGCCAACACTGCTGATATGTTCACCAAGGCACTTCCGCCTAGTGGTGATCAGCGCTTTTCTACTGTGTTAGGCCTTGTGCCTACTTTGCCTCACTTGCTTACTGCTTGACTCTGCTTGTACTGTGATCTATATATATACCTGCACGCTTGCATTTGCTAGGATATGATAACTGTATTGTTTGTTCTCTTTATATCACTCTGCATGTGAAGTGGCCTTGTGGCCCTTTGCTTGTGCTCGGACTGCGTGGTGACTTTGTGATCCACCCTGAGCTTGCTTTGCTTTTCTTGACTGGTCTTGTGACCACTTGTTCTCCCCCACTTTGCCTATGGGGGTGTGTCAGAACATTATAGCTTTTACATTTGTGTAGGCTATAGTGGGGTAGCCCATAAGGGGTGCAACCCAATTAGGGTTAGTACTTGTACCCAATTGTTTCATAGTTCATTCATTTTTCTTGTTCATTATTCTGACAATGGAGCGGGCGGATGCGGAGTGCATTTAAGCGCTACAAGCTGCTAAAACTTGCGATGGGTGAAGAGTAGATGTTGGAGGAAGGCGACGCCCGCGATCGGTGGATTGAGAAGAGCGCGGTACATTACGACGTAATCTTACAGTCGGTCATTAACGACATATGTTTCAGCACATCAAAGATCTCGTGGAATTGGATGACTCCGGACCGAAGGCGTGGAAGCTACTGCGCGACGTGATTCAGCCCAACAGGCTGCCGATGGTGATTGTGTTGGAGAAGGAGCTGGCTGCCCTCTCCATGCGACTGGGTGATGATGTAAAGTCGGTCCTGAACAAGATCTAGGACACCTATGCGAGGATGGCAGCGGCGGGCAGCAAGGTGTCGCAGATGCAGCAGTGCACCAAGATCATATCGGTGCTCGACAAGTCGTGGGACAACCTCATCCCCAACCTCATCATTCAGCATAACCAGTGGATGCCTGAGTGGCTACGGCACTAGATTCTGCAGGAGGACTTCCGCAGGCGCCACACGGGAGGTGGTGCTGCCAACAAAACTGCTGAGGGGTATGGAGCTGCAGGAGGCAGCAGAGGAAGAGGGGGTGGGAGAGGTCGAGGCAATGGGAGAGGCTTTGGCAGAGGGAGAGGCCGAAGTGACTATAATGAGGGGCATGGGAGCTTTGGAGGCAGGGGGGGTACCAGAATGGAGGGAGCGTGCTGGTACTGCAAGAAGGTTGGACACCCGTGGTTCAAGTGTTTCAGCCGGCCTGAGGGATGGGCTGAAGCCGCCAAGTGGTGAACGTGCTTGAGGTGGCGCTGTGCAAGGTTCAGGTGCACAAGGTGATGGTGCACAAGGTAAAGCCAACCCTGACATGTTCCTCATGGTTGAGGATGTGAAAGGGAGCGAGGGTGATGTGGGCTCAGTTGGGAAGGTTGTGATGCACCCCCTCACTTACAAGGTGATCGATTTGGGTTGCACAAGTCACATGACCCCACGGGAAGATTTGCTTGACGAGGTAAAACCCCCTGGGAAGATAAAGTTTGTGGCTGCCACTTCAGGTGCTTTGCTCCCTGTGATTGGTGTTGGGAATGCCAAGGTAATGGGAGCCAATGGAGAGCTTGTGGGGCTGGGGAATGTGTTGTTGGTTGAAGGTTTGTCCGCTAACCTTCTTCCTATGCGCCGGCTGCAGAAGAGCAAGGCCAAAGTGACCTTCGGCCTAACCAGCTGCTGTGAGAAGCTTGGGAAATTGCTGCTGTGGGATTTGGAGGAGAAGAGCAGCTGCATGAAGGACCTATGGCAGCTGCCCATTATCCCTTGGAACGGGAAACCACCAGCAACGGAAGCGACAGTAGCGACGGCTAAGGCAACTGCAGAAGGAGAGAAGACTGCGCCAAGTGATGGGGCCCTGGATGCAGTCAAGAAGGTGCAGCAGCCACAGCAGCCACATGGTGAGGTGCTTGTGTTAAAATGTGAGCGAATGAATGAATGAACTAGAAAGCAGGTGGGTACATATAGGAAACCTAAAAGTGTTGTACCCTGTAAGAACTACCCCACTACAGCCTAAACAGACTATAGCATATGAGTTTGACACACCCCCATAGGCAAAGTGGGGGAGAACAAGAGGTCACAAGACCAGCGAAGAAAGGCAAAACGAGCTCAAGGTGGATCACAAAGTCACCACGCAATCTCAGCACAAGCAAATGGCCACAAGGCCAGTTCACATGCAGAGTTATAGAAAGGAGAACAAACAATACAGTGAACACAATCTAGCAAGTGTAAGCATGCATGTATATGTATAAAGAGTAGAGTACAAGCAGAGTCAAGAAGTGAGCAAGTGAGGCACAGTAGGTACAAGGCCTAACACAGTACAGAAACGCTGATGATCACAAGGCTGAAGTGCCTTGGTGAAAACATCAGCAGTGTTGGCCTGAGAGGCCACGTAAGCAAGACGAAGCTGGCCACGCTGCTGCAACTCTCAAGCAAGGAAGTAGCGTAGAGCAATGTGCTTTGTTCTGTGCTCCAGTCTGTGCTCGTGACACAAGTCCAGCATGGCCTTGTTGTCGACGTACAGAACAGGAGGAGAACGAGGCGCCTCTCCCAAGTCGGTCAGCAAGTAGGTGAGCCAGCGTATCTCCTGTGCAGCCATGGCCCCAGCGTAGTTCTCAGCATCACAACTGGAGCTGAGAACAGAAGACGAGCGGGTAGACCGCCAAGAGACAGAACCGGAGCCAAGACTGAAGGTGTAACCCTGTGAAGACCGCTGCGTAGCCAAGTCGTCAACCCAGGAGGCGTCAGCGTGACCAATGAGGACAACTCGAGTGACCGGTAGGCAGAGGAGTGGACAGTGGTGAGGAGTACGTGAAGCCGAAGCGCTGAAGGACCTGCTGCACCATGTGTGACTGAGTCAAGGTAATGATGCGCTGTGCTCTGTCCCGGGTGATCCGCAAGCCAAGATAGCTTGTCAGCTCACCCAGGTCTGTGCACGTGTGTCTCTTCTGCAGCTCGGACTTCACGTGGGCGAGTGCCTCAGTGTCAGCAGTAGCAAAGACTAAGTCGTCTACGTACACGAGAACGTAGGACGGCGGCAGAGTAGTGTCACTGCGTAAAAACAGAGAAGGGTCAGAAGTGGAAGGAGCAAAACCAAGAGCAGCAAGAGTCGTCCTGAGGGTGTCGTGCCACTCACGGGGTGCCTGGCGGAGACTGTAGACTGGCCGCCGGAGGCTCCACTGGGTACCAGCAGGAAACGACCCAGTGAAGCGAGGTGGGCGGCGTAGCCAGATCTCCTCGTGCAGGCTGCCCTGTAGGAAGGCTGTGCTGAAGTCAAGCGAGTGGAGCTTGTAGTCACGCTGAGCAGCAACGTGCAGCAGTACCCGAAGAGTGGTCATCTTCGGGGTAGGGGAGAAGGTCTGAAAGAAGTCAACTCCCTATCGCTGACTGAAGCCACGTGCAACGTAACGCGCCTTGAAGGCAGGCGGAGAACCCGGCGGCCGCTTCACCCTGAAGATCCACATGCCACTGACGATGTTCGCCCCAGGTGGGGGAACCTCGTCTACGTAGGTGCCTGTGGACTTCCAGGAAGCCATCTCGGTGTCCATGGCTGCCTGCCACTGAGAGGAGTAGGGACCCTCTATCGCCTCTGCGTAAGAGCGCGGGGTCGGGATGTCTAGTGCATCCGGGTCTCCCTCAGGGGCAAGCAGCATGGACACGAGATGAGGTACAGTAGCGGCAAAGCACTCAAACTCCTCCTGTCTGTCCTCAAGAATGGTCCTGCCAAGAGCAAACTCACCCCCGACGGACAGAGGACAGACAGACGCAGACGCAGACTCAGCAACAAGACTAGTGGCGTAGTCTAGGTGACAGGCTGCAGCAAAGTCAACAAGCTCAGTAACAAGAGCAGACGCAGCAGTGCACTCAAACAAAGGGTCAGTGACAGCAAGTTCCAGAAAGCGCGTGATAGTAGGTCTAGCAGCACGAAGGGAGTCAGACTCCGGGTCCGGACCGGCAGGAAGAGAGGACGCAGGAGGAGATGGCTAAGGGACATGCTGCGGAGCAGTGGAAGGACGCAGAGTCATAGAGTGAGTGCCAGGGACAGGAGGAGGACGCGGACGCGAAACACGACCAGCGCGAACAGTACGGACATGCGACGGAGAACGAGACTCAGGCGACACAGGACGCGACTGAGGCTCACGACGCTCCGTAAGACCTCTAGTCGGTCTAGAGTAAGGAGAAGGACAAGGTAGTGGAGAGGCCGGCTGTAACTGCGACTAGGACTAGACAGGCGGTGGACTCAGCAAAGGAGGAGGAGGACCAGGAGAATGCGGGGAACCAAGAACCTGGTGAAGGAGTGGAACGTAGTACGGCCGCGGCCGCGCTGCGCCTCGAGAAACTGCAGAGACAGAACCGGTACCCTCAGCCCCTGGGTCTCCAGTTCCAGCAGCACCTCCAGTCCCAGCAGCACCTCCAGCAGCTCCAGCAGCTCCTTCACCAGCAGCACCTCCAGCAGCTCCAGCAGCTCCAGCACCAGCAGCACCTCCAGCACCAGCAGCACCCCTAGCAGCTCAAGCAGTACCTCCAGCAGCTCCAGCAGCTCCAGCACCAGCAGCACCTCCAGCGGCTCCAGCAGCTACAGTACCAGCAGCACCTCCAGCACCAGCAGCACCTCCAGCAGCTCCAGCAGCTCCAGCACCAGCAGCACCTCCAGCACCAGCAGCACCTCCAACAGCTCCAGCAGCACCTCCAGCAGCTCCAGCAGCACCAGCACCAGCAGCACCTCGACAGCGCCGAGAGTACCACTCACGAAGCTGCTTTGGAGAGAGGGGCTCCCGCCGCGACAAGACACCTAGAGCACCTCTAGACTCAGCACGCGCAGGCTCAGCACCTCCAGACGCAGTACCCTCAGGCTCCACACGCCCAGGCTCAGCACCCCCAGGCTCAGCACGCCCAGACTCAGCACCCCCAGACTCAGCACCCCCAGGCTCCACACGCTCAGGCTCAGCACCCCCAGTCCCCGCACCCCTAGCAGCACCTGAGTCGACAGCTACCTCGACCGGCTCGGCAAGGTCTACCTGGGACACACCTGAGGGGGCAGGACCCTGGGGGGGGAGGGGGTCTACCGGGGGAGTACCTGGAGCTAGGAAGAGCGGCGGGGGGGGGAGAGAGGCAGTGCGGTAGGGAAAGAGACGGTAGTAAGACACCGAATCGTCAAACATGACGTCCTGAGAGGACAGAACACGACGCGAGGTGGGGTGGTAGAACTGCCACCCGGGTGCGTCAGGAGGGAAGCCAAGGAAGACACAGGGAACGGCACGGGAGGACAGCTTGTCCGCTGAAGTATCGCGGACAAAAGCTCAAGATCCCCAGACACGGAACGCGGACGCATCGCCAACCTTCCCCGTCCACCTCAGAGTAGGTGTGGTCTCCGGCAAGGAGACACAAGGCTGAAGGTTGATCTGATGCGCAGCGTACTGAACCGCGAACGGCCACAGAAAATGGGGAGCAGCCGCATGGATCATGGACGTACGAGCGACGTCCATGACCATGCCAATGCGGCGCTAAGCAATCCCATTTTGCTGTGGAGAGGCCGGAAGCGTGAACGTCTGGCGGATGCCCTCCGCACGACAGAAGGCCTTCAGGATGTCGGAGGAAAACTCACCACCTCTGTCGGAGTGCAGACGCAGAACAGGGAGGTCCGAGCCGAAACTCTCGCTGAGCTAGCGACGAGCACCGCGGATCCAGTCGATCAACACCTCAGGGACCTCACGCTTGCTGCGCAAGGGGAAGACTGTGGTGTAACGCGAGTAGTCGTCAACGACCAGCAGGAAGTAACGCTCGTGACCCTGTCCACGAACGCGGGCTGGGCCCCACACGTCCATGTGAAGAGTCTGCAGAGGAGCCTCAGTCGGGGGGAACGTGGAGGATTGAGGAGCGGCGCGCTGCCGGCCCTCGACACAAGGAACACAGGTAGGGGCAGGCCCCGGAGGAAGGGGAGGGAGGGACCGGGGTAGACCTTAGACAAGGGTACGGGAGGCCATACCTCGAAGACGAGGCAGGGAGGGGTGACCAAGGCGGTGGTGCCAAAGAAGTGTCTCGTGCGACAGAGGACGACACGAGCAGGGGGCAGACGCAGGACTAGACCTGGACGCGGCAGCAAACACCTGACTAGACGCAGCTACCTGACTAGACGAAGAGACCGGAGGAGGCGCAGTAGTCAGTGTGTACAGACTCGACCCTGGCTGACGGGTGAACATGGCCAGGTGGCGGCCCGTCCGAGAGCAAGTGCAGAGGATCACACGCTGACCTCCAGGGGCGAACTGGTCAACCCACGCATCCTGGAGGTCAGCTCCACTCACCAGGTTCGTAGAGAACGAGGGGAGGTGGAGTCCCGACAGCAAGCCCGACGGGTCCGCAGGACATGGTAGAACCGTGGAAGAGTGCGCAAGTACTGGGCCCCCAGAGGGGTCACCAAGGACTGGGCCCCCAGAGACTGCGACAGGCCAACTGAGCGGCGTGATTGTGGTGCTGTCTCAAAAGAAAGAGCGCGAAGCACCAGAGTCAAGTGTAAAAGTGTGCAAGGCCTCAGTAGGTGCAGTACCAGAGAGAACAGACTCACCAGCACCTGGAGCAGTAGACTCACCAGTACCTGGAGCAGCAGACGCACTAGCACCTAGAGCAGCAGCCGTAATGCCCGGGTCGGGCGGGACACTCAGGTAACAGTCACCCTCAGCACTATCAGTCAAAGCATACATGGCAGCAAGGATAGCATCGAAATCAAGATCGAAGATAGGCACATTCTGCAGAAGCAGATCATGCCAGCGAGGGAGCTCAACAGCGTCAGGAAACTGGGCACGCCAGGCGTCAAACAAGCGATCGAAGCAGCGCTGCGTAGTGTGTGGCAACCCACACGCCTCCCCACGAGGACTGCCGGTGCGAAGAACGTAAGTGCAGGGACCAGCACTCCCAGACCTCCCACGCTCAGCGTACCAATCACGAAGGTGCTGGGCAGACGGGGTCTTATGGGAACGCGGCTGCTGCTGGCGCTGGCTACCACCAAAGCCTCCACGCTGCGCGGCTCCACCTCGACCAGCACCACCGCCGCCACCACCGCCAGCACCGCTGCCACTGCCTCCACCACCTCCGCCGCTGCCTCCACCACCTCCGCCCCTGCCTCCACCGCCCCCACCGCCGCCACTGTAGCCCCCACTCACGGCACCACCCCCACCTCCACCGCCACCCCTCCCGCCTCCTTCACCGCCTTCTCTGCCGCCCCCGCCATCCCCTCCACCACCCTGGCTCCCCTTGCCCTTGCTGTTGCGGCGCCTCTCACTAGGGGCAGACGCAGCTCCGACCTCCTCAGTACCAACAAGGTCGACAGCAGCAGCAGAAGCAACAGAGGGGAGAAGGGGGACAGGGGAACACCCCTCAAAGAAGGGGGTGCGACGGTCGCCGCGAGAAGCACCTACAGCTAAGATACTCTTCTCAGCTGCAGCAAGGCGCTCCTCTAGCAGGTCGACAGTGAGTTCGGTGGGGCAAAGGGAGAGAAAGTGGTCCCTGACTGAAGAAAGGGTGTCAGGGAGGTGGTTGACTAGGTAGTAAAGGGTGATGTACATGGGGGGGGGGGTTCTTGGCACAGAACTCAGTGGGAAGGGCAGCGCGGTAGCGGGCGTCACTAGTGCGGAGGTGAGCAACGAGGTAAGCGACTGTGGCAAAGGCGGCAAGGTCAGGGAAAAGGTACGGCAGCATGAGGCGGCTGAGGGCAGCAGTGGCAGGGGAGGAGTAGCGCGCAACTACAGCGTCGTACAAAGACTGAGCAGTCTTGTACTGGCCAAAATGCGCGCGCTCAGCAGGTGGCAGGTGACTACGAACAGCAAGACGAGCAACAGCGTCACGAGTGGTCCACTGCGAGCGAACCGTACTGTCAGTAGTGGAAGCAGGAGCAGTAGAGACACCGGACGTGTGATCGAAAAGGGATACCCCATCTCTAGAGTCACACTGAAGAAAGAGCTGCAGGTCGTCAACCCACACGTCAAAGTCAACTGCACGCCCCTCAGCATCAAAGGTGAGAACAGTAGGGCTAGCCATAGCAGCAGTAGGAGCAGTAGCAGCAGTAGCAGCAGAGGCAGTAGGGCAGTGCAGGGCAGTGCGGCTCGGTAGGGCGGCGCGGCTCGGCAGAGCGGCGCGGCTCGGCTGGGCGGCGCGGCTCGGCTGGGCGGCGTGGCTCGGCAACTGGCGGCGCGGCGCAGCAGGGCAGCGCGGGTGCTTACCAGGGGCAGGTGCAGGGTCGGGCCGTGACAGCAGGAACCGAGACAGCTGGGGGCGCGCCAGCAGGGGCCGCGCTAGCAGGGGGCCGCGTCAGCAAGGGCCGCGCCAGCAGGGGGCCGCGTCAGTAGGGGCCGCGCCAGCAGGGGCCGCGTCAGTAGGGGGCCGCGTCAGCAGGGGCCGCGTCAGCAGGGGCCGCGTCAGCAGGGGCCGCGCCAGCAGGGGGCCGCGCCAGCAGCAGGGGCCGCGACGGGCTAGGGCCGCGACAGCAGTAGGGGTCGCGTCGGCAATAGGGGCCGCGACGGCAGGCAGGGTCGCGACGGTAGTAGGGGCCGCGACAGGCAGTAGGGGCCGCGACGGGCTAGGGCCGCGACAGCAGTAGGGGCCACGTCGGCAGTACGGGCCGCGACAGGCAGTAGGGGTCGCGTCCAGCAGGGGCCGTGACAGGCGACAAAGGGGCCACGACGGGCAGGGCGTGATGCGCGCTTCGGGCAGGGCAGGAAAAAAAAAGTTGTGGTGGGCCCTTAAAAAAACGTTCCCACTAGGGAACCTGCTCAGAATACCATGTTAGAATGTGAGCGAATGAATGAATGAACTAGAAAGCAGGTGGGTACATATAGGAAACCTAAAAGTGTTGTACTTTGTAAGAACTACCCCACTACAGCCTAAACAGACTATAGCATATGAGTTTGACAGCTTGCTGGTGTGGATGCGACAGCTGCGTGGGTGAAGGCTGCATGTGGGAGTGGTGAGGCCGATTGGGGGACGTGGCACGAGAGGTTGTGTCACATCAACATTCATATGCCACAGAAAATGGAGAAGGATGGGAGCTTGAAGGGGCTGGAGGTGAAGGGGGCAGCAAAGGAGATTGGGAGCTGCCCTACATGCCTTGAGACGAAATTCACCAAGTTCCCCTCCAGCAGGAGCTCGGGACCAGTCAAGGCATCGCTCGCGCTTGTGCACATGGATGTGGTGGGCCCCACGAGGGCCCTTTCTCTCTCGGGCAGCCGCTACTTCTTGACAATTGTGGACGACCACACGTGTGCAGTGTGGGTGTACCCTCTCAAGACCAAGGGGGAGGTGGCAGCGGCTGTTCTTAAGGAGTGGATGCCGAGAGCTCAAAGGGAGATCGGACACAAGGTGAAGGTGATCCGCACTGACAATGGGGGAGAGTTCATCGGCGCTGATTTTGAGAAGGAGCTGAAGCGGAAGGGAATCCAGCATCAGTTCACAGTGCCTTACAATCCTCAGCAAAACGGCGTGGCTGAGCGGTTCAACCGGACCCTGCATGAAGGTGCTCACACTCTCCTTGGGCGTGCAGGGCTGCCGGATCCGTTTTGGGTGATTGCACTGCGGCAGGTCGCTCTTGTGAAGAACAGGGTGCTCGCGACTGTCGGGGACAAGCAGTGGGTCCCCTACACCAAGTGGTATGGGAGTGCACCAGCAGTCAACATGCTGAGAGCCTACGGCTGCATGGTGGTGTTTCATGTGCCTAAGGAGAAGAGGGGAAAGTTGGAGGCTTCTGGGAGATGGGGTGTGCACTTGGGAATTGCGAAGGACCACAAGGGCTGGTTGGTGTGGGACTTGACCAGCCAGAAGCTGACTTTTTCAAGGGATGTGAAGTTCCTTGAGTCCTTGTACTACAAGGAGTGGAAGCAGCAGCAGCAGAAGCTTCCTACTACACCGCTGATGAGGTGCAGCGGCCTTCGAGGCAAGTGGAGGTTACTGTCTCAAAGGAGGAGATCTCTGGGGTGACCGAGGATGGGGGAGAACCTGAGGTGGAGGAGCAACAGCAGCAGCAGCAGCCCCAGCAGCAGCAACAACGTGCCCCACCACGTGCCCCACGTCCGCCTGAGCGTCCTAGAAGGGATGTGCGCCCACCTGTCAGGCTGAGTTATAATCGCTGTGGCTCACGGAATGTGGAGCATGCTGGAAGTGTGGCCAAGCAATGCGATGAGGAGGATATATCACACTGCTACTGGGCAGCCGTCCCTGAGCCCAAGACGCTGGCCGAGGCGTTGAGTGGGGCCGATGCTGAAAAATGGAAGCAGAGTGTGAAGGAGGAGTACGACTCTCTCCTAGAGAATGAGACATGGGAGCTCTGTGAGCTGCCTCCTGGGAAGAAGGCAATTTCTTCCAAGCTGATCTTTAGGCACAAGTATGAACCAGATGGGGAGCTCACCCGCTACAAGTCAAGGCTTGTGGCTAAGGGGTTGCAGCTGACAAAGGGGAAGGACCTTGACACGATTTTTGCTCCTGTAGGGAAAGGGACTACACTAAGGGTGATGTTGGGAACAGCTGCAAACCGCGGATGGAGGATCAAGCAGATTGATATCTCGACTGCTTTCCTAAATGGGATCATTCCGGAGGAGCTGTACATGCTGCTACCTGAAGGGTTGGATGATGGGAGCGGCAGGGTGTGCAGGCAGAAGAAGGCCATCTGTGGCCAAAAGCAGTCTCCTTGTGCATGGTACCACAAGCTGGAGGAGACACTGCTGGCTGGGGGGTTCAAGAAGAGTGAATATGACCACAGTCTGTTCCTGCTGCAAGAGAAGAACGAGTTCCTCATGCTCTTGGTATACGTGGATGACATCCTTCTCTTCTCTGAGTCATCTTCAATGATTGAGCGTGTGGAGGAGATGCTGGAGATGCAGTTCAAGTGCTCGAAAATGGGAGATGTCAAGTATTACCTTGGGATGCATGTGGAGAGAGACCTTGACAAGGGAGTGTTGAGGTTGCACCAGAGGAAGTAATGTGAGGGGCTGGCTGAGAAGTATGGGCTGCAAGATGGAGGAAAGCCAGCCATTCCACTACCTTTGGGTTTCACTGTAGAGCCCTGTGTTGATGAGGAGGTGGTGGGTGAAAGTGAAAAGAAGCTGTTTCATTCCATGGTTGGGGCACTCAACTATGCAGCTAACCACACGTGGCCTGACATTGCCTTTGCTACATCCAGGCTTGCCAGTGTGGTCTCACGCCCCAGTCATGAGCAGCTAGAAGCGGCCAAGAGGTTGGTCCACTATGTGAGTGCAACGGCATCAGTGGGCTTGGAGTACACTGCTGAGCGACAGAGGCTGAAGAGGGGTGCAGCTGATTTGAGCAAGGGGGAGATGCTCTTGACTTGCTACACCGACGCTATCTTCAACTCTTTGTCGACGGTGTTTCTTGTGAAGTCGACAATTCTGTCCAGAAATATAGTCCAACGATTTTGAGATATTTCGGCCCCCAATCTTCATAGACTCCGTCCTTAGTCTATAACACTTCTCCAACCCCCCCCTCCTGCGAGATGAACTACGCAAGGTGGAGCTGCCCTCCATTCCCTTGGCGCGGGGACTCCCGAGCACGAAAAGAGTCCCAAGCTCAGACAGAATCTCCCAAATCAGGGCTGCTATGGAGTTCTCATCGAGAGTTCCAGTGTTTGGGGAGGAGGTCCATAAAAGGGGACAGGAGAGACCTGACGTGCAGTGGTGCTGCAAGTGTGAGAGGGCGACGTTGCTGTGTGCGGAAGCCATGGTGATAGAGTGGATGGCTGAGCCTCGTGTGGGCGTGCTCATGGACCTTGGGAGGATCAGATCCCGCTTGCCTTCCATCCTGGCTGCTACATTCTCTGCTGTTGCTCCTTCCCCTGCTGCCCCTGCCCCTGATGCTGCTAGGGCTTTTGCTGCTGCAGCGCTTTCCTGCTGCTGGCGCTGCAGCAGCTGCTGGGCTACCTACCGACGTGCCGTCAGCTTTTCTGCCTTCCTTGTGCTTGTAATGAGGTGGCCTGGATTCGTGACTCTGTGGAAGGCTAAAAAAGATTCACAGAAGGTGGCTTACCCAGCGATCTTGGCGGAGCTGGGGGCAGGCAGGCAGGCAGAGCAGGATTGCTTTGCATCCATGTTGGTGTAGGTGCTGGGGGTGAAGGAGAGTGCGGATCTGCAGGAAGGGTTTGGCGTTCTCAGGAAAAATCTGCTGACAGGCGGACTGGAGAAGGCGCATGCCGAGGAGAAGGGGAGAGGGGGAGCTGGTGGTGCGGTTAGAGGGAGCCATCTATGGAGTGTTATTTGGGGTGCTGTTGCGGGCAAGGGCGAGAAGGGTGGGCAGTGGAGGGAGCATATGAAGGGGCGTGTTTGGGAGAGGTATGTGGATGGCATGGCTTGGATCCTGGAGCATTGAGGGGATGAAGGGAGGGAGTTCCGGTGCAGCCACTGCAGTGAGGGGGAAAGCAGCAGCAACAGAAATTGCAGTGCCAGTGGCAGCAGCAGCAGCAACCGCAGCAATTGCAGCAGCAGTGACGGCAGAATCAGCAGTGTGGACAGTGGGATGAAAGGCAGGGATATTCCCAAGGGCATGTACGTGAGTGGCGTGGGCGCCACTAACTTTGCTTTCGCTGTGGCGTCAGTGTACTCAAGGCTAGAGACTTGCAAGGGGGAGGACTGCTTGTGCATAGATGCCAGCAACCCAAAGCAGACCCGCATGGAGGCTGCTGCGATTGAGGAGGCCAGGAATAGATTGAGACGTGTGGGGCTGGCATAGAGGGTGAGTGAGGATTTTCCTTCAGGGTGGACTTTGCCATGAACTTTGCCGAGCTCGCCGCCATGGATTTCTTCAGGTTTTTCAACCCAGCATTTCGTGAAGCCAACGTGTCAGTTGACCTTGTCAAACCACATGATAACAACAACATTGGCAACACCGACTACATCAGAGCTAACAAGCATCCTGGTCGATCTCCAACACAGCACGGTCGACCGCACTGCAAAGCCCGCACTGCTCCAGCGCTACAGAGTAGCGGCTTGCCAACATTGCAAGTCCACGGTGTGCCAAGGCTACAGCAAGTCGGCTGCACAACGTTGCACCCGCATGATAACGATGCACCATCTTCGCAGGTGCGTGCAGTTGGTTGGTGCTCCACACCTTGTCACAAGCACAGCGCGGACGCCTGGCAAAGTCCATGCCAGCGACTGCGCCTACCAGCCACGTCGACCTCAGGATACCACCCCCGAGGTCGGCCTCGCAGAAGCTACCCCGGCGACATTCGCACGCCTCCGAAGAAGTCCATCGCTAGGGTATCCCGGTCGACCGGGCAACCAGGTCGACGCCACTAGGTCGGCGTCGTACCTGGTCAGCCTCTTTCCGTCGACCACTGTAGGGCTGGGCCGCCGAATTTGCCCAATCGTCGACCACCCAAGGTCGGCGCCCTGAATTCGGCGCCCAGCCAGGTCGACCTCGCCAGGTCGACCACCCCGAACTTGGCGCCCATAAGTCGGCGCCCTTTGTTGTGGCCCTCCGTGCAGGTCGACCAGCCCCGTCGACCAGCTCGCTCACTGCTGCAGGTCGGCTGCACTCCCCCTTACACCCGACTACGAGGTCAGCTCCGCCCAAGCAAGCACGGGGCCTAACACAACTCTCGTTGACACTCCCCTGCCGCGTTCACGCTTGGGCCCCCCCAGCCCACAGCAGCACTGCTCGGAGCAAAACTCAGCGGCGTGCACACAACATGCAGCACGTCAATCACCGCACCAGCCATGCAAGAAGTCATGGCACCTACTGCTGCACGTCGTTGTTGCCGTTGCCCACATCGGCTAGACGCACTTGGCCGATTGCAATGGAGCACCGGTTGAAGGCCGGATAGTGCAGTGCCTTCGTCAGGAAGTCGGCCGGCGTCTACGTAGCTGACCAGCTTCAGCGACTCTGGTCCACCGCCGAACTCCAGGGCAGTGTCGCGCGTGTTGGCGAGGTAGGCGAGGCAGCGGTCGACCTCGCGACAGTGCTGATCGCTCCTCACCCTGAGGCCGCTCCCCAGCTTGCTGCAGGCGAAGGCGATGTCCAGCCTCGTCGTCGTCGCCGCAAACTGCAGCGAGCCGACCTTCTGCCGGTACTCCTCCTCCTGGCGCTCCTGTGCCTCCTCGTCATCGAACTTCAGCTCGGCGTAGGCGTCAACCGAGTCCGGTGTCTTCGGGGTGCGCTCGATCTGCTCCTCGTCGAGAAATCGCCTACGCGGCTTGTCGGCGTAGCCCTGCTGGTGCAGCCATAGCTTCCTCGCCGGCCTGTCGCGCACGATCTCCAGGCCGAGGCACTTCTGCACCGGCAAGATCTCCCGCAGCTCAAAGGCAGCCTCCAGCAGCACCTTCAGCTCCTTCAGCATCTCGGTGCTGCTGCTGGCGGCGAGCAGGTCGTCGACGTAGACCAGCACCCAGCAGGCCACGCCATCTCTGCTGACCTTGAAGTACAGAGCCTCGTCGACCTGGCTTTTCTTCCACCCGGCGCCGACCAGCACGTCGTTGAGCGCCTTGTACCACAACACTGGCAACTGCTTCGGCCCGTAGAGGCTCTTCAACAGCTTGCACACCTGGCCGGTCCCATCATTGAAGTAGTCCGGCTGGTACATGTACAGCACCCTATTAAGCTTGCTCTGCAGGAAGGCGTTCTTCATGTCGAGCTGCATCAGGTTGAGGTTGAGGACGGCGACGATGCTGAGGAAGATCCTCAGCATGACGTAGCTGCTCACCGGCGCATACGTCTCGTCGTAGTCGGCGCCATACACCTGTGTGAAGCCCTTCACGACCAGCCTTGCCTTCTCTCGCTCGATGGTGTTGTCGATGTGGTACTTCGTCGTCAGCACCCACCGGTTCTTCATGATATTCACCCTGGGTGGGCGTTCGACCAGCTCCTAGGTTCCCATGCCGAGGATGCTGCGGATCTCTTCCTTCATGGCAGCCTTCACCGCCTTGACCTTCGAGGTCACCAACGCCTCCTTCACCATCATTGTGGAGATGTCATAGCGGTGCTCGGGGTCGGCGTGCATGTCGAGGTCGAGCTCCGGCAGGTTTTCATCCTCCTCAGCGTCGTCGTACAGTAGGTCATCGTCGACCTCGTCGTATGCCATGGTGAAGGCAGCCGGTACGAAGAATTTGGGCGGCCTCTGAAGTCGGCCTGTACGCCGTGGTTCAGGTTGGACCTCCACCACGTCGCTGTTGGTGGACTCCTCGGCGTCCCCTCCATCATCACCGGCGTTACTGCCCACAGGATCCTGCTGCACCACAGTCGGCATCCTTGCCGACTTCTCCCCTATGGTCGGCTCCCGGGCCGACTGCCTAGTCACCGACTCCTCCTTGGTTGGCTTTGCTGCTGCTTGTTTCCCTGTCGGCTGCTGCCCTGCTGGTGCCTCCTTCGCCGTCTTCACCAAAGTCGGCTGCACCTCCTTGGCCTGCTGCTCCTTGGTCAGCGCCAACTTCGCTCCTTTGCCGACTTTCCCAATGTCACGTCGGCCAACGGCGATGCTCTTTGCCGGCCCCACAGGCGACGCCCCACTTCTCCTCTCATCGCCGGAGGCCGACACCGGAGTCAGCCCACGCAGGTCGGCGACAAGGGGTGGGGCAGGCGCAAGGGAGGGAGGGTGGACACCCTCGGCGTCCTCATCAGCAATCTCTTTGACCTTGGCGAGCTGAGGGAGCGTCGCCGTTGAGGTGTCTGTCGGCGGGTTGACCTGCGTCCGCCCCGACGCCAGCCCGTGCTCCGCCTTCCACCCCTCCAGCGGCTTGGTTTTGTAGAACACCACGTCCGACGTGGTGACCACCCGGTTGTCGGCGATGTCGAGGAGCTCCCAGCCCCTGCTCATCTCCAACACACTGAGGTGAAGGCCCTACTGGGCCTTTGGTTGCAGATTTTCGCTTCGCTGCTGCTCGGGGACCAGGAACTGCGCCATGCAGCCCCACACCTGTGCCAGCGACAAGTCGGGCTTCTTCCCGATCAGCAGCTGGTACGGCGTCGTCCCCGGCGGCAGCAGCGATCTCTCAAGGCTGTTGCGGACCCAGACGGCCTGGCGCAGAGCAAGGTGCCACCAGTGGTGCTGCACGCCCATGTGCAGCAGCATTGTTTGCACCGACTCCACCACCGTCCGCATCTCCGGCTCTGCCATGCCGTTTTGCTGCAGGGTGTAAGGGCAGGTCAGGTCGTGGACGATCCCCTTGCCATCCACGAAGGTGGTGAAGTCTTTCCCAAGGAATTACCCTCCCCGGTTAGAACGCAGCATCAGCACAGACTTCTTCGTCTGCCGCTCAGCCACCGCCAGCCACTGCACGAACTCCTGCAGCACGTCCGACTTCTTGGCGACCGGCCTCACCCACACGTAGCGGGTCTTGTGGTCCTTCAACAGCAAGAAGTATAGGCTTCCATCCTTGGCAGCCACTCGAAACGGCCCGCACAGGCCGATGTGCACGACGGTAAGGGCGTCGTCGGCGTCGGAGCCCTGGTCAGGGAAGGTGTGTCGCGCCAGCTTCCCGCCGACGCACGAAACATACAGTGAGGCGGCGACAGCAGCCGACTTGAGGTCCAGCCCAGTGGCGACCTCGTGCTTTACCGAACTCCGGATGGTGTCCATCCCGACATGTGCGAGCCTCGCATGCAGCCGGTCCGGCCCGGGCTTCGTCGCCGAGATGATTGTCCGAAGGGCCATCATCTCCGTCGACTTTGCCAAGCAGGGACGTAGGTCAGTGCAGAGGACTCGGCCAGTGTATGACGCACGACCGAGTACGTCCCCCGCCACTGAGACGAGCAGCATCCCGTCACCATCTTCATGCAGCTTCACGCCGTTCTCCTTCAGCTGGCCTGCCGACAGCCGGTTCGCGTGCACGCCTGGGACGTAGAGCACGTCGGGGATCAACACTTGTTTCCTGGCCTCTTCTTGCAGAGCGATAGTGCCTTGGCCTTGGACGTCCCGCAGCGCTCCATTGAAGCCGAGCACGTGCTTGACGTCGCCGCTCGGCTGCAGGTCGACGAAGACCTCCTTCGTCCCCATCAGGTGATGCGAGCAGCCACTGTCGAGCAAGACCACCACCGGACTTGCCTGCACAGCCGCCGCCATCGCCTGGAAGTCCTCGCCAGCCTCTGGCGCCAGCGAGACGGTCGGCTCCACGACGCCGACCAGCGAGCACGACGCCTCCTTGTCGTCTCGCCCCTTGCCGCCAGTAGAGGAGTTGGCGTCCTTTGCCGAGGTCAATGTCTTGGTCGACTGCTTCTCCTTGTGCAGCTGGTTTCCTGCTCGACGCGGACGACGGTTGCCCGACCTCCCGCGGCCTCCCTTGGCGTCGTCGTCTTCGGAGTCACTATGGTCGGGGCACTCGAAGGAGAGGTGGTCGGGGCTGCGGCAGATCCAGCACTACCGACGTCGACTTCCTCCTCCTTGACCACAATCCTTGGTCGACTTCTGCTTGTCGGCGTCCTTGGTCGACCTACCACCACTAAGGCCACCACCACCAGACTGCCCGCGCTGTCTCGGTCGACCACCTTGCTTCGCCGGGGCTGTGTAGTTTACTTGCGGCAGGAGCTCCGAGGGCCGCTCACCTTCCTGCATCGCCTCATCTTGCAGGATGTACGAGGTAAGAGAGTCCTCGTTGAGTGTCGACCTAGTACTCGACGCCACCAACAGCCGCTTTAGCAGGTTGTAGCTGCTTGTGAGCCCTTTGATGACGTGCGTGACGTACGACGCCGCCGAGCGAGCACGACGCCTCCTTGTCGTCTCGCCCCTTGCCGCCAGCAGAGGATATGGCGTCCTTCGCCGAGGTCGACGACTTGGTCGACTGCTTCTCCTTACCCGGCTTACTCTCCCGGCAAGGGTGACGTCCGGCCGACCTCCCTCAGCCACCCTTGGCGTTGTCATCGTCCGAGTCACTACGGTCGGGGCACTCGAAGGAGAGATGGTTGGGGTCGCCGCACAGCCAGCACTCCCGACGTCGACCTCCTCCTCCACGACCACAGTCCTTTGGTGACTTCTTCTTGTCGCCGTCCCTGGTCCGCCTACCGCCACTGCTTCCACTGCTGCCAAACTGCCCGTGTTGGCCTGGTCTGTTGGTGCAACCCTATGGTTTGCATTCGGCTTGTTGTCCGTGTGCGTGCATGAGTGTGTGCATGGAATGGTATGAGGGCATGAGATAATATATATTTCATGCTTACAATAGTGTGTGAATGATGAGGCATGATTCTGAATGTGTGTGTCGAGTCAATAGCGAGTTATCGCTAGTCGCGTGCCACGTCGTCGTTTGCGTGTCGTGTGCATTTTTTCTATTTTGTCGTGTGTAAAACGTTCGGCGTGTCGCAGGTGTGCGCAACAGACTTTCAAGAACTCAAGGAAGAATTTATCTTGAAGAACCAGAGCCTTGGTTTCAAGATTCAAGTGATTTCGAAGCTCTCCAAAATGGTAAACTTTAAGATAGTGAGAATAGGTACATTATTTTGTGTAGTGTAACATTTCTCTTGGTGTAGGCCCTTGTGGAGGGTAGTTTCGAGACCCTTCGGGGTTGGGGACAGTGTGGCACTCTTCCACATCACTGTACCTCGGCTCTTGGGTTTTGTAGGAGCTGGGAGTCATTCCCAACTCGTATCTCTTCCTAATTTGTGTTCGAAGACTATAGTGGCTGCCATAGTACCGTTCGTTCAAACCGAAGCAGTGTCGTCAATTCTTTATCAAATCGTGGAAACTAAATTGCTTATTGTAGGCGACGTTATGACGCTCCAGATCCAAGTTGAATCAGGTCATTTAAAGCTGTGACCAGAACGGTATCAACGTTTGAATCCGCTTTGCAGAAATCGGTCTGTCTTGCGGTGTAGGTCTTGGCTCCCTTCGAGTTCGTGTCCGTGCCGGCCTTTGCCAACCGCCGCACG
This sequence comes from Closterium sp. Naga37s-1, assembly GCA_947471745.1. Lineage (NCBI taxonomy): Eukaryota > Viridiplantae > Streptophyta > Zygnematophyceae > Desmidiales > Closteriaceae > Closterium > Closterium sp. Naga37s-1. The sequence goes on along the minus strand of CANJKZ010000120.1, from coordinate 2,567,208 downwards.
GAAATCAGGTTTGCAGCAAGGCTGGGCACCCAAAGCACGTTCTTGAGGCCCACCATCTTCCCATCAGCACCCTTGAACATGGCCTTGCCCATGCCTTTCACCTCTGCTCGCTGCCCCAAAGCCGATGTCACATGCTTCACCGGTGACGGCTCGAGTTCGGTGAGCAAGTCCGGGCGAGGTGTCATGCTATAGGTAGCGCCACTATCAATCACCCAATAGTCCAGGGGGTGTAGGGTCACCTTCCCCACAGCTGCTGGCTCCTCAAAGCCTTCATCCTTCTCTGGACCAGCCGGTACTTGCGTCGACACGAAGTAGAATAGACCCGGGTATCGATCGTCGCTCGGGTCCTTGTCGTTGTCTCCGCTCTTCATGTTTGCAGCTCCGCCACCGCGACCGCCACGGCCTCCACGGCCTCGTCCTCTCCCTCCTCCTGCTCCTCTACCCTCTTGGCCTTGAGCAGGGGTCCAACCATCAGGGAGTTTGTAGCAGTCGCGCCACATGTGTCCGCAATTGTGGCAATAGTGACACTCGCCGTCGAATCGGCCGCGACCGCGTCCGTAGCTCTTGTCGTCGCTGCCGTAACCGCCACTCCTGCGGCCTCCGCCGAAGTTGCTGCCACCAAACCTTCCTCCCCCTCGTCCTCTGCCTCTTCCTCGACCATATCCACGGCCGATGCTCGCTGCCCCAGCGCCATCCGCACTCCCCAACTCACGGCGGCGGAAATCCTCTTGAAGGATAGCTCGCTTCATGTCTTCAAGCGAGAGGCGGGGCAAGTCGCGATTAAGGTTGATGATGAGCGAGGACCATGACTCTGGGAGTAAGGCCAGCAACTTGGTCTTCTTTTGGAGCTCACTGTAGTTCAAATCAGCTCCCTCAAGCCGCGTCAACAAGTCGAAGAATTTCTGCACCCCTTCTTCAACCGCTTCGTCTTCTTCAATTCGTAGTGCCGCCATTTGCCGTTCCAACACCACCGCTACCGCCGCTGTTGCAGGAGCATGTACACCCTTGAGAGCAGCCCATGCCTTTGGTCCTTTCTCTGGTTCACGCTGGAATGGCTTGATGTGACGGATCTGACTGCTCCCCAACGCTTGCCCAAGTAAGAGATAGCCTTGTGCGCTCTTCCGCACCCACGGGCTCTTCTCCGGGTCGTTCTCGGGGCGCTTCTCCGTTCCTTCCATCACCTCCAGCAGGTCATAGTGGTCAAAGATGTTCTCCATCTTGAAGGACCATTCAGCAAAGTTGTCACCGTTAAACTTGACAAGCCCAAATACCCTAGGCTCATCCCTAGGTGGGCCAAGACTTGGTTGCATGGGCGCCATGGCTGAATCACGGGGTTGGCCTTGAGCTTGAGCTTCTCCACTGCCACCAGCACCTCTGCCACCCCTTTCCACAGGTCCAGACATTGTCGAAACTGCTCCAAGGGGCTCTGATACCACTTGTTATAGTCACAATAGGCTTGAATGTGCCTAAAACGAAAGATAGAGAGCACAGACGGATTTCTGCACAGCGGCTTCAAACGTTGATAGCGTTCTGATCACAGCTGCAAATGACTTGATTTAAATTGGATCTGGAGCGTCTTCACGTCGTCTACAATTAGCAATTTAGATTGCACGATTTGATAAAGAATTGACGACACAGCGTCGGTTTGAACGAACGGTACTATGGCAGCCACTATAGTCTTAGAACACAAGATAGGAAGAGTTACGAGTTGGGAATGACTCCCAGCTCCTACAAACCCCAAGAGCCGAGGTACAGTGATGTGGAACAGTGCCACACTTTCCCCAATCACGAAGGGTCTCGAAACTACCCTTCACTAGGGCCTACACCAAGTGAAATGTTACACTACACAAAGTAATGTAACTATCTTCAATATCTTGAGGTGTACCCTTTTGGCAAGCTTCGAAATCACTTGAGGCTTGACACCAAGGCTCGGGCTCTTCATCACAAACTCATCCTTGAGTTCTTGATGGGTCTGCTGCACACACCTGCGACACGCCGAACGTTCGACACAGGACAAAATAGAAACCGCGCACGACAAAATAGAAACCGCGCGCGAGACACAAACGACCGCGTAACACGCGTCTAGCGATAACTCGCTATTGACTCGACACACACACTCGACATCATGACTCAACATTCACACACAATTATAAGCATGAAATATATATTATCCCATGCCCTCATACCATTCCATACACACACACATTCACGCACACGGACAACAAGCCGAGTGCAAACCGTAGGGTTGCACCAACAAACTCCCCCTCGGATTGTTGGCCTTAGGATATGTTGCTCTCTCAGTTCAGAGCCATCCCAGCCAGCTTGCAACACTTCCAATGCTGCTGCTCCACCAGCCTCTTGGTCATCATGTCAGCCGGCTGCCCCGTGGTCTTCACGTAGCGCAACTCAACTTCACCCGCGGTTACCATGCTCCTCGTCCAATGCCACTTCACCCTCATGTGCTTCGTGAGTCCATGCAACACAGGGTTCTTAGCAAGAGCAATGGCACCCTGGCTGTCACAGTACAGTGGGGTAGGTCCTTGCTGCTCCTCCCCCAATTCAGCCAACAAACGCCGCTGCCACACAATCTCCCGTACGGCACGGAAGAGTGCCATGTACTCGGACTCCACCGAGCTCAAAGCTTGGTCAACCTGCTTCTTGCTCTCCCAAGCAGTTGGGCCTCCACCAACACAGCATATGAAGCCTCCCACACTTGTCATGTCCTCTGGTTCTGATGCATATGAAGCATCCGAGTAGGCGGTGAGGAACAAACGCCCGGGTTCAACACCATCCGCGCCCTTTTGGCGCCTTTGTGCCGCCGCCGAGTATTGCAGCCCAACGGTCGGTGTTTGGCCAAGATACTTGGCCACCCTCATTCCAGCTGCTACCTGCTCCTCATTAGGGCATTGCACAACCCTAGCCAGCTGCCCGGTAGCAAACGCGACGTCCGGTCGGGTGTTTACCGCCGCATACATGAGGCTGCCCACCAACGAGTGAAATCGGCGCCTCTCCTCTTCACCAACGCTCTCCTCCTCTGGTCCCTTCACACACTTGAACCCAGAGGGAAAGGGTGTAGCCACATGGCCTTCACTCTGCCCAAAGTTGGCAGCCAATGCCTCCAGGTACTTTCGTTGATGCACCCGCATGCACCGCTTCTCCACATCTCGTTCGATGTGGAGCCCAAGGTAGAAGCTCACGTCACCAAGGGCCTTGCACTTGAACTTGTCTTGAAGCTTCAGCATCACCTCCTTCACAAGGTCAGAAGAGGGTGAGAAAATGAGGATGTCATCCACATAAACCACCATGAAACTCCTCTGCTCCCCCTCGCCAAGCATGAACAAGGAGTGATCGGCCGTTGAGGGAGTGAAGCCGATCCCCTCCAACACTTCGCGCAGCTTCATGTACCATTGCCTAGGGGCCTGCTTCAGCCCATAGAGGGCCTTCTTCAGCTTCCACACTCTGCCACTACCATCATCAAACCCCTCTGGCTGCGCCATAAAAATCTCCTCCTCAAGGATGCCGTTAAGGAATGCCGTTACGATGTCCATTTGCTTTACTACCCATCCTTTGATGGCGGCTCCCGCGAATAGGGTTCGCAGCGTCGTCGGCTTCACCACAGGGGCAAACAGCTCCTTGAAGTCCACCTTCTCCTTCTGCTGGTACCCCTTGGCTACAAGCCTAGACTTGTAGCGCTCGATCTTGCCGTCGGCATCCGACTTGATTTTGAAGAGCCACTTGGACGTTATCGCCGTACGCCCCTCCGGTAGCTCCACCAATTCAAACGTGTCATTCTCCTCGATGCTCTTCAGCTCACTCTCCATGGCCTTCTTCCACTCCTCAGCATCACTACTCTCCAAAGCCTCCTTGAGAGTTGCTGGTTCTCCCGGCATCTCCACCGGAGAGAAGAACGCGAAGGCACACTCCTCGTAGTCACTCTCCTCGTCGTCTCCGACCATCATTGCCGCTCCGGCCAGGGCTGTCTTGCCCTGCTTTCCCGGCGCATCATAGGTCAGCCTATTAGGGGGTTGAACTCTCCTCTTCCCCCTTCCTTCCTCCTCAGCTGCAGGGACTTGAAGGCCTTGGCGTTGCTGCGGTGTGGCTCGAATCCGTGGAGCACTCGTAGTACGGGAAGGGAGTGACGGTGCACGCTCGCTCACTTGCTGCACCTCCTCCTCTTCTTCCTCTGCATCATTGGCCTCCTCTCCCCCATTCACAAGGGAGGATTGCCTTGTGGTTGTGCTGCCGCTGCTCAGCTCCAAAGGCAGCTCCACATGCTCCAAACCGGAACTCTTCACCTCCCCAAACCGCACGCCTATCTTCGCCTCATTCTCCGCCTTCCAATCCTTGTACATGAAGTTCTCCATGAACTTGCAGTCCCTGCTCACCAAGAACTTCTTGGTGAATGGGTCCCAAAGAAGCCATCCCTTGCTGTTTTGAGCCATGCCCAAGTGCACGGCCCACACCGCCTTGGCACCAAGCTTGTTGTGCCGAAGATGCTTAGGCACGAGCGCCATGCACATGCACCCGAACACCCGAAGCATATCCACCTTTGGCTTCCTTCCTAGCCACTCCACATAGGGCACCCATTTGTCTGCTCCCACATGAGTCAAGGCTCTGTTCTTGGCCACACACGCGCTCCGCACCGCATCAGGCCAGAAATAGTCGGGTAGCCCGGCTTCAATGAGCAACCCGCGTGCCGCCTCCGTGATTGTGCGGTTCGCTCGCTCGGCGATGCCGTTCATTGCAGGGGAGTATGGCATGGTGAGGGAGTGCCGAATACCATTCTTCTTCAGCCACAACCCAAACTCCTTGCTCAGGAACTCTCCCCCTCGATCGGTGCGGATTGACTTGACTAGACGGTCTTGTTGCCGCTCCACCATCGGGAACCAATCCGTCTTCAACGTTTCAGCCACGTCGCTCTTCTTGGCCAGCACGTACACCCAAGTCATGCGGGTGTAGACGTCGACAATGGTGAGAAAATACTCAGCTCCAGCAGCTCCAAGCTTCAGGGGGCCCACCACGTCCATCACCACCTCATCAAGCGGTGCCTTTGCCGTTGCCTCCGAACTAGGGAACGGAAACCGGGTGAACTTGGCTTGAATGCACGTCGGGCAGCCAAGCACCTCATCGGGCTCCCCCTTCACACGTATGCCAGCAACCATCTCATTCTTCACTAGCTGCTGCAAGATGGGCAGGGCCACATGCCCCATGCGCCGATGCAAGGTGAGCCAATCACACTCCCCCGTAGCCGAAGTTGGACTGGAGAATGCCGCGCTCGCAATAGCACCCCACATACTCTCTCCGTAGTCCTCCTCCGCTGCTGCCTCTGGGTTCTCCTCACCCTTTTGCTGCTCCTTGGTTGCTGCACCACTCTCCTTAGGTTCACTGAACTTGCTGGTCCCTCCAGGTTTGCTCTTCTTGAGCTCATTCTCCTTAGCGCGACCGTTCGCGCCATCGTCGCTACCGACCGCTCCATCCTTGGTGCTGATGCTTGCTGCCACTTGCCTCTCCTTAGGCATAGGGACCACTGGGATCTGCCACATCTCGTTGTAGACATCCCTGTCCTCATGAAGGTCCCAAAGAATTCGATCGCCAAGCCTTGCGGTGTAGGTCTTGGCTCCCTTCGAGTTCGTGTCCATGCCGGCCTTTGCCAACCGCCGCACGGAAATCAGGTTTGCAGCAAGGCTGGGCACCCAAAGCACGTTCTTGAGGCCCACCATCTTCCCATCAGCACCCTTGAACATGGCCTTGCCCATGCCTTTCACCTCTGCTCGCTGCCCCAAAGCCGATGTCACATGCTTCACCGGTGACGGCTCGAGTTCGGTGAGCAAGTCCGGGCGAGGTGTCATGCTATAGGTAGCGCCACTATCAATCACCCAATAGTCCAGGGGGTGTAGGGTCACCTTCCCCACAGCTGCTGGCTCCTCAAAGCCTTCATCCTTCTCTGGACCAGCCGGTACTTGCGTCGACACGAAGTAGAATAGACCCGGGTATCGATCGTCGCTCGGGTCCTTGTCGTTGTCTCCGCTCTTCATGTTTGCAGCTCCGCCACCGCGACCGCCACGGCCTCCACGGCCTCGTCCTCTCCCTCCTCCTGCTCCTCTACCCTCTTGGCCTTGAGCAGGGGTCCAACCATCAGGGAGTTTGTAGCAGTCGCGCCACATGTGTCCGCAATTGTGGCAATAGTGACACTCGCCGTCGAATCGGCCGCGACCGCGTCCGTAGCTCTTGTCGTCGCTGCCGTAACCGCCACTCCTGCGGCCTCCGCCGAAGTTGCTGCCACCAAACCTTCCTCCCCCTCGTCCTCTGCCTCTTCCTCGACCATATCCACGGCCGATGCTCGCTGCCCCAGCGCCATCCGCACTCGCCAACTCACGGCGGCGGAAATCCTCTTGAAGGATAGCTCGCTTCACGTCTTCAAGCGAGAGGCGGGGCAAGTCGCGATTAAGGTTGATGATGAGCGAGGACCATGACTCTGGGAGTAAGGCCAGCAACTTGGTCTTCTTTTGGAGCTCACTGTAGTTCAAATCAGCTCCCTCAAGCCGCGTCAACAAGTCGAAGAATTTCTGCACCCCTTCTTCAACCGCTTCGTCTTCTTCAATTCGTAGTGCCGCCATTTGCCGTTCCAACACCACCGCTACCGCCGCTGTTGCAGGAGCATGTACACCCTTGAGAGCAGCCCATGCCTTTGGTCCTTTCTCTGGTTCACGCTGGAATGGCTTGATGTGACGGATCTGACTGCTCCCCAACGCTTGCCCAAGTAAGAGATAGCCTTGTGCGCTCTTCCGCACCCACGGGCTCTTCTCCGGGTCGTTCTCGGGGCGCTTCTCCGTTCCTTCCATCACCTCCAGCAGGTCATAGTGGTCAAAGATGTTCTCCATCTTGAAGGACCATTCAGCAAAGTTGTCACCGTTGAACTTGTCAAGCCCAAACACCCTAGGCTCATCCCTAGGTGGGCCAAGACTTGGTTGCATGGGCGCCATGGCTGAATCACGGGGTTGGCCTTGAGCTTGAGCTTCTCCACTGCCACCAGCACCTCTGCCACCCCTTTCCACAGGTCCAGACATTGTCGAAACTGCTCCAAGGGGCTCTGATACCACTTGTTATAGTCACAATAGGCTTGAATGTGCCTAAAACGAAAGATAGAGAGCACAGACGGATTTCTGCACAGCGGCTTCAAACGTTGATAGCGTTCTGATCACAGCTGCAAATGACTTTATTTAAATTGGATCTGGAGCGTCTTCACGTCGTCTACAATTAGCAATTTAGATTGCACGATTTGATAAAGAATTGACGACACAGCGTCGGTTTGAACGAACGGTACTATGGCAGCCACTATAGTCTTAGAACACAAGATAGGAAGAGTTACGAGTTGGGAATGACTCCCAGCTCCTACAAACCCCAAGAGCCGAGGTACAGTGATGTGGAACAGTGCCACACTTTCCCCAACCACGAAGGGTCTCGAAACTACCCTTCACTAGGGCCTACACCAAGTGAAATGTTACACTACACAAAGTAATGTAACTATCTTCAATATCTTGAGGTGTACCCTTTTGGCAAGCTTCGAAATCACTTGAGGCTTGACACCAAGGCTCGGGCTCTTCATCACAAACTCATCCTTGAGTTCTTGATGGGTCTGCTGCACACACCTGCGACACGCCGAACGTTCGACACAGGACAAAATAGAAACCGCGCACGACAAAATAGAAACCGCGCGCGAGACACAAACGACCGCGTAACACGCGTCTAGCGATAACTCGCTATTGACTCGACACACACACTCGACATCATGACTCAACATTCACACACAATTATAAGCATGAAATATATATTATCCCATGCCCTCATACCATTCCATACACACACACATTCACGCACACGGACAACAAGCCGAGTGCAAACCGTAGGGTTGCACCAACATACCTTTCAGCTGTCCCTTCGGTTTTTTTGCTGCCTGCGCCTTCTCGTTGCCACCTTTCCGCGGTGTGCTTTGGCGGTCGCTGCGACGTTTACCGGCTGGTTCTTTGTTGCCGGAACCCACTGGAACCCCTTTGGCACAGCCGCCCTTTCCTTCACCACCCCCTTTTGATCCCTGGCTCCCTTGCTTCTTACCAACTCCTTCGCTTTCGACCTTCACTTTACGTGTCTTCGGTTTGCCCGCTGCTTCGCCACGCGGGGCGTCACCCGCCCCGCGTTTTCAGGAATGGCGAGTCCGCCCCCCCACCTTCCCTGTACCACTCCCCCGTCTGCCTCGCCCGCCCCGTCCTTTCACTGCCGCCACATCCTCTTCCTCCTCCTCCTCCTCCTCCTCCTCCTCCTCCTCCTCCTCTTCCTCCTCCTCCTCCTCCTCCTCCTCCTCCTCCTCCTCCTCCTCCTCCTCCTCCTCCTCATCCTTGTCGCCCCCCTCCTCGTCGTCGTCCTCCTCCTCTTCGTCCTCCTTGTCATCATTCTCATTTTCTTCGTCCTCCCCAACATCCGCGTCCTCCTCCTCCGCATCCTCTTGATCCTCCTCTTCCTCCGTATCCTCCTCCTTGTCAGCCTCCTCCTCCTCATCCCCCACACCCCCCTCGTCTTTCTTGCCCCTCCTTCCGCCGAATGTTCTCCTCGCTGCGGGGACACCGGCATCGTCAGCACCGCGGCTTGTCTGCCGCCTCTTTGACCGTGTATTGATGTCCCCGGGCACAGCGGTGTCATACTCTTCTTCCCCATCGCTCTTCCTCTGCCTACGCCTCCCACGTCCACCATGGTGAAACCGTTGTGGTATGGTGTTGGATTGGGCTCAATTCTTGCATGGACCTTATAAAAGGTGCATAAAGGGAGTGGTATGAAGGACAGGGCTAACGCACAAGCGGTGATGTGTTATCGACAACCATGTTTAGACAGGGCGACGCTCCATCGTTCAGGCCCATGTTTTGCGCGACATGGTGAAACCGTTGTGGATTGGTGTTGGATTGGGCTCAATTCTTGCATGGACCTTATAAAAGGTGCAGAAAGGGAGTGGTATGAAGCACAGAGCTAACGCACAAGCGGTGATGTGTTATGGACAGCCATGTTTAGACAGAGCGACGTTGCATCGTTTAGGCCCATGTTTTGCGCGACATGGTGAAACCGTTGTGGTATGGTGTTGGATTGGGCTCAATTCTTGCATGGACCTTATAAAAGGTTCATAAAGGGAGTGGTATGAAGCACAGGGCTAACGCACAAGCGGTGATGCGCTATCGACAGCCATGTTTAGACAGGGCGACGCTGCATCGTTCAGGCCCATGTTTTGCGCGACATGGTGAAACCGTTGTAGTATGGTGTTGGATTGGGCTCAATTCGTGCATGGACCTTATAAAAGGTGCATAAAGGGTTTGGTATGACGCACAGGGCTAACGAGCAAGCGGTGATGCGTTATCGACAGCCATGTTTAGACCGGACGATGTTGCATCGTTCAGGCCCATGTTTTGCGCGACATGGTGAAACCGTTGTGGTATGGTGTTGGATTGTGCTCAATACTTGCATGGACCTTATACAAGGTGCGTAAAATGAGTGGTATGAAGCAGAGGGCTAACGCACAAGCAGTGATGCGTTATCGATAGCCATGCTTATACAGGGCGACGCTGCATCGTTCACTCTCATGTGTTGCATGTCATGGTGAAACCGTTGTGGTATTGCATCTGACGACGAAACCGTTGTATTATTGTATTAGCTTGGGTTCCATTCTTGCATGTTAATGCAGCACGGTGCTTTGAGGTCCCCAAAACCTCTTGTGAAGTGACGATATACATATGTCAAACTTATATGCTATAGTCTGTTTAGGCTGTAGTGGGGTAGTTCTTACAGGGTACAACACTTTTAGGTTTCCCATATGTACCCAGCTGCTTTCTAGTTCAGTCATTCATTCGCTCACATTCTAACATGGTATTCTGAGCAGGTTCCCTAGTGAGAACGTTTTTTTAGGGCCCACCACGAATTTTTTTTTCCTGCCCTGCCCGAAGCGCGCATCGCGCCCTAGCCCGTCGCGACCCCTAGCCCAACGCGGCCCCTAGCCCGTCGCGGCCCCTAGCCCGTCGCGGCCCCTAGCCCGTCGCGGCCCCTCAGCCTGTCGCGGCCCCTAGCCTGTCGCGGCCCCTAGCCCGTCGCGGCCCCTAGCCCGTCTCGGCCCCTACTGCCTTTCACGCCCCCTAGCCCGTCGCGGCCCCTAGCCCGCCGCGGCCCCTAGCCCGTCGCGGCCCCTACTGCCGACGCGGCCCCTACTGCTGTCGCGGCCCTAGCCCGTCGTGGCCCATGATGCTGGCACGGCCCCCTACTGACGCGGCCCCTGCTAACGCGGCCCCCTGCTGGCGCGGCCCCTACTGACGCGGCCCCCTGCTGGCGCGGCCCCCTGCAGTCGCGCCCCCCCCCCTGCCGTCGCCACCCCTACCGGCGCGGCCCCTGCTGTCACGGCCCGGCCCCTGCTGACGAGGCCCCCTGCTGGCACGGCCCCTACTGGCGCGGCCCCTGCTGATGCGGCCCCCTGCAGTCGCGGCCCCCCCCTTGCTATCGCCACCCCTACTGGCGCAGCCCCTACTGTCACGACCCGGCCCCCTGCTGACGCGCCCCCCCCCCCCCCCCCGGCAGTTGCGGCCCCCCTGCCGTCGCCACCCCTACTGGCGCGGCCCCTGCTGTCCCTGGTAAGCACCCGCGCCGCCCAGCCGAGCCGCGCCGCCCAGTCGAGCCGCGCTGCCCACTGAGCCGCGCCGCTCTGCCGAGCCACGCCGCCCTACCGAGCCGCACTGCCCTGCACTGCACTGCTGCCTCTGCTGCTACTGCTGCTACTACTGCTATTGCTGCTACTGCTGCTACTACTGCTACTGCTCCTACTGCTGCTATGGCTAGCCCTACGGTACTCACCTTTGATGCTGAGGGACGTGCAGTTGACTTTGACGTGTGGGTTGACGACCTGCAGCGCTTTCTTCAGTGTGATTCTAGGGATGGGGTATCCCTTTTCGATCACACGTCCGGTGTTTCTACTGCTCCTTCTGCCACTGCAAACAGTACGGTTGGCTTGCAGTGGACCACTCGTGACGCTGTCGCTCGTCTTGCTGTTCGTAGTCACCTGCCGCCTGCTGAGCGCGCGCATTTTGGCCAGTACAAGACTGCTAAGTCTTTGTTCGATGCTGTAGTTGCGCGCTACTCCTCCCCTGCCACTGCTGCCCTCAGCCGCCTCATGCTGCCGTACCTTTTCCCTGACCTTGCCGCCTTTGCCACAGTCGCTGATCTAGTTGCTCACCTCCGCACTAGTGACGCCCGCTACCGCGCTGCCCTTCCCACTGAGTTCTGTGCCAAGAACCCCCCCCCCCATGTACATCACCCTTTACTACCTAGTCACCCGCCTCCCTGACTCCCTTTCTTCAGTCAGGGACCACTTTCTCTCCCTTTGCCCCACCGAGCTCACTGTCGACCTGCTAGAGGAGCGCCTTGCTGCAGCTGAGAAGAGTATCTTAGTTGTAGGTGCTTCTCGAGGCGACCGACGCACCCCTTTCTTTGAGGGGTGTTCCCCTGTCCCCCTTCTCCCCTCTGTTGCTTCTGCTGCTGCTGTCGACCTCGTTGTTACTGAGGAGGTCGGAGATGCGTCTGCCCCTAGTGGGAGGCGCCGCAACAGCAAGGGCAAGGGGAGCAAGGGTGGTGGAGGGGGCGGCGGGAGAGGCGGTGGAGGAGGTGGAGGAGGCGGAGGGGGTGGCGGTGGAGGTGGGGGTGGTACTGGGAGTGGGGGCTTCAGTGGCGGCGGTGGAGGCGGTGGAGGCAGCGGCGGAGGTGGTGGAGGCAGCGGCAGCGGTGGTGGAGGTGGCGGCGGTGGTGGTACCGGTCGAGGTGCAGCCACGCAGCGTGGAGGCTTTGGTGGTAGCCAGCGCCAGCAGCAGCCGCGCTCCCGTGAGACCCTGTCGGCCCAGCAGCTTCGTGAGTGGTACGCTGGGCGTGGTAGGTCTGGGGGTGCTGGTCCCTGCACTTACGTTCTTCGCACCGGCAATCGTCGTGGGGAGGCGTGTGGGCTGCCCCACACTACGCAGCGCTGCTTCGGTCGCTTGACTGACGCCTGGCGTGCCCAGTTTCCTGACGCTGTTGAGCTCCCTCGCTGGCATGATCTGCTTCTGCAGAATGTGCCTATCTTTGATCTTGATTTCAATGCTATCCTTGCTGCCATGTATGCTTTGACTGATAGTGCTGAGGGTGACTGTTACCTGAGTGTCCCGCCCGACCCGGTCATTGCGGCTGCTGCTCTAGGTGCTAGTGCGTCTGCTCTCTCTGGTGCTGCACCTACTGAGGCCTTGCACACTTTCACACTTGACTCTGGTGCTTCGCGCTCTTTCTTTAGAGACAGCACCACACTCACGCCGCTCAGTCGGCATGTCGCAATCTCCCTTGCTGACCACTCTGGGGGCCCAGTCCTTGCGCACTCTTCCACGGTTCTACCGTGTCCTGCGGCCCCGTCGGGCTTGCTGTCGGGACTCCACCTCCCCTCGTTCTCTACGAACTTGGTGAGTGGAGCTGACCTCCAGGACGCGTGGGTTGACCAGTTCACCCCTGGAGGTCAGCGTGTGACCCACTGCACTTGCTCTCGGACGGGCCGCCACCTGGCCACGTTCACCCGTCGGCCTGGGTCGAGTCTATACACACTGACTACTGTGTCTCCTCCGGTCACTGCGTCTGGTAGGGTAGCCGCGTCTAGTCAGGTGTTTGCTGCCGCGTCCAGGTCCTGTCCAGCGTCTGCCCCCTGCTCGTGTCGTCCTCTGTCGCACGAGACTCTCCTTTGGCACCACCGCCTTGGTCACCCCTCCCTGCCTCGTCTTCGAGGTATGGCCTCCCGTACCCTTGTCTCGGGTCTCCCCCGGTCCCTTCCTCCCCTTCCTCCGGGGCCTGCCCCCACCTGTGTTCCTTGTGTCGAGGGCCGGCAGCGCGCCGCTCCTCACTCCTCCACGTTTCCTTCGACGGAGGCTCCCCTGGAGACTCTTCACATGGACGTGTGGGGCCCAGCCCGCGTCCAAGGACAGGGTCACGAGCGTTACTTCCAGCTGGTCATTGACGACTACTCGCGTTACACCACAGTCTTCCCCTTGCGCAGCAAGGGTGAGGTCCCTGAGGTGTTGATCGACTGGATCCGCGGTACTCGTCGCCAGCTCAGCGAGAGTTTCGGCTCGGACCTTCCTGTTCTGCGTCTGCACTCAGACAGAGGTGGTGAGTTTTCCTCCGACCTCCTAAGGGCCTTCTGTCGTGCGGAGGGCATCCGCCAGACATTCACGCTTCCGGCCTCCCCACAGCAAAATGGGATTGCTGAGCGCCGCATTGGCATGGTCATGGACGTCGCTCGTACGTCCATGATCCATGCGGCTGCTCCCCATTTTCTGTGGCCGTTCGCGGTTCAGTACGCAGCGCATCAGATCAACCTTCAGCCTCGTGTCTCCTTGCCGGAGACCACACCTACTCTGCGGTGGACGGGGAAGGTTGGTGATGCGTCCGCGTTCCGGGTCTGGGGATCTCGAGCTTTTGTCCGCGATACTTCAGCGGACAAGCTGTCCTCCCGTCCTCTTCCCTGTGTCTTCCTTGGCTTCCCTCATGACGCACCCGGGTGGCAGTTCTACCACCCCACCTCGAGTCGTGTTCTGTCCTCTCAGAATGTCACGTTTGACGAGTCGGTGTCTTACTACCGTCTCTTTCCCTACCGCACTGCCTCTCTCCCTCCCCCCCCCGCCGCTCTTCCTAGAACCAGGTATTCCCCCGGTAGACCCCCTCCCACCCAGGGTCCTGCCCCCTCAGGTGTGTCCCAGGTAGACCCTGCCGAGCCGGTCGAGGTAGCTGTCGACTCAGGTGCTGCTAGGGGTGCTGAGCCTGCGGATGCGGGGACTGGGGGTGCGGGGACTGGGGGTGATGAGCCTGAGCGTGGGGAGCCTGGGGGTGCTGAGTCTGGGGGTGCCGAGTCTGGGTGTGCTGAGCCTGGAGGTGCTGAGCCTACGCGTGCTGTGCCTGGATGTGCTCTAGGTGTCCCGTCGCAGCGGGAGCCCCTCTCCCCACAGCAGCTTCGTGAGTGGTACTCTCGGCGCTGTCGAGGTGCTGCTGGTCCTCCTGGTGCTGGTGCTGCTGGAGCGGCTGGAGGTGCTGCTGGAGCTGGCGCTGCTGGTGCTGCTGGAGGTGCTACTGGAGGTGCTGCTGGTGCTGGTGCTACTGGAGCTGCTGGAGGTGCTGCTGGAGGTGCTGGAGGTGCAGCTGGTGCTGGATTTGCTGCTGGTGCTGGAGCTGCTGGAGCTGCTGGAGGTGCTGCTGGTGCTGGAGCTGCTAGAGGTGCTGCTGGAGCTACTGGCGGTGCTGCTGGTGCTGGAGGTGCTGCTGGTGCTGGGGCTGCTGGAGCTGCTAGAGGTGCTGCTGGTGCTGGAGCTGCAGGAGCTACTGGAGACCCTGGGGCTGAGGGTACCGGTTCTGTCTCTGCTGCCTCTAGAGACGCTGCGCGGCTGCAGCCGTACTACGTTCCACTCCTTCAGCAGGTTCTTGGTTCCCCACCTTCTCCTGAGTCCACCACCTGTCCAGTCCCAGTCGCAGTTGCAGCCGGCCTCTCCACTGCCTGGTCCTTCTCCTTACTCTGGACCGACTAGAGGTCTTACGGAGCATCGTAAGCCTGAGTCACGTCCTGTGTCGCCTGAGTCTCGTTCTGCGTCGCCTGTCCGTACTGTTCGCGCTGGTCGTGTTTCGCGTCCGCGTCCTCCTCCCGTCCCTGGCACTCACTCTATGACTCTGCGTCCTTCCACTGCTCCACAGCGTGTCCCTCTGCCGTCTCCTCCTGCGTCCTCTCTTCCTGCCGGTCCGGACCCTGCGTCTGACTCCCTCCGTGCTGCTTGTCCTGCTGTCACTCGCTTTCTGGCCACTGCTGTAACAGACCCTTTGTTTGAGTCCACTGCTGCGTCTGCTCTTGTTACTGAGCAGGTTGACTTTTCTGAAGCCTGTCGCCTAGACTACGCCACTAGTCTTGTTGCTGAGTCTGCGTCTGCGTCTGTCTGTCCTCTGTCCGTCGGGGGTGAGTGTGCTCTTGGCACGGACGTCCTTGAGGACAGACAGGAGGAGTTTGAGTACTTTGCCACTACTGTACCTCATCTCGTGTCCATGTTGCTTGCCCCTGAGGGAGACCCGGATGCACCAGACATCCCGACCCCGCGCTCTTACCCAGAGGCGATACAGGGTCCCTACTCCTCTCAGTGGCAGGCAGCCATGGACGCCGAGATGGCTTCCTGGAAGTCCACAGGCACCTACGTAGACGAGGTTCCCCTACCTAGGGCGAACATCGTCAGTGGCATGTTGATCTTCAGGGTGAAGCGGCCGCCGGGTTCTCCGCCTGCCTTCAAGGCGCGTTACGTTACGCGTGGCTTCAGTCAGCGACAGGGAGTTGACTTCTTTCAGACCTTCTCCCCTACCCCGAAGATGACCACTCTTCGGGTATTGCTGCACGTTGCTGCTCAGCGTGACTACGAGCTCCACTCGCTTGACTTCAGCACAGCCTTCCTCCAGGGCAGCCTGCACGAGGAGATCTGGCTGCGCCGCCCACCTGGCTTCACTGGGTCGTTTCCTGCTGGTACCTAGTGGAGCCTCCGGCGGCCAGTCTATGGTCTCCGCCAGGCAACCCGTGAGTGGCACGACATACCCTCAGGTCGACTCTTGCTGTTCTTGGTTTTGCTCCTTCCACTTCTGACCCTTCTCTGTTTTTACGCACGGACACTACTCTGCCGCCGTTCTACGTTCTCATGTACGTAGACGACCTTGTCTTTGCTACTGCTGACACTGAGGCACTCGCCCACGTGAAGTCGGAGCTGCAGAAGAGACACACGTGCACAGACCTGGGTGAGCTGACAAGCTATCTTGGCTTGCGGATCACCCGGGACAGAGCACGGCGCACCATTACCTTGACTCAGTCACACATGGTGCAGCAGGTCCTTCAGCGCTTTGGCTTCACGTACTCCTCGCCACAGACCACTCCTCTGCCTGCCGGTCACTCGCTCTCAGCTCCACCTTCGGACGAGTCCGTAGAGCCGAGTGGCCCGTATCCAGAGCTTGTGGGCTGCCTCATGTACCTGATGACTTGCACACGACCTGACCTCGCATACCCTCTCAGCCTTCTGGCTCGCTACGTGGCTCCCGGCAGGCACCAAAAGGTACACTGGGATGCTGCGAAATGGGTGTTGCAATTCTTGTGCAGTACATCGGGCATGGGGCTCGTGCTTGGAGGACGGGCTCGAGTTGTCCTCACTTGTCACGCTGACGCCTCCTGGGTTGACGACTTGGCTACGCAGCGGTCGTCACAAGGTTACACCTTCAGTCTTGGCTCCGGTTCTGTCTCTTGGCGGTCTACCCACTCTTCTTCTGTTCTCAGCTCCAGTTGTGAGGCTGAGATTTACGCTGGGGCCATGGCTGTACAGGAGCTACGATGGCTCACCTACCTGCTGACCGACTTGGGAGAGGCGTCTCGTTCCCCTCCAGTTCTGTACGTCGACAACAAGGCCATGCTGGCCTTGTGTCAGGAGCACAGACTGAAGCACAGAACGAAACACATTGCTCTGGGTAATACCCGTATGTTTCCATACCACACTAGAGAACTAGGAGGGTTTACAAACACCATCGTTGTCAATTAGGGGTTGTTTTTGTGCAGGCCCATAAGTCTGTTTGTATAATACTAATTATAATTGAATCGAGTGTCTATGTAAAATGTAATTGTACATTGTGATTACCTGGTTTGGATTAAGTCTCTAGAGGTGCGCACCACTTTCGGCTCACCTACGTGATTGCGATTTCCCCCCTAAAGCTACTCGAGAAAGAATCACAGCACCAAACGGATCTCGTCCCTCTCTTCCTCATCCCCCTCGACTCTCACGCACGATTCAAAAACCGTGCTCGCGACGCACACTTACGACCAAGCGTGCTGAACTCCAGTGCATATGGCCCTGCTCACGTCGTGGTCGCTCTAAGAGGGGGCGACACGCCTTGTAGGAAAGGGAAATGCCGTGCTGTTGGCGGTCTGTATCGTGTCTTTTCACGGCCGCGCTGCTCGACCATCGTTAGCCAGTCCCTAACCTTTGCGCCACGCTCAAGTGCCAGTCGTGCAGAGATACAAGCCGCCATGGACAGTTCGCGCTTTGGCGTTGACCGTGTTGCAGTCACAGCCTTCATTGACGGTGTATTTGATGCGTTCACAAACTTCAAACAGGCTAGTTGCTTCATAGGCCATTTCTCCACTCTTAGACGGATACGTAACACATGGGCTCTTTGCCAGGCGTTGTCTGCAAGTTCTGCAACAGATGGTTCCCCAACGCCCAAGTTTATGGCGGTCATAAGTCACGACGGACCCCTTGTCACGACATTCTCTCGGACGCTCCCGCTGCTCCCGCTTCACCTACCGCGTCTAACGCATCCAACAACGTCAGTGTGAGCGGTCCTTCTCGCGTGTCTGAAGCTGACGAGGACGAAACACCTTCGGCTATTAACGAGGAGGCTCTAGAAGATGAACATCAACCGCCACCAGGAACACCTGCAGCTGACACGAGTGAGCATCCTAAGAGCCAGCCTGAAGGGAGTCAAGCCTCGCCACCTACAACCATCTCTGGACAGAGCGATGCCACGACCCTCAATCCGCTCGTGTTGAAGCTGCTTCGTTTCGTTCAGTGTGTGAATGGTGGAATGGGAATGGCAGAGGTTGACATCAATGGCTTGCTTCAGCTCGTGGTAGAGCCCGGCATTGCGCCTCTTGTGACCTCGGAGCTCCGGAACTGCAAGGATCTGGAGCGGTTCGAGATGGAGCGCTTGGAAGGGCTCAATCGCGGATGGTCGGTGGCGACATTTGAGATTGACGGTCATCCGCCTCAGCGCCTGCTATTCCAAAACTCAGCTCAGGTAAGCCGACTCTGAATCCTTGGCAGTGAAATGCTGATGCGGCAACCTTTAGGTGCTTGTATGAAGTTATATTCGTTCTTCTTGTATGAGATCGGACCTGCCAATCAACGCATCTAACCATGCCCCTCTTCTCTACTGCCTTCGCCACCATAAACCAGGCATTCGATGAACTATTTGGGCATACCAACAACGCGCCCGGCTTCAAGCTCAAGGCGCGGGTCGATGAGGACCCTGACACAGGCGACCGTCGCTATACCACGCCGGAAACAGGAACGTGGTGGAATGATGCTCAGGTATGGATATACCCCGTTGCCACCCAAAACCGGATCCGTGCTCATGCCTCCGTTGCTGCGCTGATGTGTCTGGTGCATGATGAGTGTGTCATGTTCGATGAACATGCTATGAAGGTCGTTTAACCCACCTGGCGACCAGTTACCTTGGTGGTGTTTGACCGTGTGTCCGTTGCCGCCTTGTCGTGCATTGCAGGAACACTTTGGATGGACGCAAGTCATGGGGGGAATCATCCTTTATTCGGATGTGACGCACATGAGCAACAACTGTCGGAAGAAGGCGTGGCCGCTCATGATGGCGCTTGCCAACATCTCCCAGGCCAAACGAAGGGGGAAAGCTGGCCACACGCTACTTGCCCTCCTTCCTATCCCCCCTTCTGCAATGTCTGCCGTGGAGAAGGTGATGCTCTTCCAGCGATGCGTCACCACTGTACAGCAGCCGCTTCTCGATGGCATGGAAAGGTCTGTACCCGGTGTTGCATCTTGCTATGTCGTCACCCAATCACCTGCATAGTATGCAGGGCATCACGATATGTAGCAGTCCCCTTTGCCCCTCTTCGTACATGCACAAATCATGTCCTCCCAATTCCTGATACCACTCTACCTGTTCCTTGCAGCGGGTTCCGTCTTAGGGACCCTTTCGGTGATTGGCAAACCGTGCGGCCCCTGCTGTACGACTGGGTGTGCGACTACCCCGAGAGCGGCAAGATCAGTTGCACACTCTCGCATGGATCGTGGATGCCGTGCAGCATCTGCTATGCTGCAAAGGTGAGCTTTCATGCCAAAGACATTGTCGTTTGAATGTCGCCTTATACAACCCATGAACTCACCACCCTTACCTTTGTATCCCATCCCACACCCCCATGCGACAACAGGAGCATCAAGTTACTGTCAAGGCACGGAACACGCCGCGCACGCCTGAACAGCAGCAATGGATCGTTAACGAGGCAGCTGGGATGACAACTAACCAGTACAACCCCTGCAAGACCTTCTCGACCTACCCTGTTGAGGTAAGCGACATGTTGCCCGAGCTACTGTGCAGTCTATGCACTCCTAAACCCCGAGGCATGGTCAGATGTGCTGTGCCCCATTCAAATTACCAGGCATTTTGTTTATGTTGGCTGCCCGGGTCTCACAAGTACAGATCTCCTCCATTCCCCACCACATCCCCGGTTTCCAGTGTGTGCTCTGGAAGTGGGATGTCCTAGGGACCGCGTGGGGCAATCCCTACCTCGTTGTCATGCCTGACATCATGCACCAGGCGGACCTGGGCATCATGAGCCACATTGTGGCTGTCGTGCACAAGATGAAGAAGCGTCGCGTGAAGCAGATGGACAGGTCAGTGTTTTGGGGGATTGGATTCGTTGCTCTTGGTCACAAAAACTCAACGCAAAACTACTGACATGTTTCTGGATTCGTGCCGCCGTTAAACTGATGTGTATGGACAGGCGCTTGTCACTCATTCGCAACCGCACGCAACTGAATCATATGCGCATGCCAGAGAGCGCCTACTTTGAGACCGGAGCATGTGGCGCGGCCTATGAGCACAGGGCCGTCATGCAGGTATGAAAGCCTTGATTTTTATCATCGTGTGCGATAGGCTGCACCCTAACCACACAGCATGCTGCTGCCTGCCCCTGTGATAATGAGAACGAGAATGAATGAACTATGGAATGATGTGAGTACAAATATGAAACCCTAATTGGTTGTACCCCCTATGGGATACCCCACTATAGCCTACACAACAGCATAAGCTACAATGTTCTGACACACCCCCATAGGCAAAGTGGGGGAGAACAAGGGGTCACAAGACCAGTCAAGCAAAGCAAAGCAAAGCAAGCTCAGGGTGGATCACAAAGTCACCACACAGTCCGAGCACAGGGTCAAGGCCACACGGCCAGTTCACATGCAAGAGTACACACATATATATAAAGCTAGACAAGCAAGAGCAGGTATATATATATGTGAGAGTACAAGCAAGGTCAAGAGGAGAGCAAGTGAGGCAAGACGGGCACAAGACCCAGCTGAGTGCAGAAGCGCTGATGATCACAAGGCGGAAGTGCCTTGGTGAAGACATCAGCAGTGTTGGCCTCAGAGGCCATGTACGCAAGCCGCAACTGTCCACGTTGCTGTAGCTCACGAGCAAGGAAGTAGCGGAGAGCAATGTGCTTTGTTCTGTGCTCCAGTCGCTGCTCTCGACACAAGGCCAGCATGGCCTTGTTGTCTACGTACAGGACTGGAGGAGAACGAGGCGGCTCTCCAAGGTCGGTCAGCAGGTAGGTGAGCCAGCGAAGCTCCTGTGCAGCCATGGCCCCGGCGTAGATCTCAGCCTCACAACTCGAGCCAAGAACAGAAGACGAGCGAGTAGCCCGCCACGAAACAGAGCCGGAACCAAGGCTGAAGGTGTAACCCTGTGACGACCGCTGCGTAGCCTGGTCGTCAGCCCAAGAAGCGTCCGCGTGCCCAGTGAGGACCACTGGACTCCGCCCTCCAAGCACTAGCCCCATGCCCGACGTACTGCACAAGTAGCACAACACCCTCTTCGCTGCAGCCATGTGCTCTGGTCTGTGTCTCCCAGGAGCAACATAGCGTGCAAGAATGCTAAGAGGGTATGCAAGGTCAGGTCGTGTGCAGGTCATCAGGTACATGAGGCAGCCAACAAGCTCTGGGTACGGGCCACTCGACTCTACGGACTCATCCGAAGGCAAAGCTGAGAGCGAGTGGCGAGTAGACAGAGGAGTGGCCTGAGGCGAGGAGTACGTGAAGCCGAAGCGCTGAAGGACCTGCTGCACCATGTGTGACTGAGTCAGGGTAATGGTGCGGCGTGCTCTGTCCCGGGTGATCTGCAAGCCAAGGTAGCTGCGCAGTTCACCCAGGTCTGTGCACGTGTGTCTCTTCTGCAGCTCGGACTTCACGTAGGCGAGTCCAACAGTGTCAGCTGTGGCAAAGACCAAGTCGTCGACGTACACGAGGATGTAGAACGGCGGCAGAGAGGTGTCGGTGCGTAGAAACAGCGACGGGTCGGCAGTAGAAGGAGCAAACCCAAGAGCCGCAAGCGTAGTCCTCAGTGTGTCGTGCCACTCACGTGGCGCCTGGCGGAGACCGTAGACTGGACGCCGGAGACTCCACTGGGTACCAGGAGGGAAAGACCCAGTGAAGCCAGGTGGGCGACGCAGCCAGATCTCCTCGTGCAGGCTGCCCTGCAAGAAAGCTGTGCTGAAGTCAAGAGAGTGCAGCTCGTAGTCACGGTGAGCAGCAACGTGCAGCAGTACCCGAAGAGTGGTCATCTTCGGGGTGGGGGAGAAGGTCTGAAAGTAGTCAACTCCCTGCCGCTGACTGAAGCCACGAGCCACGTAACGCGCCTTGAAGACAGGCGGAGAACCCGGCGGCCGCTTCACCCTGAAGATCCACATGCCACTGACGATGTTCGCCCCAGGAGGGGGGACAGCGTCAACGTAGGTGCCTGTGGACTTCCAGGAAGCCATCTCTGCATCCATAGCTGCCTGCCACTGAGAGGAGTAGGGACCCTCTATCGCCTCCGCGTAAGAGCGCGGAGTCGGGATGTCAAGTGCATCCGGGTCTCCCTCAGGGGTAAGCAGTACGGACACGAGATGAGGTGAGGCAGCTGCCAGACACTGGAACTCCTCCTGCCTGTCCTCAAGGACGTCCGTGCCAAGGGCACACTCACCCCCGACGGACGGAGGACAGACAGACTCAGACTCAGCGACAAGACTAGCAGCGTAGTCTAAGCGACAGCGAGCAGCAAAGTCGACGAGCTCAGTAACGAGAGCAGACGCAGCAGTAGACTCGAAGGAAGGGTCAGTGACAACAGTAGCAAGGAGACGCGTGACAGTAGGACTGGCAGCACGAAGAGAGTCCGACTCCGGGTCGGCAAGAGCAGGAAGAGAGGACGCAGGAGGAGAAGGCAAAGGGGCACGTAGAGGAGCAGTGGACGGACGCAGAGACATCCGGTGCGTGCCAGGGACAGGAGGAGGACGCTGACGCGAACCGCGACCACTAGTGCGAGCAGCACGGACAGGCGACGCAGGGCGAGACGCAGGCTCACGACGCTCAGCCAGACCTCCAGTAGGACCAGTGTAGGGAGAAGGAGCAGGCAAAGGGGAGGTAGGCTGCAACTGTAGCTGGGACGAGACAGGCTGTGGACACTCTAAGGGAGGAGGAGGACCAGTAGAAGGTGGAAGACCAAGAACCTGCTGCAGGAGTGGAACGAAGTACGGTCGAGGCCGCGCGGCGACGCTAGAAGCAGCAGGGACAGCACCAGAACCCTCAGCAGGAGCACCCGCTCCAGCAGCACCACCAGAAGCTCCAGAACCTCCAGCAGCACCAGGAGCACCCCCAGCAGGACTGCCAGCGGTAGTCTCAGCGCCAACACCCTCAGCAGCACCAGCTCCAGTGCACCCAGGACGAGCACCTCCGGGACCCGCGACCGCAGCACCCTCAGCAGCCGAAGGACCTCCAGCACCAGCAGCACGCCTCCAGCGCCGGGCAAACCACTCACGCAGCTCCTGTGGAGAAAGTGGCTCCCGGCGAGACGAAGCACTCGGAGAACCTCCAGGCGGAGCACCTCCAGGCTCAGCACCCCCAGGCGTAGCACCCCTAGGCTCAGCACCCCCAGACGTAGCACCCCTAGGCTCAGCACCCCCAGGCTCAGCACCCCTAGGCTCAGCACCCCCAGGCTCAGCACCCCCAGGCTCAGTACCCCCAGGCTCAGTACCCCGAGGCTCAGCACCCCCAGGCTCAGCACCCCTAGGCTCAGCACCCCTAGGCTCAACACCCCCAGACGTAGCACCCCCAGGCCCAGCACCCCTAGGCTCCGCACCCCCAGGTACAGCACCCCCAGCCTCAGCACCCTCAGCAGCACCAGAGTCACCAGTGACCTTGACAGGCTCGACTGCGTCTACCTGGGACACACCTGAAGGGGCAGGACCCTGAGGGGGGAGGGGGTCTACCTGGGGGGGACCTGGTACCAGGAAGAGTGGGGGTGGGGGGAGGGACGGAGTGCGGTAGGGGAAGAGGCGGTAGTAGGGGACCGACTCGTCAAACGTGACGTCCTGGGAGGACAGAACACGGCGAGAGGTGGGGTGGTAAAACTGCCACCCAGGCGCGTCAGGGGGGAACCCCAGGAAGACGCAAGGAGCAGCACGAGGGGATAGTTTGTCCGCAGACAGGTCGCGGACAAACGCCCGAGATCCCCAGACCCGGAACGCCGACGCATCGCCAACCTTCCCCGTCCACAGCAAGGCTGGGGAGGTCTCCGGCCTGGAGACCCTGGGGTGGAGGTTGATCTGATGCGCCGCGTACCTCACCGCAAACGGCCACAGAAAATGGGGGGCAGCCGCATGCATCATAGACGTACGAGCGACGTCCATGACCATGCCAATGCGGCGCTCAGCAATCCCATTTTGCTGCGGTGAGTCCGGAAGCGTGAAGGTCTGACGGATGCCCCGTGCACGACAGTAGGCACGCAGAAGGCCAGAGGAGAACTCTCCGCCTCTGTCCGAGTGCAGACGCAGAACAGGAAAGTCCGAGCCGAAGCTCTGCCTGAGCTGGAGACGAGCTGCGCGGATCCAGTCGATCAGCACCTCAGTGACATCACCCTTGCTGCGCAAGGGGAAGACTGTGGTGTAACGCGAGTAGTCGTCAACAACGAGCAGGAAGTAGCGCTCGTGACCCTGTCCACGGACGCGGGCTGGGCCCCACACGTCCATGTGAAGTGTCTGCAACGGGGCCTCTGTCGAAGGAAACTGGGAGGAGTGAGGGGCAGCACGCTGGCGCCCCTCGACACAGGGGACACAGGCAGGGCCAGGGCCCTGAGGAAGGGGAGGGAGGGACCGGGGGAGACCGGACACAAGAAGACGGGAGGCCATACCTCTGAGCCGAAGCAGAGAGGGGTGGCCAAGGCGGTGGTGCCAGAGGAGAGTCTCGTGAGACAGGAGACGACACGAACAGGGGGCAGACTCAGGACCAGACCTGGACGCCGCAGCAAACACCTGACCCGACGTAACTACCCTACCAGACTCAGCAACTGGAGGAGACGCAGTGGTCAGAGTGTACAGGCTCGACCCCGGCTGACGGGTGAACGTAGCCAAGTGTCGGCCTGTGCCAGCCTCTGTACAGTGGGTCACTCTCTGACGTGCAGGAGTGAACTGGTGGACACCCGCATCCTGTAGGTCAGCACCACTCACCAGGTTCGTCGAGAACGAGGGGAGGTAGAGACCAGACAGGGTGCCAGAGGGAGCCGCCGGACACGGGAGGACTGTGGAGAAACGAGACAGGACCGGACCCCCAGAGGGGTCAGCCAGAGACACCGCAACCGGCCAACTAAGCGGCGTGAGTGTGGTGCGGTCCCGAAAGAAGGAGCGAGACGCCCCAGAGTCAAGAGTGAAGGTGAGGGAGGCCGAAGCCGACGCGGTACCTGAGAGAGCAGACTCACCAGTACCTGAGGACGCAGACACACCAGCACCTAGAGCAGCAGCGTCGTAAGCACCTAGGGCAGCAGCCGCACCAGTACCTAGAGCAGCAGTCTCAATGCCCGAATCGGGCTGGAAACACCGGTAACAGTCACCCTCATCACTAATAGACACAGCATACATGGCAGAGAGAATAGCATCAAAGTCCAGATCAAAGATGGCAACCCCCGCCCTAGACAGCTCGTCCCAGCGAGGGATCTCGGAGGCCTCCGGGAACTGGTGACGCCATGCGTCCGTCAGGCGGCCAAAGCAGCGCGGAGTGGGGTGCGCACCCCCACACTGCTCACCCGCACGGTCGCCGGTGCGCAGGACGTAGGTACACGGACCAAAACCCCCACCCCGCTGGCGTGCAGTGTACCACTCACGGAGCTGCTGAGGGGACAGGGTCGCACGACCACGCTGCTGCTGCTGGCGCGAGCCACCACCGGAGCCACTCCTCTGCAAAGACCCGCGACCGGCTCCACCGCCACCCCCACCGCCTCCACCGCCTCCGCTGCCTCCACTGCCGCCGCCGCCTCCACCGCCTCCTCCACCGCCGCCTCCTCCGCCACCTCCGCTACCACCGCCACCGCCGCCGCGGCCTCCGCCTCCACTGCCGCCACCGAACCCCCCACCCCCACCTCCACCTCCACCGCTACCCCCACTCCCCCCACTGCCTCCACCTCCACCTCCACCGCCCGCTCCTCCAGCTCCCTTGCCCCCCTTGCCCTTGCCAGGGCGGCGTCTCCCGCTAGGGGCAGACGCCGCACCGACCGACTCAAGAACAAGGAGGTCGGCCGAAGCAGCAGAGGCAACAGAGGGCAGCAGGGGGGAGGGAGAACACCCCTCAAAGATGGGGGTGCGCGGGTCACCTCGAGAGGCTCCTACAGCGACTATGCTCTTTTCTATCGCGAGGAGGGCCTTCTCGAGGAGGTCTACAGTGAGTGTGGTGGGACAGACTGAGAGAAAGTGGTCCCTGACTACTCGAAGGGAGTCAGGGAGGCGAGTGACTAGGAAGTACAGAGTGATGTACATGGGGGGGGGGTTCGCGGTGCAGAAGTCAGCAGGAAGTGCAGCGCGGTAGCGAGTGTCACTAGTGCGGAGGTGCGTAATGAGGTCAGCAACGGTGGGAAAAGAAGCAAGGTCAGGGAAGAGGTACGGCAGCATGAGACGGCTCAGTGCAGCAGTGGCAGGGGAGGAGTAGCGCGCGACTACAGCGGCGTACAAGGTCTGAGCACTCTTGTACTGACTAAAGTGCGCACGCTCGGAGGTAGGGAGGTGGCGACGCACAGCAAGACGTGCAGCAGCATCGCGCGTGGCCCACTGGGAGCGAACAGTGGCGTCAGCATCAGCAGCAGGGGCAGGGGAAGCGCCAGAGGTGAGGTCAAAGAGAGAGAGGCCGTCCGCCCTATCGCACTGTAAGAACAGCTGTAGGTCATCTACCCAGACCTCAAAGTCAATGGCCCGACCCTCAGCGTCAAAAGTGAGGACACTAGGGGTAGCCATGACAGCAGTAGACCAGCAGTGCAAGGAGTAGGGGAAGAGCACGCAGTGACAGAGGGTCTGTGCTCACCGGACAGGGCTGCTCGGGCGGCGCGGCTGCAGGGCGGCTCGGCCGCTGGGCGGCTCGGCGGCTGGGCGGCTCGGCGGCTGGGCGGCTCGGCGGCTGGGCGGTCGGCTGCACGGCTGCAGCGCGGCTCGGCGGCGGGGCGGCTCGGCT
Organism: Closterium sp. Naga37s-1; assembly: GCA_947471745.1. NCBI lineage: Eukaryota > Viridiplantae > Streptophyta > Zygnematophyceae > Desmidiales > Closteriaceae > Closterium > Closterium sp. Naga37s-1. Next base: position 2,540,842 of record CANJKZ010000120.1, on the reverse strand, counting down.
GCTCTGCTGCTGGGCGGCTCGGCTGCGCTGCTGTTGGGCGGCTCGGCTGGGCCGCTGACGTAGGGCGGCGGGGCCGCTGTAGAGGAGTGGCGGGGCCGCTGCAGAAGGACGGCGGGGCCGCTGGGTAGTGAGGCGGCGGGGCCGCGAAGACGGGCGGCGGGGCCGCTGCAGAGAAGCGGCGGGGCCGCAGTGAAGGGCGGCGGGGCCGCAACGAGAGAGGCTGCGGGGCCGCAGCGAGAGAAGCGGCGGGGCCGCGAAGTCGAGCGGCGGGGCCGCTGAGTAGGGCGGCGGGGCCGCAGTGAGAGGCGGCGGGGCCGCAGCGAGAGAGGCGGCGGGGCCGCGAAGACGGGCGGCGGGGCCGCTGAGACGGGTGGCGGGGCCGCAGTGAGTGGCGGCGGGGCCGCAGCGAGAGATGGCGGCGGGGCCGCGAAGATGGGCGGCGGGGCCGCAACGAGAGAGGCGGCGGGGCCGCAGAAAAGGGCGGCGACGGGCCGGAGGCGGCGCGAAGCCGCAGGTAAGGGCGGCGACGGGCCGGGGCGGCTCGAAGCCGCAGGTAGAGGCGGCGCGAAGCCGCGGGAAGGGCGGCGACGGGCCTGGGCGGCGCGAAGCCGCAGGTAGGGGCGGCGCGAAGCCGCCGGTGAGGGCGGCGCAAAGCCGCGGGTAAGGGCGGCGACGGGCCGGGAAAAGGGCGGCGCGCCGCAGCCGCTAGGGCGGCTCGACGCGACCGTAAGGGCGGCGCGACGGGCCGCTAGGTGCGACTCGACGGGCCGCTAAAAAAAAGGCAGGCGCGACTCGAGGCGCGCTTCGGTGGGCCCAAGGAACAGTCCCTAGGAGGGGACCTGCTCTGATTCCATGTGATAATGAGAACGAGAATGAATGAACTATGGAATGATGTGAGTACAAATATGAAACCCTAATTGGTTGTACCCCCTATGGGATACCCCACTATAGCCTACACAACAGCATAAGCTACAATGTTCTGTTAGCCCCCTCCTCCATTCCCTGTTGCTTGTCCCCACCGCTCCTCAACCAGTCTGCTCATGCTACCACTCCTTGTCCCTACTCCTCACACCATCTGTGCTAACCCTCCCCTTTGCTGCTATCCCCGAATTCTGCAGGTAATGGTGTTTGTTTTTGCCGGCCTGCTTCGCCAGCCCCAGATGGATGCAGTTCGTGCCTATCTTGGATGGTACCTCCTGTGCTCCCAGCCACACGGGCACACTGAGCGGTCCCTCCGGGAACTGAAGAAGATGACGTCCCAGTACTAATACCATGCATGTAAACCCCTGTGCATGGGATGGATGCTTGGCTACTGTAAATGTGCTCTTGTAGTAGGCAATCTGGTGAGGATGTTGTTGCTAAACTTTTATAGGAAAGAATCTAGAATAGGAAAGTCATATGAATAAGTAGACTCTGATGTGTTTGCACGTGTTGTCATTCCCCACTCCCATCAGGCTGGTTGAGCAGTTGCAGGCTGCCTTTCCAAAGTAGCCATCCTCTTGGTGCCTTGTGAAAACCCATCTCATGTCGCATTACGTCGACTCCATTCGTCGAGCGGGTCATGTGACCGAATTCAGCACCAACATGTTTGAGCACTTGCACGGACCGTTGGTAAAGAGGATCTACCGTCGGTCCAACAAGCGCAATGTAGATGGGCAGATCATGAATTTCCATGCTAGGCGCAATCCGGATGTGGTGCCGGTGGACGATCCTGCTGGCCGGGACACAGCCATGCGGTAGGTAAACATGTTTAGTACTTGAATTGCATGGATATGAATGCAGAATGTAATAAAATCCTTATCATATGTTGGCAGGCAATTGAGACCAACACACGGACTCTTATTAAGGAGTCATACTTCCTCCCTGTGGAGTTACCAGAAGAACCTGTCGAACATTAATCACATAGCATGTTTAGGCTGTAGTGGGGTAGACACTATGGGGTACAGTCTCTTAGGGTTTCATATTTGTACCCAACACATTTTCTATTCGATCATTCATTCTTCAATTCTCACATGGTACAGAGCGGGTTCCCTACTGGGACCGTTCCTTCCTAAGGGCCCACCGTTAAAAGTTCTTTTTACCTACCTGCGCGAAGCGCGTTTTTCGCTCTGCCCTAGCATTTTTTTTTCGCGGCCCCCTAGTGGCCTTTTCTGCCCTACGCGGCCCCCTTTGCGGCCCGTTAGTGCCCCCCCCCTTTTGCGGCCTTGTCAGGCCCCGTTGCGACCCCGCCCCGTCGCCCGCAGTCGCCCAGTCGCGGCCCCATCGCGGCGCGACCCCGCCCTGCCCCGTCGCTCATTGCGACCGTGTCGCGGCCCAGCCCCGACCCTGCCCCGGCCCCGTCGCGGCCTCGTTTCGGACCTGCCCCGGCTCCGACCCTGTCCCGACCCTGCCCCGGCCCCGTCGCGGCCCCGTCCCGGACCTGTCCCGGCCCTGCCCCGGCCCCGTCGCGGCCCCGTCCCGGACCTGCCCCGGCCCCGACCCTGTCCCGGCCCTGCCTCGGCCCCGTCGCGGCCCCGTCCCGGACCTACCCCGGGCCCGACCCTGTCCCGGCCCTGCCTCGGCCCCGTCGTGGCCCCGTACCGGACCTACCCCGGCCCCGACCCTGCCCCGGCCCCGACCTTGTCCGGGCCCCGGCCCCGACCCTACCCTGGCCCCGTTGCGGCCCCGTCCCGGACCTGCCCCGGCCCCGATCCTGTCCCGGCCCTGTCCCGGACCTGCCCCGGCCCTTCCCCGACCCTGTCGCTGCTCTGTCCCGGCCCTGCTCCGAACCTGCCCCGGCCCTGTACCGGACCTGTAGCAGCCCTGCCCCGGCCCTCCCTCGGCCCTGCCCCGGCCTCGCCCCTGGTAAGAGCATCGCCGGGCCGAGCCGCGCTGCCGAGTCGCGCCGCTCTGCCGAGCCGCCCTGCCGAGCCGCGCTGCCCTGCCTAGCAGCATCGCTTAGCCTAGTTGCACTGCTACTGCTGCTAGTCTGCTGCTGCTCCTGTCATGGCGAGTCCCAGTGTTCTTAACTTTGATGCTGAGGGTCGAGCGGTTGACTTCGATGTCTGGCTAGATGATCTGCAGCTTTTCCTCCAGTGCGATAGCAAGGATGGTCTCTCACTGTTCGATCTCACGTCTGGCGCCTCTACTGCCCCTGCTGCTGATGTTGACAGTGCTGTTCGCTCGCAGTGGCTCACGCGCGATGCTGCTGCCCGCCTTGCTGTGCGTAGTCACTTACCGTCTACTGAGCGCGCGCACTTTAGTCAGTACAAGAGTGCTAAGACTCTGTACGACGCTGTTGCTGCACGCTACTCTTCCCCTGCCACTGCTGCACTTAGTCGCCTCATGCTACCGTACCTGTTCCCTGACCTCGCCGCTTTTGCCACAGTCACTGACCTCATTACGCATCTTCGCACTAGTGACACCCGCTACCGCGCTGCGCTTCCTGCTGAGTTCTGCGCCAAGAACCCCCCTCCCATGTACATCACCCTCTACTACCTAGTCACCCGACTCCCTGACACCCTTCGCTCGGTCAGGGACCACTTCCTCTCTCTTTGCCCTACCACACTCACCGTTGACCTCCTCGAGGAGCGTCTCCTTGCAGCAGAGACTAGTATTACCGCTGTAGGAGCCTCTCGTGGTGACCCCCGTACCCCTTTCTTTGAGGGGTGCTCCCCTGTTCCTCTTTTGCCCTCCGTTGCCTCTGCTGCTGCTGTCGACCTTGTTGGCACCGAGTCGGTCAGCGCTGCGTCTGCTTCTAGCGAGAGGCGCCGCAACGGCAAGGGCAAGCGGGGCAAGGGCGCTGGAGGAGGTGGCGGGGGAGGTGGTAGTGGCGGTGGAGGCGGAGGAGGGGGTGGGGGTGGGGGCGGAGGTAGAGGTGGGGGCGTCGGTGGCAGCAGTGGCGGTGGAGGCAGCGGTGGCGGTGGCGGCTGGGGTGGAGGCGGCGGAGGCGGCGGCGGTGGAGCTGGTCGAGGCGTAGCTGTGCAGCGCGGACCTAGCACCAGTCGCGCTCTCGTGAGACCCTGTCGCCACAGCAGCTTCGTGAGTGGTACGCAGGGCATCAGGGGTCTGGGGGTGTTGGTCTCTGTACCTACGTTCTGCGCACCGGCGACCGCACTGGAGAGCAGTGTGGCGGCCTGCACGCCACCCGGCACTGCTTCGGTCGTCTGACTGACGCCTGGCGTTCCCAGTTCCCTGACGCCACTGAGATCCCTCACTGGGGTGATCTGCTCAAGTCGGATGTAGCTATTTTTGGTATTGACTTTGATGCTATCCTTGCTGCCATGTATGCTGTGTCTATAAGTGCTGAGGGTGACTGCTACGTGTGTGTTCCGCCTGACCCGGGCATTGAGGCTGCTGCTCTAGGTGCTAGTGAGTCTGCTGCTCTAGGTGCTAGTGAGTCTGCTGCTCCAGGTGCTCGTGAGTCTGCTGCTCCAGGTACCCGTGCGTCTGCTCTCTCAGGTACTGCGTCGGCTCAGGTTTTGCACACCTTCACCCTCGACTCGGGTGCTTCCCGTTCCTTCTTTCGAGACCGCACCACCCTTACGCCGCTCAGTCGGCCGGTTGCGGTCTCCTTGGCAGACCCCTCTGGGGGTCCTGTCCTTGCGGCTACTCCACTGTCCTCCCGAGTCCGGCGGCCCTGTCAGGCTCCCTGTCCGGTCTCTACCTCCCCTCGTTCGCTACGAACTTGGTGAGTGGTGCTGACCTTCAGGATGCCGGGGTTGACCAGTTCACTCCTGCGAGTCAGCGAGTGACCCACTGCACGTGTGCTCGGACGGGCCACCACTTGGCCACGTTTACCCGCCGACCGGGGTCCAGTCTGTACACACTGACCACTGAGTCTCCACCGGTTGCTGCGTCTGGTCAGGTAGCTGCGTCGAGTCAGGTATTTGCTGCAGCGTCTCGGTCAGGTCCTGAGTCTGCCCCCTGCTCGTGTCTGTTGGTGCAACCCTACGGTTTGCACTCGGCTTGTTGTCCGTGTGCGTGAATGTGTGTGTGTATGGAATGGTATGAGGGCATGGGATAATATATATTTCATGCTTATAATTGTGTGTGAATGTTGAGTCATGATGTCGAGTGTGTGTGTCGAGTCAATAGCGAGTTATCGCTAGACGCGTGTTACGCGGTCGTTTGTGTCTCGCGCGCGGTTTCTATTTTGTCGTACGCGGTTTCTATTTTGTCCTGTGTCGAACGTTCGGCGTGTCGCAGGTGTGTGCAGCAGACCCATCAAGAACTCAAGGATGAGTTTGTGATGAAGAGCCCGAGCCTTGGTGTCAAGCCTCAAGTGATTTCGAAGCTCGCCAAAAGGGTACACCTCAAGATATTGAAGATAGTTACATTACTTTGTGTAGTGTAACATTTCACTTGGTGTAGGCCCTAGTGAAGGGTAGTTTCGAGACCCTTCGTGGTTGGGGACAGTGTGGCACTGTTCCACATCACTGTACCTCGGCTCTTGGGGTTTGTAGGAGCTGGGAGTCATTCCCAACTCGTAACTCTTCCTATCTTGTGTTCTAAGACTATAGTGGCTGCCATAGTACCGTTCGTTCAAACCGACGCTGTGTCGTCAATTCTTTATCAAATCGTGCAATCTAAATTGATAATTGTAGACGACGTGAAGACGCTCCAGATCCAATTTGAATCAAGTCATTTGCAGCTGTGAGCAGAACGGTATCAACGTTTGAAGCCGCTGTGCAGAAATCCGTCTGTGCTCTCTATCTTTCGTTTTAGGCACATTCAAGCCTATTGTGACTATAACAAGTGGTATCAGAGCCCCTTGGAGCAGTTTCGACAATGTCTGGACCTGAGGAAAGGGGTGACAGAGGTGCTGGTGGCAGTGGAGAAGCTCAAGCTCAAGGCCAACCCCGTGATTCAGCCATGGCGCCCATGCAACCAAGTCTTGGCCCACCTAGGGATGAGCCTAGGGTGTTTGGGCTTGACAAGTTCAACGGTGACAACTTTGCTGAATGGTCCTTCAAGATGGAGAACATCTTTGACCACTATGACCTGCTGGAGGTGATGGAAGGAACGGAGAAGCGCCCCGAGAACGACCCGGAGAAGAGCCCGTGGGTGCGGAAGAGCGCACAAGGCTATCTCTTACTTGGGCAAGCGTTGGGGAGCAGTCAGATCCGTCACATCAAGCCATTCCAGCGTGAACCAGAGAAAGGACCAAAGGCATGGGCTGCTCTCAAGGGTGTACATGCTCCTGCAACAGCGGCGGTAGCGGTGGTGTTGGAACGGCAAATGGCGGCACTACGAATTGAAGAAAACGAAGCGGTTGAAGAAGGGGTGCAGAAATTCTTCGACTTGTTGACGCGGCTTGAGGGAGCTGATTTGAACTACAGTGAGCTCCAAAAGAAGACCAAGTTGCTGGCCTTACTCCCAGAGTCATGGTCCTCGCTCATCATCAACCTTAATCGCGACTTGCCCCGCCTCTCGCTTGAAGACGTGAAGCGAGCTATCCTTCAAGAGGATTTCCGCCGCCGTGAGTTGGCGAGTGCGGATGGCGCTGGGGCAGCGAGCATCGGCCGTGGATATGGTCGAGGAAGAGGCAGAGGACGAGGGGGAGGAAGGTTTGGTGGCAGCAACTTCGGCGGAGGCCGCAGGAGTGGCGGTTACGGCAGCGACGACAAGAGCTACGGACGCGGTCGTGGCCGATTCGACGGCGAGTGTCACTATTGCCACAAGAGCGGACACATGTGGCGCGACTGCTACAAACTCCCTGATGGTTGGATCCCTGCTCAAGGCCAAGAGGGTAGAGGAGCAGGAGGAGGGAGAGGACGAGGCCGTGGAGGCCGTGGCGGTCGCGGTGGCGGAGCTGCAAACATGAAGAGCGGAGACAACGACAAGGACCCGAGCGACGATCGATACCCGGGTCTATTCTACTTCGTGTCGACGCAAGTACCGGCTGGTCCAGAGAAGGATGAAGGCTTTGAGGAGCCAGCAGCTGTGGGGAAGGTGACCCTACACCCCCTGGACTATTGGGTGATTGATAGTGGCGCTACCTATAGCATGACACCTCGCCCGGACTTGCTCACCGAACTCGAGCCGTCACCGGTGAAGCATGTCACATCGGCTTTGGGGCAGCGAGCAGAGGTGAAAGGCATGGGCAAGGCCATGTTCAAGGGTGCTGATGGGAAGATGGTGGGCCTCAAGAACGTGCTTTGGGTGCCCAGCCTTGCTGCAAACCTGATTTCCGTGCGGCGGTTGGCAAAGGCCGGCATGGACACGAACTCGAAGGGAGCCAAGACCTACACCGCAAGGCTTGGCGATCGAATTCTTTGGGACCTTCATGAGGACAGGGATGTCTACAACGAGATGTGGCAGATCCCAGTGGTCCCTATGCCTAAGGAGAGGCAAGTGGCAGCAAGCATCAGCACCAAGGATGGAGCGGTCGGTAGCGACGATGGCGCGAACGGTCGCGCTAAGGAGAATGAGCTCAAGAAGAGCAAACCTGGAGGGACCAGCAAGTTCAGTGAACCTAAGGAGAGTGGTGCAGCAACCAAGGAGCAGCAAAAGGGTGAGGAGAACCCAGAGGCAGCAGCGGAGGAGGACTACGGAGAGAGTATGTGGGGCGCTATTGCGAGCGCGGCATTCTCCAGTCCAACTTCGGCTACGGGGGAGTGTGATTGGCTCACCTTGCATCGGCGCATGGGGCATGTGGCCCTGCCCATCTTGCAGCAGCTAGTGAAGAATGAGATGGTTGCTGGCATACGTGTGAAGGGGGAGCCCGATGAGGTGCTTGGCTGCCCGACGTGCATTCAAGCCAAGTTCACCCGGTTTCCGTTCCCTAGTTCGGAGGCAACGGCAAAGGCACCGCTTGATGAGGTGGTGATGGACGTGGTGGGCCCCCTGAAGCTTGGAGCTGCTGGAGCTGAGTATTTTCTCACCATTGTCGACGTCTACACCCGCATGACTTGGGTGTACGTGCTGGCCAAGAAGAGCGACGTGGCTGAAACGTTGAAGACGGATTGGTTCCCGATGGTGGAGCGGCAACAAGACCGTCTAGTCAAGTCAATCCGCACCGATCGAGGGGGAGAGTTCCTGAGCAAGGAGTTTGGGTTGTGGCTGAAGAAGAATGGTATTCGGCACTCCCTCACCATGCCATACTCCCCTGCAATGAACGGCATCGCCGAGCGAGCGAACCGCACAATCACGGAGGCGGCACGCGGGTTGCTCATTGAAGCCGGGCTACCCGACTATTTCTGGCCTGATGCGGTGCGGAGCGCGTGTGTGGCCAAGAACAGAGCCTTGACTCATGTGGGAGCAGACAAATGGGTGCCCTATGTGGAGTGGCTAGGAAGGAAGCCAAAGGTGGATATGCTTCGGGTGTTCGGGTGCATGTGCATGGCGCTCGTGCCTAAGCATCTTCGGCACAACAAGCTTGGTGCCAAGGCGGTGTGGGCCGTGCACTTGGGCATGGCTCAAAACAGCAAGGGATGGCTTCTTTGGGACCCATTCACCAAGAAGTTCTTGGTGAGCAGGGACTGCAAGTTCATGGAGAACTTCATGTACAAGGATTGGAAGGCGGAGAATGAGGCGAAGATAGGCGTGCGGTTTGGGGAGGTGAAGAGTTCCGGTTTGGAGCATGTGGAGCCGCCTTTGGAGCTGAGCAGCGGCAGCACAACCACAAGGCAATCCTCCCTTGTGAATGGGGGAGAGGAGGCCAATGATGCAGAGGAAGAAGAGGAGGAGGTGCAGCAAGTGAGCGAGCGTGCACCGTCACTCCCTTCCCGTACTACGAGTGCTCCACGGATTCGAGCCACACCGCAGCAACGCCAAGGCCTTCAAGTCCCTGCAGCTGAGGAGGAAGGAAGGGGGAAGAGGAGAGTTCAACCCCCTAATAGGCTGACCTATGATGCGCCGGGAAAGCAGGGCAAGACAGCCCTGGCCGGAGCGGCAATGATGGTCGGAGACGACGAGGAGAGTGACTACGAGGAGTGTGCCTTCGCGTTCTTCTCTCCGGTGGAGATGCCGGGAGAACCAGCAACTCTCAAGGAGGCTTTGGAGAGTAGTGATGCTGAGGAGTGGAAGAAGGCCATGGAGAGTGAGCTGAAGAGCATCGAGGAGAATGACACGTTTGAATTGGTGGAGCTACCGGAGGGGCGTACGGCGATAACGTCCAAGTGGCTCTTCAAAATCAAGTCGGATGCCGACGGCAAGATCGAGCGCTACAAGTCTAGGCTTGTAGCCAAGGGGTACCAGCAGAAGGAGAAGGTGGACTTCAAGGAGCTGTTTGCCCCTGTGGTGAAGCCGACGACGCTGCGAACCCTATTCGCGGGAGCCGCCATCAAAGGATAGGTAGTAAAGCAAATGGACATCGTAACGGCATTCCTTAACGGCATCCTTGAGGAGGAGATTTTTATGGCGCAGCCAGAGGGGTTTGATGATGGTAGTGGCAGAGTGTGGAAGCTGAAGAAGGCCCTCTATGGGCTGAAGCAGGCCCCTAGGCAATGGTACATGAAGCTGCGCGAAGTGTTGGAGGGAATCGGCTTCACTCCCTCAACGGCCGATCACTCCTTGTTCATGCTTGGCGAGGGGGAGCAGAGGAGTTTCATGATGGTTTATGTGGATGACATCCTCATTTTCTCACCCTCTTCTGACCTTGTGAAGGAGGTGATGCTGAAGCTTCAAGACAAGTTCAAGTGCAAGGCCCTTGGTGACGTGAGCTTCTACCTTGGGCTCCACATCGAACGAGATGTGGAGAAGCGGTGCATGCGGGTGCATCAACGAAAGTACCTGGAGGCATTGGCTGCCAACTTTGGGCAGAGTGAAGGCCATGTGGCTACACCCTTTCCCTCTGGGTTCAAGTGTGTGAAGGGACCAGAGGAGGAGAGCGTTGGTGAAGAGGAGAGGCACCGATTTCACTCGTTGGTGGGCAGCCTCATGTATGCGGCGGTAAACACCCGACCGGACGTCGCGTTTGCTACCGGGCAGCTGGCTAGGGTTGTGCAATGCCCTAATGAGGAGCAGGTAGCAGCTGGAATGAGGGTGGCCAAGTATCTTGGCCAAACACCGACCGTTGGGCTGCAATACTCGGCGGCGGCACAAAGGCGCCAAAAGGGCGCGGATGGTGTTGAACCCGGGCGTTTGCTCCTCACCGCCTACTCGGATGCTTCATATGCATCAGAACCAGAGGACATGACAAGTGTGGGAGGCTTCATATGCTGTGTTGGTGGAGGCCCAACTGCTTGGGAGAGCAAGAAGCAGGTTGACCAAGCTTTGAGCTCGGTGGAGTCCGAGTACATGGCACTCTTCCGTGCCGTACGGGAGATTGTGTGGCAGCGGCGTTTGTTGGCTGAATTGGGGGAGGAGCAGCAAGGACCTACCCCACTGTACTGTGACAGCCAGGGTGCCATTGCTCTTGCTAAGAACCCTGTGTTACATGGACTCACGACGCACATGAGGGTGAAGTGGCATTGGACGAGGAGCATGGTAACCGCGGGTGAAGTTGAGTTGCGCTACGTGAAGACCACGGGGCAGCCGGCTGACATGATGACCAAGAGGCTGGTGGAGCAGCAGCATTGGAAGTGTTGCAAGCTGGCTGGGATGGCTCTGAACTGAGAGAGCAACATATCCTAAGGCCAACAATCCGAGGGGGAGTTTGTTGGTGCAACCCTACGGTTTGCACTCGGCTTGTTGTCCGTGTGCGTGAATGTGTGTGTGTATGGAATGGTATGAGGGCATGGGATAATATATATTTCATGCTTATAATTGTGTGTGAATGTTGAGTCATGATGTCGAGTGTGTGTGTCGAGTCAATAGCGAGTTATCGCTAGACGCATGTTACGCGGTCGTTTGTGTCTCGCGCGCGGTTTCTATTTTGTCGTGCGCGGTTTCTATTTTGTCCTGTGTCGAACGTTCGGCGTGTCGCAGGTGTGTGCAGCAGACCCATCAAGAACTCAAGGATGAGTTTGTGATGAAGAGCCCGAGCCTTGGTGTCAAGCCTCAAGTGATTTCGAAGCTCGCCAAAAGGGTACACCTCAAGATATTGAAGATAGTTACATTACTTTGTGTAGTGTAACATTTCACTTGGTGTAGGCCCTAGTGAAGGGTAGTTTCGAGACCCTTCGTGGTTGGGGACAGTGTGGCACTGTTCCACATCACTGTACCTCGGCTCTTGGGGTTTGTAGGAGCTGGGAGTCATTCCCAACTCGTAACTCTTCCTATCTTGTGTTCTAAGACTATAGTGGCTGCCATAGTACCGTTCGTTCAAACCGACGCTGTGTCGTCAATTCTTTATCAAATCGTGCAATCTAAATTGATAATTGTAGATGACGTGAAGACGCTCCAGATCCAATTTGAATCAAGTCATTTGCAGCTGTGAGCAGAACGCTATCAACGTTTGAAGCCGCTGTGCAGAAATCCGTCTGTGCTCTCTATCTTTCGTTTTAGGCACATTCAAGCCTATTGTGACTATAACAGTGTCGCCTCCTGTCCCACCAGACCCTACTCTGGCACCACCGCCTTGGTCACCCCTCCTTGCCACGCCTCAGAGGCATGGCCTCCCGTGTCCTTGTCTCTGGTCTCCCCCGGTCTCTCCCTCCCCTTCCCCCGGGGCCTGCCCCTACCTGCGTTCCCTGCGTCGAGGGGCGGCAGCGCGCCGCTCCTCACTCCTCCGAGTTTCCCCTGACAGAGGCTCCACTGCAGACTCTTCACATGGACGTGTGGGGCCCAGCCTGCGTCCGTGGACAGGGTCACGAGCGTTACTTCCTCCTGGTCGTTGACGACTACTCGCGTTACACCACAGTCTTCCCCTTGCGCAGCAAGGGTGAGGTCACTGAGGTGTTGATCGACTAGATCCACGTTGCTCGTCTCCAGCTCAGAGAGCGTTTCGGCTCGGACTTTCCTATTCTGCGTCTGCACTCCGACAGAGGTGGAGAGTTTTCCTCCGACCTTCTGCGAGCCTTCTGTTGTGCGGAGGGCATCCGCCAGACGTTCACGCTTCTGGCCTCTCCACAGCAAAATGGGATTGCTGAGCGCCGCATTGGCATGGTCATGGACGTCGCTCGTACGTCCATGATCCATGCGGCTGCTCCCCATTTTCTGTGGCCGTTCGCGGTTCAGTACGTGGCGCATCAGATCAACCTTCAGCCCCGGGTCTCCATTCCGGAGACCTCCCCTACTCTGCGGTGGACGGGGAAGGTTGGCGATGCGTCTGCGTTCCGTGTCTGGGGATCTCGAGCTTTCGTCCGTGACTTGTCTGCGGACAAGCTGTCCTCCCGTGCTGTTCCTTGCGTCTTCCTCGGTTTCCCCCCTGACGCGCCTGGTTGGCAGTTTTACCACCCCACCTCGCGTCGTGTTCTGTCCTCCCAGGACGTCACGTTTGACGAGTCGGTTCCGTACTACCGTCTCTTCCCCTACCGCGCTGCCCCCCTCCCCCCCCCGCCGCTCTTCCTCATGCCCGTTCCCCCCCCGGTAGACCCCTCCCCCCTCAGGGTCCTGCCCCCTCGGGTGTGTCCCAGGTAGATGCAGTCGAGCCTGTCGAGGTAGCTGTTGACTCTGGTACTTCTGGGGGTACTGAGCCAGAGTGTGCGGAGCCTGGGGGTGCTGGGTTTGGGGGTGCTGAGCCTGAGCGTGCGGAGCCTGGGGGTGCTGGGTCTGGGGGTGCTGAGCCTGAGCGTGCGGAGCCTTTGGGTGCTGGGTCTGGGGTTGCTGAGCCTGGGGCTGCTGAGAGTGGGGGTGCAGAGCCTGCCGGTGCCGGACCTGGAGGTCCTTCGGGTGCTTTGTCCCGGCGGGAGCTACCCTCTCCACAGGAGCTGCGCGAGTGGTTTGCTCGACGCTGGAGCCGTGCTGCTGGAGCTGGTGGTGCTGCCGGTGCTGGAGGTTCTACTGCTGCCGGGGGTGCTGGCGCCACGGGTCCTGGAGGTGCTCGTACTGGAGGTACTGGAGCTGCTGAATGTGGTGGTGCTACTGGTGCTGGAGCTACTGGTGGAGCTGGAGCTGGCTGTGCTGCTGGAGTAGGTGCTACTAGAGGTACTGGAGCCGGAGCTGCTGAGTCTTCCGGTGGTCCTGCTGGAGCTGGAGCTGCTGTAGGTACTGGAGCTGGAGGTGCTGCTGGAGCCGGTGCTCCTGTGGGTGTTGCAGTTGGTGCTGCTGGAGCTGCTGGTGGTGCTCCTGGTGCTGGTGGTGCTGCTGGAGTTGGAGCTGACGCTGGGGGTGCTGGTGCTGTCTCTGCTGGTTCTGGAGGCGCTGCGCGGCCGCGGCCATACTTCGTTCCGCTCCTTTAGCAGGTTCTTGGTCTTCCGCCTTCTCCTGGTCCTGCTCCTTCCTTAGCGTGTCCACCGCCTGTCCAGTCCGAGTCACAGTTACAGCTGGCCTCCCCTCTTCCTGCTCCTTCTCCCTACGCTGGTCCTACTGGAGGTCTTGCTGAGCGTCGTGAGCCTGAGTTGCGTCCAGCGTCGCCTGTTCGTACTGCTCGCACTAGTCGTCGAATCCTCGTCAGCGTCCTCCTGCGGTCCCGGGCACGCATCAGATGGCACTGCGTCCTTCCACTGCGTCACAGCGTGTCCCTTTGCCGTCTCCTCCAGCGTCCTCTCTTCCTGCTCTTGCTGACCCGAAGTCTGACTCCCTTCATGCTGCCAGTCCTACTGTCACGCGTTTCCTAGCCACTGTTGTCACTGACCCTTCCTTTGAGTCCACTGCTGCGTCTGCCTTAGTTGCCGAGCTTGTCGACTTCGCTGTTCAGTATCGTCTAGACTACGCCACTAGTCTTGTTGCTGAGTCTGCGTCTGTCTGTCCTCCGTCCGTCGGGGGTGAGTGTGCTCTTAGCACGGACGTCCTTGAGGACAGACAGGAGGAGTTCCAGTGTTTTGCTGCTGCTTTACCTCATCTCGTGTCCACGCTGCTTGCCCTGAGGGAGACCCGGATGCACCAGACATCCCAACCCCGCGCTCTTACGCAGAGGCGATAGAGGGTCCCTACTCCTCTCAGTGGCAGGCAGCCATGGATGCAGAGATGGCTTCCTGGAAGTCCACAGGCACCTACGTCGACGAGGTTCCCCCACCTGGGGCGAACATCGTCAGTGGCATGTGGATTTTCAGGGTGAAGCGGCCGCCGAGTTCTCCGCCTGTCTTCAAGGCGCGTTACGTGGCTCGAGGCTTCAGTCAGCGGCAGGGAGTTGACTACTTTCAGACCTTCTCCCTGACCCCGAAGATGACCACTCTTTGGGTTCTGCTGCACGTCGCTGCTGAGCGTGACTACGAGCTTCACTCCCTTGACTTCAGCACTGCTTTCCTACAGGGCAGCCTGCACGAGGAGATCTGGCTGCGCCGCCCACCTGGCTTCACTGGGTCGTTTCCTGCAGGTACCCAGTGGAGCCTCCGGCGGCCAGTCTACGGTCTTCGCCAGGCGCCCCGTGAGTGGCACGACACACTGAGGACTACGCTTGCGGCTCTTGGGTTTGCTCCTTCCACTGCTGACCCGTCGCTGTTTCTTCGCATCGACACTTTGCTGCCGCCGTTCTACATCCTCGTGTACGTCGACGACTTGGTCTTTGCTACGGCTGACACTGCTGGACTCGCCCACGTGAAGTCCGAGCTGCAGAAGAGACACACGTGCACAGACCTGGGTGAACTGCGCAGCTATCTTGGCTTGCAGATCACTCGGGACAGAGCACGGCGCACCATTACCCTGACTCAGTCACACATGGTGCAGGAGGTCCTTCAGCGCTTCCACTTCACGTACTCCTCGCCTCAGGCCACTCCTCTGTCTACTCGCCACTCGCTCTCAGCTCTGCCTTCGGATGAGTCCGTAGAGCCGAGTGGCCCGTACCCAGAGCTTGTTGGCTGCCTCATGTACCTGATGACCTGCACTCGACCTGACCTGGCATACCCTCTTAGCATCTTGGCACGCTATGTTGCTCCTGGGAGACACCGACCAGAGCACATGGCTGCAGCGAAGAGGGTGTTGCGCTACTTGTGCAGTACGTCAGGCATGGGGCTAGTGCTTGGAGGGCGGAGTCCAGTGGTCCTTACTGGTCACGCAGACGCATCTTGGGTTGACGACCTGGCTACACAGCGGTCGTCATAGGGTTACACCTTCAGCCTTGGTTCCGGCTCTGTTTCGTGGCAGTCTACTCGCTCGTCTTCTGTTCTCAGCTCCAGCTGTGAGGCTGAGATCTACGCAGGGGCCATGGCTGCACAGGAGTTACGCTGACTCACCTACCTACTGGCTGGCCTCGGTGAGCCGCCTCGTTCTCCTCCGGTTCTGTACGTAGACAACAAGGCCATGCTGGCCTTATGTCGGGAGCACAGACTGGAGCACAGAACGAAGCACATTGCTCTTCGCTACTTCCTTGCTCGTGAGCTGCAGCAGTGTGGTCAGCTGCGTCTTGCTTACGTGGCCTCCCAGGCCAACACTGCTGATATCTTCACCAAGGCACTTCAGCCTTGTGATCATCAGCGCTTCTGTACTGTGCTAGGTCTTGTGCCTACTTTGCCTCACTTGCTTACCTCTTGACTTGCACTGTGATCTATATATACCTGCACTTGCTTGTTTACCTTTTATATATAATCCTGCATGTGAACTGGCCTTGTGGCCTTTGAACCTGTGCTCGGAATGTGTGGTGACGTTGTGATCCACCCTGAGCTTGCTTTGTTTTGCTTTGCTTGACTGGTCTTGTGACCCCTTGCTCTCCCCCACTTTGCCTATGGGGGTGTGTCGAACATTAATCACATAGCCTATTTTGGCTGTAGTGGGGTAGACACTATGGGGTACAGTCTCTTAGGGTTTCATATTTGTACCCAACACATTTTCTATTCGATCATTCATTCTTCAATTCTCACAGAACCCACCTCCACCAACTGGTTTGCAAGGAAGTGGGCCAAGCAACACCCTGGTGCCCAAGCTGCCCTCAAGGATGCGTTAATACGTTATGCCGGATGCGTCACTAAGATTCGAGTAAGTACTTGAATGTTTGTGCAATCAACCATCATTTGACTGGCCAGTATTAGTGATGACTACCATCAATTGTTATGCAGGCCCATGCATCGCTGGCAATCCCTGCAGCAGACGACGCCAGCTTCTCAAGAGTTTCTCACTTTGTTCGAGCAACTCCTGACTATTTTGAGAGGCCATGGTACTCGGATGTTGTAGTGGAGGGTGTAAGGTATGGTCGGAGAGAGGAGTGGTATGCAAGGTTGCTTCTGTTGTTCCATACAAAAATACGTGGAGAGAGGGAGGAGCTGGAGTACATTAGATATTGGAATGCAAGCGGAGAGGATGCTGCAACACGATGCCTTCGCTCAAGTGGACGACAGGAATGTATGCGTACTCCGTGATTCCGATTGAAGCGCTACTCCGCCACGTCCATGTGGTGAAAACATTCCATCTCGACAGTACCTATCTCCTTAATAAGTATCAAATGTGATGCATGTATCTTGTAATAAAATGGCCAGCATATTTTCCAGCAGTCACATTCTACAGAAGTCAAAGCTAAGAAAACCAATTACAAATTTACAACCAATTTGGCACGCTCCAAATAAACGACAATGTACCGGAGTCGCGAATTCGATTTCGACTCCAACAAACAAACGCGTTCCGATTTCATCTCGTGATTGGTCGCATTTTTGTTTCGGAAATTCGCCAACCAAAACACCTGAACTGTACCCCCCTTCGAACCCCTTCAAAAACCAAGGTTTTTTGTGATGGGGCGCGGATGGTGTTGAAGCCGGGCGTTTGTTCCTAACCGCATTCTCGGATGCTTCTTATGAATCGGAACCAGAGGACATGACAAGTGTTGGAGGGTTCATTTGATGTGTTGGTGGAGGCCCAACTGCTTGGGAGATTAAGAAGCAGGTGGATCAAGCATTGAGCTCGGTGGAGTTTGAGTACATGGCACTCTTCCGTGCCGTATGGGAGATTGTGTGGCAGCGGCGTTTGTTGGCTGAATTGGGGGAGGAGCAGCAAGGACCTACCCCACTCTACTGTGACAGCCAGGGTGCCATTGCTCTTGTTAAGAACCCTGTGTTGCATGGCCTCACGAAGCACATGAGGGTGAAGTGGCATTGGACGAGGAGCATGGTGGCCGCAGGTGAAGTTGAGTTGCGCTACGTGAAGATGACGGGGCAGCCAGCTGACATGATGACCAAGCGGCTGGTAGAGCAGCAGCACTGGAAGTGTTGCAAGCTGGGTGGGATGGCTCTGAAATGAGAGAGCAAGATCCTAAGACCAACAATCCGAGGGGAAGTTTGTTGGTGCAACCCTATGGTTTGCATTCGGCTTGTTGTCCGTGTGCGTGCATGAGTGTGGGCATGGAATGGTATGAGGGCATGAGATAATATATATTTCATGCTTACAATAGTGTGTGAATGATGAGGCATGATTCTGAATGTGTGTGTCGAGTCAATAGCGAGTTATCGCTAGTCGTGTGTCTCGTCGTCGTTTGCGTGCCGTGTGCGTTTTTTCTATTTTGTCGTGTTTGGATGTTCGGCGTGTCGCAGGTGTGCGCAGCAGACTTTCAAGAACTCAAGGAAGAATTTATCTTGAAGAACCAGAGCCTTGGTTCCAAGATTCATGTGATTTCGAAGCTCTCCAAAAGGGTAAACTTCAAGAAAGAGAGAATAGCTGTGTACTCCTGAGCCTCATGACGTCTCTTCACATCCTCTAGCTGTGCCTCTAGGGTGTCTACTACGCCAGTGTCACCTACAACAGCCATGGTGACGCTCGCATAGCTTCCGGCCTACGAACACAATAGGTAAGTGACAACTACGTCGACCAGACTAAAGGTAATTCGTGTGCTGTCCACGCTCACCGCACCATGCGGAGATAACTCAATCAACAGGAGCTAGACTACGGGCTAGACATGGGGCTAGAGTGATCTCTACGTTCGTTCCTTTAGCCGTTTCCTTGTGCGCACACTACTTGCTAGTTCACGGGGAGAATTGGCAAGGGTTTCACTAGGAAACGTTGAGAACAATGGTAACAACAACATTGGCAACATTGACTACATCAGAGCTAGCAAGCATCCTGGTCGACCTCCACCGCAGCACGGTCGACCGCGATCCAGCGTTGCAAAGCCCCCACTGCATTAGCGCTGCAAAGTAGCGGCTTGCCAACGTTGCAAGTCCACAGTGTGCCAATGCTGCAGCAAGTCAGCTGCACAGCATTGCACCCACATGACAACGATGCACTAGCTTCGCAGGTGCATGCAGCCGGTTGGTGCTCCAAACCTTGTCACAAGCACAACGCGGATGCCTGGCAGAGTCCATGCCAGCGACTGCGCCCACCTGCCACGTCGACCTCTGGATACCACCCCCGAGGTCGGCCTCGCAGAAGCTACCCCGACGACATTCGCACGCCTCCGAAGAAGTCCATCGCTGGGGTATCCCGGTCGACCGTGCAACCAGGTCGACGCCACCAGGTCAGCGTCGTACCTGGTCGGCCTCCTTCCGTCGACCACTATGGGGCTGGGCCGCCGACTTTGCCCAATCGTCGATCACCCAAGGTCGGCGCCCTGAAGTCGGCGCCCGGCCAGGTCGACCTCGCTAGGTCGACCACCCCGACCTTGGCGCCCAAAAGTCGGCGCCCTTTGCAGTGGCCCTCCGTGCAAGTCGACCAGCCCCGTCGACCAGCTCGCCCACTGCTGCAGATCGGCTGCACTCCCCTGTACACCCAACTACGAGGTCAGCTCCGCCGAAGCGAGGACGGGGCCTAACACAACCCCCGTTGACATGTGACAAGTATCATGATGTCTTCATCACAGAGCGACAGAATAACATAGGGAAGTGGAGCTTGAGTTTAAGTCGTATGCATAGGATAGATGGTAATGGAGTTGAAGAGCATTCAACAGAAGTTGTTCGTTTACCTTCTCTTATCACCACTAACCCTCTGGTTGCCTGTCGCAGCTGCGTCCCTGCTTGCAACGCGCCTGATACGTCCGATTCTGCGTGGACCCTGCAATTGTGCTTGTGTCCACTGGAGGTGCCAGGGAAGAATGGATCTGCACGCAGCTGTGTTGCGGGAAGGCTCATGGGAAGTTGTTTGTCACTGCAGTAGAACATATCACCTCTGCTCGTCATCTTCGTAGTCAGGAGAAGCTGGGTGCCGTTACCCGTGTAACTATGGAGAAGGTGAAGCTGTACGGAATCTGATGTCTTCGAGCCGGCTCGCGGTTGTCATAGCAGCTGGATCGATGGTTGTTGCTGTTCTGTGGTTCACCAGCCTGTGGATGCGTAGAGGCTTTCAAGGAGTGGTTAAATGAATACAAGAAATATCCTCTCAGTCGCGGGCTTGAACGTAAACGACCTGGGTGATGGCACCAAACGTAGACGTACAACGGCTTGGTCTTACAGCAATAAAGGAGCAGACGTAATGGTTCTATCAGACACTAGAATAGCATCAGACAACCCTTACTGGAACACCCTTAACTCTTCTTACCTTATCCCCGCCTCACCTGTAACTCGTGCTGGTGGTGTTGCAGTGTTTAGTTGCAGAACGGATCTCACCTTTCACAACCCACTTGCTCACCCTTCAGGTAGACTGATTAAAACAGCCGTTCAGTGTGCTAGCCTTCACTTCACTCTGATTGCCTCATACTGCCCAGCGGATAAAGCCAAAAGACGCGCCTTCATAAGACATGTCCTTGATCCGACGGTTGGCAATGTCCCTAGAGGCTCTCATCTGCTCATCATAGGCGACCTCAACATAACTGAGAATCCCATACTTGACAAGACATCGAAATAAGGCTCATCTAGATACAATGGCCAGCTATATCACTATTGTAAACCCTTTGACATCTCAGACGCATTCCGCTCACTTCACCCATTCAAGCGCGAGTTTCCATTTTATTCGCAGGCGCAGTAGGAGAGCACGCGGATTGATCGTGCCTTAATCTCCCATTCTCTGCTCCAGCGGCTGGTCTCGGCCTCTCATGTCATGCCTGGCGAGCCGGTATCTGGTCATGCTTTCACCATCCATGTTGCCCTCAAGGTGAAGTCGCAGTTGCAGATTGGCCCGGGTATATGGCGCCTGCATGCATCCTTATTACACAGACCGGGGGTACAGAAAATTATTGAAGAAGTGGAACGGTAGGTGACGCTGAACGGGGGAGGTTTTGAAATCGTGGTCTCGCGCCTGAACGCTAGTCTTCACGCGTACGCCAAGGAAGAGAGCAAAAGGGTCAGGGCGATGATTTCTCACCTGACTGCTTCCGTCGCAGCTCTGAAGCAGGAGTTTATGGGTAACCCCACGGACGAGCTGCTAAGGGAGAAACTGAGAAAGCGGGAACGACAACTCAAGGAGTACCATGTGTGCCGGGGGGAAAGGTTGCACATTATGGCCGGAATGGAGGAGCTACAAGGGGAAATACCGTCCCCACACATGTCGGCATTTATCAAAACACGGAAAGCCAAAACACAGATTGTGGCACAGGGTTACCAATTTCTTCACATTGCCAATTCCAGTGGGGACCGAGCCTGTGAGCTGATTGTTGGGAAGGCGCCTGATAAAGAGCACAATTCAGGCCCATGAAGAGTGTTAAAAAAATAGGAGACGGAT
This sequence comes from Closterium sp. Naga37s-1, assembly GCA_947471745.1. Classification (NCBI taxonomy): domain Eukaryota; kingdom Viridiplantae; phylum Streptophyta; class Zygnematophyceae; order Desmidiales; family Closteriaceae; genus Closterium; species Closterium sp. Naga37s-1. The sequence continues at coordinate 2,520,370 of CANJKZ010000120.1, read as the reverse complement.
TTATCATTTCCAAAGACGAAAGTCCGACGAAACTCATTTCCACAGTGCACAGGAGAAACAACTGAGAGTCAACACAAATGGTCCCTCAGATCAACATAGATCTCACAACACAGGAGGACACAGATCAACATATATTTCATAGAAACTGGATTACATTCTGGTGAAGGCTGTAATCTCCCTCTCCTCACTTCTACCAGCTCCCACTAAGAAAAAATCAAGTTCATACAGCTCTGTCAATGCAGTAAATAAGCTGACGGCATCTGGGATCGGGCCAGTAAGCTGATTGCCTCCAATTGTCCTGCGATTTATAAGTTCAGGATGAAGTGGAGCCATGGGGTAAAATTTGAACGACCAAATTATGGATTACAGACCCTGTTGAAGAATGGATCTGATATACAAAGCGGCCACGAGACATGACATCGGAATCAGAACACATGGGAGGGGTTGGGTGAGACAACACAAGTAGACTTCGCAAAATTGATGGAGCAAAAAGTGGTATCGCAAGCTTGCCAAGTCCAACCGTTACAAAAATATGGGCAGCAGGTTTGTCTTCGCTTTGATTCGTCAAAGCCGATTCACTAAGTCACCATGAAGAATACGAATTAAGCAGTGACGAAAAGAGCATACAATGATTTCAGAAGCGCAAAACTGAGAAAAGTGGCCGGGATTGCGCCTGAGAGCTGATTGTTTTGAAGGTTTCTGTTTATGGTCAACACAAAATCAAACATGAGACGAGGGAGACAGAGAGAGGAATACAGATATACACAGAGGGAGAGAGAAAGAGACAGGGAGAAGGAAACATGAGAGAGAGAGAGAGAAAGAGAGAGAGAGAGAGAGAGAGAGAGAGAGAGAGAGAGAGAGAGATTTCTAAGGTACCATTCCACAAACTGTTGGCAGTCTATTATTACTACACTCCACATTAAAAACACTGCTTCATATTCTGTTCTCCTACCATTAATTGGGCTCCTATTCAGAAAGTATGACTGAGCTTAGGCATGAGCAACGGGCGAACACCAAACGTGTTTGCCCGAACGTCCCCGAACATGTTTCTTAACCGAACGAACATGTTTGGTTCGGCCGAACATTATTTTCAGATTTTCAGTGTTCGGTGTTTGGTTTAGGTGGGCAAACGTCTTTAGGTTTGCCGAACATCTACATGTTCGGTCAATTTCGAGCGTGTTTGATGTTCGAAAATGTGGACTTGGCAGATTCAATTTCACCATCCGCCCTTGCACCTCCCACCCGATCCTTCGCCATGAAGCCCTAAAATCGCACCTCGACGAACGATAGTGTAGGACTTAAACACCCAAAGGTATCTGTTTTTTTAGGACGAGTCGTTTACCGATCATCCTGTGAAACTCTATGTTACTTAAAAAAACGACGAAGTAACAACTATTTAACCTAAGTTACCATCAGGAACCGTTAACTTGGGCTGAATTGGGCATCAAATGAGCCTACTAATCCTTCCTTCTCATAACTTAACCTAATAAGGTAGATCGAGGTTGAAATGACCTCGATCTGAGCTTTCCGTAGGAACTACATGTCGCGCTGGTTTTTTCCGAACATCTAATGTTCGGAAAAGCAGGGGAACTTTCCGAACATGTTTGATGTTCGGAAATTTCCCCTTAGAAATTTTCGAACACCGAACATGTTCGGGTCGAACCTCGAACATGTTCGGGCGAACATTATTCTTGAAAAAAATGGGTCAAACATGTTCGAAACGAACATGTTCGACCCGAACATGTTTGGGGTTCGGAAAATTGCTCATGCCTAACTGAGCTAACATAACACTTGACGAACTTCTGGCAGTTATGAAAGCTTTGCCCTGCAACTTGGCAATCAAGCCAGCAAGCCGCTTGCTTGGTGACTTAAGCAGGGCAGAGCTCAAACTGAAATTTCGAACCTTGAATGTATGACAGAACTTGCAGGTAGTTTCACCCACCACAAACTTGCAGACATGAAGCCCACACCTTAAGGGGTAAGCATGGCACTGGAAGGAAAGAACATGTCAATTTTGATTGTGAACGGTTGTATCTTGATTGTACAAAGATCTTACAAGTATTGAAGGTTGACAAGACTGCCAAGTTCTGTAGGAATTGGGCCTGTGAGCTGATTTTCACTGAGTAATCTGTGATCATAAATAGATGTCAGCCATGGAACAGGTGAATGAACCATGCTACATACTTTAAGATTCTACAGAAAACAACAAGGAAAGCGCAGCAGTAGGAAAACTTTGAAAAATGGTTACACAAGGTCGAAGGAAGTGCACATACGTTGCTCCTACAGAATGTGCATACATGATCCTGAGATCTAGATGAAGGTTACTTCACATGAAGGTTACGAAAGGTAAGTTCTATGCACAAGACATGGGGGTGTATCTAATAATATTGCACATGCATGTAGAAGCGAGAGTGAATATAAGTGAAATAAGGCAGGACAAATGACATGACAGTGCAAGGGCAGAACATATTGATAGGCAGGCAGGTATAGTTTACACAGACATACGAAGAGGAAATTGAGACCAAGAATTGTAGCACAATAGAGGCAAATTAGAAAGACTCTACAGCAAAGGAGCGTGAAGATGGTGCGAAATGGAGGGACATTATCTGTGACCCATACATTTCTTTCAATGCTGTCAAGGAGCCAATAGTATCTGGGATAGTGCCAGTGAGCTGATTGCTTCTGAGAGTTCTGTGGTTGTGAAAACAATGAAACGTCGGAGACAAAAAGTCCTGGCACGATCAGCGTTGCGAGAAAACGTATCCTTTAGACAGTGTACATGTAGGAGAAAAGGGAATGTTGAAGGTAGAGGAGAAGCAGGTACTGAAGAGAGTGTGTTAGACCAACAACTCAATTCTCACATCTGTCAAGTGCCTATCACGCTGCAAAAACGCCTGCATTTTTTGCACCCACGTCTGGGAGTCACCCTCTCATCAGTGTAAGGGATATTGTTCATCAGCAAGTATGCATCAGATGCCTAAGATCAATGACGCCTTTTGTGGCGTACACGCACTTGCAGCAAAACTATGAAGTACATGATGGTGGTGAACTTCAAGGTATTAGTAGTGAATTACTTGCATCAACAAAAGAAAAGGGTGAAACAGGACATTCGCATATTAGGGGATGCCGTACAGGGATTCCAGGAACATAAGCTCGCGAAGCCCAGTAGGGATTGGCCCTGCAAGAAGATTGCCAGCAAGATCCCTGCGAATGTGAAAGAGTGGGATGCGAAACAGAATATGCCATGAGTATTGACACTGGGAACCATTTTACAAGTATACGGGTATAATTGCGAGTATGGACCAGGAATAGCATTCAATGTCACAGATGAGTGTACAAAGTCGAGAGTAAATAAGAACAGAGGACATACAGGGCTTTCAAGTTTGCAAGGTTGCTGATGAGAGCAGGGATAGAGCCTGTGAGCTGGTTGTTGTCAAGAAACCTTAGGTGTTGTAGTGCAGAGCATGCATGGCACATGAAACGAGATCTAGGATTAGAATGGGCGAACAAACACATTGGAAAAACGCCTAGTACTGAAACATGAAGGCAGCTTGATGGACACTGTTGATTCGACTGTGGACCATAGCAGTCCATACATACGGGGTACAAGGCATGATGAGGCAGACTTCATCATATGTGGCAGCGTGTCCCAGACAGAAATACAACATGTACGGGTGGACCTGGCCCAGTTATAAAACCCTGTGGCGACATTCAATGGACAGGAGGGGCTGAGCCAGCCATGTGCAGGTGTGCCCATGCCTACTTGAAGGCATGGGTATGGTTATACCACATGGAAGGGCAAACTTTGATGCAGGATCACTCGCACATACAGCCTGGCTACAGCTCACAACAAGCGAAGCCTGGAAAGGCTGCCCAATGTTGACGAGAGAGGCCCTGAGAGATTGTTAGTGCTGAGATCACTGCAGAGATGCATGCAAGAAGTCGATAAGCACATTCTTAAACCATATTTGCAAAGGAGCTAATTGACAAAGACTGGCATGGCACACATTGAAAGTACATGTTGCGATGCGATTACTAGGGAGTAAAAATACGCATATTCCTCTCACAGCTGCTCCAGAAACCCAAACGTGAAGACGCTTTCAGGTATGCCACCATCCAGCTTGTTCTCGTATAAATATCTGCCATGTCGTATTTAGGAAAGGAGACCACTCGGTCAGACAAGTACAGGTACGGCAGACACATGGTCTGCAGTTTTCACATAGTCTATACATTTAGGCTAGTAAGGCTGAGGAAAAACAAAATGTGAAAGAATGCGAGTGACTCATGCGAGAAAAACGCAAGTGAAGCATTGCGTTCTGCGTTTAAACGCTAGCGTTCGAACACTGAACGCACCCCAAATCGCAGAACGCGTGGGGAAAAACAAATCGGGCTGACCCAAAAAAAAACAAAATAGGGGGTGAAATTGACATTCCCGATTTCGACGCCACTGTCACATTCGGGAAATCAGAACTCCCCTCCTCCCCTCCTTACCCATTCAAAACGTAGTCAGGAAACGCCCCAAACAGAATTACGCCCAAGGGTTAACCTCACACTGACTAGAAAACCCAACCAAACAGCTCAGTTCTCACTTTTTTAAGGAGAACAAGGCGTTAGTCTGTGGTACTCCACCTTGGTTTTCCAAAATTCTCCTTCGTAAACCCTACCGTAGAATTCTCCTTCGTAAACCCTAAACCCGACAAATATAATGTGGGGGGAAATATTGTTTATGTGTAGTTATGTCCTTCTCCCCCTCCTCCCCATGCCCTATGTGGGGTTTTTTGCCTGCCCGTACGTTTTTTTACCCTGCCCGGCCCTGCGTTTTTTTAGCGTTTTGGGAACCCCCACAAAAGTGTTATGCGTTTTAAACGCAGTGTTTAAACGCTAGCGTATATAACGCAGAACGCGTTTTTCTCCACACAGTCTGGGCCTACACTTACAGTCTGGCAAGCCTGGAGAGATTGATGAGAGACACAATTGGTCCTGTCAGGTTGTTCATACTGAGGTCACTGCATTGGTAGATGGATAGACCAGAAAGCCACATCCGCAAGGAACCAATGAATCTACACAATCTCAATCAAGTATGTTTTACTGTGATAGGATAATATTTAGACGTGAAAGGGGAGGAGATCACAAGAGGTAAGAGAATTGTAATGGGTGTACTTACAGCAGTTGCAGGGATACGAGTGTGGAGATGCCTACTGGTATGCCACCATCCAGGTGATTCTGGTTAAGAGATCTGCCATGTATTGTGAAGGAAGAAGGCCTTATAGAGAATCCAAGTGCACCGGTTTAAAGTTTGCAAAATACAGAGGGAAGTGTTTAGGGCGCAAACATAAATTATACGGAATGCACAAACTACAAAGTTGTAGGTGGGACATCTGTCTACTCTTAACAGAGCTTGGGGTACCAGATACCTTCTCCAGGTTGTCTGTGGAGCCCATCTTATCAAGGAGAAGAAGCAAATTCATACAGGTGGGCAATAGTGCAGCTACTTCTAACGAGGGAAAACCTGTTGGGAAACATATGCATGGCAGCACTGACATTTCTTGAAGATTCGTCAATGTGCTAATGAATGGAGGGATGGGTCCTGTCAATCCATTGCGGGCTAAATTCCTGGGACATGGGAGTTTACGGGAAAGATGAGGACGGGCAATGGGGTTGGGGTTGCGATTGGTGTGTTGTTGTAACTAGACAGGGCCAAGCAGCAGAAGTTGGAACAATATCGTCATGCATGTGCTTTTACACAGCTGTGGAGAGCTATTCCCTCCTCGCATATATCTGTGCAGATAACAGCTAAAGGAATTGGAGATTCGAAAGGGATGTGCCACATGAGCGTACTAGGACACGGGGGTTATTTGCAAGTACAACGACGGAGCGGAAGGGCAAAGATTCGATATCATAGTCAAGCAGCCTCACATGCATGTCAGTTGTTGAAGCTTGCCAATTTCAGTGGGAATTGGGCCAGCCAGTTGCAGGTCATTCACAGATCTGCGATTATGAACGTTACATATTTGAGAGCAGGGAGTTTTACTTGATGAACTGGTGGAAGGTACCTTAGAACCTGGCACTTGTGCAAGTTAGCACTCAGTACCACAGGTCAGTTTTATTACACTATATCGGAAAGGAGGGAATAACAGTATATCGAACGGGATAAACATTGCATAGTTGGAACGGGACTGCTAACAGGAGAGTACAAACCAGCAACGACCTAGTTAAAGTGGCAGCAAAGTATGCTATCTCAAAAATACTCTTCTACAACTGACGAATGAAGATGAAACAAAAATATCATACAATTCCTCCAATGTCGTTAGCGATGCAATTGCAGCAGGGATAGAGCCATCAAGTGTATTCCTGCCAATCCTCCTACATAGGAAAAAAACACAAATGTTCACAAAATCAAACAGGAAGTGCATAAAATATGGAGGGATGGAGTGGAGACAAAGCATCAATCATTGAAGGTACAAATTAGTATCCTTGACGAAACAACCATCTACACATTTTTTACTCCCACACTCTATAGTCACTCGCTGGTGTATAAACCTGGCTGAGTATTTGCTTGCATAAAAGAAAAACAAAACTTCCCATTTAAACAACAATTTGCCTCAATGTGTTTCCATCTCCTCAGGTCCAATATCTTCAGTCCAGTCGATGATGGATGCAGACGCATTGATAAAAACAGTGACAATGCATTCCCATCTATTCCCACCAGACATAGCAAAATCATAGTCTGACTCAGCACATTGTGTGCGGAATTTCGGATTCGATTACATTCTTTTGGACTCGCTTTACCATTATCTTGATAAGAAATCATACAAAGAGTCAAAACAGTGGCTCGAACAATGCTCACGTCCATAAAGTACGCAAGTATATACAACCACGTAACTCCAATGAAAGGCTGGGCTAAACTTAGGTCTATGAAGTGATGTTAAGTTGGATATCAAAAGAATCTCAAGATGAAACAAGAGGCTTACAAGTGTGCCAGTTTTGCAAGAGAGAAAATGCCAGCGGGAATTGAGCCGGTCAGAAATTTTCTTTGAAGAGATCTGTGATGGCAGACAAGGAAGAGTGCACGGAAGAGAAGATGACGCATTGGCAGCAATGGAGCAGCGATGAAGTGAGAACACTGATGACAAATAATCCAATGGGAGAACAACTGTTGTGCATCAAGTGCATGATAGATACTGTTGCACATTTTATAGGTCCAAGAAGCAACATGTCAACAATGTGCAATAACGTCAAGGGATGGGACTGGAGAGCGAAGGAGAAAACTGGAAAGTGTTTCAGGAAAAGAAGAAAGAAACCTATAAAGAGGAAGTGAGTGATGGAAAGTGAATAGATCGGATAGGACAGTCTTGCAGTCTTACAGATTAATGAGGTTCGAAAGTTCACTGATTGCAGCTGGGATTGAACCAATGAGCTGGGTGTTATCAATGCATCTGTCATGGTGAGCAGGAACAAACACGCAAATACAAAGTATCAATCACATGTCATGTGTCAACAACAGAGCATTAGAGAGAAAGTAACTTGTGAGTTTATGAGCCACATTTGTTTCTAACACTGATAAATCTCAAACTAGTGGGATATTCATTTGCCCGGAATGGGTTAGTTGGTACATTGGCCAAAATCCATTCTCCCCGTCAATCTTGATCAAAGTTGGGCTAAGAGTATTGGGCCTCCAATAATCTCCACCCGACCTTGGGGCAAAGCATTTGTGCCGACCCCAAGTAGGGTTTTATCTTGAAGGTGCACCAAAACTATATATAGGTGCCTTACTTCATGTATGGAAATGGAGAATACAAGAGAATGGTAGTCTAAGACCAAGAAATCCAGTGGCTGTGCTGGCGACTGTGGAGTTAGTGTCACTTGCTCACACTGTATTGGACCACTGAAACAGGAAAGTTACCAACATATTGCAGTGGCCATGTAAGCCCTGACAGAATGTCCACAGACTTGTAAACAACAAATCTACATGGCAAACATACAGTTTGGACGCAGTGACGTCCTGAGAGGACAGAACACGACGCGAGGCGGGGTGGTAGAACCGCCACCCGGGTGCGTCAGGAGGGAAGCCAAGGAAGACACAGGGAACGGCACGGGAGGACAGCTTGTCCGCGGTAGTATCGCGGACAAAAGCTCGAGATCCCCAGACACGAAACGCAGACGCATCGCCAACCTTCCCCGTCCACCGCAGAGTAGGTGTGGTCTCCGGCAAGGAGACACGAGGCTGAAGGTTGATCTGATGCGCCGCGTACTGAATCGCGAACGGCCACAGAAAATAGGGAGCAGCCGCATGGATCATGGACGTACGAGCGACGTCCATGACCATGCCAATGCGGCGCTCAGCAATCCCATTTTGCTGCGGGGAGGCCGGAAGCATGAACGTCTGGCGGATGCCCTCCAAACGACAGAAGGCTCTCAGGAGGTCGGAGGAAAACTCCCCGCCTCTGTCCGAGTGCAGACGCAGAACAGGAAGGTCGGAGCCAAAACTCTCACTGAGCTGGCGGCGAGCACCGCGTATCCAGTCGATCAACACCTCAGGGACCTCACCCTTGCTGCGCAAGGGGAAGACTGTGGTGTAACGCGAGTAGTCGTCAACGACCAGGAGGAAGTAGCGCTCGTGTCCCTGTCCACGGACGCGGGCTGGGCCCCACACGTCCATGTGAAGAGTCTGCAGAGGAGCCTCAGTCGGAGGAAACGAGGAGGAGTGAGGGGCGGCGCGCTGCCGGCCCTCGACACAAGGAACACAGGTGGGGGCAGGCCCCGGAGGAAGGGGAGGGAGGGACCTGGGTAGACCCGAGACAAGGGCACGGGAGGCCATACCTCGAAGACGAGGCAGGGAGGGGTGACCAAGGCGGTTGTGCCCAAGGAGAGTCTCGTGTGCCAAAGGGCGACACGAGCAGGGGGCAGACGCAGGACTAGACCTGGACGCGGCAGCAAACACCTGACTGGACGCAGCTACCTGACCAGACGCAGAGACCGGAGGAGGCGCAGTAGTCAGTGTGTACAGACTCGACCCTGGCCGACGGGTGAACGTGGCCAGGTGACGGCCCGTCCGAGAGCAAGTGCAGTGGGTCACACGCTGACCTCCAGGGGTGAACTGGTCAACCCACGCGTCCTGGAGGTCAGCTCCACTCACCAGGTTCGTAGAGAACGAGGGGAGGTGGAGTCCCGACAGCAAGCCCGACGGGGCCGCAGGACACGGTAGAACAGTGGAGGAGTGTGCAAGTACTGGGCCCCCGGAGGGGTCAGCAAGGGAGACCGCAACAGGCCGACTGAGCGGCGTGAGCGTGGTGCTGTCTCTAAAGAAAGAGCGGGAAGCACCAGAGTCAAGTGTGAAAGTGTGAAAGGACGTAGTAGGTGGAGTACCAGAGGGAGGAGACGTACCAGCACCTGGAGCAGCAGACGCACTAGCACCTAGAGCAGCAGCCGCACAAGCACCTGGAGCAGCAGACGCACTAGCACCTAGAGCAACAGCCACAGTGCCCGGGTCGGGCGGGACACGCAGGTAACAGTCACCCTCAATAATATCAGCATGAGCATACATGGCAGCAAGGATAGCATCAAAGTCTAGATCAAAGATAGGCACATTCTGCAGAAGCAGATCATGCCAACGAGGAAGATCAACAGCGTCAGGAAACTGGGTACGCCAAGCATCAGTCAGGCGGCCGAAGCAGCGCTGCGTGGTGTGTGGGAGACCACATTCCTCCCCACTACGAGTGCCAGTGCGAAGAACGTACGTGCAGGGACCTGCACCCCCAGACCTCTCACGCCCAGTGTACCACTCACGAAGCTGCTGAACAGACGGGGTCTCACGGGTACGCAGGTGCTGCTGACGCTGGCCGCCACCAAGGCCTCCACGCTGCGTGGCTGCACCGCGACCAGCACCACCTCCTCCGCTACCTCCACCACCGCTGCCGCCGCCTCCACCGCCTCCGCCACCGCCTCCACGGCCTCCACTGCCGCCACCGACGCCCCCACCCCCGGGACCACCCCCACCACCACCTCCACCTCCTCCACCGCTTCCTCCACTGCCCCCTCCACCACCCTTGCTTCCCTTGCCCTTGCCAGTGCGGCGTCGCCCACTAGGGGCAGACGCAGCGTCGACCTCCTCAGTGCCAATGAGGTCGACAGCAGCAGCAGAGGCAACAGAGGGGAGAAGGGGGACAGGGGAACACCCCTCAAAGAAGGGGGTGCGACGGTCGCCGCGAGAAGCCCCAACAGCTAAGATACTCTTCTCAGTTGCAGCAAGGCGCTCCTCTAGCAGGTCGACAGTCAGCGCGGTAGGGCAAAGGGAGAGAAAGTGATCCCTGACTGAGGAGAGAGAGTCAGGGAGGCGGGTGACTAGGTAGTAAAGGGTGATGTACATGGAGGGGAAGTTCGTGGGAAGAAACTCAGTGGGAAGGGCAGCGCGGTAGCGAGCGTCACTAGTGCGGAGGTGAGCAACTAGGTCAGCAACTGTGGTAAAGGCGGCAAGGTCAGGAAAAAGGTACGGCAGCATGAGGCGGCTGAGGGCAGCAGTGGTAGGGGAGGAGTAGCGTGCAACTACAGCGTCGTACAGAGCCCTAGCACTCTTGTACTGACTAAAGTGCGCGCGCTCAGTAGACGGCAGGTGATTACGCACAGCAAGACGAGCAGCAGCATCGCGCGTGAGCCACTGCGAGCAAACAGTACTGTCAGCATCAGCAGCACGGGCAGTAGAGGCGCCAGACGTGAGATCAAACAGTGATAGGCCATCCTTGCTATCGCACTGAAGGAAAAGCTGCAGATCATCTAGCCAGACCTCAAAGTCAACAGCTCGACCCTCAGCATCAAAGGTAAGAACATTGAGACTAGCCATGACAGGAGCAGCAGTAGGCTAGCAGCAGCAGCAGCAGTGCAACTCGGCAGGGCAGGCTAGGCAGGGCGGCGCGGCTCGGCAGCGCGGCGCTCTTACCAGTGACAAGGCAGGCGTAGGGCCGGGGCAGGGCCGAGGCAGAGCCGGGGCAGGGCCGGGGCAGGGGGGGCAGGGCCGGGGCAGGGCCGGGGCAGAGCCGGGGCAGGGCCGGGCAGGGGGCAGGGCCGGGGCAGGGCCGAGGCAGGATGCAGGGCCGGAGCAGGGGGCAGGGCCGAGGCAGAGCCGGGGCAGGGCCGGGGCAGGGCAGAGGCAGGATGCAGGGCCGGGGCAGGGCCGGGGCAGGGCCGGGGCAGGGGGCAGGGCCGGGGCAGGGGGCAGGGCCGAGGCAGAGCCGGGGCAGGGCCTGGACAGGGGGCAGGGCCAGGGCAGGGCCGAGGCAGGATGCAGGGCCGGGGCAGGGGGCAGGGCCGAGGTAGAGCCGGGGCAGGGCCGGGGCAGGGCAGAGGCAGGATGCAGGGCCGGGGCAGGGCCGGGGCAGGGCCGGGGCAGGGCCGGGGCAGGGCCGGGGCAGGATGCAGGGCCGGGGCAGGGCCGGGGCAGGGCCAGGGCAGGGCCGGGGTAGGGTCAGAGCAGGGCCGGGATAGGGCCGGGGCGAGGTCGCGACAGGGCCGGGGCGGGGTCGGGGCCGGGCCGCGGCAGTGCAGGAGCAGGGCCGGGGCAGGGCGGAGACAGGGTCGGGGCGAGGGCCGGGGCAGAGCTGCGACAGAGCCGCAGTAGGGCCGGCTGGGCCTGAAGGGGGGCCTTTAACGGGGCCTGACGGGGCCGACGGGGCCTTTAACGGGGCCTGACGGGGCCTACGGGGCCTCTAACGGGGCCTGACGGGGCCTTACGGGGCCTTCAATGGGGCCAAACGGGGCCTGACGGGGCCTCACGGGGCCTCTAACAGGGCCTGACGGGGCCGTACGGGGCCTCTAACGGGGCCTGACGGGGCCTTACAGGGCCTCTAACGGGGCCGGAAGGGGCCTTACGGGGCCTTAAACGGGGCCAAACGGGGCCTGACGGGGCCTTACGGGGCCTCTAACGGGGCCTGACGGGGCCGTACGGGGCCTCTAACGGGGCCTGACGGGGCCTTACGAGGCCTCTAACGGGGCCGAAAGGGGCCTTACGGGGCCTTAAACGGGGCCAAACGGGGCCTGATGGGGCCTTACGGGGCCTCTAACGGGGCCTGACGGGGCCGTACGGGGCCTCTAACGGGGCCTGACGGGGCCGTACGAGGCCTCTAACGGGGCCGAAAGGGGCCTTACGGGGCCTTAAACGGGGCCAAACGGGGCCTGACGGGGCCTTACGGGGCCTCTAACGGGGCCTTACGGGGCTTTACGGGGCCTTATAGGGCCTTAAACGGGGCCGTAAATGGGGCCTTAAGGGGCCTTACAGGGCATAACGGGGCCTTACGGGGCCTTACGTGGCGGGCGCTGGCTCTGAGGGCAGGCGCAGGGGCCGCGACGGGCCTCGAAGGGAAAGCGCGACGCGCGCGTCAAGTAGGCAGTGAAGAATTTTAGTGGTGGGCCCTTTTTTAAAATTCTCGAAACTAGCTCTATACCATGTGAGAAAGATAGACGAAAGAATGAATGAACTAGGAATGAGATGGGTACAAATAGGAAACACATAAGTGTTGTACCCTCTAAGAGCTACCCCAGTACAGCCTAAATAGACCATAGCAGATATAAGTTTGACATTGCGTTGTAGTTGCTGTTGTTGTTTGACTGTGCAGGTGCCCCTTGCTGGTGCTGTTCGTAGAAGGACATGAAGGAGAAGAACTTCTCCATCATGTCTGGATCGAAGGCCGCAGCTTGATTTGCGGGTGTTTCCGAAGACGATGCCCTTGGTCTTGTTGCCGTACCCTCCTCTGTCTGTAGGCCAGAGGCAGGAGGTGGAGTAGGAGTAGTGCCAGGAGAGTCGTTAGAGGAGCTTCTCTCCTTCTGCGTTGCCATTTCTTGTGATGTTGTAGATTTCTTGTTTGTAGTCGAATTTGCCCTGACTGCTCTCATACCATGTTGGGCTGAGAAGGCCCTTAGGATCTTTGCAGGGCAGAACTCAAGGGTAGAATGATGTAGTAGCGGAAGCGTTTTAGTTAAAGGATTGTGAACCACCTTGCGCTTGTATGTGAGAGCAAAGTAAGTTGATTAAACAAAAGGGATACAAGCTTTTATAAGAATACAGAGAATATGAAGAGATACGGTTACTTAACTGTTTTACTGTTGCTGTTGCGGTTCGATACAGTGTCGACTCGGGCAACTGCTCAGTATCGAGACAGTTGTTTGTCCTTGCTGTCGCGCTGCATTTGTCAGGTCAAAGGTCGCTGACCTTTGACTTTCGCGTAACCTCCAACAGTTATTCAACCTCCGAGGGTTGACTCACCGATGTTTCGATACGATCTGCTTCGCTTTTGTCTTGGTGTTTCGACACGACAGAGGCGCTTAAATCAGTTGTTTCCAACATAAGTGGGGGACAACAAGCGGTCACAAGACCAGTCAAGCAAGAGAACAAAGCAAAACAAAGCAAAGCTCAGGATGGATCTCAAGATCACCACGCATTCTTAGCACAAGCAAGCGGCCACAAGGCCAGTTCACATGCAGAGTTTATAAAAGCAATTGCCAGACACTGATCACAACCTAGCAAGTGTAAACATGCAGGAATAATAATATATACCGTATTCTCCCGGACATAGCACCCTAGGGTATAGCTAAAAATACAGGGAAAAAATGGGGGGGGGGTCTCCTCATAGGAAAAAAATACATAATACCCGGGTCTTTACATATGGTATATTTTAGTGTTAGTGTTTATTTAATTAGACAATGTGGGTGTTTTGATTTTCATTTTAACATCACTGTCTGAGGCGCGAATGTGGGTTTCGGCCACGAGCTTCATCACCCCCACGAAAATGCCATGTGGCACCTCTCTTGCCACTTGCAGCGGAAGATTCGCCTGCACGTGGTCACAGCGAAGTAGTGCTAGGGGGGAAATCTCGGTAGATTGTAAGTGAATGTACCGCGAAATTTCATCTAGGGAGAAATTTTCGCGATATTCTTCAATATTGCAGCTACTCGTTAACTACTATTATAACGAATTCGTAAGAAAAGGGGGGTGTTATGGAAAATCAGCAAAAAAGGGGGGTATAGTAGAAACGAGGTCTATCATAACACCCACCCCGCACAAGCTACCCGGGGGTGTACAATTACGGGGGGGTGTTTTGTCCGGGAGAATACGGTATCGGAGTACAACAAGTGCAAGGCAACATCAAGAGACAAGCAGGTGAGACAGAGTGGGCACAAGGCCAAGAGCAGTGCAAAAACGTTGATGATCACTAGACCCGAGGGCCTTGGTGAAAACATCAGCAGTGTTGGCCAGTGTGACCACATACGGTAAGCAAGACGAAGCTGACCAAGCTGCTGCAACCAGGGGCTCAGATTCACTTTTAGGGTCGTATACCCTTCAGGGTCCCCTTGTGTGTAAACATTGATTGACAGTGTTCCTAAAAAAAAAAGCCGGAAATGACAGTGTTGTGCTAAAAAAGAGACTGATCCATCAGGGTTCCACTAGTAAAAAAGCTGAAACTATTATGGAGTCTTGATTTACGGTAAAATTCAGGAGTACAGTAGCTTCCTAGAACAGAGCAGCTGCTCTTATCTAATAGGAGTCATGCATGCATCAGCATCGGAATCAGACTCATCATCACTCCCCTGCGCCTTTTGTTCTTCCCACTCCTCAAGTGCCTCCTTTCCCCTGCCACTTCCCTCCCCCTCTCTTGCTGGAGGTGCTGCCACATTGCCAAATGGCCGGCGCTTATTGTAGCTGCGCCAGATTTTCACCAGTTCGTTGTAGTCAGGCTCGTAGTCGAGGAGCGACATCGTGACGAGATCTTCAAGCCGAGCGTCTTTGAGGCTCCCACGCTGCCACGATTTGATGATATTATGGCGGGAAAACCCGCGCTCACATTCCACTGTGCTCAGCGGCAGCATTGCAACAGCCACCCAGAGACGCACGAGGTTGGGGTAGCTAGTCGTCCAGTCGCTTGTCTTCAGCATCGCTGTTAGCCGGGCGTGGAAGCTTCGCTCGTTCTTCGAGGCACCTGCGAGGATGGGGCAGAAGGCACGCAGTTCTTTGATCGCCCGCCGTTTGTCGATCCCTGCCACACAAAACAGAAGGGAGGTTATCGCTTAGATTGGATGGCTTGGCATGGTATATCCATATATGCATGGCACTGTTGAAACACAGGAACAAAGAGAATCATGGACAACAAGGGTGCACAAAATGCAAGTACCTGGAAGGATGTGGTCAGTCTCCTGTGCCCTCAACAGCAAGACGAGTGACATGAGCCACTCGACACACTGTTTGTGGCGCTCCGCTCTCCCAGGCGGGTACT
This sequence comes from Closterium sp. Naga37s-1, assembly GCA_947471745.1. Classification (NCBI taxonomy): domain Eukaryota; kingdom Viridiplantae; phylum Streptophyta; class Zygnematophyceae; order Desmidiales; family Closteriaceae; genus Closterium; species Closterium sp. Naga37s-1. Next base: position 2,505,113 of record CANJKZ010000120.1, on the reverse strand, counting down.
CGTCTGGCATGAAGAGCCTCACTCCCACAAGGGAGTCCAAGTCTTCAAACCTCTTGCTGAGGTTACTGACGAGCGTCTCGGCAAATGAGGTGCAGAGATCGTTGCAGGCGTCGTGTGTTCCCAGAGTTGGGTAGTCCTCGCTTGGGTTCTCATGCAGTTGGAACTTGTGTGTAGTCGGCTGACCGACAGAGTCCACACCCTGCACCGTCACCTCGAGTTTGTCACTGTCAGGCCCGTACTTCATGATGAACGGAGACAGGCGCGCGCTCAACCCGCCTCCAAAATCGTCGCCGCAGTCGACGTAGCGGGTCTCCAGGTGAGACATGGTTCTCCTGATCTGCGCATGGACATCTGCGATGTCAAGCTATGAGAGGGCGACAGAAATAACATAGAGGGACACAAGGAAAGCGAGCCGGGGGGGTGATTTATCAAACAATCAGTGTTGTGCTTAAGCTCCCACAATATAAATGCATTGACATACACACACAGAAGCCACGCATACAAGAACTAGACATCATGAGAAGTGCAGCACACGTTGAAAGGACTTGTTGCTCACCTCTCGCTGCTGGAAGGACTTGTTGTCAGAACTAGCAGTAGAAAGTAAGAATGAAGAAAGGAGAGGTTTCACTAGCAAGCAGTTGAGTACATATAGGAAACCCTAGATTGGGCTGTACTCGCTATAGAGCACCCCACTGCAGGCTAGACAAATACAACATTCTGACACTTGTTCAAGATGTTCAGCTGCTCGAGCATGTCTGCAAAGAAGAACAACAAGAAATGGAACCTATAGCTGGTGGCGAGCTCGTACAGAGTTTCGTCCCACTCAGACAGCATGACGATGAGCGCAGGGAAGACCATCACCGTTCGCAGAACGGCATCACCTCTAGAGAGCCAGCGGACTTGATGAATGCCTTGAAGCTCCAGATTCGTAGCCGTGAAGAGTTCCTGCAGCTCCAAAAATCGTTGGTGCCAGGGGCTGGAACGGCCGAGATACTCTGCGACTTGACGGATCAGCCCGTCCACCATGTCGAACTCGGGGATTGCCTCCGCTGCATCTTTTGCCGCGAGGGCCTCCCTGCAGGCACATTACAACACAAACATGCAACACGGGGTATCAGCAAGGCCGAGATGCGGATAATCAGGATTGGCGCTAGTACAAAAGCGAACGTACCTGTGGGCTATGCAGTGGCTTGAGACGAGATGCGGTATGCGGAGGCGCAGCCGAGCGACAAGACCATTCTTTCTTCCCATCATCACACGCGCGCCATCGGTGCTCATACCAGCGATCTTGGCAAGCTCGATGCCGAGGGCCTGCAGGTGGGACACAAACACATAGAGGAGAGAGGCGGCGTCACACTTCTCCACGGTAAGAAGGGCAATGAACTTGGTGACGACGCGATTCTCACGTATGAAGGTCGCGAAAATGATCATGTGCTTTCCCCAGCACCTGTCCGTGCTCTCGTCACATGTAACTCCGATGTACGGACTTGTAAGGAGGTGCTGGAGTTGCGTTGTGTGCAACCACGTGGCAATCGCTTGTGTTAGTTGCCCAAAGCCGTATCTGTGGAGAATGTGAGCCAATGTTAGTGCTTACACAAAAGGTAAACAAAAGCAACATCACGAACAATATCTGACAGCGGGTACTCACGTTGTGTAATAGGTTCCGTATCCTTTCGCGGGGAATCCCGGAACCTTCTTCGCCGCGAGATAGCGAACAAGATGCACCCATAACTCAATGGGTGCATCTTGATTGGTTACGAAGAGCAGAAAGTCGCACGGCTCGATGACGCGTTCCTTCTCGGTGTCGCGAGCGAGGTTGTCACCGTTGATCCGTGGCTGCCGGCCAGCTTGAGCAAGAAGCTTTTCTTGGTGCTTGACCGCCTCCTTGTGCTTCGTTGTTGCAGCATGCCTCTTGAAAGCCTGCGTCTATACGTCCGAGGCGCCCCTCCCGCCCTTCCCGCACTTTCCAGCGTAACCTGCATGCTCGATACAGATAGAGCACTTGAAAGCTGGGAGACCGTCAGATTGCCGCAAAAGAATGAGCCATGAAAACCTGTCTAGCCACTCGGTCTTGTACTTATACAGAGACTCAGCGTAAATCGCGTCGCGTCCTGACTGCTTAGAAGGACCAGGAACCGATGGCGACTCCTGCGGGCCAGCAATAACGGGCGATGACCGTTGGTCGGCTGGCGAAGGCGAGGTAGCTCCGTCGTCAGCGCCCTTTATAAACCATGGCAGCGTTGACTGCATGTATCGGCTAGATTTCTTGGTCACGGGTTCGGGAGCCGGTTTTTCAGCTGGAGGCGGCGAGCTGTCTTGCTCGGTGACTGGCGCTGTCGGGGATGCACACCAACCCTCCTCATCGATGTGTTCGAACGGGATTTTGTCGGGCGGCTCGAGATCTGGTGGCTTCTCGTTGTCGTTGACTTCTGCTATGCTCGAAAACAATAAATCGAGGCCGGTAACTGCTTCAGAATGGACTACATGCGGCTGGCGATGCGCCTGACCGCCGTGTTCGCCGTTTGTTTCCGTGCTGTCAAGGTGTTCCACCATGGTAAGCAGCGGGGACGGCCTCACATCTAAGCTAGCGACAACAAGAGGGATTGCACAGGAAAAGCACAGGCCACGGCTGGCTGTCTCTTGGTACACTAGGAACAAAGGGGGAAACCCAGCTTCGGATGCAAATCTTGGAGAAGGGGCCCCTAGATGGCAACCACGGTGCATGGGCTGGGTTGTCAACGGGGTAGGAACGTTGGCAGCCCTCCAGCACCACATGGTGGCCACGTTCGGATTGGCCAAGAAAAGATGCTGCAGCAAAATGGCCCAATGATGTGTGGCGCCGCGCCAACAAAGCACCTCTCAATCGTGAATTTGAGGCTAGATTTCACAGGTTCGTCTCGCCCCGCGGTGTCCACACCACGGGAATCTGAGTTTCCCTGTAATTGCGGTCAAATCCACACGACACAGGTAAGAATCGCTTTCAATGTTAGTTTCGTTTCAACGTTGTGGCGTCAGTGTACTTGAAAAAAAAAAAACTAAAATTTCAGTGTGGCCTCACAAAAAAGGCTGAAAGATTAGTCCCAAAAAATCTTAACGCTGGTTTTTCAGGGTAGGTTGAGAAAGGACTGTCAAAATCAGGAATTTCAGGGTTTTTTTCCAGATATCTGAGGCCCTGGCTGCAACTCTCGCGTGAGGAAGTAACAAAGAGCAATGTGCTTCGTTCTGTGCTCCAGTATCTGGTCCTGGCATAAGGCAATCATGGCCTTGTTGTCGACGTACAGAATTGGAGGAGAACGAGACCGCTCACCCAAGTCGGTCAGCAAGTAAGTCAGCCAGCAGAGCTCCTGTGCAGCCATAGCCCCATCGTAGATCTCGGCCTCACAGTTGGAACTAAGTACGGAAGAAGAGCGAGTGGACCTCCACGAGACAGAACCAGTGCCGAGGCTAAAACTGTACCCCTGTGTCGACCGGTGAGTCGTCTGGTCGTCAGCCCAAGGAGCGTCTGAGTGACCGGTGAGAACAACTGAACCCCATCCTCCAAGCACGAGCCCCATGCCCGATGTGCTGCACAAGTAACGCAATACCCTCTTCGCAGTTTCCCAGTGCACCTTTCGATGTCTACCGGGAGCCACGTAGCGAGCCAGGAGGCTGAGAGGGTATGCGAGGTCAGGTCGTGTGCACGTCATCAGGTACATGAGGCAACCCACAAGCTCTGGGTACGGACCACTTGGCTCTACGGACTCGTCCAAAGGTGGAGCTAAGAACGAGTGGCCGGTAGACAGAGGAGTGGGCTGTGGCGAGGACCTTGAGAAGTCGAGGCGCTGAAGGACCTGCTGCACCATGTGTGACTGAGTGAGGGTGATGGTGCGGCTTGCTCTGTCCCGGGTAATCTGCAAGCCAAGATAGCTCCGCAGCTCACCCAGGTCAGTGCAGGTGTGCTCTCTTGCAGTTCCTCCTTCACTAAGGTGAGAGCATCAGTGTCAGAAGTAGCAAAAACCAAGTCGTCAACATAAACCAGAACGTAGAACGGCGAAAGAGAAGTGTCTGTGCGCAGAAACAGCGAAGGGTCGGCAGACGAGGGAGCGAAGCCAAGAGCTGCAAGTGTAGTCCTAAGTGTGTCGTGCCACTCATTGGTCGCCGAAGACTCCACTTGGTACCCTCAGGAAGCGACCCAGTGAAGCCATGTGGGCGACGCAACCAGATAGCCTCGTGAAGGCTGCCTTGCAGGAAGGCTGTTGAGAAGTCAAGAGAGTGCAGCTTGTAGTCGCGCTGTGCTACAACGTGTAGTAATACCTGAAGAGTGGTAATCTTCGGGGTGGGGGAGAAGGTATGGAAGAAGTCGACCCCCTCACGCTGACTGAAGCCTCGTGCAATGTAACGCGTCTTGAAGGCAGGCGGAGAACCCGGCGGTCGCTTCACCCAGAAAATCCACATGCCATCGACTATGTTCGCCCAAGGTGGGGGAACCTCGTTGACGTAGGTGCTTGTGGACTTCCAGGAAGCCATCTCTGCTTCCATGGGTATCTGCCACTGAGAGGAGTACGGACCCGTAATCACCTCTGCGTAAGTGTGCGGGGTCGGGATGTCTAGTGCATCCGGGTCTCCCTCAGGGCAAAGTAGCGTCGACGCGAGATGAGGTGCAGCGGCCGCTAGGCACACTAGCTCAAACTGCATGTCCTCAAGAACGTCACAGCCATGGGCAAGCTCACCCCCAATGGAAGGAGGGCAGGAAGAGTAAAAAACAAGACTTGCAGCGTAGTCAAGGCGGCACAAAGCAGCAAAGTCAACAAGCTCAGCAATTAAGGCAGACGCAACAGCAAACCCAAAGGAAGGTTCAGTCACAACCGTGGCAAGGAGACGAGTGACAGTCGGACAGGCAGTACGGACAAGGTCTGGCTCAGGGTCAGGAACGTGAGGAAGAGAAGACGCGGGAGGAGACGGTAGGACAACACGCTCTGGAACAGAGGAAGGACGATGTGCCATGATGTGTGTGCCAGGGACAGGTGGAGGACGAGGACGCACAGCACGGCGAGAACGGACAGGCATGACAGGACGCGACGCAGGCTCTCTACGCTGAGTGAAGGACTCTGTCACCGCAGTGTGAGGCAGTGGGGTTCCAAGCTGTAGCTGTGGCTGAGACTGGACAGTCGGTGGGAACAGTAACGGAGGAGTAGTACCAGCAACCGGGAACTCAGTAGTAGCAGGCGGGAGAATGAGAAGGTGACGAAGCGCAGACAGCTGCGGCTGAGTAGTCACACCCCAAGAACCACGAGCCCCAGTAGGAATAGCACCCCCAGAACCAGCACCACCAGCTCCACCACCGGGACTGCCCCAACGGACAGCCCACTTGCGAAGCTGCTGCGGCGAGAGCGACTCCTGCCGACGAGTACCACCAACTCCAGTACCTCCAGTAGCACCCCCAGTGTCAACACCGCCAATACCTCCAGCTCCAGGAACAACAGCATTAGCACCTACAGGGCCAGCACCTCCAGTACCTCCAGTAGCACCTGTGCCTCCAGTACCAGTACCTCCAGCACAACCAACTCTAGGAACACCAGCACTAGCACCTCCAGGGCCAGCACCTCCAGAACCTGCAGCTCCAGCACGTCCAGCGCCACCACCAGGACTGCCCCAACGGACAGCCCACTCGCGAAGCCGCTCCGGCGAGAGAGACTCCTGACGACGTGAGCCAGGACTACCCGCAGCAGCGCCCACAGCAGCAGCACCTCCAGTACCTCCAAAAGTACCTGTGCCTCCAGCACCAGTACCTCCAGCACGGCCAACTCCAGGAACACCAGCACTAGCACCCCCAGGGCCAGCACCTCCAGAACCTGCAGCTCCAGCACGCCCAGCGCCACCACCAGGACTGCCCCAACGGACAGACCACTCGCGAAGCCGCTCCGGCGAGAGAGACTCCTGGCGACGTGAGTCAGGACTACCCGCAGCAGCGCCCACAGTAGCAGCACCTCCAGTACCTCCAATAGTACCTGTGCCTCCAGCACCAGTACCTCCAGCACGGCCAACTCCAGGAACACCAGTACTAGCACCTCCAGGGCCAGTACCTCTAGAACCTGCAGCTCTAGTACGTCCAATGCCTACCACCAGGACTGCCCCAACGGACAGCCCACTCGCAAAGCTGCTCCGGCGAGAGAGTCTCCTGCGACGTGCACCAGCACCACCAGCACCAGCACCAACAGCACCAGCACCACCAGCACCAGCACCACCAGCACCTCCACCCGCAGAACCTCCAGCCGCAGCACCTCCAGCACCCCCTCCTCCTGTAGGACTCGCAGCATCCCCAGAGCCAGCACCCCCAGAGTCTGCACCCCCAATGTCACTAGTGTCAAAGTTGGGGTGCCTATAGAGAGGGGAATTGTGTGATATGGGGTTTCCTTGGTTGGGGACTCCCTAGGGACCTTCCCTCTCGTCCTCCTCATGCCCTTCTACCTGGTTCTTTCTACTCTAACTTTCTTGTGTGAACTTGTGAGATAATTGTGATTGAGTTAAGTTTCTATGGCAGCATACCCCCTAGTGCGCCGAAATTCATAACTTGAGTTATACATCATGTTTTGATACGATTCAAATTAAGAAAGATAGCCACGGTTAAGGGCTACATCACACTCGAGTTTGAGAACATTCTAACACTGGACCTTCCGTCGATGACGTTTCTTGTGACGACGAATTTTCTGTCCAGAATTATAGTTGACGATTTTGAGATATTTCGGCCCTTAATCTTCATAGACTCCATCCTTAGTCTCTAACAGTCGAATGGTGTGTTGTTAGTTGCGTCTGTGTCTTCTGCCACGTCAGCTTCATCCTGTGACGTGGCGAAGCTGCGGTGTCCCTCGAAAACCCTTTTCGGTGCTTTGTCAGCGTTGCGATGTTCTTTGAACAGTGGCAGAGTCAGCTTTGTCAAACATAATAGTTTAGGGGCCTAGGGTTTGACCTAGGCGAGAGTGACGAGAGGAAAAGTGCAAGCCAAAAAGAGGAGTTCAATAGTAGAGGGCATACAAGATATAGGCAAGGAATTAGGCAAATGGTACACCACCTAGCAGGAAACTAAGATAACTACACTAGGCTACTGTAGGCATTTATATGAATGTATACAAATACATTTCAACAAGCTTCTCGTAGAAGATGCAGTCACGTGATTTTTTCACTTCATGTGTCGCGTAATCCACGCATTGTATTCCTTTTCGATCTCAAGATGAATGCCCCAACGAGCCCGGTCAGCAAATTTTCCTGTTCTTCCCGTGTGTGGCCTGAATTGTACCATGCAGCCGAACACTCGAAGGAGGCGTGTATCCACTTTTCTGCCCGTCCAAGCCTTGTAGGGAGAATTTTTGTTCTCGGGGCTTCGGGAGGACAGCAAGTTGTGCAGTCGAACAGCGTGGTTCATCGCAAACGACCAAAACCTTGTTGGGATGGCAGATTGCTTCATCAGAGCCCTCATTCTTGTGGCGAGGCTCGTGTTTGTCCGTTCTGCTACTCCCTGCTGATCGTGAGCGTAGGGCAAGGACACCAGATGCTCAATCCTCTTCTTGGTGAAGAGTTCCTTGAACTCAGTTGAGAAAAACTCTGCTCCCCCGTCCGTCTCGTAATTCTTCAGCTTCAACCCTGATTAGCGTTCTGCGCATTTCATCTAAGCGATGAAGCACTCAAAGGCGAGAGAGCGACAATCGGTGTTAATAGCCCAGACGTAACGCGTAGATGCGTCCATGAAGGTTAGCGTGTATTTTTCGCCGTCAAGCCCTTTTTGGCTGAGAATCATGAAGTCGCTGTAGACCTTTTCGAGAGGTTGGTAACGTTCGTAGCCAGGAGGTAAGTCGGGGAAAGGCTGGGGCAGACAATGCACTGCGGGTCGTCTCAGTCTGCTGTGAGGGAACCTCCTCGAGGGAGCAGCAGCGTGTCTTCGTCAAAGACTCTGGCCTTAATGGGGTTTTTTAGCGTGACGTGAAAGGGATGTCTGAGTCGTTGATGCCAGACTTCTGGGTCTGCTCGGTAGCCGGCTGTCTTCTGGTAATATTTGTGTCTTTCAGCTTCGTCCCATTGTCCGTGTGCAGGTCCTTTGTCGGCGGCGTTGTCCACATCAGCTGCAAAGCCTCGGGTGGATTTTTCCTTCAAGACGGCGTCAGGAATTCCAATGATGTCGTCTGTGGCTCCGGCGTGGACTGGATCGCAGTTGTGGAAAAGATGCTGCTTCAGGCCATTCGAAGGCGGGAAGTCCCTCCATTGGAACGCGGTAGTAGCGGTGCTCATCGCCGGCGACCTCGATCAGCTGGGGTCCTTGCTCTGGCGGTGGCGCTTCCTCGGTAGGTTCTGGTAGTTCCACTACTCCTCCGAACTCGTAGGTAATTTCTTCTTCTGGTTCCTCCTTTGTTGCTTCTGGTGTGTCAGGGGCGTACTGATCTGTCAGAAATAACGAAGGAGAATGAATGAACTAGCAAAGAGTTGGGTACAAGTACTAACCCTAATTGGGTTGTACCCCTTATGGGCTACCCCACTACAACCTACACAATGTAAGCTATATATGAGTTTGACACACCCCCATAGGCAAAGTGGGGGAGAACAAGTGGTCACAAGACCAGTCAAGAAAAGCAAAGCAAGCTCAGGGTGGATCACAAAGTCACCACACAGTCCGAGCACAAGCAAAGGGCCACAAGACCAGTTCACATGCAGAGTTATATAAAAGAGAACAAACAATACAGTGATCATACCATAGCAAGTGCAAGCATGCAGGTTTATATAGAGATCATAGTACAAGCATAGTCAAGCAGTAAGCAAGTGAGGCAAAGTAGGCACAAGGCCTAACACAGTAGAGAAGCGCTGATGATCACCAGGCGGAAGTGCCTTGGTGAATACATCAGCAGTGTTGGCCCTAGTGGCCACGTACGCAAGACGAAGCTGGCCACGCTGCTGCAACTCTCAAGCAAGGAAGTATCGCAGAGCGATGTGCTTTGTTTTGTGCTCCATTCTGTGCTCCTGACACAAGGCAATCATGGCCTTGTTGTCTACGTACAGAACTGGAGGCAAACGAGGCTGCTCTCCCAAGTCAGTCAGCAGGTAGGTGAGCCAGCGTAGCTCCTGTGCAGCCATGGCCCCGGCGTAGATCTCAGCCTCACAACTGGAGCTGAGAACCAAAGACGAGCGGGTAGACCACCAGGAAACAGAGCCGGAATCGAGGCTAAAGTTGTAACCCTATGACGACCGCTGCATAGCTGAGTCGTCAACCCAGGAAGCGTCTGCGTGACCAGTGAGGACAACTGGACCCCGTCCTCCAAGCACAAGCCCCATGCCCGATGTACTGCACAAGTAACGCAATACCCTCTTCGCAGCATCCTAGTGCACCTTTCGGTGCCTACCGGAGCCACGTAGCGAGCCAAGAGGCTGAGAGGGTACGCGAGGACAGGTCGAGTGCACGTCATCAGGTACATGAGGCAACCCACAAGCTCTGGGTATGGACCACTCCGCTCTACGGACTCGTCCGAAGGTGGAGCTGAGAGCGAGTGGCCGGTAGACAGAGGAGTGGGCTGTGGCGAGGAGAACCAGAAGCCGAAGCGCTGAAGGACCTGATGCACCATGTGTGACTGAGTCAGGGTGATGGTGCGCCGTGCTCTGTCCCGGGTGATCTGCAGGCCAAGATAGCTGCGCAGTTCACCCAGGTCAGTGCATGTGTGTCTCTTCTGCAGCTCCGACTTCACAAGGGTCAGTGCCTCAGTGTCAGCAGTGGCAAATACGAGGTCGTCGACGTACACGAGGATGTAGAACGGCGGCAGCGACATGTCGGTGCGTAGAAACAGCGACGGGTCAGTACTAGAAGAAGCAAACCCAAGAGCTGCAAGTGTAGTCCTCAGTGTGTCGTGCCACTCGCGAGGCGCCTGGCGGAGACCGTAGACTGGCCGCCGGAGGCTCCACTGGGTATGTGCAGGAAACGAACCAGTGAAGCTAGGTGGGCGGCGCAGCCAGATCTCCTCGTGCAGGATGCCCTGCAAGAAATCTGTACTGAAGTCCAGAGAGTGCAGCTCGTAGTCACGCTGAGCAACGACGTGCAGCAACACCCGAAGAGTAGTCATCTTCGGGGTGGGAGAGAAGGTCTGAAAGTAGTCGACTCCGTGTCGCTGACTGAAGCCTCGAGCAACGTAACGCGCCTTAAAGGCAGGCGGAGAACCCGGCGGCCGCTTCACCCTGAAAATCCACATGCCATTGACTATGTTCACCCCAGGTGGGGGAACCTCGTTGACGTAAGTGCCTGTGGACTTCCAGGATGCCATCTCGGCATCCATGGCTGCCTGCCACTGAGAGGAGTAAGGACCCGTAATCGCCTCTGCGTAAGAGCGCGGGGTCGGGATGTCTGGTGCATCTGGGTCTCCCTCAGGGGCAAGCAGCATGGAATTGAAACAAGGTACAGCAGCTGCAAGACACTCAAAGTCCTCCTGATTGTCCTCAAGGACGTCCGTTCCAAGAGCACACTCACCCCCAATGGATGGAGGACTGGCAGACTCAGAGTCAACAACAAGAGCAGTGGCGTAGTTGTTATAAAGTAGAGGTGAACGAGAATGGATGAAACTAGGTAGGAGGGGGATACAAGTAGGAAACCCTAACAAAGTTGTACCCCCTAAGGCTAAACCCACTATAGCCTACACAATTTAAACATATAATGTTTGACACACCCCCATAGGCTAAGTGGGAGACAACCAGATGGTCACAAGACCAGTCAAAGCAAAGCAAAGCAAGCTCAGGGTGGATCTCAAGGAAACCACACAAATTCTGAGCACAAGCAAGTGGTCACAAGACCAGTTCACATGCAGGTTGATAGTATAACAAGAGATACAGCGATCACAACCTAGCAAGAGTAAACATGCAGGTATATATATATAGAGATCACAGTACAAGCAGAGTCAAGAAGTAAGCAAGTGAGGCCCAGTAGGCACAAGGCCTAGAACAGTACAGAAGCGCTGATGGTCACAAGGCTGAAGCGCCTTGGTGAACACATCAGCAGTGTTGGCCCGAGTGGCCACGTAACGCAGACGAAGCTGACCGCGCTGCTGCAGCTCTCGAGCAAGGAAGTAGCGCAGAGCGATATGCTTCGTTCTGTGCTCCAGTCTGTGCTCCTCACACAAGGCAATGGCAGCCTTGTTGTCGACGTACAGCACTGGAGGAGAACGAGGCCGCTCTCCCAAGTCGGTCAGCAGGTAGGTGAGCCAGCGTAACTCCTGTGCAGCCATGGCTGTGGCGTAGATCTCAGCCTCACAACTGGAGCTGAGAACAGAAGACGAGCGTGTAGAACGCCAAGAGACTGAACCAGAGCCAAGGCTGAAGGTGTAACCCTGAGACGACCGCTGAGTAGCCTGGTCGTCAGCCCAAGACGCGTCTGAGTGCCCAATGAGTACAACTCGGTCTCGTCCTCCAAGCACTAGCCCCATGCCCGACGTACTGCACAAGTAGCGCAACACCCTCTTAGCGGCATCCATGTGCTCCTTCCGGTGACGGCCAGGAGCGACATAGCGTGCAAGGATGCTAAGAGGGTATGCAAGGTCAGGTCGAGTGCAGGTCATCAGGTACATGAGGCAGCCCACAAGCTCTGGATACGGGCCACTCGGCTCTACGGACTCATCCGAAGGCAGAGCTGAGAGCGAGTGACCGGTAGGCAGAGGAGTGGGCTGAGACGAGGAGTACGTGAAGCGGAAGCGCTGAAGGACCTGCTGCACCATGTGTGACTGAGTCAAGGTGATGGTGCGCCGTGCTCTGTCCCGGGTAATTTCGCAGGGCCGTCGCATGCGCCGTGAGTTGCTGATGAACGCTGGAGATCCCACCATGTGTTGTCCGCAGTAGCTATCAAGGTACCATGTGTTGAGGTCCTCGTGGCGCTGGCGTGCGAGGTTGGCGATTTTGGGCGTGACGATGCGATCGAAGTCGCCGGTGTACGGTGAGAGCGCGAAGTATCTGTTTGCGGAGATGCTAGGCGGTGATTCTGGAGTTGGCGGAGGGAGCTCAAAATCAGGTGGGGGATCTGAGGGGCGATCGGTCCAGTAAACGGTAGGGTCGTTGTTGTCGTAATATTGTATTCCTCTGTGACGTCGCATCATGCAACTTATGATCGTCCCTTTCCCTTTGTCCTTCGCCGTGATAAGCGCAGGAGATTGAGAAGTACTAGCAACGGAGGGAGGCGACACGGTAGAGGTCGCGGCAGAAGGTTTTGTGTGCGCCAAAGGTTGTTGAATGGAGGCGTTGCGCCTCTCGTCAGCAGCCTGACGCTTGTAGCACTGGTCGATGGTGTGGCCAGACTTCTTGCAGTGTTTGCATAAAGCTTCTTTCTTTCCGCGCTGCTCCCCTTGAGATGCTCCTGCGTAGAAGACTAACTTCTCCCGTTTGACATTCTTCTCATTGTACAGGTCAATCTTCTTTTGCTCGGAAAGAAGTGTGGCGCACAGAGCGGACTCCGAAATTGTTGCTCAGGCGCGGAGGAGTGACTGTCATTGTCGCCAGTCGGGGCCGAGACCAGAGATGACCATCAAAATGAACATGTCGTCGGGAACGGTTCCACCGCACTTTTTGACGTGATCGCGCAGATTGCGGCACCGGTTAACATACGGTCCCGCTTTCTCCCCTTGTCTCATTTTAACCGAAGTTAACTCGCTAAGCAGGCGACTCATCGTAACTGGATCTGTTGCCATGTATGAGTTGCGCAGGTGTTCCCAGGACGCGTGCGCGGGAGCCCACTCCGTTTTGCAGGGACGGATGCCGAGCTGTTCTTCGGGAGAGATTTCGAAGGAGAGCAGAGTACGCGAGGAGGGATTCGTGGTAGTATTGATGCTTCTCCTGGATGGTGCCTTCCGAAGGAAAAGGTAGGCTTCCGTCGTAGTACAATCAGATCTGAGCGGTCGTCGCAAGAAGCTCAAATTCGAAACTCCACGTGTAAAAATCCTTGCCGTCAAAAGGAATTGAGGTCTTCAGTTTTGAAGTCAATACAAACTTGGTTTGCATGGAAGCGATTGCCTCTGACTGTGCTCATTGTGGGTTATCTTGTGCAGGAGCTGAACCTTGACAATTGTCAAATGTGAAAGACCTTTCGGGGTTGACGCGGCGGTCTTCCCTAGAGAGAGGGAGTCCAGCAACTCCTCTGGCGTAACTTGAGCCGTCAATGCTCATGGCTTGATGGCTCTCAAGAGCGTTGATGCGTGCGACTAGCTGCTCAACGACAGCGGCGCTGACGGAAGTCACTGCTGATGGCGCGTTGGTAGTTGCTGGTGGTGGGCTCGGTGAGTCTGCAGTAGTTTTCGCTTCAGGGGCCATGATGTTGCTGACTTTGAAATGTGTTGGATGATTTTATAAAGGAGTTGTTTTAGGAAGAACGAGGACTTAGCAGGTCTTATGATCCACTCTAGCTCTCATACCATGCTGATACAACCAAAGAATCAAGTGGATAGGATAAGACTGTTAAGTCTATAGGGAGACAATAGAGTCTCTGTAGTGACCTTGTTGAGCAATGATTGAAAGAAAACAAGATGATTATAACATAGGAGTACAAGGGATGAAATAGCAAACTAGCTAGCCATGTACTCTGAGGGGTACATTCCCTTATTAACTGTATTGCATAGCTACAGTAACCGCGACTATTCTCATTCTTGACAGTTACCATGTTGCAGCGATCAACTGTCGCGCGGTTACTGGGTGGTCAAGGGTCACGACCGTTGACTGCCCTCGACGGTTGACCTTCGGGTAGCCCCAGACATTCCGCATGCTCTATATGAGCTATTGCGGTACTGGTACAGTTATCGGCTTCGCTAGCAGCTGATGCGTTATTGAGACACCTTCGGGAATGTTACTATAACCTTAGGTTATTCCAACAGGCACACTCACCCGCTACACAAACAAGCCATTTTATCCACCTGGTTAGTGGTTGGGAGTCTTACCCCCCCCCCCCGCACTGATACCAGCCACTAATCACTGGGATAAAAGGGCTTGTTTGTGTAGCGGGTGAGTGCGCCCATAAACCCCAGGCCAACGTGCCTGTAACCCTTCCCTAGGATCAATCGGGAATCTCCAGTGGACCTCTGACACTTAGGACTCGGCCTTTAAAAAAATGTGTTTAACTCAGTGCTAGCCTACAAAATTAAACTGACAATTTCTGGGTTATTTCGAAGCTCATAGCCATACGGTACAAATGAGTCAGGCAGGGGAAAATTTATACCCAACCCATATTGAGGCTTGAGTGTAGATTTTCTTTATTACCTTGATAAATTAGGGATGTACCCTGACCTGAGTGTCAAGGTTGTTGGAAACAAGTAATTTAAGCGCCTCTGTCGTGTCGAAGCACTAAGTCGTAAACGAAGCGAAACGCAGCGAATCATCGGCGAGTCAGCCCTCGGAGGTTGAACAACTCCTGGAGGTTACGCGAAAGTCAAAGGTCAGCGACCTTTGACCTGACAAGTACAGCGCGACAGCAAGGACAAACAACTGACTCGTTATTGAGCAGTTGCCCGAGTCGTCACTGTATCGAACCGCAATAGCAACAGCAAAACAGTTATTAGCTATAACCTTTCATATTCCCTTGTACTCTTATAAAAGCCTGTATATCTTTGCTTTAATCAATCTACTTTGCCCTCACATACCAGCGCAAGGTGGTTCACAGACTTATCATTAAAACGCTTCCGCTATTACATTATTCCTACTCAGAGTTTAGTCCTGCAAAGATCCTAAGGGCTTTTTCAGCCCAACATAGTATGAGAGCTATCAGGGCAAACTTAACTACTATCAAGACACCTACAACATCAGAAGGCATTGCAACGCAGAAGGAGAGAAGCTCCTCTAACGGCTCTCCTGGTACTACTCCTACTCCACCTCCTGCCTCTCGCCTACAGACAGAGGAGGGCACAGCAACAAGACCAGCAGCTGGATCCACCGAAACTCCCGCAAATCAAGCCGCGGGCTTCGACCCAAGCATGATGGAGAAGTTCTTCTCCTTCATGTCCTTCTACGAACAACACCAACAAGGGGCACCTGCGCAGTAAAACAACAACAACAACAACAACGATGTGACACCGATGAGCCTCGACGGTTCTTCTTACGCGCGAGGAAATCAACAATAACAACCTACCTTCGCCCCGTATGAACCCCAGCGTGGTTCCGTCAGTTTCATGCCGCGCCAGCAGCCTTCACCTGAGCAAGAGAAGACATTGGACGCACTTCAAGTCCAGTCGCAGTTTGCGCACGTCTTAAAACTGCAGACATCAAGACCGTTCGACGGAAAAGACTTCTTTACCTGGTCGTTCGAATTCGAGCTGATGATGGAAGGCGCGCAGATTCTTGGCTTCTTTGACGGGTCTCTGCCATATCCAACGCACGGGACACAATACGACAAGCAGCAGTACACATTTCAGTCCATGATGGCGTACACAATCCTACTGCGCAACGTCACACCAAAACAGCAACAGAACATTCGGTCTTACCGGGGATACGGGAACTTCGCCGAGCTTGCGTACAACCACCTGAAGAACCTGTATCAGGTAATAGACAGCGTCAAGCAGAGTCAATTAATGGCACAATTGACAATAGTGGAAATGAAACCGGGCGAAAAGGGAATGGCGTATATCAGTCGCTGTCGCGAATTGCGCGACAAACTCCTTCGATGCGGAGGGTCGATATCGGAAGACGCCTTCGTCACAGTCATCATTGGCGGTCTTGGTCCTCATTGGCGCTCCACTCGCGCCATACTCCAAGCTCACGGGAAGATCTCCGAAGCAGCACTATGCGCCGAAATTCACGCTGAGCAGCAAGACATGGACCTGCAAGAGGAGCGGCACAAGAAGAAAACATCAGTACCCGAATTTGCGTTCCACACTCAACGGCGCTACAACAACAACAACCGGCATCAACCAAAACCCGTACCTCTGTTCTGTCATCTCTGCAAGACTTCAGGGCACCCTCGCACACACTGCCCGAATCGACCGCAGTCAACGCCACCGCAACGCCAACTTCGTCCCTCAAGCAGTCAAGTGGCATCCACACAAGCGCACCCCACGAGTCAACTGCAGCCCTCAACGACATCGTCAACACAATCTGCACAAGGAGCAAGAAACATCGTCAGCTGCATGGCAAGATTGACTGACTCCTGCATCACCGAGTCACCACCACATTACTCACCGGAAGAGCAACTCGACAACAGCACCCCTCGCCGCGAGTCACTTCAACCGAATCCGACGTACGCAGCCATCGCTCAAAAGCGAGCCGTCCGGGAAAGACACCAGGTTCTCAAGATAGCTTGTCAGTTCACCCAGGTCTGTGCACGTGTGTCTCTTCTGCAGCTCTGACTTCACGTGGGCGAGTGCCGCAGTGTCAGCAGTGGCAAAGACCAAGTCGTCGACGTACACGAGGATGTAGAACGGCGGCAGTAAGGTGTCGGTGCGTAGAAACAGCGACGGGTCAGCAGTAGAAGGAGCGAACCCAAGAGTCGCAAGTGTAGTCCTCAGTGTGTCGTGCCACTCACGTGGCGCCTGTCGGAGACCGTAGACTGGCCGCCGGAGGCTCCACTGGGTACCAGGAGGGAACGACCCAGTGAAGCCAGGTGGGCGGCGCAGCCAGATCTCCTCGTGCAGGCTGCCCTGTAGGAAAGCAGTGCTGAAGTCAAGAGAGTGGAGCTCGTAGTCACGCTGAGCGGCGACGTGCAGCAGAACCCGAAGAGTGGTCATCTTCGGGGTCGGGGAGAAGGTCTGGAAGAAGTCAACTCCCTCTCGCTGACTGAAGCCTCGTGCAACGTAACGCGCCTTGAAGACAGGCGGAGAACCCGGCGGCCGCTTCACCCTGAAAGTCCACATGCCACTGACGATGTTCGCCCCAGGTGGGGGAACCTCGTCGACGTAGGTGCCTGTGGACTTCCAGGAAGCCATCTCTGCGTCCATGGCTGTCTGCCACTGAGAGGAGTAGGGACCCTCTATCGCCTCTGCGTAAGAGCGCGGAGTCGGGATGTCTGGTGCATCCGGGTCTCCCTCAGGGGCAACTAGCATGGAAACGAGATGAGGTAAAGCAGCGGCAAAGCACTCAAACTCCTCCTGCGTGTCCTCAAGGACGTCCGTGCCAAGAGCACACTCACCCCCGACGGACGGAGGACAGACAGACTCAGACTCAGCAACTAGGCTAGCGGCGTAGTCTAGACGACAAGCGGCAGCAAAGTCGACAAGCTCAGCAACTAGGGCAGACGCAGCAGTGGACTCAAAGGAAGGGTCAGTGACAACAGTAGCCAGGAGACGCGTGAAAGTAGGACTGGTAGCACGAAGGGAGTCAGACTCAGGGTCAGCAAGAGCAGGAAGAGAGGACGCAGGAGGAGACGGGAGAGGGACACGCTGAGGAGCAGTGGAAGGACGAAGCGCCATCTGGTGAGTGCCTGGGACAGCAGGAGGACGCTGACGCGGGACACGACGACCAGTGTGAGCAGCACGAACAGGCGACGCTCGACGAGACTCAGGCGACGCAGGACAAGAGTCAGGCTCACGACGCTCCGTAAGACCTCCAGTCGGACCAGTGTAAGGAGAAGGACCAGGGAGAGGGGAGGCAGACGGTAACTGTGACTGCGATTGGACAGACGGAGGACACTCTAAGGAGGGAGGAGGACAAGGAGGAGGAGGCTGACCAAGAACCTGCTGAAGGAGCGGAACGAAGTACGGCCGCGGCCGCGCAGCGTCTCCAGAACCAGCAGAGACACCAGCGCCAGGGTCGTCAGCACCAGCAGCAGCACCAACTCCAGGGTCCTCAGCACCAGCAGCAGCTCCAACTCCAGGGTCCGCAGCACCAGCAGCAGCTCCAACTCCAGGGTCCGCAGCACCAGCAGCACCTCCAGGAGTAGCAGTACCTCCAGCAACTCCAACAGCAACAGCACCAGCAGCACCTCCAGGAGTAGCAGTACCTCCAGCAACTCCAACAGCAACAGCACCAGCAGCACCTCCAGCAACTCCAGCAGCACCAGCAGCACCACCAGTAGCAGCAGCACCTCCAGCAGCTCCAGCAGCTCCAGCACCAGCAGTACCTCCAGCAGCGCCAGCAGCACCGCCAGCAGCAGCACCTCCAGCAGCTCCAGCACCAGCAGCACCTCCACTAGCACCAGCAGCACCGCCAGCAGCAGCAGCACCTCCAGCTCCAGGGTCCGCGACACTAGGAGCGCCACTCCGGAGACTGCAGCGCCGTGCGTACCACTCTCGGAGCCGCTGGGGAGAGGGTAGCTCCCGCCTAGGAGGGGAAGCACTAGCCCCAGCTCCAGCAGTACTCCTAGCTCCAGAAGCACCTCTCCTGAGGCTGCAGTACTGTAAGTACCACTCACGCAGCTGCTGTGAGGAGAGAGCTCCTCCAGGTGTAGCACTCCCAGGCGCAGCACCTCCAGACTCAGCACCCCCAGACTCAGCACCCGCAGGCTCCGCACCCCCAGGCTCAGCACCCCCAGACTCCGCACCCCCAGGCTCCGCACCCCCAGGCTCCGCACGCTCAGGCTCAGCACCCTCAGCAGGACGAGAGTCGACAGCTACCTCGACAGGCTCAACCGGGTCTACCTGGGACACACCTGAGGGAGCGGCACCCTGAGGGGGGAGGGGGTCTACCACAGCAGCACCTGGCGCGAGGAAGAGAGGCGGGGGGGGAAGCGGGGCAGTGCGGTAGGGGAAGAGGCGGTAGTAGGGGACGGACTCGTCGAACATGACGTCCTGAGAAGGCAGGACACTGCGCGAGGTGGGGTGGTAAAACTGCCAACCAGACGCGTCCGGGACAAAGCCAAGGAAGACACAAGGAACAGCGCGGGAGGAGAGCTTGTCCGCAGACGTATCGCGGACAAAAGCTCGAGATCCCCAGACCCGAAAGCGTGACGCATCGCCAACCTCTCCCGTCCAACGCAGTGTCGGCAAAGTCTCCGGAACGGAGACACGGGGCCAGAGGTTGAGCTGATGCGCAGCGTATCGGACCGCAAACGGCCACAGAAAGTGGGGGGCAGCCGCATGGATCAAGGAGGTACGAGCGACCTCCATGACCAAGCCAATGCGGCGCTCAGCAACCCCATTCTGCTGTGGAGAGGCCGGAAGCGTGAACGACTGGCGAATGCCGTGCTCCGCACAGTAGGCTGCCAAGAGGTCGGAGGAGAACTCACCACCTCTGTCAGAGTGCAAGCGCAGGACAGGAAAGTCCGAGTGGAAACGCTCGCTGAGCTGGAGACGAGAAGCGCGGATCCAAGGGATCAAAACATCAGGGACCTCACCCTTGGTGCGCAAGGGGAAGACCGTGGTGTAGCGCGAGTAGTCGTCAACAACTATCAGGAAGTACCTCTCCTGACCCTGACCACGAACGCGGGCTGGGCCCCACACGTCCATGTGGAGCGTCTGCAAGGGAGCAGTCGTCGGGGGAAACGAGGAGGAGTGAGGAGCGGCGCGCTGCCGCCCCTCGACACAGGGAGGAGCAGGCGAGGGTGGGAGGGGAGGGAGAACCCTGGGAAGACCAGAGACAAGGTACCGTTTGTGCATGGCACGAAGGCGCTGCACGGACGGGTGACCAAGTCGGTGGTGCCAGAGGACGGTCTCGTGCGCCAGAGAGCGACACGAGCAGGGGGCCGACAGCTGACCTGACGCAGACGCAGACGCAGCTACCTGAGGGGACTCAGTGGTCAGTGTGTACAGGTCCGACCCCGGCTGCCGAGTGAAGGTAGCCAGGTGACGGCCCGTCCGAGCACACGTGCAGTGTGTCACGCGCTCGTAGGCAGGGGTGAACTGGTGAACACCCCCGTCCTGGAGCGCACAACCTGCCACCAAGTTCGTAGAGAACGAGGGGAGGTGGAGACCTGACAGTGTGCCCGATGGGACCGCAGGACAAGGAAGGACAGTGGAGGAGGTCGCAATGACCGGACCCCCAGAGGGGTCAGCGAGAGAGACAGCAACTGGCCGAGCAAGCGGCTCAAGGGTAGTGCGGTCACGAAAGAAACAGCGAGAAGCACCTGAGTCCAGTGTGAAGGTGTGCAGTGCCTCAGTCGACTCAGTACCAGGGGGGGCAGACTCACTAGCACCTAGAGCAGCAGCCTCACCAGCACCTGGGGTAGCAGACACGCGAGTACCGGGAGTGGTAGCCTCACCAGCACCTAGGGCAACAGACGCACTAGCACCTAGAGCGGCAGCCTCACTCACAGGACACGGCAGCTGCACCTGTCCACTACCAGAAGCTCCCGAACGACGCACTCCAGAGCGACTACCACTACGGCCACCCCGACAGCCCCAACTGGCGTACCACTCACGAAGCTGCTGGGGCAAAAGAGGACACGGTAGCTGCACCTGTCCACTACCAGAAGCTCCCGACCGACCCACTCCAGAGCGACTACCACTACGGCCACCCCGACAGCCCCAACTAGCGTACCACTCACGAAGCTGCTGGGGCGAAAGAGGACACGACAGCTGCACCTGTCCACTACCAGGAGCTCCCGAACGACCCACTCGAGAGCGACTACCACTACGGCCACCCCGACAGCCCCAACTAGCGTACCACTCACGAAGCTGCTGGGGCGTGAGGGACTCACGCGCACGGCCCTAGAGCTGCATCTGGCCACGCCAGGAGCAGCAGTAGCAGCAGTAGCGGCAGTAACAGCAGTAACAGTAGGAGCAGTAGAGGCAGTAGCAGCAGTAGTAGTGGTAGCAGTGCGGGCAGGGTAATGCTCACCAGTGGTCGGCGCGGTAGGCGCAAGACGGTGGCGACAGCGGGGCCGCTACAACTGCAGGGCGGGGCTGGGCCGCGGCAGGGAGCTCCGCGGCAGCTGCTGCAGGGCGGGGCCGGGCCGCGACGGCAGCTGCTCCAGGGGTCAGGGGCGGCTGCTGCAGGGCCGGCTGCTCCAGTGGCCAGGGGCGGCTCTTGCAGTGGCGGCTGGTCCAAGGGCCAGGGACGGCTGCTGCAGGGGCGGCTGCTCCAGGGGCCAGGGGCGGCTCTTGCAGTGGCGGCTGCTCCAGGGGCCAGGGGCGGCTGCTGCAGGGGCGGCTGCTCCAGGGTCCAGGGGCGGCTCCTGCTGTGGTGGCTGCTCCAGGTGGCCAGGGGCGGCTGCTGCAGGGGCGGCTGCTCCAGGGTCCAGGGGCGGCTGTAGGTGCAGCTGCTCCAGAGGCCAGGGGCGGCTGTCCCAAGGGCGGGCGCGGGGTAGGGCAGGGCGCCACGGTGAGCAGGGGCGACGCGCGGGTCGCGCGCGGGGGCGACGCGACGAGGCAGGGGCGACGCGTGCGGGTCCCGCAGCTGCGTCGCGACGAGGCGGGGGCGACGCGCGGGTCCCGCAGCTGCGTCGCGACGAGGCGGGGGCGACGCGCGGGTCCCGCAGCTGCGTCGCGACGAGGCGGGGGCGACGCGCGGGTCCCGCAGCTGCGTCGCGACGAGGCGGGGGCGACGCGCGGGTCCCGTAAGGGCGTCGCGAAGGGGTAGGGGGGGCGACGCGCACGGGTTCCGGCGGGCTGCAGGCGTCGGCGTGAAGTAGCCGCGGCGCGCGGGTCACGGCCTGCGCGTGAGCGGCCTACGGGCTGCCTACGGACGGCAGCGGCCTACGGGCGGCGTACAGGCTGCCTACGGGCGGCAGCGGCCTACGGGCGTCGTACTGGCGGCCTACGGGCGGCCGCGGCCTACGGGCTGCGTACGGGCAGCGTAAGGGCGGCCTACAGGCGACGGCAGGCGACGGGCAGCCTACGGGCGATGGGCAGCCTACGGGCGGCGGCCACTAGGGCGCACGACGGCGCTAGTAGGGGCGCTCGACGGCGCTAGAAGGGGCGCTCGACGGCGCTAGGAGGGGCGCTCGACGGCGCAAGAAGGGGCGCTCGACGGCGCGAGAAGGGGCGCTCGACGGCGTGGTGGAACGGTGGGCCCAAACCAACTTCGGTCCTAGGTCCTGACCTAGGCGTCGGATACCATGTTATAAAGTAGAGGTGAACGAGAATGGATGAAACTAGGTAGGAGGGGGATACAAGTAGGAAACCCTAACAAAGTTGTACCCCCTAAGGCTAAACCCACTATAGCCTACACAATTTAAACATATAATGTTTGACAGTAGTCTAGATGACAAGCCGCAGCAAAGTCAAGCAGCAAAGCAACGAGAGCAGACGCAGCAGCAGACTCAAAGGAAGGGTTAGTGACAGCAGTGGCTTGGAGACGAGAGACAGTGGGACTGGCAGCACGAGCGCGGTCAGACTCAGGGCCAGGGACCTCAGGAAGAGAGGAGTCAGGAGGAGCAGGCAGAGGAACACGCAGTGGAACAGATAAAGGACGGAGTGCCATAGCGTGCGTGCCGGGGACAGGAGGAGGACGCGAACAAGGAACGCGACGAGCAGTGCGAACAGGCGAGACAGGACGAGACGCAGGCTCACGACGCTCTATAAGACCGCCGGACTGCTCAGTGTAAGGAGAGGGAGCAGGCAGTGGGGAGGCTGACAGTAACGGCGACCGCGACTGGTCAGGCGGTGGACACAGGAGGGGAGGAG
Organism: Closterium sp. Naga37s-1; assembly: GCA_947471745.1. Classification (NCBI taxonomy): domain Eukaryota; kingdom Viridiplantae; phylum Streptophyta; class Zygnematophyceae; order Desmidiales; family Closteriaceae; genus Closterium; species Closterium sp. Naga37s-1. The sequence continues at coordinate 2,482,653 of CANJKZ010000120.1, read as the reverse complement.
TAAGGCTAGTAGAAGACGGGACACCAAGAACCTGCTGAAACAGGTGAACGAAGTACGGTCGCAGCCGCACAGTGCCTCCAGCACCTCCAGCTCCAGGGTCAACAACTCCAGCTTCTGCAGCTCCAGCGCCTCCCGCGCTAGTGCCTCCAACTCCAGCTCCTCCAGCTCGAGCGCCCCCAGTGCCAGTGCCACCAGCTCCAGCTCCTCCAGCTCCAGCGCCACCATCGCCAGAGCCTCCAGCTCCAGCAGCTCCAGGCTCCATAGGGTCTCCAGCTCCAGCGTCCCTAACACCACCAGCCCCGGCAGCTCCAGTACCCCAGGTACGACCACCTCCAGGACCAGCAGCCGCAGTGTTTCCAGTACCACCAGCTCCAGCAGTAACACCAGCACCTCCAGCTGCAACGTCTCCAGCGCCTCCAGCTCCGAAGGCGTGCTTGCCGAACAAGCCACTCACGCAGCTGCTGCGGAGACAGTCTCGGCGAAGTACCAGCCGAACCTCCAGACAAAGCAGTACCCCGAGGCTCAGCACCCCCAGACTCCGCACCCTCCGACTCAGCACCCCCAGGCTCAACACCCCCAGGCTACACACCTGCAGGCTCAGCAACCCCCGGCTCCTCACCCCCAAGCTCAGCACCCCCAGACCCAGCACCCTCAGACCCCACACCCCCCGGCTCCGCACCCCCAGACGCAGCACCTCGAGCAGCACCTGAGCCGACAGCTACCTCGACACGCACAGTACCAGGGAGAGGGTCTACCTGAGACACACCTGAGGGAGCAGGACCCTGGGGCGGGAGGGGGTCTACCGGAGCAAGGAAGAGCGGTGGGGGCGGGGGAGGGGCAGAGTGGTAGGCGAAGAGACGGTAAAAAGGAACCGACTCGTCAAATGTGACGTCCTGAGAAGGGAAGACACGGCGCGAGGTGGGGTGGTAAAACTGCGAGCCAGGCGCGTCAGGGACAAAGCCAAGGAAGACGCAGGGGATAGCACGGGCGGAAAGCTTGTCCGCGGACGTATCGCGAACAAAGGCACGAGAACCCCTAACCCGGAACACCGACGCATCGCCAACCTCCCCCGCCCAATGCAGTGTGGGCGAGGTCTCTGGCAAGGAGACACGAGGCCAAAGGTTAAGCTGATGCGCAGCGTACCGGACCGCAAACAGCCACAGAAAATGGGGAGTAGCCGCATGGATCATGGAGGTACGAGCCACCTCCATGACTAAGCCAATGCGGCGCTCAGCAATCCCATTTTCCTGAGGGGAGTCCGGAAGCGTGAACGACTAGAGAATGCCCTCCCCACGACAAAAGTCCCGTAAGAGGTTGGAGGAGAACTCACCACCTCTGTCAAAGTGCAGACGCAGGACAGGAAGGTCCTGGCGGAACCGCTCGCGAAGCTGGAGACGGACTGCGTGGATCCAAGGGATAGAGACATCAACGACCTCACCCTTGCTGCGCAAGGGGAAGACCATGGTGTAGCGCGTGTAGTCGTCAACTACCAGCAGAAAGTAGCGCTCGCGGCCCTGTCCACTGACGCGGGCTGGGCCCCACACGTCCATGTGGAGAGTCTACAGGGGAGCAGTCATCGGGGGAAACGAGGAGGAGTGAGGAGCGGCGCGCTGCCGTCCCTCGATGCAAGGAAGGCAGGGCGGGGCAGGCGAGGGCGGTAGGGGAGGCAGAAACCTGGGAAGACCAGAGACAAGGAGACGGGAGTGCATGCCACGAAGGCGTGGCAGGGAGGGGTGACACAGGCGGTGGTGCCACAGAAGAGTTTGGTGCGTCTTGGTGCGACACAAGCAAGAGGCGGCTACCTGACCTGACGCGGACACCTGAGCAGACGCAGCTACCTGAGGAGGCTCGGTAGAAAGTGTGTACAGACTCGACCCTGGCCGACGAGTGAACGTGGCCAGGTGATGCCCCGTCCGTGTGCACGTGCAGATTGAGACACGCTGACCCCCAGGAGTGGTGGTAGTGACCATCGCGTCCTGGAGGGCAGCGGTACTCACCAAATTCGTAGAGAACGAGGGGAGGTGAAGACCTGACAGTGAGCCGGATGGAATCGCCGGACACGGGAGGACAGTGGAGGAGCGGGCAACGACCGAGCCCTTGGAGGAGTCAGCCAGTCTGACCGGAACAGGTGCACGGAGAGGAGTGAGGGTGGTGCTGTCACGAAAGTAACAGCGCGAGGCACCTGAGTCCAACATGAAGGTGTGCAAGGCCTCAGCAAGCGCAGTACCAGAGAGAGTACCAGACTCACTAGCACCTAGAGCAGCAGCCGCTATACCTAGGTCAGATGGCACACACCGGTAACAGTCACCCTCAGCACTAGCAGACAAAGCATACATAGCAGAAAGGATAGCATCAAAGTCTAGGTCAAAGATAGCAACTCCTGACCTAAGCAGATCTGCCCAGCGATGGCGCTCTACCTTGTCACCAAACTCAGCACGCCAGGCGTCGTTGAGGCGGGAGAAGCAGCGGTGCTGAGTGTGAAACCTCCCGCATGTCTGACCAGCACGGTCACTAGTGCGAATGACATACGGGCAACTATCACTACCCCCAGACGTCCCACGCTGAAACAACCACTCACGAAGCTGCTGGGGCGGCTGGGTCTCGCTCCGACGCTGCTACTGCTGCCGCTGGCCACCGCCACGGCCTCCACGCCGAGGTCCGGTCCAACCGCCACCAGTCCCACCGCCGCCACTGCCGCCACTCTCACCGCTGCCTCCATCGCCGCCACCAGAGCCCCCACTCCTGCCACCACCGCCACCAGTCCCACCACCTCCACCACCTCCACTGCCTCCACCACCTCCACTGCTGCCCCCACCACCACTCCCGCTGCCACCTCCACCACCACCGCTGCCACCTCCACCACCCCTGCTACCCTTGCCCTTGCTGCTGCGGCGCTTTGCACTAGCAGAAGCAGCCCCGACGTCCTCAGTAATAGGGACGTCTGCAGCAGCAGCAGAGGCGTAGGAGGGGGCAAGGGGGGAGGGGGAGCACCCCTCAAAGAAGGGCGGACGCGGAGTGCCACGAGCAGCACCTACAGCAACTGCACTAGTCTCAGCTGCGAGGAGATGCTGCTCGAGTAGGTCAACAGTGAGGGAGGTGGGGTCAAGGGAGAGAAAGTGGTATTTGACAGAGCGGAGAGAGTCAGGGAGGCGAGTGACTATGAAGTAGAGGGTGTGTGCTGTCCTGTGCTGTCCTGTGCTGTCCGAAGTGAGCGCATTCGGCTAACGGCAGGTGGTTGCGAATGGCTAAGCGGGCAGCAGCGTCGCGAGTAAGCCACTGTGAGCGAGTCGCACTGTCAGCTGTGGCGGGAGGGGCGGTAGCGGTGCTTGATGCTAGGTCAAACAGCGAAACACTTTCCTTAGAATCGCTCAGTAGGTACAGCTGCAGGTCGTCGAGCCACGTGTCAAACTGAATCGGTCTGCCCTCATGATTGAACGCGAGAACTCGAAGCGAAGCCATAGTGGCGCAGCACGCAGGAGCAGCAGTTGCAGCTGTAGCAGCAGTAGCAGCAGTAGCAGTAGTAGCAGTAGTAGCAGTAGTAGCAGCAGTAGCAGCAGTAGTAGCAGTAGCAGCAGCAGAAGAGGGGCCGAGGGGCCGGGGGCCTAGGGGCGTCCGGCCGTGGGGCCAGGAACGAAGGGGGGGCCGAGGGGCCTGGGGCCTAGGGGCGATGGGCTGCGGGGCCAGGGATGAAGGGGCTGAGGGGCCGGGGGCCTAGGGGCGTCGGGCCGCGGGGCCAGGAGAGAAGGGGCCGAGGGGCCGGGGGCCTAGGGGCGTCGGGCCGCGGGGCCAGGAACGAAGGGGCCGAAGGGCCGGGGGCCTAGGGGCGTCGGGCCGCGGGGCCAGGAATGAAGGGGCCGAAGGGCCGGGGGCCTAGGGGCGTCGGGCCGCGGGGCCAGGAATGAAGGGGCCGAGGGGCCGTGGGCCTAGGGGCGTCGGGCCGCGGGGCCAGGAGAGACGGGGCCGAGGAGCCGGGTGCTCAGGGGCGTCGGGCCGCGGGGCCAGGAGAGAAGGGGCCGAGGGGCCGGGGGCCTAGGGGCGTCTGGCCGCGGGGCCAGGAAAGGCGGGGCCGAGGGGCCGGGGGCCTAGGGGCGTCAGGCCGCGGGGCCAGGAAAGACGGGGCCGAGGGGCCCGGGGCCTAGGGGCGTCGGGCCGCGGGGCCAGGAGAGAAGGGGCCGAGGGGCCGGGGGCCTTGGGGCGTCAGGCCGCGGGGCCAGGAAAGACGGGGCCGAGGGGCCGGGGGCGTAGGAGCGGCGAGCACGGGCCGAGGGGCGAGGGGCGTCGAGGCCGACGGGGCCTAGGGGCATTACGCGACGGGCGACGGCGCCGGGCTTAGGGGATCGACGGGCGACGGGGCCGACGGGGCCTAGAGGCGTTGCGCTACGGGCGACGGGCCGGAACCGGGGCCTAGGGGCGTCGGGCGCGAGCGACGGGGCGACTGGCGATGGGGCCGGGCCTAGGGGAGCGACGGGCGAAGGGGCCGACGGGCCTAGGGGCGACTCGCGACGAGCGACGGGGCCGGGGCCTAGGGCCGGGCCCACCACAGCCTACACAATGTAAGCTATATATGAGTTTGACATGATCTAGAAGAGGTGGCCCTCCCCAGCTTGTGCCACGCGTTGCCCAGTACGGGTCTGTCTCGGCAACGGGTTCGGGGGGAAGACCCGGAGCTTCTGGGTATCCCCATTCGTTTCGGGAGGTGGAGGTTCCCCAACCTCCTTCGGCTGGAACGCCTGCCGGTGGTGGTGGTGGTCCCCATCCTCCTCCTTCTGCTGCTGGTGGTTGTGGCACTCCCCAGGTGCCGACCTGAGGGGTTGGAGTGGACCAGGTGGGTGAGACTGGTCCTGTTACGCCCCATCCAGTTCCAGTAGGTGCTCCCCATCCTCCAGTGTCAGCTTCTGCAGTTGCTTTCCTGCCGCTGTCCTCCTCCTGTTCCATTGTTGCAGGTCCGATATCTCCGGTAGTGGAGGTTGAAGCAGTTGGGACGGCGCGCAGGCGGAGAAGTCCGTCCGAAGCAGGGCGCTTGAGGTCCATCTCATCAGGGTGTGACCAAGTCGGTGCTTCGGTGGGAGTCGTCTTTGGAAGTAGAGTCTGTTCGGAGTCGCCTGTCGAGCCTTCCGCCGTGAAATTTAATACGAAGACTTCGTCGTTGTCGACTGCCTTCCCAATGTAAGCTTCTCTCTTTGCAGTTGCTTCGAATGTCAACTCCACACCTCATGAGTTGTGCTGACAAGAGCAGGTTGTACTGTAGGTGGGGAACAACCAACACGTCTCCGATGTGAATGGTGAAGTGGGTGTCCATGGCTTCAAGGTAAATTTCTCCGATGTCGTACGCTTTCAGTCGGTTGTTGTTGGCGACAGTGATTTCACATGGTCGCTGCATGCGCCTTGAGTCGCAAATGAATCTTGGTGATCCCACCATGTGTTGCCCACAGCAGGTGTCAAGATACCATGTGTTAAAGTTTTCAGGGCTCTGGCGCGCGATGCCGTCAATCTTTGGAGTAATGATGCGGTCAAAATCTCTGGAATACGGCGAGAGGTCCACGTAGCTTCTTGCGGGAAAACAGGGGGGAGACTCTGGTGTACTCGGAGGAAGCTCAAAGTCAGGTGAGAGATTCACCGTTTCGCTCCAGATGTTGATCGTGGGATCATTTTCTGAGGTTGGTGTGATCGGATTGATCGGAGTGTCTGGAGGAAAGCTGATGTTGGTGTTGTAGTATCGAATGCCTCTGCGACGCACCATACAGATTAAGATTGTCCCTTTTCCTTTGTCCTTTGTGGAGATCCGTGCAGGAGCTTGGGAGGTGCTGGTGAATGAAGGCGGTGGCATGGTCGCTGTTGCAGCTGGAGATGCCGAGGGTGTCAAAGGCCGATGAATGGAAGAGTTGTTGTGCCTCTCGTCAGCCGCTTTTTGTTTGTAGCACCGGTCGATAGTGTGGCCAGGTTTCTTGCAATACTTGCAGAATGTTCCCTTCTTTCCATGTTGCTCGCTTTCAGTCGCTCCAGTGAAAAACACTAACTTTTCCCGCTTTCTGTTCTTCTCATTGTACAGGTCGATCTCCTTCTGCTCGAAAAGAAGAGTGGTGCAAAGGGCGGACTCGGAAATGGTTGCTCGAGCGCGGAGCAATGATTGGCACTGGCGCCAATCGGCTCCTAGTCCGGAAAGGACCATCGAGACGAACATGTCGTACGGGGCGGTTCCCCTGCACTTCTTGATGTGACCCCGTAGATTGCGACACCGATTGATATAAGGCCTCGCCTTCTCCCCTTGTTGCATTTCGACTGCTGTCAGTTGACTGAGCAGACGACTCATGGTAACCGGATCCGTTGCCATGTATGAATTGCGCAGGTGCTCCCAAGACACTTGCGCGGGTGCCCACTCCGACTTGTTGGAGCGGATGCCAAGCTGCTCGACGGGGGAGAGCTTTCGGAGGAGAGTGGTATACGCGAGGAGGGGCTCGTGATAATACTGGTTTTTCCCCTGGATGGTTCCTTCCGTCGGGAAAGGTAAGCTCCCGTCGTAGTACATCCAGATCTGCGCGGTTGTCGCGAGGAGCTCGAATTCAAAGCTCCAAGTGTAGAAATCCTTGCCGACGAATGGAACTGAGGTCTTCAGCTTTGAAGTCAGAACGAATTTTGTTTGCACTGTCTTAATTGCTTCTGACTGTGCAAGTTGTTGACTGTCTTGCGCAGGAGCTGAAGCTTGACGGTTGTCAAAGGTGAATGACCTCTCGGAGTTGACGCGGCGGTCTTCTCCAGGGAGAGGAAGTCCAACATCTCCTCTTGCGTAGCTTGAGCCATCGATGCTCATAGCTTGATGGCTCTCAAGGGCGTTGATGCGAGCGACTAGCTGCTCGACGAGAGCGGTGCTGACGGAAGTCACCGCTGATGGCGCATTAGTCGTTGCTGGTGGTGGGACCAGAGAGTCTGCAGTGGCTTTTCCTTTGGGAGCCAAGTGATGCAGAATTGTAGTGTAATGAGTAATTTCATAAAGATTTTGTTCTAGGAAGAACAAGAACTTTGCATAACTTATTATTCACTCTAGCTCTCATAACATGTTGTTATAACCAAAGGATCGACGTGGACATGATAAGTTTGCTAAGTTGAATAAGACAATGAAGTCTTTGTAGTGACCTTGTTAATAAAGTTTGAAAGAGAACAAGATGATTATAAGATAGGAGTACAGGGGTATAAATAGCAACCTAGCTAGCCATAAGGGCCCAAAATTGGTTTAGGCCCACCCTGACAAATCAGGGTTCCAGCCCCTCCTTACCCTGACCCTTAGGGTAAAATTTCCCGTACCCTGATGGCAGCAGGGTAAATTTACCCCAACACTGATTTGACCAGGGTATTTTTTTCCTTAGCCTGTTTCCAATGCTTCTTTGTCAAGTAAGAAATTTCTAATGTCTTATTAACTACTCACTGCCACCCCCATTGCCCACTACTTCTTCTACAAACTGGGTCTCGCTAGCCCTGTTTGCGTCAAACTCCTTGGAGGAGCGTCTCAGCTTCTCCCCACAGAAGATGGCGACCACCTCGTACCAGTCGACATCGTACGGCAGCAGTGAGCAATGCATCATATGCTCTAGGCTTGTGTCGCCAATGCTGCCGCGCCCCCATGTCTTGATCAGGTTCTGCTTCGAGAAGCCCCGCACGCATTCAACCGTGCTCAACGGCAGCACAGCGACTGACTGTCACATGCGCATGATGTTCGGGAAGGACACACGCCAGGCATCGTCCCGCAGCATGTTCCCCAGCGCCTGATGAAACTCCTTGTTGTTGTGCTGCGAGAACATTGTGGATGTAAACATCCACAGTTCCTGTCCGGCCCTTTTGTAGTCGAACCCTGTTATGGGGCAGGGTCGGGGTGTAAAATTGGGCGACGCGCGCAGATACGGGTAGGAATGGGGGGCATTAGTCCAACGAGAAGCGGTGAGGTCCACGTACACGAGTATACAACACGACAGAATTGCAAGTGTCAACAACCGTACTACAAGTGCAAACTCCAATCAACGCATACATGGCAGCTTCTGGTTGTAAAGCTTGTGCAGCTGGCCCAGCCACTTCTTGAAAGTCTCCACGTGCTTAGTGTCATCAGACACATACAAAGCTGTGCGAAACAGCTTCGTACCTTCCAGCAGGTTCAGGTCGCGCATCCGCCACTCCAGCTCGGCGTCCACTGCACGGACAAACTTGATCGACAGCTCGACGCACATTGTCACGTCGCCATCAGATTCGTGCCCGGGCAGTGGTCGCTCGTGCAGCTCGAATTCAAAAGAGACGGGGTTCCCGTCCCTGTCTACACCCTCCGCCTTCATCTTCCTCTTATCCATCGCCTGGTGGCTCTTAATGAACTCGGGCAGCTGCCTTTTATCCCTGCTGCCAAAATGGTTGCTAGGGTCACAGAGGGAGTACCGAGTCTTCAAACGCATCCTTGTTTGCTCCACAATGTGCGAAACAAGGGTGACGTCAACCTGCACAGAGGTAAGAGATTTTTTGTCATGACCAGGTTGTGCCCTGAACCGACAACGGAGGTGCATGTTCCTAAGTCCCTTACCTGGCGTTGCTGGAAGCGCTGGTTGAGGGTGTTGAGTTCCCACAGCACATCCACAAGAAAGCGGATGAGCCACTGAAACTTGAACGAGGTAACCACCTCCTTCTTGTAGTCCTTCAGAACCACGACGGCTACAGGGAGTACGTCTAGCAGACGCTGTACCGCTTCACCACGGGAGAGCCACGGGCGTCATGGATCCCCTGCGCCTCCAAATTCGTATGGCAGAAGATCCGTTGCAGCTCATGGAACTTCTGGTAGTGCACGCTGCTGCGGCCGATGTGGTCAGCGAAGGCTTGTACGACATCGTCGATCATGCGAAGCTCAGGGATAGCATCGGCGGCATCATTGGCTGCGAGTGCCTCCCTGTACAATAACACACAGACAAACAAAGTTTTCAGTAACAACAACAGCGGTAACAGAACCTGCCTCACGCAGACACAACACTAGCTTACCGATGAGCGATACAGTGTGTAGATGCCAGATGTGGAATGCGCATTCGCAGCCTTGTAACTACGCCTTTATTCTTCCCGACCATCACGTTTGCACCATCGGTGGCGACGCTTGAAATCTTCTGGAGGTCGAGCCTGATACTTGTGAGATACTGCACGACGGCAGATATGAGAGAGGCACCGTCAGCACGGTCAACTGTGATGAGTGTCACAAACTCAGTAACCACCACATTGCGCTTGAAAAACGAAGCGTATAAGATGAGGTGTTTCCCATGCACCCTATCTGTGCTCTCGTCCAGGGAAATCCCTATCCACAAGGATTCGAGGAGGTGTAGGCGTTGTGTCTCTTGGAGATACGTTGGTAGGGCGCGCAGATTCTCCTTGAATCCGTAACTTCCAAGGATAAGCAAAGGAGGTAAAATGAGAGACTGCAGTTCAAACAAAACAAAGGTTTCATAGACACAAGCCAGCACTTACTCGGTGTAGTATGAGCCGTATCCGCCAGACGGAGGAAGGCCTGGTAACCCTTCATTCGCCAGGAACCAGCATAGAGGGACGGACATGGCGATGGGAGCGTCTGCCTTGCAGACGAAAAGCGCGATGTGGAGAAGACGGATGATGTGTCGGGTAGATGAATCCGTGGTTTGCCACCGAGTGAGTGTAGCTTACTTGGCTTTCTCCGCCTCCGATTTCTCCTGGTTCTTCACTGCTTGCTTGTGGGCATGGGTAGAAGAGTGAGTTCGGAGGCTGCCGATCTGGAGATCCCGAGCACCCTCCCCCCTCGCCCCATACGATGTGTGCGCACGTGGATCTCCGTGCTTAACACAAATGGAACACTTGAAAGAAGGTCGTCCGTTAGACATGCGATTTAAGCGTAGCCATTTGAAACTACCTGCCCACTGAGCGTCGTACGTCTTCTTTATCGCTTCGTACTCAGCATCCGCAGCCGCGGTGGGTGGCTTCAGATCGGCAGGAGCAGCTGGCCGTTTCGGTGAAGACGCATTTCGGGGAGGAGGGGCGCCCCACAGCCTCTGCTGCTTGTACGTCGCTCCCACACGCCGTCGCTTGACGGGCGCGCTGCTGACCATCGAGGGTGAAGCAGTTGGCGGCTTAGACAAGCCCTCGCCACCTCCGGGAACTAGCACCAGAGAAGGGTGCGGCTCCCACGCCGAAGGTGAATTTGGTGGCTCGAACTGATACACTGTTCCTACCACGCATTCTGGAGACAGTTCATGAGCCGGCTGCGAGATAGGAACGCTATAGTTTTCTCTACTGTGTGGTAAAACGCCGAGCACAGAGAGTCCGTTTCTCGTGCTACCAGGGGGGTCGGGCTCTCCAGCAGGCATGTTTGCCCAGTGATTTGAAAATGGGCGAGAAAGGAGAACAAGCGAGAGACCCCTTGGTAGAGCTCGACCATCACACGGCCTCGTAAGGTCCGATTCCCCCACACAGCGGGAAGTGCAAGGTTGGCATGGCAGCACAAGGACTGCAATGTGATGCATAGGACAGCACGAAACTGTCCAACACGCGCAACTCAGCTCAGCTGGCAGTGGGCATGGCGTGGTGTGGCTTGATTCAGGGGTGCGTTGGCATTACTGTGGGTAACACAGCCAATAGGACGACATGGCGTGCTGCCGACAACATGTGACAGTAGTCTGCCTGTGGTCATAAGCGACAACGGTGACAGTGTGACGGTGGTTCACTTTGTCAACACTTGGAGTATGGGCTGATCCGCGCTTAGAAAGTTTCGGTATCAGGGTAGTCTACACCCAACTGTTAGAATCCTTAGGCAAGAGATGATGTCGACTATCGAGACAATGTTGGTACAAAAACGAAACCTAAGGGGTTGTACCCCACAGTGAGTACCCCACTACAGCCTATCTAACTTTAACATATAAACATATGTTTGACACACCCCCATAGGCAAAGTGGGGAGAACAGAGGGTCACAAGGCCAGACAGGAAGTGCAAAGCAAGCTCAGGGTGGATCACAACGTCACCACGCAGTCTGAGCACAAGCAAAAGGCCACAAGGCCAGTTCACATGCAGAGATATATGTGTAACAACAACAGCACATTGATAACAGCCTACAAGAGCAAGCATGCAGGTATACATATAGATCACAGTACAAACAAAGTCTACAGCAAGTGAGGAAGCGTGGGCACAAGGCCTAACAAAGTACAGAAACGCTGATGATCACCAGGCGGAAGCGCCTTGGTGAATATATCAGCAGTGTTGGCCCGAGTGGCCACGTAAGTAAGACGAAGCTGGCCACGCTGCTGCAGCTCTCGAGCAAGGAAGTAACGGAGAGCGATGTGCTTTGTTCTGTGCTCCAGTCTGTGCTCCTGACACAAGGCAATGGCGGCCTTGTTGTCGCCGTACACAACTGGAGGAGAACAAGGCCGCTCTCCCAAGTCGGTCAGCAGGTAGGTGAGCCAGCGTAGCTCCTGCGCAGCCATGGCTGTGGCGTAGATCTCGGCCTCACAGCTGGAGCCGAGGACTGAAGACGAGCGTGCAGACCGCCAGGAAACTGAACCAGAACCAAGGCTGAAGGTGTAACCCTGTGACGACCGCTGCGTAGCCTGGTCGTCAACCCAAGAGGCGTCCGAGTGACCAGTGAGGACAACGTCACCCCGTCCTCCAAGCACGAGCCCCATGCCCGATGTACTGCACAAGTAGCGTAGTACCTTCTTAGCAGTATCCATGTGCACCTTTCGGTGCCGACCAGGAGCCACGTAGCGAGCCAGAAGGCCAAGAGGGTACGCAAGGTCAGGACGAGTGCAGGTCATCAGGTACATGAGGCAGCCCACTAGCTCTGGGTAAGGACCACTCGGCTCTACGGACTCGTCCGAAGGTGGAGCTGAGAGCGAGTGACCTGTAGCCAGAGGAGTGGCCTGTGCTGAGGACCAGGTGAAGCCGAAGCGCTGAAGGACCTGCTGCACCATGTGTGACTAAGTCAGTGTGATGGTGCGGCGTGCTCTGTCTCGAGTGATCTGCAAGCCAAGATAGCTGTGCAGCTCACCCAGGTCTGTGCACGTGTGTCTCATCTGCAGCTCTGACTTCACCAGGGCGAGAGCCTGAGTGTCAGCAGTGGCAAAGACCAAGTCGTCGACGTACACGAGGATGTAGAATGGCGGCAGCGAAGTGTCGGTGCGCAGAAACAGCGACGGGTCAGCAGTCGACGGAGCAAACCCAAGAGCCGCAAGTGTCGTCCTCAGTGTGTCGTGCCACTTACGTGGCACCTGGCGGAGACCGTAGACTGGCCGCCGGAGGCTCCACTGGGTACCAGGAGGGAACGACCCAGTGAAGCCAGGAGGGCGGCGCAGCCAGATCTCCTCGTGCAAGTTGCCCTATAAGAAGGCTGTGCTGAAGTCAAGAGAGTGAAGCTCGTAGTCACGCTGAGTGGCAACATGCAGCAGCACCCGAAGAGTGGTCATCTTCGGGGTGGGGGAGAAGGTCTGGAAGAAGTCAACTCCCTCTCGCTGACTGAAGCCTCGAGCCACGTAACGAGCCTTGAAGACAGGCGGAGAACCTGGAGGCCGCTTCACCCTGAAAATCCACATGCCACTGACGATGTTCGCCCCAGGAGGGGGAACCTCGTCAACGTAAGTGCCTGTGGACTTCCAGGATGCCATCTCTGCGTCCATGGCTGTCTGCCACTGAGAGGAGTACTCACCCGCGATCGCCTCAGCGTAAGAGCGCGGGGTAGGGATGTCTGGTGCATCCGGGTCTCCCTCAGGGGCAAGCAGCATGGACACGAGATGAGGCGCAGCGGCTGCAAGACACTCAAGGTCCTCCTGCCTATCCTCAAGGACGTCCGTGCCAAGAGCACACTCACCCCCGACAGACGGAGGACAGACAGACTCAGACTCAGCAACAAGACTGGCGGCGTAGTCTAGACGACAGTGAGCAGAAAAGTCAACAAGCTCAGCGACTAAGGCAGACGCAGCAGTAGACCCAAACGACGGGTCAGTGACAACAGTGGCAAGCAGACGCGGGACAGTAGAGTGCTCAGCACGTAACTGGTCAGACGGAGGGTCGGCAACGACAGGCAGAGAGGACGCAGGGGGAGGCGGCAGAGGAACACGCGACGGAGGAGAGGAAGGACGACGAACTACAAGGTGAGGGCCGGAGACAGCCGGCTGGCTCTGACTAGGAACACGACGACCGGAACGACCAGAACGGACAGGTGAGACAGGATGCGACGCAGGCTCACGACGCTCTGCAAGGCCACCAGTCTGCTCTGTGTACGGAGAAGGAGTAGGCAGGGGTGAGCCAGGCTGTAACGGAAGACCAGTAGACGAGGGAAGACTGAGAACCTGGCGAAGTGCAGAGTCAGGTGGTGGCTGAGACGACAGGGACGGCGGAGCGAAGAACAGGCGCGGCTGAGCAGTGCCACCAGCACCAGCAGCTCCAGCACCTCCAGCAGCTCCAGCACCTCCAGCAGCTCCAGCACCTCCAGCAGCTCCAGGACCCTCAGCAGCTCCAACACCGCCAGTAGCTCCAGGACCCTCAGCAGGTCCAGCACCGCCAGCAGCCCCAGTACCCTCAGCAGCTCCAGCACCTCCAGCAGCTCCAGTACCTCCAGCAGCAACACCGCCAGCCCCAGCAGCTCCAGTACCCCCAGTACGAGCACCTCCAGGACCAGCGACACCAGCAGAAGAACCCCCAGCAGTAGAGCCCTGAGGTGCAGAAGTGCGACGCTGACGGTGACCGTACCAGTCGTGCAGCTGCTGGGAGGTGAGGGGCACACGCGGACGAAGACGGCTACTCCAAGGAGACCGCGTAACAGCAGTCTCAGAACCCTCAGGCGACTCACCCCCAGACTCAGCACCCCCAGGCTCCGCACACGCAGGCTCAGCACCCCCGGACATAGCACCTCCAGACGCAGCACCCCCAGACGCAGCACCTCCAGGCTCCTCACGCGCAGGCTCAGCACCTCCAGGCTCCACACGCTCAGCGCCCCCAGACTCAGCACCCCCAAGCTCCGCACCCCCAGGGACAGCACCACTCCTAGCAGGACCGGAGTCACCAGTGACCTCAACAGGCGCAGGCGCGGGGGGGTCTACCTGAGAGACACCTGAAGGAGCAGGACCTGGCGCGGGGAGGGGGTCTACCTGGGGAGGACCTGGGGCGAGAAAGAGCGGCGGGGGGGGGGGGGAGGAGCAGTGCGGTAGGGGAAGAGGCGGTAAAAGGGGACCGACTCATCAAAGGTGACGTCCTGAGACGCAAAGACATGGCGCGAGGCGGGGTCGTAAAACTGCCAGCCAGGCGCGTCAGGGACAAAGCCAAGGAAGACACAAGGAATGGCGCAAGGGGAGAGCTTGTCCGCAGTGGTATCGCAGACAAAGGCACGAGCACCCCAGACCCGGAAACGCGACGCGTCGCCAACCTTCCCCGTCCACAGCAGTGTGGGCGAGGTCTCCAGCAAGGAGACACGGGGCCAAAGGTTGAGCTGATGCGCGGCGTACCGGACCGCAAACGGCCACAGAAAATGGGGGGCAGCCGCATGGATCATGGAGGTACGAGCGACCTCCATGACTAAGCCAATGCGGCGCTCAGCAACCCCATTCTGCTGCGGAGAGACCGGAAGCGTGAAAGTCTGGCGGATGCCGTGCTCCGCACAGAAGGCTGCCAAGAGGTCTGAGGAGAACTCACCACCTCGGTCAGAGTGCAGACGCAGGACAGGAAAGTCCGTCTGGAACCGCTCGCGGAGCTGGAGACGAGTAGCGCGGATCCAGGGGATCAAAACATCAGGGACATCCCCCTTGCGCTGCAAGGGGAAGACCGTGGTGTAGCGCGTGTAGTCGTCGACAACCAGCAGGAAGTACCGCTCGTGGCCCTGTCCATGGACGCGGGCTGGGCCACACACGTCCAGGTGGAGAGTCTGCAGTGGAGCCTCTGTGGGAGGGAACTCGGAGGAGTGAGGAGCGGCGCGCTGCCGCCCCTCGACGCAAGGAATGCAGGGCGGCGCAGGCGAGGGAGGTAGGGCAGGCAGAGACCTGGGAAGACCAGAAACAAGGAAGCGAGAGTGCATGCTACGAAGGCGAGGCAGGGAGGGGTGACCAAGACGGTGGTGCCACAGGACAGTGTCGTGCGACAGCCGGCGACACTCACACTGTGTAGCAACCTGAGCAGACGCGTGCAACTGGGGAGACAAGAGGCGGAGCGCGACGCAGTGGTGAGGGTGTACAGATTGGACCCTGGCGCACGAGTGAACGTGGCCAGGTGGCGGCCAGTCTGGGAGCACGTGCAAATCGCCACACGCTGCCGGCCAGGGGTGAAGGTGTCAACCCCCGCATCCTGGAGGACAGCGTTACTCACCAAGTTCGTAGAGAACGAGGGGAGGTGGAGACCAGACAGCTCACCAGACGGAACCGCCGGACACGGAAGCACAGTGAAAGACCATGCAAGCACTGGGCCCCCAGAGGGGTCAGCCAGTGAGACAGGAACAGGTGCAGGGAGGGGAGTGACTGTGGTACTGTCGCGAAAGAAACAGCGGGAAGCACCAGAGTCAAGTGTAAAGGTGTGCAAGGCCTGTGCAAGCGCAGTACCAGGGGGAGCAGACTCACAAGCACCTAGTGCTGCATGGGCTATACCAGGGGCTGTACCAGGATCCGGCGGCACACACAAGTAGCAGTCACCCTCAGGACTAACAGACAATGCATACATAGCAGCAAGAAATGCCTCATAGTCAAGATCAAAGATAGGTACGTCACGCCTAAGCAAGTCTGCCCAGTTGGGGAACTCAGGAGCATCAGGAAACTTGGCGCGCCAGGCGTCGCTAAGTCGAGCGAAGCAGCGCTGCTCAGTGTGGAAACCTGTGCACTGGCGACCAGTGCGGGGACCTGTGCGGATAATATAGGGGCAGCGACCAGGACCCCCAGAAACCCCACGCCCGGCATACCAGTCAAAAAGCTGCTGGGAAGTGGGGGTCTGGCGCTAACGCTGCTGCTGCTGCGGCTGCTGCTGGCCCTGACCACCAATGCCACCACCACCCCCTCCTCCCCCACCGCCGCTGCTGCCCCCTCCACCGCTCCCAGTGCCTCCGCCGCCCCCACCACCACCTCCACCGCCTCCACTCCCGCGACCACCCCCACCACCTCCACCTCCCCCGCCGCCTGCGCCACCGCCACCTCCACCGCCACCCCCACCGCCCCTGCCACCCCTGCTGCCCCTGCCGCTGCGACGCTTCCCACTAGGAGCGGAAGTAGCTCCGACCTCCTCAGCACCAAGGTAGTCGTGAGCAGCAGCTGCGGAGGCGTAGGAGGGGGTGAGAGGGGAGGGGGAGCACCCCTCAAAGAGGGGAGAGCGAGGAGTGCCACGAGCAGCACCTACAGCGAGGATGTTCTTCTCTGCTGCGAGGAGGTGCGTCTCGAAGTCGTCAACAGTGAGAGTGGTGGGGTCTAGCGCTAGGAAGTGGTCCCTGACAGAGCTAAGAGTGTCAGGGAGGCGGGTGACGAGGAAATAGAGAGTGAAGTACATCGGGGGGGGGGGGGGGGGGGGGGGTTGCGGCGCAGAACTCGGCTGAAAGGGCGGCACGAAAGCGAGTGTCAGTAGCGCGCAGGTGAGAAACGAGGTCCTCAGCAGTGGTGAACGAGGAAAGATCGGGGAACAGGTATGGTAGCATGAGTCGACCTATGGCTGCACTGGCCGGGGAGGAGTAGCGCGCAACTACAGCGTCGTACAGTGTCTTAGTAGTTCTGTGCTGGCTGAAATGCGCGCGCTCAGTAATCGGCAGGTGGTTCCTAATAGCGAGGCGTGCAGCAGCATCGCGAGTCTGCCACTGGGAGCGTTCGAGAGCAGGAGCATCAGCAGCAGGAGCAACGGCAGTGCCAGACACGTAATCGAACAGGGAAACGCCCTCTTTGGCATCAGTCAGAAGGAACAGCTGGAGATCGTCTAACCACACAGCGAACTCTATGGGGCGACCGTCAGGCTCGAACGCTAGAACGTAAGGCGTCGTCATAATGGCGCCAGGCAGAGGTAGGAGGCAGCAGGCAGCAGACAGGATGCAGGAGGCAGAGGCAGCAGGCAGCAGGCAGCAGGCAGCAGACAGCAGGCAGCAGACAAGAGGCAGCAGGCACCAGGTCACAAGCAAAGGCAGAGGCAGTAGGCAGCAGGTAGGAGGCAGGGGGGCAGAGGCAGGAGGCAGAGGCAGCAGGCAGCAGCAGCAGGCAGTAGGCAGGAGCGGCTTGAGGGTTGCGTGCGGCGGCTTGCTGCGCTAAGCTACGGGCTGCGCGCGTGGCTGCAGGCAGCGCGCGCGGCTGCGGGCTGCATGCGGCGACGGGCTGCGCGGGCTACGGGCCGCGTGCGGCTCCTGGCTGCGCGTGGCGACGGGCTGCGCGCGGCTCCTGGCTGCGCGTGGCGACGGGCTGCGCGCGACTGCGTGGCTGCGCGTGGCGACGGGCCGCGCGCGACTGCGGGCTGCGTGCGGCGGTGGGCTGCGCGGGCGTGGCCTAAATGGGCTGCGCGCGGGCGGGGCCTAAACGGGCCGCGCGAGCTGCGTAAGAGGCGCGCGCGGGGAAAAAAAAAAAGGGGGCCGCGCGCGGGCAGCCAAGGCGCGCGCGAGCAGTAGGCAAGGCAGGTGAGGTGGGCCCTAATCCTAGGTCCTAAACCTAAGGGGTTGTACCCCACAGTGAGTACCCCACTACAGCCTATCTAACTTTAACATACGGTATAAACATATGTTTAACACCTGATACCGTCAGGCTAACCATAAAATCCATCAGTGTAAAAAAAAAACATGCTCTTTTTGCATCAGGGTAAAAATATCAGAAACCTGATTTCGACAGGGTAACTCTGAAAAATCGGCCGCCCATCCGGGTAATCAGGGCATTTTACCCTGATATTTTGGGTCCTGCTAGCCATGTACTCTGAGGGGTACATTCCCTTATTAACCGAATTGCATTGCTACAGTAACCATGACCATTGCTCTTCTTAACAGTTACCATGTTGCATCGCGTAACTATCAGGTGCGGTTACTGGATGGTCGCGAGTCACGACCGTTGACTGACTTCGACTGTTGACCTTCGAGCTATTGCGGTACTGGTACAGACGCCCTGTTTCGTTATGGAGTGGCGCGTTGGTAGAGGACCTTCGGAAATGTTATACGGTAATAACCTTTCAGTTATTCCAACATGCTCTTACATCCGGGGGCTTACGGTAAGGACCTCTAACATTACAGTATAGGGGGACCTTTAACATTCAGTACATTACCGTATTTCATGCAAAACAATCAGGAACATGCAACAGAGGCTAGTTCCTTCTGACCAGGGCCTCAGAAGTCAGGATTTTTACCCTGAATTCCTGAAGTTTGACCCTCGTTTTTTATCGTGACCCTGATGTATCAGCCTTTTTTTTTTAACGACCCTGATGTTTCAGTGTTTTTTTATGTGTAACTCTGTTTTTTCAGTGTTTTGTGTTTGAGGACACTGACGAGTCAGTGTTGCATCGAGTTCGACCCTGAAACTAGAAACGGCGCAATCTGATTGGCCCAAGTGTTGTAGGGAGTTCATCCTGTGATTTGCGCCATGACCTGCTACTTCGGCTGTCAAGCTCCTACAGTACCGCCAGCTGTTTTGCTGCACATGGCATCCTTCGTGCCAGGTGGTAAACTTCTCAAGTTCTGATTGGTTGCCACTAATAACCTGTACCCTCTTGACTGTTTTGGCCTCGCAGCACACAAAGCCAGAGGTACGTGTTTCCCTCCAATGCTGGCATCGTGGTGCTGGTGTGGTGTGCTGAGCAAACCATACTCGATGCTATCATAATTCCCCATACTAGCAAAGAAAATCAGTGTTTATGTTATTTAGAACACTGATTGATCAGTGTAATTCTTTTGTGAACACTGAAAAATCAGTGTTTTTTAGATGATGACACTGAAAATCAGTGTTAGTCCTCAAAGAACACTGAGTGATCAGGGTGCCCCAAAACCAATCTGAGGCCCTGCTTCTGACACGGCTACATTTCCTCTTAAACATGGGACATTGCTACTTGTGTTGCTACTTCTGGCAATGCTGTGTGCTGCCCACCCAACAGAGACTCATGGAAGTCCCTACCAATCAATACGGTAACAGCATGCCGAAGTGAAGTCGTTCACACACCTACTTCCTCACTCCCCTACTCCATACCCTGTACTGCACACCTCCTATCTGCTACAGCCGAGTGCATGCCTCCCCTTCCCTAGAGCCGAGTTCAGGCGAAATCAAGGTCGTCAGGAGCAAGCTGCGTGAGCCAGTTGCTGCGTGCTTTGAGAGTTTGAGATGCCTTGAAAGTCCGCTACAGCCGAGTGCAGGCAAAGTCAAAGTCGTCAGGAGCGAGGCGGGTTAGCCAGTTGCTGAGCGTGCTCTTGGCGTTGAGCGTGTCAGACGCCGCCAGCTCGTACATGGAGCACAGGTTGAGCACCACTGTCTCGTCGACAGCTGTCAGCGGGCTTGCCTGCAATTGGTCCTCCAGCACCTGCACCGCCGTCGCGAGATCTCGGCCGTACATCAGGCAGAGGGCCTGATCGGGAACAAAAGGCAAGGGGATGAAATGGTGGGTGGAACCATGTGAAGTGTAACTGCATGACGATACCACACCAATGTAACTTGGTTACAACACCAAGTGTAACCTGTGACACGCCTTCTGCGCTGCCTGACTCAACTGGCTATCCCACCATGTAACCTGGTTACCACATTGTCTCACTTCGCCTCACCTTGTTGTTGGGAGCGATGGAGTTCGTAGGATCCTACTGGTACTTTCTGTGAACCTCCTTGGCAACAGCAGCAGAGAACAGCTGTAACGCCTGCCCGTGCACCTTGCAAGCTAAGTGACTTTTGAACTGGCTGAATACCTGGCTGTTTTACTGTGACCTCACCTTGTTATTCGCAGCAACGGAGTTGGTGGGATCCTCTTTAGTCACCGCAGTGAACAGCTGCAGCGCCTGCCCATGCTCCTTGCGAGCAAAGTGCACGAGAGCCTTGTTCAGCTGCAACAGCCTCTTCATCTCCCCCACATTTGCTGCTGTCACCCGCCCTGCCCCCACACCCCCATCGCTCCCTCCTCCTGCTCCTGTTGCTCCTGCTCCTGCCCCTCCTGCTCCTGCTCCTGCTGTGTTACTCGCATCTCCTGTTGCTTCCCCTCCTCCCTCCCCCTCCCCCGCCTCCTCCCCTCCTCCTCCCCCACTCCCCCCTTCACTCTCCATCTCCACCTCGCGATGCACCACCATCTTCTCCACCAATCCAAACGCGGCGCTCGCCCCCTCCATGTCCCCCAGCTGCAGCCGAACGAGGCCGTACCGCGAGATCAGGGCGGCGTTGCTTGGCTCGTAACGCAGGAGCCGCTGCAGCCAGAGGAGCGCGGTGGGGTAGTCGCGCTGGGCCAGGTGGTGGGAGACCAGCGCGTGCCGCACTGCCTGCCGCCTGCGCGCCCAACACGCCACCAACGCCGCCTGCTGCCATGCTGCTGCTGATACTGATGCTGAGGATGAGGGTACTGATGTTGATGTGCCCTTAGCGCTGCTGCTGCTGCTGGTGGGTAAGGTTGAGGTGGTAACAGCAGCAGCAGCAGCAGCAGCACCACCCTCCCCATCCTCAGCTGACATAACATCTGCCATGCCTTCTCTTGTCTCTGTGCTCACGCTCTTGCTCATGCTGCTGCTCTTGCTGCTATCTGCAGGTGCTGCTCTCGCCTGTGTGTCTGCCATTTTTGCCTGAACATCCTTCATCTGCCGTCCACGCAGCAATGCACAGACGGATTGAGTCACTCAGTGAAGCATTCTGGAGAGATTTGCAGAATGCAGAATGCGATATGCCAAGTGCAGAGTCCGCAGCCCACTGCACTGCACCCACCTTAGCTGTGCTGTGCAGTATGCCTGCAGAGCGCATAGTCGCTCCAGTGTGAGAGCTGGATTGCCCATGCGGTCGGGTTGCTATAGAGAACACAGAGGGTGAAACGGCACACCCACACCATGCACAAACCTGAGCTCACCACACTGCACCCACCTTAGCTGTGCAGTACGCCTGCAGGGTGCATAATCGCTCCAATGTGAGGGCCGGGTTGCCCATGGGGTGAGGCAGCTCTGCTGCCAGCCAGCGCAGCGCAAAGGGCAGCATGGAGCCTGGAATGGAAACGTGGGGAGGCAATGCGGGGAGGGATGGGAGCAGGGAGAGAATGGGGAGGAGACTCATGCTGCCAGCCAGCGCAGCGCAAAGGGCAGCACGGAGCCTGCAAGGGAGGGGGGATGCGAGAATGGGCGCAGATTGGAGGGGTTGGGAAGGAGAGGATGGGAAGGAGATGGGCGGGGACATAGCATTGCCCATGCGAGGGATTTTAACAGAGTACTCGCCTTTCCTCCCGGGGTACATGCCCGGGTGCGCCTCACATAGGTACTGCGTCGAGTCAAGGGTGCCTTGAATTCCCACGATCTCCCTTCACAAGGGAACCACGTAGCGTAGCACCCACCTTTCCTCCCAGGGTACATGCCGGGGTGGGCCTCGTATCAATATTGTGGAAAGTCGAGGTTTCCCAGCAGTCGAGCTCCTCTGCCGCTGCCCCATACATGCGCAGCGCCAGCACTTGGTAACCGTGTAATGCCAGCTGCTGCACCAGCCCTGCCAGCTTGTATCCCTCCACCACCTTGTCCACTATGCCCTCCATGAGTCCTGCCACTGGTGTAAGCATAGTTACCAAATGGCACATGCAATGCAGCAAGGGAAGAGTCGAGCCGAGGCTGTAGGAGCCGTGCCCTGCCAGCTTGTATCCCTCCACCACCTTGTCCACTATGCCCTCCATGATTCCTGCCGCTGGTTGTTGCAGCATGGAAAACACAGAGCGGAGAGTCAGTATGAGCCAGCCCGCCAGCTTGTAACCCTCCACCATCTTGTCCAGTCCACTATGGCCCGCCACGACCCTTGCCTTGGGTTGGTGAAACAACAATGCATAAAAACAAGATCACATATGCGATGCGGCGAGAGGAGAGTGGAGCGGGCATGCCCAGCCCGCCAGCTTGAATCCCTCCACCACCTTGTCCACTATCACCCGCCATGAGCCTTGCCTCTGGTTGTTGATCAGACCAAAGTGGAGGATGTATGCATGCAATGCAAGGCAAGAGAACAATACAACAGAGCTTGTACACATTGCAGCTAGCACAGCTTACAGCGAGTACACCTTGAAACGAGTACACCTTGTAGTGAGCACAGCTTAAAGAGAGTACAGCAGGAAACGAATACACCTTATAGCGAGCACAGCTTACAGAGAGTACATTCTGAAACGAATACACCTTGTAGCGAGCAGAACTTACAGCGAGCACAGCAAGGCCGTCCAAGGAGGTCTTGACGTCAAGGCTGGACATGCGGCGAAAGCTGACCAGCGGGGATGAGCGCGCTGCAAACGCACTGCTGCTGCTGCCACTGCTAGTGCTAGTGGTGCTAGCGGGGCTGATGTTAGCGGCACCAATGGCGGTGGTGCTGCTGCTGCTAGTAGTGGTGGTAGTGCTGGTGCTGGTGGTGTTGGAAACAGGAGGAGCGCCTGAACCTGACATTAACGCCCCTCCCGCTGCTGCACTCACCCCCACTCCTATCACCCCGCCTGGCAGCCTCCCTCCTGCCCCCCCTGCTGCTCCCCCGGTTGCCCCGCCTGCGGGCTTGGCAGTGGCAGGGGGGCCTTGCGGGGGAGGTCTGTACCTGGGCGGGGAGTGAGTGGGGCGCGATAGAGGTGCGTGTGACTGTGGCGGGTGTGACTGTAGTTGTGACAGAGGCGGGTGGGATAGAGGGTGGGGAAGCGATGGGGGAGGGTGAGATGGAGGGGGGTGGGAGGGCAAGGAGCGTGACGGGGGGGAGTGCGGAGGAGGGGGATGAAACGGCGGGTGTGATTGTAGTGGGTGTGAACCTGGAGGGTGTGATTGCGGGTGGGAGACGGGAGGGGCGGAGAGAGGGACGCACACGGAGAGCGGGGAGTGCGGCGCAGGCCCGGCCGGGCCAGGCGCAGGCGCAGGGGCGCGGAAGGGCGGATGGACGGCGCCGGCGGGAGGCGGGGGTTGGGGGACTTTCGCTGGTGCGCGTCGAGCGCGTGCGGCGCGGAGGGGCGGAGCGGAGACGAGTGCGAGTAAGACATCATGTGGGCGGAAAACCCGCTCGGGTGATGCGCGCCCGGTCGCTGTACCGGATCGTGCTTATAATGAGGATCTGACGCAAGGTGCGGATCAGCTTTCGTGGGAGATCTGGGTCCATGCGAACCGCCTGCAGTCATTGGCGAGGAGTGGTAACCAGCGCTGGCGACAGTTTGAACGCTAGGGGACCCACTCCGAAACCCGGATAACCCGGATTGATCGAACCCTAATCCACTCCCCGCGGACGCCGCCACCGGTGGATGCGGGAGGCGGAGAAAGCGGAGTCTCCGCCCCCTGCGCCATTTGCCCCATACGGTCATTCCCGCTTTCCCCCATCTGTCGCCTGCGCTTCCGCAGTTTCCCCCAACGCCTGCGCTTCCCCGCTTCCTCCCAGCGCCTGCACCTCCCCCCAGAAATCCATCCCCGCATCCGCACCCTCCCCCGCCCTCCGCCTCCCCCCAGAACGAATCGCTGTTTTCCGCCGTAGACTTTCCGCTCGCCTCCAATGCCCGGTCTGACAACGTTTTAGTCTCCGCGACGCTCGCCGTGAGCCCCGGATTTAGTGACGTTCTGGCCTCCTCCGCCGCAGAAGACGGCGGGTTCTGCGCTGAGAGGAAACCGCTGGTTCCTGACTGGAAGTCCCCCCAGTCGCCCTCCATTGGCGGGAATTCATAACAAGAAACCTACTGAGGAATCCCACTGAGATTCTTATTTTACCTTGAACAGCTACCACTAGGTGAAAATAAGTGTCACTGCGCTAGTGATGCAGGAAACTGGAACTAATCTGGTACATACGAGATTCTCGGTTCTGCTCCAGAAAAATTGGATTTGAGTGGTGGTCGCTTTTTGACACGAGCTCTGGGACTGACACGAATTTCGTACTGTGCCAGGGAGGCAGGAACTTCTAGTACGGTGTCAGCGATCACGAAACCAGGGTAACAATACTATCGCTCAGCGACAGTCAGTTACACGACTGCATTGGAGTTTCTGATTTCGCGAGCGCCAGCAGATCATGAGACCCACTGACGGCTCTCAGACAAATTTCGCATATTTCGTTTGTTTTCCAGAACACAACCGCAACAGTCCGAGATGGTTACGTTTAGCTGTTCGCGGTGGTGTGATCGTCCAAATCCCGAAAACGCAGACACTTGTGCCTTGTTGGCAGTGTCGCCTAAAACAGGCTGACACGTTTTTTGCGGTAATTGTGCCAGCCTGACACAAGTGCGACAATTTCAAGGCGATTCCTGAGACAACGGAACCTGCAACCAATCAGGTTCCAGAATGACATCCGCCGTCGCGTCAGTGGCTACTGTGGCTGCATCCTGCGCGGAATTGACGCGCAGAGGTAGCGGCAGAGGGAGCAGCAGAGGTAGTAGCAGCAGCGGGAGCTTAGCGTGCAGCAGCAGGAGCAACGCCAGCGCGAGTTTTGAGTCTGCCGCTACGCGCTGCGCTCCCGCCGCTTTTTCTCAAATAAGCCTCGGCGCGCGTCTGCTGCGCCACTCGGAGCGGCGATGCGTGGTAGTTGCGGCAGCGGCGGATTCGACGGGCGTAGAATGGGACGATCAGGGGCCGTCCGATGTGAATCCGACGGACCTGACTGATAGCGAGGATGAGAGGGGGAGGGACGCGGGGTGGAGGGGAGGGAGGAGCAAGGAGGAGCGAGCGCAGAGCGACAGCAGACAGAAGATCTCCAATAAAATCGCTCCCATGTATGACGACGTGAGTCGCGTGAGTCATGCGAGTCATTTGAGTCATTCGAGTCATGCGAGTAAACTGCGTCTGTGTGGCGTCTCCCTTCTCCTGCTGTCCTCTCCATCAGAACCACACAGAACCGCTCTCACACGCATACGTCTCCATCTTATGCAGGCAGGAGACGTGTCAGTCATGCTCCATCATGCTCTTGGCTCCACCACCGACCACGTCTTCCCCCTTACCCCTCCTTTCCTCTCCTGGTACCAAGGGGTTCAACCTAGGTCAATTTCTGTCGCAACTTCTACCGTACGTGGTGGTGGCGACGGCGGTGTCGGCGCTGACGTGGCCGGCGACGTTCTCGTGGTTCAGCAAGCGGTACTACGCGCCCGCACTGGGCGGCATCATGCTATCCATCGGCGTGCAGCTGTCCGTCCAAGATTTCAAGGCCGCCATTGAAAAGTAAGATCTCGCACCGTGCGGCTCGACTGGCCTGGAATGAACTGACCAACTCTTTTCGTTCTGCACCGTGCTTCTCTCTTCTGTGGGTTATCTGGGTTTAATTCTTCCAACGAAATTAAAATAAATGCCTACTCGCTTGGCTCCGTCAGCCTGTCCCTGAATCCCGTTCGTCAGTCTGTCTGCTCTCTGCCTCTCTGGTTTGCTCTAGCACCGGTGCTCACTGCTTTCCCCCCCTTCTCCCCTCTCCTCCCGCTCTTCCCCCCGCCAGGCCTGTGCCCGTCGCCCTGGGACTCCTAGTGCAGTATGCCGCCAAGCCGCTAATCGCGGCCGCCATAGCCGCCACCTTCCGCCTGCAGCCCGCGTTCGCCGCGGGCTTCCTCCTCACCGCCAGCGTGTCCGGCGCGCAGCTCTCCAGCTACGCGTCCTACCTGGCAAAGGCTGACGTGGCGCTCTGCATCGTGCTGACCAGCCTCAGCACTTTCGCCTCCGTGGCACTCACGCCCATCCTCACCTCGCTGCTGATTGGCTCAGCCGTCCCCGTCGACCTCCTAGCCATGTCCCAATCCATCCTGCAAGTCGTCATCCTCCCCGTCTCCCTCGGCCTCATCCTCAACACCTACGCGCGGAAATTTGTCGACCAAATTCGACCAATCATGCCGCTGCTAGCCATAGTCTGCACTTCTCTCTGCATAGGCAGCCCTCTAGCCATCAACCGGTCCCAGATCGTCTGCCTAAGCGGCCTCCTGCTGCTCCCGCCGGTCCTCGCCTTCCACCTCGCGTCCTGCGCCGCTGGGTTCTGGTCCGCAAAGCTTCCTGGAATGGGGCAGAGCGATGACGTGGCGAGGACTTTATCTCTATGCGGTGGCAGAGCAGCGTTCTGGCCATGCTGCTGGCATCGCAGTTCCTAGGGTCCACCCACACTGTGCCGGCCTCCGTATCTGTTGTGCTCATGTCCATCATTGGGCTCACCCTGGGAAGCTTCTGGGGGTCGGGAAGGAAGCTTCTGGACTGGAACATGGCTGGGCCGGTTGTGGGGGCCCAGGAATATGCTGCTCCTACTGACGCGTAGCGGGGTGGGCAATGCCAGGGTATACATTAGAGAATGACCGGAGTTCTGCAGCGTTGTTTGCAGGATAGCTTATCGCAGCTGGACAGGAGAGCGCAAACTGGAAGGTGGACTGAAGACAAGTGCCGGTATCGGGAAGGAGCCCAACTGTAGATCTCGTGCTTGCCTTTCCAATCGAGTCGAAGTTACATGGGGTCGTCTGTGAAATTCTCGCGCGCGCTGGGAGATACACCCAATCTGACTCACATCCAGCTCCTGACAGCTCCTGACAGCTCCTGCTGACTGGACCCGCATCCAGTGCAGGGTCCGAATGTGAAGGGAACCGAATCTGCAACACATCCGCCTGCTAAAGTAAAAATCGTTACAGCATTTTGAACACATTTCAAAATTTAAAGTTTACGTGCGCTTATAATAAAACAAGTTCTTTCAGGGGGTGCGCTTATAATCGAGCAGCGGATACCGTATAAGTGCCATGCGCCAATTAAAAGCGCCAGGCGCTTATCCGAGGGTGGCGCTTATATCCGGGGTATGACGGTATGTTAGTTGCTGCCTGTCACGTGTAGTGTTGGTGGCCATTCAGGCCTCTCGATATCAGGGTAAAACACCCTTATGGCCCTTACTATAAGGATGGTTTAGGTGATCACCCTTGTTTTTTAAACTTGTATTGAGAAAGCTTGCTTTCTTGTTTTTATCATTTGGCATCGTTCTCATTGCAAATGGCATATTACAACATATCCATCGAGTTCTAACACAAGCTAGTACATGCAGAGAATACTAGCTAAAATGTACCGTGTCCAAACGGCCTTAGTAGGCAGTCGATGCTGGGGTGGGTGGTGGGAAAGTTGAGTGAGCCGTTGGAAATAGAGAAACGTGGGTGGAGGGAAATGAGCTCCAACCCACGGTTTTTGTAGTTGGAGAAGGGCGTTTAGCGCGCTTCGACGATGCCAAATGTGCAGTACAAGCAGCTTCGCTTTCACAATACACAATTTAAAAAACACAATGTGTGTTTAAAATTTATAATATTGAGAAAGCTTGCTTTCTTGTTTTTATCATTTGCCATCGTTCTCATTGCAAATGGGGCCTCTGAGACATGGGCAGCGGGGGTTTCCGGTTGCGTACGAGTGCCTCTGCGTGTTGCTCCGAGGACAATGCAAGTGTCGGGTTCTGCAGGATGCGCGATGCCTTGATGAGAGGTTCGACGTATGGCGTGACGTACATTTCCTTGGCTGTGTCACTTCGCCACCTGCCCAGTCTTTTGAAGATTCTGTCTGGTACACCGGTGTTGGCTGCCACTGTGGCCGCGCCTTTTCGGAAGGAATGAGTGCCGAGCTGCTGCTCTCCAAGCCCAACCTTTGCGAAGGCTTCCTTGCACCAGTTCCGGATCGTCGTGTATGAAGGTGGCCTGGCCTGGCCCACGCTGGTTGAGGCATGGCCGAAGACGCGGATCAACGACCCCTCCGAGTGCGGGCCGTAGCCAGCAAGTTGAATGAAGCGTCTGGTGCAGCGCACGGGGCAGCAAGGGTCCGCCGTTGCCGCAATGGGTATCCATGTTCCGTGACCGGCCTGATCCGTCTTGGAGTGTGGTATGAGGATCCACATGACATCGTCGTCGAATTGGATGTCTTGCCACTTGATAGCCACGAGGTCGGAGTATCGCAGAAATCCCGAGTACATGAGGATAGGGATCAGCCCTTTCTGGAATTCCGCCGGATTGTCAGACAGCAGGTAGCTCGCCGCCATGTCTCGAACTTGTTGGATCGATACGGGCTCCTTCAGACGAGTAGGGCGAGGGCAATGGCGTTTCGCAAAGTCGCGGACTTGTGTGGTGAATGGCCCATCCGTCGGGCATGTGCTCCCAGTCATGCGATGGGCGAAGCTGACTGCTGAGCACGTGAGCTGTACTACGGACAGGGTAGCTTTACGTTGGATTGCGTGGACCAGGTATAGCGCGAGGGTCATGTCGGATGCGGGGAGAAATGCAAGGTTCACCTTTGTACAAAAGGCTCGAAACTTAGTCCAGTATGGTTCGTATGTCCGGATCGTCGAGTTTGCAAGAGACTGTGCGATCATGTTAATCAGCTGGTCGTGTAGCTTTGGGAGCAATTCTGAACACAAGGCGGAGAAGTTATGAATTAGTCAAATACCACTCGGAGTGCTATGATTGGGCTGTGCGGTAATCCTGAGCCTGAGAAGGCAGTGGAATGTGTCCCTGCAGCTAAGCATTGGCTTCCGTGTGTCAGAGGGATGTGTGCATGGATGTGTGACGCCCACGTGCATGGGGAGGGTTGTAGTAGTGGCCACCAGCTTGTGCCCGGCCAGTGCGGAACTATCAGTGTGAGTGATGCGTGGGTGCGTTGTGCGTGGTGGAGGACGGCGGGGACCAATTGGGGCGGGGGGAACGCGAAACCATTTTCGCCTGTCCATGCGAGCGAAAATGCATCAATTGCGAAGGCGTCTGGGTGAGGGATCTTTGTGCAGAAGCGCGATAGCTGGGTGTTGCGGGAGTTTGCAAAAAGGTCGATGGAACGGGGACCCCAACGACGTTCCAAGATGCGGAACCATGGCGTCTTCAACGAGTAGTCGTCGTGATCGACTATTTTGGAAAGCTCGTCAGCGTGTGAGTTGAGTTCGCGGGGAATCCATTCGATGATTAAGCGCATGCCGAGCTCCATGCATGTTCGTATGATGCCCTTGCAGGCCATGGTGAGGTCGGGGCTGCGAGAGCCGCCTTTGCGAAGGATGAAGAATACACCTTGGTTGTCCACCCGCACGAGAACGTGTTTTTTCTGGATCTTGTTGGCATACGTTTGGATTGCCCAAAAGACGCCTTCAATCTCCCGTCTCGTGCTGGACGTTGCTCGTAGCGGCTCTGGCATGGTTGCACTAGCTTCTTCGAGGCCGCCCGGGAACGTGGTCAGGGTGGCGCCCCAACCGTGAGAGCTGGCGTCCACATGGATTACAGCGTCGTAACTGTTTCGGACGTGGAATGGTGCACCGTTAAACCGATCAAACTCTTCGCGCCAGAAGTTGAGCTCCTCAGCTACAGATGGGGAGACGATCACACTGCTTTTCCATGACGGCGCGTCGTTGATCACTTGTAACATGGCGTGGCTGAATGCGCGAGCTGTCGCGCCTAGTGCGACACTCATTGAGGCGAGCATGCCTGTGACTCTGGCCACATGACGGACGGGGACTGGTGTGCTTGCCTTGCTTGCACTTAGGAGGTTCTGGATGGTTGCATGTAGCGCGAGTCGTCGGTCGGGACCGATGGAGAATCGGCCGGTGTCGGTGTCCAACTCTA
The DNA here is from genome assembly GCA_947471745.1 of Closterium sp. Naga37s-1. NCBI lineage: Eukaryota > Viridiplantae > Streptophyta > Zygnematophyceae > Desmidiales > Closteriaceae > Closterium > Closterium sp. Naga37s-1. The sequence continues at coordinate 2,453,044 of CANJKZ010000120.1, read as the reverse complement.
CACCCAAAAATCGAAGGTGCTGCGATGGTGAGAGCTGCGATTTCTTCGCGTTTATCACCAGCCCCGCTGCTTTGAGGTCCAATATTACGTGCTGACAGGTAGCTTGCGCATGGGCCTTTGACTGGCAGAGAAATAAAATGTCATCCACGTATGGCACTACTCGGATGCCCTGTTCTCGCCAACGCCGAGCAAGTTGCTTGATGAGTTGCGTGAAGACGAATGGAGCTGTGGCGAGTCTGAATGGCAGGGATCGAAATGCGTATGTGTGTCCACCAAATTCGAATCCAAGGAACTTCCAGCACGAGGGGTGGATGTCGATGTGGTGATAGCCGGATTTGAGGTCGATGGAGAACATCCAGTCCCCAGCGCGTGCCAGGTCGGCCACCCGGTTAAGTCCCTCGTACTTGAACTTGGGGACAATTAAGTGGGCGTTGACTTTCCTCAGATCAAGAATGAGCCTGCATTTGTCTTTTTGCTCGACCACGTTGAGCGGACTTATGCAAGTAAGCTCCTTTGCGGCCATCGGAACTGCCGCTCCGGTCTCTGTGAGTTCTTGTACGGCAGTACGTGTGAATGTGGCATGCGTGTTCGCCCCGACATGGTTGCGATCGTGGAAGGGTTGCGGTGGGCCGTGGCTCCATGGCAACCAATAGCCTTTGGCTATGACGGAGAGGACAAGGCTACTCGAGCACCATGAGCTCCACCATGCAAAGGTCGCGCGAAGCCGGCCGCGCATATGTGTAACGGTTTTGTCCGTTATGGCAAATTCGTATGGGTCGTCGCCGCATGCCGCCTCATATTGCCACGCTCCTGTGTGTTCGTGGCATGGGACAAGGGTTGCACTTTTTATTTAAAAATACGTGTGTTGCATGTGTGCACGTGCTTGAGATCACTTGTAAATGGTGTGGACAGAATTGATAATGAATTGCTATGTCAACGAGTGTGCCGAGCACCGACCGGCTCGCCCCACGGTCCATACACGATTGGATGCGGCTGTCCATGCCCTCTCTCTCCCTCTCTCTCTCTCTCTCTCTCTCTCTCTCTCTCTCTCTCTCTCTCTCTCTCTCTCTCTCTCTCTCTCTCTCTCTCTCTCTTTCTTTCTCTCTGATTCTCTTTCTCTCTTGCTCTGCACCACTTCTTTGTTTCTTAGAGTGTCACTTGCCAAAATCAGAGGGCCTTTAGGAATAATGTTTTATTAAATCGACCCGACACACATAGCAATGCTTTCCTAGCATGCATACGCCACCTAGTGGCCAATACATGGGACCGAGGGGTTGATGTTCCCCTTCCCTAACCTAGGCCCAAGGCCTACTCTACCCTTGTCTAGGGCTGGCCTCTTGCCATCGCAAACCCCTAGGGCTGCCCACGGTTTCCGCACTCTAGAGTGCACCGTGCCTTGCGCTCCGAGCGCATTTCCCATGGTCCGCTCCTACACTACCGGAGCGGGACCTTGGCCACCATGCCCGTTCCTAGGGCAGGCACTTGCCACATGGCCCGGCTGGCCGCAGCGGAAGCACGAGCCCCGAAACCCACGACAATTGGCCGTGGGTGGGGGACCCCGCTTGGGAATGAACGGCATCGGCGCGTTGCTTCCGCCGCGGTTGACGCGAGCGTATGCGCTTGCGGCGCGGTCCATCGCAGCCATGTCCGCGACCACCTGCTTGAAGGGTCGAGAGGTCAGCAGGCTCTTCTGCTGGTACAGCTTGAAGCGCTTCGCCGTGCGGAAGTCGGAGGCGTCCTCCACTTGAAGCACCTCGAAACGCCCCGCGATGAGGTTGAGGGCGTGTGAGATGAGTTCGAGTCCGCCTGCCGAGTCGCCGCGCTGCGCCTTGTATTCCGCGTGCAGCAGGTACGCGCGCAAGTCCTCCAGCAGCTCCGCTTGCTCTCGCACGGAGTCGTTGACGAATGTCGTCGCCGAAAAAGTGAGGTTAGAAGAAGGGAGGGGGGGCAGATTTTCCGTGCCAATAAAATTAGTATTGTCGACTGGAGCCTCACCGGCGTCATCTTCGGAGTCGTCGGTGTCGTTGTCGACCGCTGGAGCAGGGGGAACGCCGGTCGCTGCGTCGTTGTTGCGCCGATTCGTCCTTGCTTCTCGCACTCCTTTTTCCTTTTTTGCAGTTTCGTTTTTAGCAGACGCAGATGCAGCAGGTAGTGCAGTTTCCGCGGCTGTAACGCTGACGGGCTGCTGCTGTAGAAGGGACAGCAGCGCGTTGACCTGGTCCGGGGTCAACGCCTGCGTCAGCGTAGGGGTCGCCGTCGCGCCAGACGAGGAGACCGCCGGTCGTCGCCTCTGGCGCTGACGCGACGGTCCAGCCGCGGGTGCTGGCGTGTGCCCCGCGTCAGTCGCGTGTGTCGCGCCAGCCGCCGCTGCCACTGGCGCCACATTCGCCGAAGGGTGCTGGGCATCGAGCCCGCCCAGCAGCACGTCCACTCCAGTCGGGGCGGAAGGTCCATCTTCTGCCCGACGCTTGTTACGTCGATCGCCCGCAAAATCGCGGGCGTTACGGTCGCAGTCGGAAGCGGGGTTGGCCGAGTTGTCGTTGTTAAGTGCCGGCGTAGGTGCCATCGTTGAGCGATTGAAGTTAAAAATATCGCTGAGTAAAGTCGAGGGTGAAACGCCTCGAGGAAGCGTTTTGGTTCTAGCCAGTTTGGACGGAGGAAAAAACTACTCGAGCGGGAAAGTTGAGTGAGCCGTTGGAAATAGAGAAACGTGGGTGGAGGGAAATGAGCTCCAACCCACGGTTTTTGTAGTTGGAGAAGGGCGTTTAGCGCGCTTCGACGATGCCAAATGTGCAGTACAAGCAGCTTCGCTTTCACAATACACAATTTAAAAAACACAATGTGTGTTTAAAATTTATAATTTTATGAGGCACCCTTAGCCGAAAAAGTGTTCATTTTGTTAACACTGATTTTTAAGACAGGCCTGGTGTACTCGCCCTGATGACAAAGACTAGTGTCGCGTACCACCCTGATGCGATTTCACGCGGCGGGGTGGGGGGGGGGGGGGGGGGGGGGTGCTGACGAGATTCTGCCGTGATTAGCGGCGTTTTGCCTGAGTCAGCAGATGTGCGCGTCGCCTTGACGGCTCGCGTCGCCACTGCCACAGGCTCGTCAACTGTACCTGGCTCACCTGCAATCTTCCTAGCTGGCAATGCCGCGCAGCGCCACACACACCTGCTTTGTGCAGGAGGTGTGTCCAGCATGGAAGCTTCTTGTTCCCTCCCCAGCAGGCCCCCACCCACCGACCAGTCTCTCCCACGCACCCAACCCAGTCCTCCTCGTCTCATTTCTCAATTCTGCCTCCTCGCTATCTCGTCTGGTCTAGGGTTTGCACACCACCTCACCACCACGCTCTCCCAATAGCTAGCGTAGGCCCAGCTCCTGCAACCACCCCTCTGGCCCTCGCCATGGCTGCTGATGAAACCACCGATGGTGACGACGAGGCACGCCGTGAACTCCAAAAATCACCCCTGCGAACGGGCCTCAGCTTTCTACGAACCCCCGCTAAGAAGCTGTCAGATCCGGAGCCCGTAGTTGCTTCAACCGAGGAGGAAACCCGTGTGGATGAATCAGGGCGTGACCTGCGCTCACCTGAAGTTTGCACTACCACGGCGGAACCCTCACCTCCAAAAGCGACGGCTCCTGAAACGGAGATAGGCGATGCGGCTGGCGACTCTGCGAACAAGAAGCGCAAAGAGTCAAGCGGTGACAGTGCTAAGCAGTGGTGGCGACAACCGAAGCCCTCTGTGAAGCGGGCGGCACGTCCAATTCGACGAGTGGAGGACGAGGGAAGTGATGACGAGGAGGAAGAAGATGGCCTGCCGACTGTCGAAGAGATGGCCCGTTACCCCGAGATCGCTTTCGCTAAAGCGCATAAGCGATTTAAGACTTCATGGGAGTCTTTGTTTCCGTGGCTAATTTTAACTCGTGATGACGTTGGCTTCCCCATTTTGAGATGCAGCACGTGCTTGGAACATGGAGCTGAAGGTGCGAAAACGGCTTACGGCAAGGGAGGCAGTGGAGGGCGTGACATGCAGAAGGGGAGCATCCGGACGCACCAGCGCTCCACCGCACACCAGGACGCACACGCCGAGATGAAGTCGAAGGAGAGCCGGAAGCTTCGTCAAACGCTGCTGAGCCAGTTCGAGGGGTTGGATCGCAGCACTCTTCACATCATCACCGCTCTCAAGACTACCGTATACATCTGCAAGTCGGAGGCGCCAATCACCTCCTACGTGGGCACCATCAAGTTCATGGATGAGCTCGGAGTCGCGAACCTTCCCTTGGATTCCAAGGGAAACTACTTTTCGGAGTAAGTTTCGGGGTACTTGGTGTCGTTGTACTTGTTCCGTTACAACTGCCTTGATTGATCACGTGCTAACCTCTGTGCTTGTATCATGCATGTACGGTTTCGGGGAGCTGCTAGATGCTGCAGCGAAGTACATGCGGCAAGAGCAACTGAAGCAGATCGAGACGAGCCCGTACATCTCCATTCAGCTTGATGAGAGTACTGACAAGGCGCGCGGCAAGCACATGATCGTCTACGTCCACTTCATGAAGGAGGGAGCGAGCGTCTGCGAGTTCCTCACGCTGCTGACAGTTGACAAGTGTGACGCGGCAAGTCTAGTCGACGTGCTACTGACCCACCTTGATGCCGTGGGCATTGACTTGTCCAAGATTGTTGGAATCAGCACCGACGGCGCCAGAGTAATGACGGGCACCAGCAATGGTGTTGTGGCACGACTCCGGCAGCGGAATCCCTATCTCGTGTCGTGCCACTGCATCGCACATCGGTAAGTCCGTCATTGTTACTGGCTTTATGGCAGGTGTGTGTTGATCATGTACTGCCCACTCACTTCAATCTCTCGCATCCTGCGTTCTACCTTGAGCAGGGAGGCGTTGGCCGCGAAGGATGCCGCTGAGAAGGTGACGGAGTTCAACATCATAGACCAGGCGGTGCGCAACGTGGCAGAGCAGCTTTCTAGGTCGAGCAACTGGCACCGGCGATTCGAGCACCTTCAGGAGTACATCTGCGAAACCAACCTGGAGCTGTAGGGGATCCACGACGTGCGATGGCTCTCTAGAGGAGAGGCAGTCAAGCGGTTCGCCAAGGTTCTGCCGGCGACAATCGTCCTGCTGCACGATTTCAAGCACGCGCTATACGAAACGGTCACCTCTTTCAAATTCCACTTCATGCTTTTCTTCCTTGCAGACATTCTTGCCGTGCTCAACGAGCTCAACGCCAAGTTCCAGAAGCAGCAGGTGACATGTGGAGTGCTTTGGTTGTACATATAGGCGTTTGTTTCACTGCCATGTTCCCGGTTGTTGTGCGCCGTTCTGACCCATTGTACATCAACCTCTGGCAGCAACTATTCATCCCACGCCCACTCACAGGTTGACATCACTGTGGTCGCGGGGGAGGTGTCACTCGCTTGCCGGACGATCGATGTGCGTTACGTGGACTGCGAGGATCGTTTTGGCAACGATCAGTCACCCCTGCTCTGCGCGTTCCTGAAGAAACACGGCAACCCCGAGCACCGCGAAGTCACTGTCAAAGGCGTGGACCAGAACGGCGAAGCTGCAGAGCACGAGTTCGTGCTTCACGAGCGCAAGATCCCAGGCCATAAGACTGGCGGGGACTACTACTCCTGCAAGGCGGTGTGCCAGGAGTTTGCGAGGGTCTGCGTTGCGCGACTGGAGTTCCGCCTGGAAGACCTCAAGAACCTGGCCAGCTCCAAGCTTTTCCGGCCATCGTGCTATCCCGACGACAACGCGCAGCGGATGAAGAAGTGCCGCGAGTGGTTGGGCATGCTAGACCACATGTTTCACCACCGCCTCTTTGGTACGCCACCTGGTTGTGCCTGCAATGTGCTGTCTGCTGTGTCTGTGTGTGTACCTTGGTGTGCTCTTAAACACCTCCTATACGGCCCGATCGCCCCTCTCACTGCTCTGCTCTCCCATCCTGGCAGGTGTGTGCTTCAAGGCGTGCGAGAGGGAGCTACCATTGTTTCTCCACACCATGGATACCAACCACGGGAACATGAGCTTCCACAAGTCGCTCTCGCTCATGCTCCAGTCAACTGACTACATGGGAGCGTACCCGAACCTTGTGCAGCTGTGGCAGGCAGTAGCTGTGCTCCCCCTCAGCACGGTGGAGTGCGAGCGTGGCTTCAGTCGCCAGAACCGTATCTGTTATAGATTAAGGACGGAGTCTATGAAGATTAGGGGCTGAAATATCTCAAAATCGTCAACTACAATTCTGGACAGAAAAGTCGTCGTCACAAGAAACGTCGTCGACGAAAGGTCCACTGTTAGAATTCTTTCAAACTCGAGTATGTTGTAGCCCTTGACCGTGGCTATCTTTCCCAATTTGAATAGTATCAGAATATGGAGTATAACTCGAGTTATGAACTTCGGCGCACTAGGGGGTATGCTGCCATAGAAAACGTAACTCAATCACAATGATCTCACAAGTTCACACAAGAAAGTTAGAGTAGCAATAGAACCAGGTAGGAGGGGATGAGGAGGACGAGAGGGAAGGTCCCAAGAGAGTCCCCAACCAAGGAAACCCCATGCCATACAATTCCCTTCCCCATAGGCAACCCAACTTTGACCTTTGTCACTATCCCAACCTCCACAATCCACCTCAACCCAACTTGGCCACACTTGCCAACCTGGTTTGGTTTCTCCCAACCATTTGGCAGCAACTACAGTAGAAAAGACGAATTTCCCAACCCCCAAAAGTCTGTACCCCATATTGAGTCAACCCCACAACTTCCCATAGTCACCACAACCAAATATCAAAAGCATACGAACTCCAACGTTCGTAACTTTCTAGTTCGTGCTCCGATTGAAGCGATACTTGGTTCCTCGGAAAGCTCTTGAGCAGAGGAGTCACTTCAGATATCTGCTCAAGCCAAATAACATTCACACACACACTCAGAAAAAACAAACCGCACAAAACACAAATTCTTGCACACACTCACAACACGCATGCAACGCACGAACATATGATGGGAGGCAGACAGACGTGAATGCGAATGGTAGCATCACTCAACAGTATCAAGACGTGGAAGCGGACTGTGAAGAATGAAACAGGAATGAATGAACTAGGAAAGTGTGAGATACAAATATGAAAGCTGTACCCCTTAGTGTCTACCCCACTACAGCCTACATAGGCTAAGGCATATATATCTGACACACCCCCATAGGCAAAGTGGGGGAGAACTAGTGGTCAAAAGACCAGTCAAGCAAAGCAAAGCAAAGCAAAGCAAGCTCAGGGTGGATCACAACGTCACCACACAGTCTGAGCACAGGTTCAAAGGCCATAAGGCCAGTTCACATGCAAGTTCATATATAAAGGTAAACAAGCAAGTGCAGGTATATAGAGATCACAGTACAAGCAAACTCAGGAGGTAAGCAAGTGAGGCCAAGTAGGCACAAGACCGAGCATAGTACAGAAGTGCTGATGATCACAAGGCTGAAGTGCCTTGGTAAAGATATCAGCAGTGTTGGCCTGAGAGGCCACGTAAGCAAGGCGTAGCTGACCACGCAGCTGCAGCTCACGAGCAAGGAAGTAGCGAAGAGCAATGTGCTTCGTTCTGTGCTCCAGTCTGTGCTCCCGACACAAGGCCAGCATAGCCTTGTTGTCTACGTACAGAACTGGAGGAGAACGAGGCGGCTCTCCCAGGTCAGTCAGCAAGTAGGTGAGCCAGCGTAACTCCTGTGCAGCCATGGCCCCTGCGTAGATCTCAGCCTCACAGCTGGAGCTGAGAACAGAAGACGAGCGAGTAGACCGCCACAAAACAGAGCCGGAACCAAGGCTGAAGGTGTAACCCTGTGACGACCGCTGCGTAGCCAGGTCGTCAACCCAAGACGCGTCTGCGTGACCAGTGAGGACCACTGGACTCCGCCCTCCAAGCACTAGCCCCAAGCCTGAAGTACTGCACAAGTAGCGCAACACCCTATTCGCTGCAGCCATGTGCTCTGGTCGGTGTCTCCCACGAGCAACATAGCGTGCCAGAATGCTCAGAGGGTATGCTAGGTCAGGTCGAGTGCAGGTCATCAGGTACATGAGGCAGCCAACAAGCTCTGGATACGGGCCACTCGGCTCTACGGACTCATCCGAAGGCAGAGCTGAGAGCGAGTGGCGAGTAGACAGAGGAGTGGCCTGAGGCGAGGAGTACGTGAAGTCGAAGCGCTGAAGGACCTGCTGCACCATGTGTGACTGAGTCAAGGTAATGGTGCGCCGTGCTCTGTCCCGGGTGATCTGCAAGCCAAGATAGCTGCGCAGTTCACCCAGGTCTGTGCACGTGTGTCTCTTCTGCAGCTCGGACTTCACGTGGGCGAGTCCAGCAGTGTCAGCTGTAGCAAAGACCAAGTCGTCGACGTACACGAGGATGTAGAACGGCCGCAGCAAAGTGTCGGTGCGAAGAAACAACGATGGGTCAGCAGTGGAAGGAGCAAACCCAAGAGCCGCAAGCGTAGTCCTTAGTGTGTCGTGCCACTCACGTGGCGCCTGGCGGAGACCGTAGACTGGCCGCCGGAGGCTCCACTGGGTACCAGGAGGAAACGACCCAGTGAAGCCAGGTGGGCGGCGCAGCCAGATCTCCTCGTGCAGACTGCCCTGTAGGAAAGCAGTGCTGAAGTCAAGAGAGTGAAGCTCGTAGTCACGCTGAGCAGCAACGTGCAGCAGAATCCGAAGAGTGGTCATCTTCGGGGTCGGGGAGAAGGTCTGAAAGTAGTCAACTCCCTGCCGCTAACTGAAGCCTCGAGCCACGTAGCGCGCCTTGAAGACAGGCGGAGAACCCGGCGGCCGCTTCACCCTGAAAATCCACATGCCACTGACAATGTTCGCCCCAGGAGGGGGAACCTCGTCGACGTAGGTGCCTGTGGACTTCCAGGAAGCCATCTCTGCGTCCATGGCTGCCTGCCACTGAGAGGAGTAAGGACCCTCTATCGCCTCTGCGTAAGAGCGCGGGGTCGGGATGTCTGGTGCATCCGGGTCTCCCTCAGGGGCAAGCAGCGTGGACACGAGATAAGGTAAAGCAGCAGCAAAACACTGAAACTCCTCCTGTCGGTCCTCAAGGACGTCCGTGCTAAGACCACACTCACCCCCGTCGGACGGAGGACAGACAGACGCAGACTCAGCAACAAGACTAGCGGCGTAGTCTAGACGACAGTGAGCAGCGAAGTCGAAAAGCTCGGTAACTAAGGCAGACGCAGCAGTGGACTCAAACGAAGGGTCAGTGACAACAGTGGGTAGGAAACGCGTGACAGTAGGACTGGCAGCACGAAGGGAGTCAGACGCCGGGTCAGCAAGAGCAGGAAGAGAGGACTCTGGAGGAGACGGCAAAGGGACACGCTGTGGCGCAGTGGAAGGACGCAGTGCCATCTGATGCGTGCCAGGGACTGCAGGAGGACGCGGACGTGGAACACGACGACTAGTGCGAGCAGTGCGAACAGGCGACGCAGGACGCGACTCAGGGTCACGACGCTCAGCAAGACCTCCAGTAGGACTAGCGTAGGGAGAAGGAGCAGGTAGAGGGGAGGCCAGCTGTAACTGTGACTCGGACTGGACAGGCGGAGGACACGCTAAGGAAGGAGCAGGACTAGGAGAAGGCGGAAGACCAAGAACCTGCTCAAGGAGCGGAACGAAGTACGGCCGCGGCCGCGCAGCACCGACAGGGACAACACCAGTACCCCCAGCGTCAGCTCCACCTCCAGCAGCACCACCAGTCCCAGTACCTCCAGCAGCTCCAGCTCCAGCAGTACCACCAGCAGACACACCCGCTCCGGCTCCAGTACCTCCAGTAGCACCCACTCCAGCAGCACCACCAGCTCCAGCACCAGGAGCACCAGCAGGCCCAGCAGCTCCAGTACCTCCAGTACAAGCACCTCCGAGACCCGTGGCTCCAGCACCCCCAGCAGAAGTAGAACCTCCAGTACCGGCTCCAGTAGCACTGCCTGCTCCAGTACCTCCAGTAGCAGCAGAACCTCCAGCAGCGGCAGCACCTCCAGCTCCAGCAGCACGGCTCCAGCGGCGAGCAAACCACTCGCGCAGCTCCTGTGGAGAGGGAAGCTCCCCCCGGGACAACGCACCCGAAGGACCGCCAGGTCCAGCACCGGCAGGCTCCACACCCCCACTCCCAGCAGTCCCAGGCTTAGCACCCCCAGAAGCAGCACCCCCAGGCTCCGCACGCTCAGGCTCAGCACCCCCAGACCCAGCACCCCCAGGCTCCGCACCCCCAGGCTCAGCACCCCCAGACTCCACACGCCCAGGCTCAGCACCCCCAGACTCAGCACCCTCAGGCTCAGCACCCCCAGACGCACCCGAGTCAGCAGCTACCTCGACAGGCTCGACTGCATCTACCTGGGACACACCTGAGGGGGCAGGACCCTGAGGGGGGAGGGGGTCTACCGGGGGGGGTCCGGGCGCGAGGAAGAGCGGCGGGGGGGGGAGGGGGGCAGTGCGGTAGGGGAAGAGACGGTAGTACGGAACCGACTCGTCAAACGTGACGTCCTGGGAGGACAAAACACGACGCGAGGTGGGGTGGTAAAACTGCCAACCAGGCGCGTCAGGGGGAAAACCGAGGAAGACGCAAGGAACAGCACGGGAGGACAGCTTGTCCGCAGACAAGTCTCGAACGAAAGCTCGAGATCCCCAGACACGGAACGCAGACGCATCACCAACCTTCCCCGTCCACCGCAGAGTAGGGGAGGTCTCCGGCAGGGAGACCCGGGGCTGAGGTTGATCTGATGCGCCGCGTACTGAACCGCGAACGGCCACAGAAAATGGGGAGCAGCCGCATGGATCATGGACGTACGAGCGACATCCATGACCATGCCAATGCGGCGCTCAGCAATCCCATTTTGCTGTGGAGAGGCCGGAAGCGTGAACGTCTGGCGGATGCCCTCCGCACGACAGAAAGCTCGCAGAAGGTCGGAGGAAAACTCTCCGCCTCTGTCGGAGTGCAGACGCAGAACAGGAAAGTCCGAGCCGAAACGCTCTCTGAGCTGGAGACGAGCAACGCGGATCCAGTCGATCAACACCTCAGTGACCTCACCCTTGCTGCGCAAGGGGAAGACAGTGGTGTAACGCGAGTAGTCGTCAACCACCAGCAGGAAGTAACGCTCGTGACCCTGTCCACGGACGCGGGCTGGGCCCCACACGTCCATGTGAAGTGTCTGCAGTGGAGCCTCTGTGGGGGGAAACTCGGAGGAGTGAGGAGCGGCGCGCTGCCGCCCCTCGACGCAGGGAACGCAGGTAGGGGCAGGCCCCGGGGGAAGGAGAGGGAGGGACCGGGGGAGACTAGAGACAAGGACACGGGAGGCCATGCCTCGGAGACGAGGCAAGGAGGGGTGACCAAGTCGGTGGTGCCAGAGGAGGGTCTGGTGGGATAGGAGGCGACACGAGCAGGGGGCAGACTCAGGACCTGACCGAGACGCAGCAGCAAACACCTGACTCGACGCAGCTACCTGACCAGACGCAGCAACCGGAGGAGACTCTGTGGTCAGTGTGTACAGGCTCGACCCCGGTCGACGGGTAAACGAGGCCAAGTGGCGGCCCGTCTGAGCACACGTGCAGTGGGTCACTCGCTGACCTGCAGGAGTGAACTGGTCAACACCGGCATCCTGAAGGTCAGCACCACTCACCAAGTTTGTGGAGAACGAGGGGAGGTAGAGACCAGACAGGGAGCCTGACGGGGCCGCCGGACACGGGAGGACAGTGGAGTAGCGAGCAAGGACAGGACCCCCAGAGGGGTCTGCCAGGGAGACCGCAACCGGCTGACTGAGCGGCGTAAGGGTGGTGCGGTCTCGAAAGAAGGAGCGGGAAGCACCCGAGTCGAGGGTGAAGGTGTGAAAGACCTGAGCCGACTCGGTACCTGAGAGAGCAGACTCACCAGCACCTAGAGGAGCAGACTCACGAGTACCTGGAGCAGCAGACTCACTAGCACCTAGAGCAGCAGCCTCAATACCAGGGTCAGGCGGAACACACACGTAACAGTCACCCTCAGCACTAATAAACACAGAATACATGGCAGCAAGAATAGCATCAAAGTCAAGATCAAAGATATCTACCCCCGACCTGAGCAGATCACTCCAACGAGGGATCTCAGTGGCGTCCGGGAACTGGGCACACCAGGCGTCCGTCAGGCGACCGAAGCAGCGCTGGGTGGCGTGCAGGCCGCCACACTGCTCTCCAGTGCGGTCGCCGATGCGCAGGACGTAGGCATAGGGACCAGTACCTCCAGACCCCTGGCGCCCCGCGTACCACTCACGAAGCTGCTGGGGTGAAGGGGTCTCACGAGAGCGCTGCTGCTGCTGGGGTCCCCGCTGCACAGCTCCGCCTCTGCCAGCTCCACCTCCGCCGCCGCCGCCTCCGCCGCCTCCACCCCTCCCGCCACCGCCACCGCCGCCTCCACCTCCACCGCTGCCTCCAAAGCCCCCACCTCTGCCACCACCCCCACCCCCATCCCCTCCTCCGCCTCCACCGCCACCACCGCCTCCCCCACCACCTCCTCCAGCTCCCTTGCCTCGCTTGCCCTTGCTGATGCGGCGCCTCTCACTAGGAGCAGACGCATCGCTGACCGACTCGGTGCCAACAAGGTCGACAGCAGCAGCAGAGGCAACAGAGGGCAAAAGAGGAACGGGGGAGCACCCCTCAAAGAAAGGGGTACGGGGGTCACCACGAGAGGCGCCTACAGCGGTAATACTAGTCTCTGCTGCAAGGAGGCGCTCCTCGAGGAGGTCGACAGTGAGGGTGGTAGGGCAAAGAGAGAGGAAGTGGTCCCTGACAGAGCGGAGAGTGTCAGGGAGTCGAGTGACTAGGTAGTAGAGGGTGATGTACATGGGGGGGGGTTCTGGGCGCAGAACTCAGCAGGAATCGCAGCGCGGTAGCGAGTGTCACTAGTGCGGAGGTGCGTAATGAGGTCAGTGACTGTGGCAAAGGCAGAGAGGTCAGGGAACAGGTAAGGTAGCATGAGGCGGCTGAGCGCAGCAGTGGCAGGGGAAGAGTAGCGTGCAACTACAGCGTCGTACAGAGTCTTAGCACTCTTGTACTGACTAAAGTGCGCGCGCTCAGTAGACGGTAGGTGACTGCGCACAGCAAGGCGGGCAGCAGCATCGCGCGTGAGCCACTGCGAGCGAACGGTACTGTCAGCATCAGCAGCAGGGGCAGGAGAGGCGCCCGACGTAAGGTCAAACAGGGAGAGGCCATCCTTGCTATCGCACTGAAGGAAAAGCTGCAGATCATCTAGCCAGACATCAAAGGCAACCGCTCGACCCTCAGCATCAAAGGTAAGAAGACTAGGACTAGCCATGATAGGAGCAGCAGCAGACTAGCAGCGGTAGCAGTGCAACCGAGCTAGGCATGACAGTGCGACTCGGCAGGGCGACTCGGCAGCGCAGTGGGGCTCGGCCGCGCGGCTCGGTCCGGCTAGGCTCTTACCAGGCGCGGAGCCGACAGGGTCGGGACTGGGTCGGGGCCGGAACAGGGCCGGGACAGGGTCGGGGCCGAGCAGAGTCCGGGATGGGGCAGCAACGGGGCCGAGACAGGGTCGGGGCCGGGGCAGGTCCGGGACAGGGTCGGGGCCGAGCAGGGTCCGGGACGGAGCAGCAACGGGGCCGGGACAGGGTCGGGGCCGGGGCAGGTCGGGGACGGGGTCGGGGCCGGGGCAGGTCTGGGACAGAGTCGAGGCCGAGGCCTTTTAGGGGCGGCGGAGGGGCCGCGTAGGGGCTGCGTCAGGGACAGGACCGGGCCGGGCCGTTTTAGGGGCGGCGTAGGGGCCGCGTCAGGGGCGGCGTAGGGGCCGCGTAGGGGCCGCGTCAGGGGCGGCGTAGGGGCCGCGTCAGGGGCGGCGTAGGGGCCGGGGCAGGGGCGGCGTAGGGGCCGCGTCAGGGGCGGCGTAGGGGCCGCGTAAGGGCGGCGTAGGGGCCGCGTCAGGGGCGGCGCAGGGGCCGCGTCAGGGGCGGCTTAGGGGCCGCGTCAGGGGCAGCGTAGGGGCTGCGTCAGGGGCGGCGTAGGGGCCGTGTAGGGGCGTCGTAGGGCCCGCGTCAGGGGCGGCGTAGGGGCCGCGTCAGGGGCGGCTTAGGGGCCGCGTCAGGGGCGGATTAGGGGCCGCGCAGGGGGCCACGTAGGAGCCGGGTAGGGGCCGCGTAGGGGCCGCGTAGGAATCGCGTAGGGGCAGCTAGGGGGCCGCGAAAAAAATTTAGGGCAGGGCGTGACGCGCTTCGGGCAGCTAAAAAAAATGTTACTTATGGTGGGCCCTTAGGAAGGAACGGTCCCATGTGGGAACCCGCTCTGATACCATGTGAAGAATGAAACAGGAATGAATGAACTAGGAAAGTGTGAGATACAAATATGAAAGCTGTACCCCTTAGTGTCCACCCCACTACAGCCTACATAGGCTAAGGCATATATATCTGACACGGACCTGCCTGGGCGACGCCAAACTGGGCGATCTGATGACTGCAGCTCTCCTGCCCAGTGATGGTCTGAACTGGGTGAATGTGGTAGCCGTGTTCAATGCTAGGAAGAAGCGTCGTCCTGCCCAGGAGTTTCGGTATTGACTTGTGCTGCTCTGCTCCCTGCTAGGAGTATTCTGCTGGAACCGGACCAGGCCAGACCATCCCATATGTAGGTCGTGTTGTTGTTCTAGTTCTAGTCATATATTTTATTGTTCTTTGCACGTCATGTCAACCTAAACATTAAGCGTTGGTTAAAAAAAAAAGGTACAACTAACCGAGGTCCACAGCACACTGACGAGCACGAGTAACAATGCAGCCAACACTGATACACAAGACTGACATGGCTGCCCCACCCTTACTGAAAGACCAGCTTTGGCAACCTGCCCTTTCGACTAAGAGTGCTTCCAAACCTATCCAGAGGCCTGTGGCCATTCTTTTCGGCATGATTGGTGATCTACAGCCATGTACATACATTTAGTTGTGCATTGGTTGGTGTTGTCATTGAAGCGGTCTAGGTTCATTTCTAGTAATATTGGTTTTGACATAGAGCCATATACGGTATAGTGTAAACAGCCAGCTGCTCAGAGAACCAACATGTTTTATAGCATAGCAAGGTGGTTGTGTTGCAAGCATTTTTCCGATGCCACACATATGTGACGGCTCTGAATCTCCCTTAGAGAACCCTCTACAGGCGATATCCAGAACCGCTCCCCCCAATGGTAAGAGATTTGGTTTTGACGACAAGATTTTGTCGTGCTGCCCGTCCCTAAACCCTGGTTAGAGCCCTTCACAAAGGTGCAGGGGGGATTCGTGTGTCAGAAGACCTGCATGCGGGATCCCTGATTGATCCTAGGAAGGGTTGCAGGCATGTGAGCTGGGGGGTTATGGGTGCACAGATCCGCTACTGAAAAAAAACCATTTTATCCCAATGATCTAGTGGTTAGGATTCTGACATGGTATCTAAGCAAAAGGTCTCGGGTTATTATCCGCATGTACGCACATGCTGCCGAATGCGTTGTGCCGTGTCCTGGGCCTCCTTGTGTGGGGGGGGGAGGTGTCAGAAGACCTGCATGTGAGATTCCTGATTGATCCTAGGAAGGGTTACAGACAGGGCCTCAGATTCACTTTCAGGGTCGTCGACCCATCAGGGTACCCTTGTGTAGAAACCCTGATTGACAGTGTTCCTAAAAAAAAAAGCCTGAAATATCAGTGTTGCCTTTGAAAAAAGGCTGATGCATCAGTGTTCAATAATATAAAAGGCTGTTATACGGTAATTAGAAATATCTATTTTATGTACTAAGTCAGTAGCAGCCTTCCGAAACATTGCTAAGCTAACATGCCTCATGAATCATCACCAGCCGTGCTATCATCACTGCCCTTAGCCTTTGGTTCTTCTCTCTCCTCCTCAGCTTGGGACACCAGTACGTGATAGTGCTTTTTGACACACACACACCGGCTTCACTTCTGCTTGCGACACTTACACGTTGAAGCTGCAGGGGCAGGGTTGGGGGGAGGAACCGGATTGTCAGGCAGGGTAAGGCAGGGAAAGAGAGAAAAGGAGGGAGAGAGGAGGGAAGACTAGCACGGTTGGGGGGGAGACGACCGGGGGAGAGAGGGAGTGGACGGAGTGCGGGGTAAAGGGAGCGGGGGAATGGACGGCGGGCACGCGGGTCATGCGCGGGTCATGCCGTCGCGCAGCACGATGCTCTGCGCACCGCCCGCGACGCAGATGGCCTTTCAACCGCGGTTCGTGCTGTCGACGAGGCAGCCTTCGGTCGTCGCCATTAGCACAAAAAACTACGCGTCGTCGAGTCGTAGCGGGCCTACGACACCGACGGAAATTGCCATGTGGCCGACGACCATCTCGCAGCATGCGCTGCGGATTGCGTCGAACGGGAGCGATGTGTTCGGCGAGACAAGAAGAGGTTCGGCAGCGCTCGCGATGGGTTCGATTCCCAACAGCCCGCCGTTTCTGCTGCTGATGGCGCCATGTATTAGTGCAGATGAGAAAGCATGAGAGGAATCAGGCTGAGAGGGAGGGAGAGAGAAACAGGAGGAAAAGTAACACGAGAGATTGGATTGGAGGGAATGGGAGCATCAATGCTTGCCAGCACAGCCAACGGTGTAGGAACCCTCGCAGCCCTCAAGCACCACATGGTTGCCACATTCCGATTAGCCAATGCTTTATGCTGGAGCGAAACTGCCCAATGGAGTGCTGGCACCGCAGGAATCTGAGATTCCCTGTAATCGCGGGCAAATCCACACGGAACAAGTAAGAATTGGTTTCAGTGTTAGTTTCGTTACAACGTTGTGGAATCAGTGTACTTGGGAAAAAAGGTATGAAATTTCAGTGTGGCCTAACAAAAAAGGCTGAAAGATCAGTCCCACAAAAATTTCAACACTGATTTTTCAGTGTAGGTAAAAAAAGGACTGCCAAAATCAGGAATTTCACGGTTTTTTTCCTGATATCTGAGGCCCTGGTTACAGACATGTTAGCCTGGGGGGTTATGGGCACATTGATCCGCTACTGGAAAAAACCCTTTTATCCCAACGATCTAGTGGTTGGGATTCAGACATCGTGATCCCCTCCTCATCCCTTCGTTGAGCGTAACGAACGGGTCCAGTATATTTCACATGGTAGTGTCAAACATATGTGTATATCTGTTATAGTTTGGTTAGGCTTAGTGGGGTACTCACTGTGGGGTACAACCCCTTAGTTTTTTTCCTTTGTATCTTTCCCCTCGATAGTCGACACCCAATTTTGCCGTAAGACTCTAACATGGTATAAAGCATAGGTCCTTAGGACCTACGATTAGGGCCCACCACGATTGCCTGTCTTGCCTAGTGCCTACGCGCGCCTCGGCTGCCCGCGCGCGCCTCGGGCGGTCCTTTTTTTTTTTTCCCACGTGCGCCGTCTCAGCAGCCAGCGTAGCCCGTTTCGGCCCCGCCTGTGCGCCCCTTAAGCCGCCCGTGCGAAACCTGATTAGGCCACGCCAGCGCGGCCCGTCGCCCAGCGTAGCCCGTAGCTTAGCAACCAGCCCGCAGCCGCACACGTGCGGCCCGTCGCCCCGCGCAGCCCGCAGCCGCACGTAGAATGCAGCCGCGCAAGCTGTAGCCACGCACAGCCCGCAGCTGCAAGCAGCCCGCAGCTCGTGCAGTCCGTCGCCGCACGTAGCCTGCGACCGCGCGCGCTGCCCGTAGCCACGCGCAGCCTGCAGCCTCGTGCAGCAAGCCGCTACACGCAGCCCTCAGGCCGCTCCTGCCTGCTGCCTGCTGCCTGCCGCCTGCCTGCTGCCTGCCTGCTTGCCGCCTGTCTACAGCCTGCCTTCTGCCTGCCTGCTGCCGCCTGCCTGCCTACTGCCTGCAGCCTGCCTGCCTGCCTGCTTGCTGCCTGCTGCCGCCTGCCTGCAGCCTGCCTGCCTGCTGCCGCCTGCCTGCTTGCTGCCTGCAGCCTACCTGCCTGCCTGCTTGCTGCCTGCTGCCGCCTGCCTGCTTGCTGCCTGCTGCCGCCTGCCTGCTTGTTGCCTGCTGCCGCCTGCCTGCAGCCTGCCTGCTGCCTGCCTGCTGCTTGCTGCCTACAGCCTGCCTGCCTGCCTACTTGCCGCCTGCCTGCCGCCTGTCTGCAGCCTGCCTTCTGCCTGCCTGCTGCCGCCTGCCTGCCTACTGCCTGCAGCCTGCCTGCCTGCCTGCTTGCTGCCTGCTGCCGCCTGCCTGCAGCCTGCCTGCCTGCTGCCGCCTGCCTGCAACCTGCCTGCTGCCTGCCTGCTACTTGCTGCCTGCTGCCGCCTGCCTGCCGCCTGCCTGCCTGCCTGCTTGCTGCCTGCTGCCGCCTGCCTGCAGCTTGCCTGCTGCCTGCCTGCTGCTTGCTGCCCCTGCCTCCTGCCTCTGCCTCCTGCCTCCTACTTGGTGCCTGCTGCCTCTACCTGCTGCCTCCTGCCTTAAGCCAATATGGCGACGCCTAACGTTCTAGCGTTCGAGCCTGACGGTCGTCCCATCGAGTTCACTGTATGGTTAGACGATCTCCAGCTGTTCCTTCTGACTGATGCCAAAGATGGCGTTTTCCTGTTTGATTACGTCTCTGGCACTGCCGTTGTTCCTGCTGCTGATGCTCCTGCTCTAGAACGCTCCCAGTGGCAGACTCATGATGCTGCTGCACACCTACCTATTAGGAACCACCTGCCGATTACTGAGCGAGCGCATTTCAGCCAGCACAGAACTGCTCAGACACTGTATGACGCTGTAGTTGCGCGCTACTCCTCCCCGGCCACTGCAGCCATAGGTCGACTCATGCTACCGTACCTGTTCCCCGATCTTTCCTCGTTCACCACTGCTGAGGACCTAGTTTCTCACCTGCGCGCTACTGACTCTCGCTTTCGTGCCGCCCTTTCAGCCGAGTTCTGCGCCGCAAACCCCCCCCCCCCGATGTACTTCACTCTCAATTTCCTCGTTACCCGCCTCCCTGACACTCTTAGCTCTGTCAGGGACTACTTCCTAGCGCTAGACCCCACCACTCTCACTGTAGACGACTTCGAGAAGCACCTCCTCGCAGCAGAGAAGAACATCCTCGCTGTGGGTGCTGCTCGTGGCACTCCTCGCTCTCCCCTCTTTGAGGGGTGCTCCCCCTCCCCTCTCACCCCCTCCTACGCCTCCGCAGCTGCTGCTCACGACTACCTTGGTGCTGAGGGGGTCGGAGCTGCTTCCGCTCCCAGTGGGAAGCGTCGCAGCGGCAGGGGCGGCAGGGGTGGCAGGGGCGGTGGGGGTGGAGGTGGTGGAGGTGGTGGAGGTGGTGGAGGTGGAGGCGGTGGTGGGGGTGGTCGTGGGGGTGGAGGCGGTGGAGGTGGTGGTGGGGGCGGCGGAGGCACTGGGAGCGGTGGAGGCGGCAGCAGCGGAGGTGGGGGAGGAGGGAGCAGTGGTGGCAGTGGTGGTCAGGGCCAGCAGCAGCCGCAGCAGCAGCAGCAGCCGCAGCAGCAGCAGCAGCATCAGCGTCAGCGCCAGACCCCCACTTCCCAGCAGCTTCTTGAGTGGTATGCCGGGCGTGGGGCTTCTGGGGGTCCTGGTCGCTGCCCCTATATCATCCGCACAGGTCCCCGCGCTGGTCGCCAGTGCACAGGTTTTCACACTGAGCAGCGCTGCTTCGCTCGGCTTAGCGACGCCTGGCGCGCCAAGTTTCCTGATGCTACTGAGTTCCCCAACTGGGCAGACTTACTTAGGCGTGATGTACCTATCTTTGATCTTGACTATGAGGCAATTCTTGCTGCTATGTCTGCCTTGTCTGTTAGTGCTGAGGGTGACTGCTACTTGTGTGTGCCGCCGGATCCTGGTATAACCCCTGGTATAGCCCCTGCAGCACTAGGTGCTTGTGAGTCTGCTCCCCTTGGTACTGCGCCTGCACATGCTTTGCACACCTTTACACTTGACTCTGGTGCTTCCCGCTGTTTCTTTCGCGACAGTACCACAGTCACTCCCCTCCCTGCACCTGTTCCTGTCTCACTGGCTGACCCCTCTGGGGGCCCAGTGCTTGCACGGTCTTCCACTGTGCTTCCGTGTCCGGCGGTCCCGTCTGGTGAGCTGTCTGGTCTCCACCTCCCCTCGTTCTCTACGAACTTGGTGAGTAACGCTGTCTTCCAGGATGCGGGGGTTGACACCTTCACCCCTGGCCGGCAGCGTGTGGCGATTTGTACGTGCTCCCAGACTGGTCGCCACCTGGCCACGTTCGCTCGTGTGCCGGGGTCCAGTCCGTACACCCTCACCACTGCGTCACATTCCGCCCCTTTGTCTCCCCAGTTGCACGCGTCTGCTCAGGTAGCTACACAGTGTGAGTGTCGCCGGCTGTCGCACGACACTCTCCTGTGGCACCACCGCCTTGGTCACCCCTCCCTGCCTCGCCTACGCAGCATGCACTCCCGCCTCCTGGTTTCTGGGCTTCCCAGGTCTCTGCCTCCCCTCCCTCCCTCGCATGCGCCGCCCTGCATTCCCTGCGTCGAGGGGCGGTAGCGCGCCGCTCCTCACTCCTCCTCGTTCCCTCCCACAGAGGCTCCACTGCAGACTCTCCACCTGGACGTGTGGGGCCCAGCCCGCGTCCGTGGACAGAGCCACGAGCGGTACTTCCTGCTGGTTGTCGACGACTACACGCGCTACACCACGGTCTTCCCCTTGCAGCGCAAGGGGGATGTCCCTGATGTTTTGATCCCCTGGATCCGCGCTACTCGTCTCCAGCTCCGCGAGCGGTTCCAGTCGGACTTTCCTGTCCTGCGTCTGCACTCAGACAGAGGTGGTGAGTTCTCCTCAGACCTCTTGGCAGCCTTCTGTGCGGAGCACGGCATCCGCCAGACTTTCACGCTTCCGGCCTCTCCTCAGCAGAATGGGGTTGCTGAGCGCCGCATTGGCTTAGTCATGGAGGTCGCTCGTACCTCCATGATCCATGCGGCTGCCCCCCATTTTCTGTGGCCGTTTGCGGTCCGGTACGCCGCGCATCAGCTCAACCTTTGGCCCCGTGTCTCCTTGCCGGAGACCTCGCCCACACTTCTGTGGACAGGGAAGGTTGGCGACGCGTCGCGTTTCCGGGTCTGGGGTGCTCGTGCCTTTGTCCGCGATACCACCGCGGACAAGCTCTCCCCTCGTGCCATTCCTTGCGTCTTCCTTGGCTTTGTCCCTGACGCGCCTGGCTAGCAGTTTTACGACCCCACCTCGCGCCGTGTCTTTGGGTCTCAGGACATCACCTTTGACAAGTCCGTCCCCTTTTACCGCCTCTTCCCCTACCGCACTGCTCCTCGCCCCCCCCCCGCCGCTCTTTCTCGCCCCAAGTCCTTCCCAGGTAGACCCCCTCCCCGCGCCAGGTCCTGCTCCTTCAGGTGTCTCTCAGGTAGACCCCCCCGCGCCTGCGCCTGTTGAGGTCACTGGTGACTCCGGTCCTGCTGCGAGTGGTGCTGTCCCTGGGGGTGCGGAGCTTGGGGGTGCTGAGTCTGGGGGCGCTGAGCGTGAGGAGCCTGGGGGTGCTGCGTCTGGAGGTGCTGCGTCTGGGGGTGCTGAGCCTGCGTGTGCGGAGCCTGGGGGTGCTGAGTCTGGGGGTGTGTCGCCTGAGGGTTCTGCGACTGCTTTTCCGCGATCTCCTTGGAGTAGCCGTCTTCGTCCGCGTGTGCCCCTCACCTCCCAGCAGCTGCACGACTGGTACGGTCGCCGTCAGCGTCGCGCTTCTGCACCTCAGGGCTCTACTGCTGGAGGTTCTTCTGCTGGTGTCACTGGTCCCGGAGGTGCTCGTACTGGTGGTACTGGAGCTGCTGGGGCTGGCGGTGTTGTGACTGAGGGTACTGGCGCTGCAGAGGGTGCTGGAGCTGCTGGAGGTACTGGAGCTGCTGGAGGTGCTGGCGGTGCTGGAGCTGCTGAGGGTACTGGAGCTACTAGCGGTGCTGGAGCTGCTGAGGGTGCTGGAGCTGCTGGAGGTGCTGGAGCTGCTGGAGGTGCTGGAGCTGCTGGTGCTGGTGGCACTGCTCAGCAGCGCCTGTTCTTCGCTCCGCCGTCTCCGTCGTCTCGGCCACTACCTGACTCTGCACTTCGCCAGGTTCTCAGTCTTCCCTCGTCTACTGGTCTTCCTTTACAGCCTGGCTCACCGCTGCCTGCTCCTTCTCCGTACACAGAGCAGACTAGGGGCCTTACTGAGCGTCGTGAGCCTGCGTCGCATCCTGTCTCACCTGTCCGTTCTGGTCGTTCTGGTCGTCGTGTTCCTCGTCAGCGGCAGCCGGCTGTCGCCGGCTCTCACCTTGTAGTTCGTCGTCCTTCCTCTCCTCCGCTGCGTGTTCCTCTGCCGTCTCCCCCTGCGTCCTCTCTGCCTGTCGTTGCTGACCCTGCGTCTGACTAGTTTCGTGCTGAGCACTCTACTGTCACGCGTCTGCTTGCCACTGTTGTCACTGACCCGTCGTTTGAGTCTGCTGCTGCGTCTGCCTTAGTCGCTGAGCTTGTTGACTTTGCTGCTGCCTGTCGTCTCGACTACGCCGCCAGTCTTGTTGCTGAGTCTGAGTCTGTCTGTCCTCCGTCCGTCGGGGGTGAGTGTGCTCTTGGCACGGACGTCCTTGAGGACAAGCAGGAGGACCTTGAGTGTCTTGCAGCCGCTGCGCCTCATCTCGTATCCATGCTGCTTGCCCCTGAGGGAGACCCGGATGCACCAGACATCCCTACCCCGCGCTCTTACGCTGAGGCGATCGCGGGTGAGTACTCCTCTCAGTGGCAGACAGCCATGGACGCAGAGATGGCATCCTGGAAGTCACAGGCACCTACGTCGACGAGGCTCCCCCTCCTGGGGCGAACAGTGTCAGTGGCATGTGGATTTTCAGGGTGAAGCGGCCGCCAGGTTCTCCGCCTGTCTTCAAGGCTCGGTACGTGGCTCGAGGCTTCAGTCAGCGAGAGGGAGTAGACTTCTTCCAGACCTTCTCCCCCACCCCGAAAATGACCACTCTTTGGGTGCTGCTGCACGTTGCCGCTCAGCGTGACTACGAGCTTCACTCTCTTGACTTCAGCACAGCCTTCTTACAGGGCAGCCTGCACGAGGAGATTTGGTTGCGCTGCCCTCCTGGCTTCACTGGGTCGTTCCCTCCTGGTACTCAGTGGAGCCTCCGGCGGCTGGTCTACGGTCTCCGCCAGGCGCCACGTGAGTGGCACGACACAGTGAGGACGACACTTGCGGCTCTTGGGTTTGCGCCGTTGACTGCTGACCCGTCGCTGTTTCTGCGCACCGACACTTCGCTGCCGCTGTTCTACGTTCTCGTGTACGTCGACGACTTGGCCTTTGCCACTGCTGAGACTGAGGGACTCGCCCACGTGAAGTCGGAGCTGCAGAAGAGACACACGTGCACAGACCTGGGTGAACTGCGTAGCTACCTTGGCTTGCAGATCACCCGGGACAGAGCATGCCGCACCATCACACTGACTCAGTCACACATGGTGCAGCAGGTCCTTCAGCGCTTCGGTTTCACCTGGTCCTCAGCACAGGCCACTCATCTGGCTACAGGTCACTCGCTCTCAGCTCCACCTTCGGACGAGTCCGTAGAGCCGAGTGGTCCTTACCCAGAGTTAGTGGGCTGCCTCATGTACCTGATGACTTGCACTCATCCTGACCTTGCGTACCCTCTTGGCCTTCTGGCTCGCTACGTGGCTCCTGGTCGGCACCGAAAGGTGCACATGGATGCTGCCAAGAGGGTACTACGCTACTTGTGCAGTACATCGGGCATGGGGCTCGTGCTTGGAGGACGGGGTGACGTTGTCCTCACAGGTCACTCGGACGCCTCTTGGGTTGACGACCAGGCTACGCAGCGGTCGTCACAGGGTTACACCTTCAGCCTTGGTTCTGGTTCAGTTTCCTGGCGTTCTACACGTTCGTCTTCAGTTCTCGGCTCTAGCTGTGAGGCAGAGATCTACGCCACAGCCATGGCTGCACAGGAGCTGCGCTGGCTCACCTACCTGCTGACCGACTTGGGAGAGAGGCCTCGTTCTCCTCCAGTTCTGTACGTCGACAACAAGGCCGCCATTGCCTTGTGTCAGGAGCACAGACTGGAGCACAGAACAAAGCACATCGCTCTCCGTTACTTTCTTGCTCGAGAGCTGCAGCAGCGTGGCCAGCTTCGTCTTACCTACGTGGTCACTCGGGCCAACACTGCTGATATATTCACCAAGGCGCTTCCGCCTGGTGATCATCAGCGTTTCTGCACTTTGTTAGGCCTTGTGCCCACTCTTCCTCACTTGCTGTAGGCTTTGTTTGTACCATGATTTATATGTATTCCTGCATGCTTGTTCTTGTAGGTAGATATCACTGTACTGTTGTTGTTACATATATATTTCTGCATGTGAACTGGCCTTGTGGCCTTCTTGCTTGTGCTCAGACTGCGTGGTGACGTTGTGATCCACCCTGAGCTTGCTTTGTACTTCCTGACTGGTCTTGTGACCCTCTGTTCTCCCCCACTTTGCCTATGGGGGTGTGTCAAACATATGTGTATATCTGTTATTGTTTGGTTAGGCTTAGTGGGGTACTCACTGTGGGGTACAACCCCGTAGGTTTTTTCCTTTGTATCTTTCCCCTCGATAGTCGACACCCAATTTTGCCGTAAGACTCTAACAGGTAGCGTCGTTTTGCTTTTGGTAGCGGCCTCGGTAGCTGCTACCGGAATTTTGCCTCAGCACGCGAGAGCTCGTGTGCTACAGTCAACCACTCGGAACCGAGCTCGCCAGCCTGTCGGGGGCGGGAAGCAGGCTGACGCAGATCTGGGTCCCCGATATGCACCTTCGAGGTTGCAGCGGAGTGCCAAACATGAGAAAAGCAAGCTGACCAACTCAGGGACACCAAACTATACTAAATATTCGCTAACATCACGCACGTTAGATTTCGCATTGATATGGGTCACCTTTGAAACTTGAAATTAATATGAGCCAAGAAGCGATATTACGCAAATCGCTCAACGAATTGGTGAATTTCACAGTGGTCAGGATACTAACACCACAAGAAAACAGCTGCAATCTGATGCTGATTGTCAGAATGTTGTAGTGCTTACAGTTGTGTAGGCTATAGTGGGGTAGCCCATGAGGGGTACAACCCAATTAGGGTTAGTACTTGTACCCAACTCTTTCATAGTTCATTCATTCTCGTTCGTTAGTTTGACATGGTTTCAGAGCACGTCCTTCGTTAGGACCGATTTTTTTGGCCCACCACAGCGCTGCCCCACTAGCTGCCCTGCTGGCTCACGCGCCGCCCCTAGCGACCCTCGTGCCGCACCTGCTGCTCTGCGCGCCGCCCTCTTGCGGCGTGCACGTCGACCCTAGGCCCCCCGCGCCCCGTCAACCCTAGGCCCGGCCCGCCCCGTCGCCCCTAGGCCCCGGCCCGCCCGTCGACCCTAGGCCCCGCGCGCCTCGTCGACCCTAGGCCCCGGCCCGCCCCGTCGACCCTAGGCCCCGGTCCGCCCCGTAGACCCTAGGCCCCGGCTCGCTCGTCGCCCCTAGGCCCCGGCCCGCCCGTCGACCCTAGGCCCCGCACGCCCCGTCGACCCTAGGCCCGGGCCCTCTCCGTCGACCCTAGGCCCCGGCGCGACCGTCGCCCCTAGGCCCCGGCGTGCCCGTCGACCCTAGGCCCCGGCCCGCCCCGTCGACCCTAGGCCCCGGCGCGCCCCGTCGACCCAAGGCCCCACCCCCCCCCCCCCCCCCCCCCCCCCCCCCCCCCCCCCCCCCCCCCCCCCCCCCCCCCCCCCCCACCCGTCGACCCTGCTGCCCCGCGCACCCACCCGTCGACCCTAGGCCCTGGCCCGCCCGTCGACCCTACTGCCCCACGCGCCCGCCCGTCGCCCTGCTGCCCCGCGCGCCCGCACGTCGACCCTAGCCTACGGCCTGCCCCTCGCCCCTACAACCCGCGAGCCGCCCTTGCAGCCCCGCGCGCCGCCCCTGGTGGCCCCCTAGCCACCCCTGCTGCCCTGCTAGCCACCCCTTGCGGCCCTCTCGCAGCCCCTGCAGCCCCGCGTGCCGCCCCTTGCGACCCGCCCGCCGCCCCTAGGCCCGCCGGCCGCCCCTAGGCCCTCAAGCCGCCCCTGGGCCCTCGAGCCGCCCCTCTTGCAGCCTGCGCTCCGCCTCTTGCAGCCTGCTTGCCGCCCCCCTTTCTGCTGCCAGCCCTGATCCCTGCGCTGCCCTTCCTCTGCCCGCCCTGCGTGCTGCGCCACTATGGCTTCTCTCCGCGTTCTCGCGATCGATCATGAGGGCCGCCCGATCCAGTTTGACACGTGGCTCGCCGACCTGCAGCTGTACCTACTGAGCGACTCTAGGGACAGTGTTTCGTTGTTTGACCACACGTCTGGCGCCGCTCCAAACCCTCCTGCCCCAGATGACAATGCGACTCGCTCACAGTGGCTTACTCGTGACGCTGCTCCTCGCTTAGCCATTCGCAACCACCTCCCGTTAGCCAAATGTGCTCACTTCGGACAGCACAGGACAGCACAGGCACTGTACCACGCTGTAGTCGCCCGTTACTCCTCCCCTGCCACTGCTGCTCTAGGCCGTCTTCTACTGCCCTACCTGTTTCCCGAGCTGTTCGCCTTTGCCATAGTAGAGGACCTGGTTTCCCACCTTCGCACTAGCGACGCTCGCTACCGCGCTGCCGCCCCAGCTGAGTTCCTTGACAGGAACCAGCCCCCGATGTTTATCACTCTCTACTTTATAGTCACCCGCCTCCCTGACTCTCTTCGCTCTGTCATGGACCACTTTCTCTCACTTAACCCCACAGCCCTCACTGTTGACCTACTCGAGCAGCACCTCCTTGCAACTGAGACTAGTGTAGTCGCTATAGGTGCTGCTCGTGGCACTCCGCGCACGCCCTTCTTTGAGGGGTGCTCCCCCTCTCTCCTTGCCCCCTCCTACGCCTCTGCTGCTGCTGCTGACGTCCTTGGCTGCTAGTGCAAAGTGCCGCAGCAGCAAGGGCAAGGATGGTAGGGATGGTGGCGGTGGCAGCGAGGGTGGTGGTGGGGGCAGTGGAGGTGGTGGCGGTAGTGGGAGTGGTGGTGGGAGCGGGGGCTTTGGTGGCGGCGGTGGAGGCAGCGGTGGGAGTGGCGGTAGTGGCAGCGGTGGGAGTGGAGACGGTCGGCCCGGAGCTCAGCGTGGCGGTTCTGGGGGAGGCCAGAGGCAGCAGCAGCAGCGTCAGAGCGAGACCCCGTCGCCCCAGCACCTTCGTGAGTGGTTTGCTCAGTGTAGGGCGTCTGGGGGTAGTGGTAGCTGCCCGTGTGTCATTCGCACGGGTGACCGTGCTGGTCAGACATGCGGGAAGCTTCACACTCAGCACCGCTGCTTCTCTCGCCTCGACGACGCTTGGCGCGTAGAGTTTGGTGACGAGGCCGAGCGCCCCCGCTGGGCAGATCTGCTTAGGTCTGGAGTTGCTATCTTTGATCTAGACAATGATGCTATCCTTGCTGCAATGTATGCTTTGTCTGTTACCTGTGTGTGCCGCCTGACCCAGGTATAGCGGCTGCTGCTCTAGGTGCTAGTGCGTCTGGTACTCTCCCTGGTAATGCGCCTGCTGAGGCCTTACACACCTTTGCACTTGAATCAGATGCCTCACGCTGTTTCTTTCGCGACAGCACCACCCTCAATCCTCTCCCTGCACCTGTACCGGTCAGACTGGCTGACCCCTCAAGGGGCCCAGTCGTTGCCCGTTCCTCCACTGTTCTCTTGTGTCCGACGGGCCGTCACCAGGCCACGTTCACTCGTCGGCCAGGGTCGAGTCTGTACACACTGGCTACCGAGCCTCCTCAGGTAGCTGCCTCTGCCCAGGTGTCCGCGTCAGATCAGGTAGCACCCCCTTGCTTGTGTCGCCTCCTATCGCACCAGACTCTTCTGTGGCACCACCGCCTGGGTCACCCCTCCCTGCCACGCCTTTGTGGCGTGCACTCCCGCCTCCTTGTTTCTGGTCTTCTCAGGTCTCTGCCTCCCCTCCTGCCCTCGCCTGCCCCGCCCTGCCTTCCTTGAGTCGAGGGGCGGCAGTGCGCCGCTCCTCACTCCTCGTTTCGGCCCTGCCTGCGTCAGTGGACAAGACCGCGAGCACTATTTTCTGCTGGTAGTTGACGACTACACGCGATACACCACGGTCTTCCCTTTGCGCAGCAAGGGTCAGGTCGTTGATGTCTTGATCCCTTGGATTTGCGCAGTCCGTGTCCAGCTCCGCGAGCGGTTCCACCAGGACCTTCCTGTCCTGCATCTGCACTCTGACAGAGGTGGTGAGTTCTCCTCCGACCTCTTGCGGGACTTTTGTCGTGGGGAGGGCGTTCTCCAGTTGTTCACGCTTCCGGCCTCACCGCAGCAAAATGGGATTGCTGAGCGCCGCATTGGCTTAGTCATGGAGGTCGCTCATACCTCCATGATCCATGCGGCTGCTCTTCATTTTCTGTGGCCGTTTACGGTCCGGTACGCTGCGCATCAGCTCAACATCTGGCCCCGTGTCTCCTTGCCGGAGACCTCGCCCACATTGCGTTGGACGGGGGAGGTTGGCGATGCGTCAGTGTTCCGGATCTGGGGCTCTCGTGCCTTTGTTCGCAATACGTCCGCGGACAAGCTCTCCGCCCACACTATCCCCTGCGTCTTCCTTGGCTTTCCCCCCGACGCGCGTGGCTGGCAGTTTTACCACCCCACCTTGCGCCATGTCTTCCCCTCTCAGGACGTCACGTTTGACGAGTCGGTTCCCTTTTACCGTCGCTTCCCCTACTGCTCTGCCCCTCCCCCGCCCCCGCCGCACTTCCTTGCTCCCGGTCCCCCTCCGGTAGACCCCCTCCCGCCCCAAGGTCCTGCTCCCTCAGGTGTGTCTCAGGTAGACCCTCTCCCTGGTATTGTGCCTGTTGAGGTAGCTGGCGACTCAAGTGCTGCTCGAGGTGCGACGTCTGGGGGTGCTGCGTCTGGGGGAGTGGAGCCTGGGGGTGCGGCGCCTGGGGGCGCTGAGTCTGAGGGTGCCGGGTCTAGAGTTGCTGAGCCTGGGGGTGCGGAGCCTGGGGGTGCTGAGTCTGGGGGTGCGGAGACTGGGGGTGCTGAGACTGCGGGTGTGGAGCCTGGGGTTGCTGAGCTTGAGGGTGTTGAGCGTGGGGGTGCTGAGTCCAAGGGTGCGGAGTCTGGGGGTGCTGAGCCTCAGGGTACAGCTTCTACTCGAGGTCCTGCGGGTGCTTCGCCATGACTGTCTCCCCGGCCGGAGCCTCTCTCCCCGTAGCAGCTGCGCGAATGGTTTGCTCAGCGCACCCGCCTTCGGAGTGGAGCTGCCGGAGCTGGAGACCCTGTCGCTGGAGACACTGGAGCTGGATGTGCTGGAGTTACTGCTGGAGCTGGTGGTACTGGAGGTGCTACAGCTGCTGGTCCTGGAGGTGCTCGTACCAGGGTTACTGGAGCTGCCGGGAGTGGTGGTGTTGGGGGCGCTGGAGCTGGAGACCCTATGGAGCCTGGAGCTACTGGGGCTGGAGGCACTGGCGCTGGTGGCGCTGGAGCTGGAGGAGCTGGAGCTGGTGGCACTGGAGATGGAGGCACTGGCGCAGGAGGCGCTGGAGATGGAGGAGCTCGAGCTGTTGACCTTGGAGATGGAGGTGCTGTGTGGCCGCGACCGTACTTCGTTCCCCTGCTTCAGCAGGTTCTTGGTGTCCTGTCTTCTAATGGCCTTACTCCTCCCCTACTGTGTCCACCGCCTGACCAGTCGAAGCCGCCGTTACAGCCAGCCTCCCCACTGCCTGCTCCTTCTCCTTACTCTAAGCAGACCGATGGCCTTACAGAGCGTCGTGAGCCTGCGTCTCGTCCTGCCTCCCCTGTTCGTACTGGTCATCGCGTTCCTCGTCCGCGTCCTCCTCCTGTCCCCGGCACACACGCTATGGCATTTCGTCCTTCCTCTGTTCCACTGCATGTTCCTCTGCCTACTCCTCCTGAGTCCTCTCTTCCTGCCGTCCCTGACCCTGAGTCTGACCGCGCTCGTGCTGCCGGTCCCACTGTCTCTCGTCTCCTCGCCACTGATGTCACTAACCATTCTTTTGAGTGCACTGCTGCGTCTGCCCTCGTTGCTGAGCTGCTTGACTTTGCTGCTGTCTGTCGTCTAGACTACGCCACTGCTCTTGTTGCTGAGTCTGAGTCTGCCAGTCCTCCGTCCGTTGGGGGCGAGTGTGCTCATGGCACGGACGTCCTTGAGGAGAGGCAGGAGGACTTTGAGTGTCTTGCCGCTGCTGTACCTTGTTTCGATTCCATGCTGCTTGTCCCTGAGGGAGACCCGGATGCACCAGACATCCCGACCCCGCGCTCTTACGCAGAGGCGATTACGGGTCCTTACTCCTCTCAGTGGCCAGCAGCCATGGATGCCGAGATGGCATCCTGGAAGTCCACAGGCACCTACGTCAACGGAGTTCCCCCGTCTCGGGCGAACATAGTTGATGGCATGTGGATTTTCAGGGTGAAGCGGCCGCTGGGTTCTCTGCCTGCCTTCAAGGCCCGTTACATTGCTAGAGGCTTCAGCTAGCGACAGGGGGTCGACTACTTCCAGAACTTCTCCCCCACCCCGAAGTTGACTACTCTTTGGGTGTTGCTACTCGTCGCTGCGCAGCGTGACTATGAGTTACACTCTCTGGACTTCAGTACAGCTTTCTTGCAGGGCAGCCTGCACGAGGAGATCTGGCTGCGCCGCTCACTTGGCTTCACTGGGTCGTTTCCTGCTGGTACCCAGTGGAGCCTTCGGCGGCCAGTCTACGGTCTCCGCTAGACACCTCGTGAGTGGCACGACACAGTGAGGACTACACTTGCGGCTCTGGGGTTTACTCCTTCTACTGCTGACCCGTCGCTGTTTCTACGCACCGAACTTCCCGACCCCAAAAACACGTGGGCAGGGAATCTAAAACGAGCAGGGAAAATTCGCGCGCAGCAGTTGAGCATCATGTGTACAACGTGACCTGGAGTGACTTGGAGTGGGCGAGTTGCCACGCAGCTGAGCTGGCAGGAGGCAGTGCGCGAGACCCTAGTAGAAGAGATTCTCATCATCTACACCTTCTATGCGCCAACCTCTTCTCCCAACAATATTAGTTTTGGGAATTTCACACATTTTAGCGCGCAGAAAAGACACGAAATCAGTGTCAAACTAACAAACGAGAATGAATGAACTATGAAAGAGTTGGGTACAAATACTAACCCTAATTGAGTTGGGCTACTCCACTATAGCCTACACAACAGTAATCACTACAACATTCTGACACACCCCTATAGGCAAAGTGGGGGAGAACAAGTGGTCACAAGACCAGTCAAGAAAAGCAAAGCAAGCTCAGGGTGGATCACAAAGTCACCACACAGTCCGAGCACAAGCAAAGGGCCACAAGCCAGTTCACATGCAGAGTTACATAAATGAGAACAAACAATACAGTGATCATACCCCAGCAAGTGTAAGCATGCAGATATATATATAGATCACAGTACAAGCAAGTCAAGCAGTGAGCAAGTGAGGCAAAGTAGGCACAAGGCCTAACACAGTAGAGAAGCGCTGATGATCACCAGGCGGAAGTGCCTTGGTGAATATATCAGCAGTGTTGGCCCTAGTGGCCACGTACGCAAGACGAAGCTGGCCACGCTGCTGCAACTCTCGAGCAAGGAAGTATCGCAGAGCGATGTGCTTCATTCGGTGCTCCAGTCTGTGCTCCTGACACAAGGCAATCATGGCCTTGTTGTCTACGTACAGAACTGGAGGCGAACGAGGCTGCTCTTCCAAGTCAGTCAGCAGGTAGGTGAGCCAGCGTAGCTCCTATGCAGCCATGGCTCTGCGTAGATCTCAGCCTCACAACTGGAGCTGAGAACCGAAGACGAGTGGGTAGTCCGCCAGGAAACAGAGCCGAAACCAAGGCTGAAGGTGTAACCCTGTGACGACCGCTGCGTAGCTGAGTCATCAACCCAAGAAGCGTCTGCGTGACCAGTGAGGACAACTGGACCACGTCCTCCAAGCACGAGCCCCATGCCCGACGTACAGCACAAGTAACGCAGTACCCTCTTCGCAGCATCCCAGTGCACCTTTCGGTGCCTACCGGGAGCCACGTAGCGAGCCAGGAGGCTGAGAGGGTACGCGAGGTCAGGTCGTGTGCACGTCATCAGGTACATGAGGCAACCCACAAGCTCTGGATACGGACCACTTGGCTCTACAGACTCGTCCGAAGGTGGAGCTGAGAGCGAGTGGCTGGTAGATAGAGGAGTGGGCTGTGGCGAGGAGAACTAGAAGCCGAAGCGCTGAAGGACCTGGTGCACCATGTGTGACCCACTTAGTGTGATGGTGCGCGTTGCTCTGTCCTGGGTGATCTGCAAGCCAAGACAGTTGCGCAGTTCACCCAGGTCAGTGCAGGTGTGTCTCTTCTGCAGCTCCGACTACACAAGGGTCAGTGCCTCGGTGTCAGCAGTGGCAAAGACGAGGTCGTCGACGTAGACGAGGACGTAGAACGGCGGCAGCGATGTGTCGGTGCGTAGAAACAGCGACGGGTCAGCAGTAGAAGGAGCAAACCCAAGAGCCGCAAGTGTAGTCCTTAGTGTGTCGTGCCACTCGCGAGGCGCCTGGCGGAGACCGTAGACTGGCCGCCGGAGGCTCCACTGGGTACCTGCAGGAAACGACCCAGTGAAGCCAGGTGGGCGGCGCAGCCAGATCTCCTCATGCAGGCTGCCCTGCAAGAAAGCTATGCTGAAATCAAGAGAGTGCAGCTCATAGTCACGCTGAGCAGCAACGTGCAGCAACACCCAAAGAGTGGTCATCTTCGGGGTGGGGGAGAAGGTCTGGAAGTAGTCAACCCCTTGTCGCTGACTGAAGCCTCGAGAAACGTAACGTGCCTTGAAGGCAGGCGGAGAACCCGGGGGCCGCTTCACCCTCAAAATCCACATGCCATCGACTATGTTCACCCGAGACGGGGGAACTGCGTCAACGTAGGTGCCTGTGGATTTCCAGGATGCCATCTCGGCATCCATGGCTGCCTGCCTCTGAGAGGAGTAGGGACTCGTAATCGCCTCTGCGTAAGAGCGCGAGGTCGGGATGTCTGGTGCATCCGGGTCTCCCTCAGGGGCAAGCAGCATGGAAGCAAAACGAGGTACAGCAGCTGCAAGATACTCAAAGTCCTCCTGCCTGTCCTCAAGGACGTCCATGCCATGAGCACACTCACCCTCGACGGATGGAGGACTGGCAGACTCAGACTCAGCAACAAGAGTAGTGGCGTAGTCTAGACAACAGGCATCATCAAAGTCAAGCAGCTCAGCTATGAGGGCAAACGCAGTAGTGGACTCAAAAGAAGGGTCTGCGACAACATTGGCGAGGAGACAAGAGACAGTGGGACTGGCAGCAAGAGCGCCGTTAAACTCAGGGTTAGGGACGGCACGAAGAGAAGAC
Organism: Closterium sp. Naga37s-1; assembly: GCA_947471745.1. NCBI lineage: Eukaryota > Viridiplantae > Streptophyta > Zygnematophyceae > Desmidiales > Closteriaceae > Closterium > Closterium sp. Naga37s-1. The sequence goes on along the minus strand of CANJKZ010000120.1, from coordinate 2,419,707 downwards.
GCAGGAGGAGCAGGCAGAGGAATAGAGGAAGGAAGAAGTGCCATAGCGTGTGTGCCGGGGACAGGAGGAGGACGCGGACGAGGAACGCGACGACCAGTGCGAATAGGGGAGGCAGGATGAGACGCAGGCTCACAACGCTCTGTAAGTCCGCCGGTCCGCTCAATGAAAGGAGAAGGAGCAGGGAGTTTGGAGGCAGGCTGTAACAGCGGCTGCGACTGGTCAGGCGGAGGACACAGTAAGGGAGGAGGAAGGCCAGTAGAAGACGGGACACTAAGAACCTGCTGAAGTATGGGAACGAAGTACGGTCGCGGCCGCACAGTGACTTCAGCACCTCCAGCTCCAGGGTCAACAGCTCCAGCTCCTCCAGATCCAGCGCCTCCAGCGCCAGTGCCTCCAGCTCCAGCTCCTCCAGCCCCAGCACCTCCAGGGTCCGTAGGGTCTCCAGCTCCAGCTCCCCCAACACCACCAGTCCTGGTAGCTCCAGTACCCCTGGTACGAGCACCTCCAGGACCAACAGCCGCAGCACCTCCAGTACCACCAGCTCCGATAGTAACTCTAGCTCCTCGAGCTCTAGTGTCTTCAGCAGCAGAGTCTCCTGCTCTGGCAGCTCCACTCCGAAGGTGGGTGCACTGGGCAAACCACTCGCGCAGCTGCTGCGGGGAGAGAGGCTCCGCCCGGGGAAACAGTCATGGCGAAGCTCCCAGAGGACCTCTAGAAGAAGCAGTACCCCTCGGCTCAGCACCCCCAGACTCCGCAACCTCAGACGCAGCACCCCCAGGCTCCACACCCTCAGGCTCAGCACCCCCGGGCTCCACACCCCCAGGCTTAGCACCCCCAGGCTCCGCACCCCCAGGCTCAGCACCCCCAGACCCGGCACCCTCAGGCTCAGCACCCCCAGGCTCCGCACCCTCGGGCTCCGCACCTCCAGACGCAGCACCCCCAGACGCAGCACATGGAGCAGCACCTGAGCCGACAGCTACCTCAAGAGGCGCATTACTAGGGAGAGGGTCTACCTGAGACACACCTGAGGGCGCAGGACCCTGGGGGGGGAGGGGGTCTACGGGAGGAGGACTTGGAGCAAGGAAGAGCGGCGAGGGTGGGGGAGGAGCAGAGCAGTAGGGGAAGAGACGGTAAAAGGGAACCGACTCGTCAAACGTGACGTCCTGCAAGGGGAAGACACGGCGCGAGGTGGGGTGGTAAAACTGCCAGCCAGGCGCGTCAGGGGAAAAGCCAAAGAAGACGCAGGGAATAGCGCGGGCGGAGAGCTTGTCGGCAGACGCATCGCGAACAAAGGCACGAGAACCCCAGACCCGGAACACCGACGCATCGCCAACCTTCCCCGTCCAACGCAGTGTAGGCGAGGTATCCGGCAAAGGAGACATGGGGCCAGAGGTTGAGCTGATGTGCAGCGTATCGGACCGCAAACGGCCACAAAAAATGGGGAGCAGCCGCATGGATCATGGAGGTACGAGCGACCTCCATGACTAAGCCAATGCGGCGCTCAGCAATTCCCTTTTGCTGAGGGGAGTCCGGAAGCGTGAACGACTGGAGAATGCCCTCCCTACGACAAAAGTCCCGCAAGAGGTTGGAGGAGAACTCACCACCTCTGTCAGAGTGCAGACGCATGACAGGAAGGTCCGCACGGAACCGCTCGTGGAGTTGGAGACGCACTGCGCGGATCCAAGGGATCAAGATATCAACGACCTGACCCTTGCTGCGCAAGGGGAAGACCGTGGTGTACCGCGTGTTGTCGTCAACAACCAGCAGAAAGTAGCGCTCGCGGCACCGTCCACTGACGCGGGCTGGGCCCCACACGTCCATGTGGAGAGTCTGCAGGGGAGCAGTCGTCGGGGGCAACGAGGAGGAGTGAGGAGCGGCGCGCTGCCGCCCCTCGACACAAGAAAGGCAGGGCAGGGCAGGCGAGGGTGGGAGGGGAGGCACAGACCTGGGAAGACTAGAGACAAGGAGGCGGGAGTGCATGCCACGAAGGCTTGGCAGGGACGGGTGACCCAGGCGGTGGTGCCACAGATGAGTATGGTGCGACAGGAGGCGACACGAGTAAGGGGGTGCTACCTGACCTGACGCGGACACCTGGGAAAACGCAGCTACCTGAGGAGGCTCGGTAGCCAGTGTGTACAGACTTGACCCTGGCCGACGAGTGAACGTGGCCAGGTGACGGCCCTTCCGTGTACACGTGCAGATCGACACACGCTGACCCCCGGGAGTGGTGGTAGTGACCATCGCGTCCTGGAGGGCAGCGGTACTCACCAAGTTCGTATAGAACGAGGGGAGGTGAAGGCCTGGCAGTGAGCCGGACGGAACCGCCGGACACGGGAGCACAGTGGAGGAACGGGCGAGGACTGGGCCCCCGGAGGGGTCAGCCAGCCTGATCGGGACTGGTGCAGAGAGAGGAGTGAGGGTGGTGCTGTCACGAAAGAAACAGCGTGAGGCACCTGAGTCAAGCGTGAAGGTGTGCAAGGCCTCAGCAGGCGCAGTACCAGGGAGAGAAGACTCACTAGCACCTAGAGCAGTAGCCTCTATACCTGGGTCAGGCGGCACACTTAGGTAACAGTCACCCTCAGCACTAACAGACAAAGCATACATTGCAGCAAGGATAGCATCATTGTCTAGATCAAAGATAGCAACTCAAGACCTAAGCAGATCTGCCCAGCGGGGGGCGCTCGGCCTCGTCACCAAACTCTACGCGCCAAGCGTCGTCGAGGCGAGAGAAGTAGCGGTGCTGAGTGTGAAGCTTCCCGCATGTCTGACCAGCACGGTCACCCGTGCGAATGACACACGGGCAGCTACCACTACCCCCAGACGCCCTACACTGAGCAAACCACTCACGAAGGTGCTGGGGCGACGGGGTCTCGCTCTGACGCTGCTGCTGCTGCCTCTGGCCTCCCCCAGAACCGCCACGCTGAGCTCCGGGCCGACCGTCTCCACTCCCACCGCTGCCACTACCGCCACTCCCACCGCTGCCTCCACCGCCGCCACCAAAGCCCCCGCTCCCGCCACCACTCCCATCGCTGCCACCACCTCCACTGCCTCCACCACTTCCACTGCTGCCCCCACCACCACCCCCACTACCACCGCCAACACCCCTGCCACCCTTGCCCTTGCCGTTGCGGCGCTTCGCACTAGCAGAAGCAGCCGTGACGTCCGCAGCACTAGGGACGTCTACAGCAGAAGCAGAGGCGTAGGAGGGGACAAGGGGGGAGGGGGAGCACCCCTCAAAGAAGGGCGTGTGCGGAGTGCCACGAGCAGCACCTACAGCAACTGCACTAGTCTCAGCTGCGAGGAGGTGCTCCTCGAGCAGGTCGACAGTGAGGGAGGTGGGGTCAAGTGAGAGAAAGTGATCCCTGACAGAGCGAAGAGAGTCAGGGAGTCGGGTGACTATGAAGTAGAGAGTGACGAACATCGGGGGCTGGTTCTTGTCAAGGAACTCAGCAGGGACGGTAGCGCGGTAGCGAGCGTCGCTAGTGCGGAGGTGGGAAACAATGTCCTCTACCGTGGTAAAGACGGACAGCTTGGGAAACATGTAAGGCAGAAGCAGGCGGCCTAGTGCAGCAGTGGCAAGCGAGGAGTAGCGAGTGACTACAGCGTCGTACAGTGCCTGTGCTGTCCTGTGCTATCCAAAGTGAGCGCATTCGACCAACGGCAGGTGGTTGTGAATGGCTAAGCAGGCAGCAGCGTCGCGAGTAAGCCACTGTGAGCGAGTCGCATTGTCCGTTGTGGCGGAAGGGGCGGTAGCGGCGCTTGACGCGAGGTCAAACAGTGAAACACTTTCCTTAGAATCGCTCAGTAGGTATAGCTGCAGGTTGTCGAGCCACGTGTCAAACTGAATCGGTCTGCCCTCATGATCGAACGCGAGAACTCGAAGCGAAGCCATAGCGGCGCAGCACGCAGAGCGGGGGCAGCAAAAAGCACAGGGCAGGAAAGAGCACAGGGCAGGAAAGAGCACAGGGCAGGCAGCAGCAGCAGTAGCAGCACGCAGAAGCAGCAGAGAGGGGGGGGGGGGGGGGGGGGGGCAAGCAGGGCAGCAGCAGCAGCAGTAGTAGCACGCAAGAAGCAGCGTGCGGGGCCTGGGGTGGACGGACTGGGGCCTAGGGGAGACGGGCTGCAGGGCCAGGAGCGACGGGCTGCAGGGGACGGGAGTGACGGGCTGAAGGCCTAGGGGCGACGGGCCACGACCTTGTCTTTGCTACTGCTGACACGGAGGCACTCGCCCACGTGAAGTCCGAGCTGCAGAAGAGACACACGTGCACAGACCTGGGTGAGCCAACAAGCTATCTTGGCTTGCGGATCACCCGGGACAGAGCACAGCGCACCATTACCTTGACTCAGTCACACATGGTGCAGCAGGTCCTTCAGCGCTTCGGCTTCACCTACTCCTCGCCACAATCCACTCCTCTGCCTACCGGTCACTCGCTCTCAGCTCCACCTTCGGACGAGTCCGTAGAGCCGAGTGGCCCGTATCCAGAGCTTGTGGGCTGCCTCATGTACCTGATGACTTGCACACGACCTGACCTGGCATACCCTCTCAGCCTTCTGGCTCACTACGTGGCTCCCGGCAGGCACCGAAAGGTGCACTGGGATGCTGCGAAGAGGGTGTTGCGATACTTGTGCAGTACATCGGGCATGGGGCTCGTGCTTGGAGGACGGGCTCGAGTTGTCCTCACTGGTCACGCTGACGCCTCCTGGGTTGACGACTTGGCTACGCAGCGGTCGTCACAGGGTTACACCTTCAGCCTTGGCTCCGGTTCTGTCTCCTGGCGGTCTACCCGCTCTTCTTCTGTTCTCAGCTCCAGTTGTGAGGCTGAGATCTACGCTGGGGCCATGGCTGCACAGGAGCTTCGCTGGCTCACCTACCTGCTGACCGACTTGGGAGAGGCGCCTCGTTCTCCTCCAGTTCTGTACGTTGACAACAAGGCCATGCTGGCCTTGTGTCAGGAGCACAGACTGGAGCACAGAACGAAGCACATTGCTCTGCGCTACTTCCTTGCTCGAGAGTTGCAGCAGCGTGGTCAGCTTCGTCTTGCTTACGTGGACTCTCAGGCCAACACTGCTGATGTTTTCACCAAGGCACTTCAGCCTTGTGATCATCAGCGTTTCTGTACTGTGTTAGGCCTTGTCCCTACTGTGCCTCACTTGTTGACTTCTTGACTCTGCTTGTACTGTACTCTATATACTTATACCTGCATGCTTACACTTGCTAGGTTGTGTTCACTACACTGTTTGCTTTCCTTTATATAACTCTGCATGTGAACTGGCCTTATGGCCCTTTGCTTGTGCTCAGACTGTGTGGTGACTTTGTGATCCACCCTGAGCTTGCTTTGCTTTTCTTGACTGGTCTTGTGACCTCTTGTTCTCCCCCACTTTGCCTATGGGGGTGTGTCAAACTTATATCTGCTATGGTCTATTTAGGCTGTAGTGGGGTAGCTCTTAGAAGGTACAACACTTATGTGTTTCCTATTTGTACCCATCTCATTCCTAGTTCATTCATTCTTTCGTCTATCTTTCTCACACGCAACACCAATGAGCCTCGACGGTTCATCCTACGCACGTGGAAACCAACAGCAATGGCCTACCTTTGCCCCGTATGAGCCCCAGCGTGGCTCCGTTAGTTTTATGCCACACCCGCAGCCTGCATCCGGACAAGAAAAGACACTGGATGCACTTCAAGTTCAGTCGCAGTTCGCGCACGTCTTAAAACTGCAGACGACAAGGCATTTCGACGGAAAGGATTTCTTTACCTGGTCATTCGAGTTCGAGTTAATGATGGAAGGCGCGCAGATTCTTGGCTTCTTCGACGGGTCCCTGCCATATCCAACACACGGCACACAGTACGATAAGCAACAGTACACGTATCAGTCAATGATGGCGTACACAATCCTGCTGAGAAATATCACTCCAAGTCAGCAGCAGAACATACGGTCTTACCGGGGTTACGGCAACTCTGCAGAGCTCGCGTACAACCACCTGAAGAACCTGTATCAAGCAACAGACAGCATAAACCAAAGTCGGTTAATGGCGCAACTGACGACAGTCGAAATGAAACCAGGCGAAAAAGGGATGGCATATATCAGCCGTTGTCGCGAATTGCGCGACAAACTCCTTCGATGCGGAGGATCGATTTCAGAAGACGCCTTCGTCACAGTCATCATCGGCAGCCTCGGTCCTCAGTGGCGTTCCACCCGCGCCATACTCCGAGCACATGGAAAGATATCAGAAGCAGCACTCTGCGCCGAAATCCATGCTGAGCAACAAGACATGGACCTGCAAGAGGAACGACACAAGAAGAAGGCATCAGTGCCCGAATTTGCATTCCACACTCAACGACGCTACAACAACAACAATCGGTATCAACCGAAACCAGTACCTCCGTTCTGTCATTTTTGCAAGACGTCAGGACATCTTTGCTCACACTGCCCTAACCGACAACAATCAGTATCAACGCAGCGGCAGCTTCGACCTTCAAGCAGTCAAGTTACCTCAACGCAAGCGAGTTCGACCTCAACGACATCGACGGGACAACCTGCGCAAGAAACAAGAAACATTGTCAGTTGCATGACACGACTGACCGACTCATGCATCACAGAGTCACCACCATATTACTCACCGGAAGAGCAACTCGACAATAGCACGCCTCGCCGCGAGTCACTTCAACCAAATCCGACATATGCAGCTATCGCTCAAAGCGAGCCGTCCGGGAAAGATACGTGGTTCTTGGACAGCTGCTGTGGACAGCATATGTGCTCCTCAGGACGTTTTGTTCAACGTGAACACCGACTTCAACGCGAAGTTGTCATCACCGTTGCCAACAACCAGAACCTGCGCACAGGACGACAAGGCGTAGTGCAACTTCAGTCACGAGAGACAAATGTCATACTGCAGATGTCAAAGGTTTTGATAGCAGAAGGACTCGGTTACAACTTACTGAGTGTCAGTCAGCTGATGGCGAAGGGCATACACCTCGAGGCAGACAGCACCACTCAGGAGTTTAAATTATACCACGGCAAGGGTGGTCTCTACATCGGAAAAACAGTCTTGAAAAACAATGTTTTCGTCCTCGACTTCGTCCCAGATCTCGGCACTGCTGACAGCGACGGGATCGTCACCTTCACCTCTTGGACACATCCACCGGATCTTGACCCCGACTTCAGTCCAGAAGGATTCTGGTACTCGCACACCATCCCTGAAGCAGAACGAACAAGAGCATTAGCAACGATTCAACACCCGGCAGCAGCAGAAACAACATCGGCAGCAGCAGAAACATCGGCAACACCAACACTTACAACACCAGTCGCGAGTTCTTCAACGACATCACCACACATCGACAATACTTCACCGACTCCTGCGCAGCAGCTAACTCCCACTCCTCGCGAAGTTCACAGAAGCGCCAACTTCACCACCGCCTTTTACTCCAACTCCGATCTGTATCGTCGTTCACCCGGACATCGCGCCAGCGAAGACATCTGGCACGCACGAATGGGACACCCAAGCAACACGGTGTTAAACAATACAATCCGAGCCGGCGTACTCGACAAGGATTCACTACTCCTAACGGACGGAAGTGAACTTCGACGAGCACGAGGAACGTGTTTTACCTGCCCCGAAGCCGACTTACCGCATCGACCCTTCACTTCTCACCACAACCCCAGCGCACCAGCTTACGCACCACTTGAAAAGGTGTACAGCGACATCCTGTACAATCGCGAACCCGGACAAGGAGCATACAGTTATACCATCACGTTCATCGATGCAGCTACACGTTACGTCTGGCACCTTAATCTCCCGAGCAAGGACATGGCCTTCGAAGCCTTCATCGCTTGGCTTCCAGTAGCAGAACGAGAGTCAGGCGAGAAACTGAAAAGCTTTCAGTCAGACGGAGGAGGAGAATACACCTCCCAGAGGTTCAAGCAGTTCTTGGCAGAAAGGGGAATCAAGAGGCTCATCTCGCTTCCTTACTCCCATCAACAGCAAGGCGTGGCGGAACGGATGAATCGAACTCTCTAGAACACCATGCGCAAGTTACTGCGTGGCATGCGACTGCCCAATCACCAGTGGCCTGAAGCAATGGACCACGCTGTCATGCTGCACAACTTGCTTTCGCCGTCGTCACTACCGAACAACGCATCACCGCATCTGCTGTGGACAGGAAAACAGGGAAGCACAAAAATGTTAAGAGTCTTCGGCTGCATGGTACAGTACCGACCCCCATCTGCACGGGCCGGCCGATTTTCCCAACGAGCACAGTGGGGACTACACCTGGGCATCGAAAGAAATTACAACGCATGGAAGATTTTCGACGTCCACTCCAAAGAAACAGTAGCAGCACGTGACGTCATTTTCTACGAACGACTCACCCTTCCGACATACCTTGCCAACCTAGAAGAAGATCGGGATCCCACAGGTGGCTTCCGTGGTGACCGACACTTCGCCTCGGCAGCAGACGAAGCTGACTGGGACGAGCAGAATGTGGATAACGCCTCAGACGAAGCAGGACCACTCCCTTACTGCTCCGCGCCTATCCCGATGGACGACGAAAATCCTCGCGAAAGCGCCAACGCAGAAACTTATTTCGACCTCGCCGACACTGGTTACGTTACACCTGCAGAAGTCAACACCAACGAAGCAGAACGCATAGGGCCCAATTTCATACCTGACCCAGAAGCAGGTGACGAAGCAGCTTATCCCGCGGACACAACACTCCCCCGCTACACACAGAGTGGCCTTCAGATACTTGGTCTCGTCACCGCGGTCCACGGCACGGAAATTCCTAAGGAGCCTGCCACAGTTCAGCAGGCTCTAGGGGGGGGGAGCATAGGGAAAAATGGCGTGAAGCCATGGACAAGGAACTGAAAGCACTACAGGAGCGCAACACCTGGAAGGTTGTTCCTATCGGCGTGGCACGAAACAAGACGATACTCACCGGGAAGTGGGTCTTCCGTGTGAAGACGAAATCAGATGGCACCATCGACAAGTTCAAGGCACGCTGGGTCGTACGTGGCTTCGACCAAGAGCACGGACGCGATTTCACTGAGACATTCGCACCGGTCAGTCGACATACTTCACTACGGATTCTTCTCGCGGTCGCCGCTATGAAAAAGAAGAAACTGCGGCAAATCGACGTCGCCAATGCCTTTCTCTACGCACCCGTCGACGCAGAGATCTACGTCGAACTCCCACATGGTTCTCACGGAGAGCCCAATCAAGTCTGTCAGCTGCAAAAATCTCTGTACGGGATTAAACAGGCCCCGAGACTGTGGCAGCAGTACTTACACGCTCGGCTCGCTCGCATTGGATTCAAGCAGCTGCCGCACGACCAAGGCATGTACCGATTTACGAAAGACAACGACTACATTCTACTGATCGTCTACGTAGATGATCTACTCTACATCGGATCGACCGACAACGTTACTACCTGGTTCGAAGGGGAGCTACAAAAGGATCTCACCCTCACGGTATCATCTACCGTCACGCAATACCTGGGTCTCAACATCCAAGAAGAAGAAGACACGATCCATCTCAACGCCGGAAAATATGCCGACACCATCGCTAAACGGTTCGCACTCACGCCAACTTCCATCTCTACACCATACCGCTACACGGCAGGAAATGACAAGGCAGAATCTGCTCCACTGAAATCCGCCGGCATACGCAACTACCAGAGAAAAGCTAGGATGTCTTCTCTTCGCGGCCGTCACTTGCCGTCCAGACCTATCATACTCAGCAAGTCAACTCGCCACCTACCTCAAAAGGCCTGAAGACGAACACATGAAGGAGCTCGATCGCGCTCTACACTACCTCGTAAGCACTCCGACGATCGGCCTGATCTACTACAAAAACATAAAACTAAAACACCCAAGCTAATCGGCTACGTCGATGCTGACCACGCCGGAGATTCTGACAACAGGCGCTCGCGCACAGGCTACATCTACCGTCTCGAGCCTATCGGACCTATTTCGTGGCAGTCGAGCAAACAAGAATTAATCGCCCTCTCCTCAGCTGAAGCTGAATATATCGCACTTTGTTCAGCCACCAAGGAAGGACTGTACCTTCGCGAACTTCTGGAGGAAGCGGAGCTGGCCCAGTTACCCAGCTTCTCCCTATTTTGCGACAACCAGTCAGCAATTCGCATCGCCAACAAAAATGGATTCGCGAACCGGACGAAACATATCGCCCTGCGATATTTCTTCGTAAAGGACGAGATCGAGAAAGGGGGACTTGAGCTGTCTAACTGCCCCACGTCCGAGATGGCAGCTGATTACTTGACCAAGATGTCAGATATATATGCCTTAGCCTATGTAGGCTGTAGTGGGGTAGACACTAAGGGGTACAGCTTTCATATTTGTATCTCACACTTTCCTAGTTCATCCATTCCTGTTGTTCCTTTCACATGGTATAGAGCGGGTTCCCACATGGGACCGTTCCTTCCTAAGGGCCCACCATAATTTTTTTTTTAGCTGCCCAACGCCCTGCCCTAAAAATTTTTTTTCGCGGCCCCTACGTGGCCCTTTTGTCGCCTGGCGCGCCCCTACGCGGCCCCTACACGGCCCCTAGCGCGCCCCTACCCGGCCCCTACGCGGCCCTTACGCGGCCCCTAGCACGCCCCCTACCCGTCTCTGACGAGGCCCCTACGCGGCCCCTGACGCGGCCCCTACGCGGCCCCTGACGCAGCCCCTACGCGACCCCTGACGCGGCCCCTATGCGGCCCCTGACGCGGCTCCTACGCGCCCCCTACGCGGCCCCTGACGCGGCCCTTACGCGGCCCCTGACACGGCCCCTACGCGGCCCCTTACGCGGCCCCTACGCGGCCCCTACGCCACCCCTACCGCGGCCCGACCCAGCCCCGTCCCTGACGCGGCCCCTACGCTGCCCCTGACGCGGCCCCTACGCGGCCCCTGACGCGGCCCCTAAGCGGCCCCTACGCGGCCCCAGACACGGCCCCTGACGCGGCCCCTACGCGGCCCCTACGCGGCCCCTGACACGGCCCCTACGCCGCCCCTGACGCGGCCCCTGACGCGGCCCCTACGCCGCCCCTGACGCGGCCCCTACTCTGCCCCTGACGCGGCCCCTACGCGGCCCCTCCGCCGCCCCTACGCGGCCCCTACGCCGCCCCTAAAGGGCCCCGTCCCGGTCCTGCCCCGGCCCCGACCCCGTCCCGGACCTGCCCCGGCCCCGACCCTGTCCCGGCCCCGTTGCTGCCCTGTCCCGGACCCTGCTCGGCCCCGACCCTGTCCCGGACCTGCCCCGGCCCTGACCCTGTCCCGGCCCCGTTTCTGCCCCGTCCAGGACCCTGCTCGGCCCCGACCCTGTCCCGGCCCTGTCACGGCCCCGACCCAGTCCCGGACCTATCGTTCCGCCCCTGGTAAGAGCCTAGCCGGGCCGAGCCGCGCGGCCGAGCCGCACTGCCTTGCTAATTGCCCTGCCGAGCCGCACTGCCTTGCTAATTGCCCTGCCGAGTTGCACTGGTGCTGCTGCTAATCTGCTGCTGCTCCTAGCATGGCTAGTCCTAGTCTTCTCACCTTTGATGCTGAGGGTCGAGCGATTGACTTTGATGTCTGGCTAGATGATTTGCAGCTTTTCCTTCAGTGCGATAGCAAGGATGGTCTCTCCCTGTTTGATCTTACGTCGGGTGCCTCTACTGCCCCTGCTGCTGATGCTGACAGTACCGTTCGCTCGCAGTGGCTCACGCGCGATGCTGCTGCCCGCCTTGCTGTGCGTAGTCACCTACCGTCTACTGAGCGCGCGCACTTTAGTCAGTACAAGAGTGCTAAGACTCTGTACGACGCAGTAGTTGCACGCTACTCCTCCCCTGCCACTGCTGCGCTTAGTCGCCTCATGCTACCGTACCTGTTCCCTGACCTCGCTGCTTTTGCCACAGTCCCTGACCTCATTACGCACCTCCGCACTAGTGACACTCGCTACCGCGCTGCGCTTCCTGCTGAGTTCTGCGCCCAGAACCCCCCCCCCATGTACATCACCCTCTACTACCTAGTCACTCGACTCCCTGACACTCTCCGCTCGGTCAGGGACCACTTCCTCTCTCTTTGCCCTACCACCCTCACTGTCGACCTCCTCGAGGAGCGCCTCCTTGCAGCAGAGACTAGTATCACCGCTGTAGGCGCCTCTCGTGGTGACCCCCGTACCCCTTTCTTTGAGGGGTGCTCCCCCGTTCCTCTTTTGCCCTCTGTTGCCTCTGCTGCTGCTGTCGACCTTGTTGGCACCGAGTCGGTCAGCGCTGCGTCTTCTCCTAGTGAGAGGCGCCGCTTCAGCAAGGGCAAGCGGGGCAAGGGAGCTGGAGGAGGTGGTGGGGGCGGCGGTAGTGGCGGTGGAGGCGGAGGAGGGGGTGGGGGTGGGGGTGGTGGTAGAGGTGGGGGCTTCGGTGGCGGCGGTGGAGGTGGAGGCGGCGGTGGCGGTGGCGGGAGGGGTGGAGGAGGCGGAGGCGGCGGCGGCGGCGGAGGTGGAGCTGGTAGAGGCGGAGCTGTGCAGCGGGGACCCCAGCAGCAGCAGCGCTCTCGTGAGACCCCTTCGCCCCAGCAGCTTCGTGAGTGGTACGCGGGGCGCCAGGGGTCTGGGGGTGCTGGTCCCGGTACTTACGTCCTGCGCACCGGTGACCGCACTGGAGAGAAGTGTGGCGGCCTGCACGCCACCCAGCGCTGCTTCGGTCGCCTGACGGACGCCTGGCGTGCCCAGTTCCCGGACGCCACTGAGATCCCTCGTTGGGGAGATCTGCTCAGGTCGGGGGTAGCTATCTTTGATCTTGACTTTGATGCTATTCTTGCTGCCATGTATGCTGTGTCTATTAGTGCTGAGGGTGACTGCTACGTGTGTGTTCCGCCTGACCCTGGTATTGAGGCTGCTGCTCTAGGTGCTAGTGAGTCTGCTGCTCCAGGTACTCGTGAGTCTGCTGCTCTAGGTGCTGGTGAGTCTGCTCTCTCAGGTACCGAGTCGGCTCAGGTCTTTCACACCTTCACCCTCGACTCGGGTGCTTCCCGCTCCTTCTTTCGAGACCGCACCACCCTTACGCCGCTCAGTCGGCCGGTTGCGGTCTCCCTGGGAGACCCCTCTGGGGGTCCTGTCCTTGCTCGCTACTCCACTGTCCTCCCGTGTCCGGCGGCCCCGTCAGGCTCCCTGTCTGGTCTCTACCTCCCCTCGTTCTCCACGAACTTGGTGAGTGGTGCTGACCTTCAGGATGCCGGAGTTGACCAGTTCACTCCTGCAGGTCAGCGAGTGACCCACTGCACGTGTGCTCAGACGGGCCGCCACTTGGCCTCGTTTACCCGTCGACCGGGGTCGAGCCTGTACACACTGACCACAGAGTCTCCTCCGGTTGCTGCGTCTGGTCAGGTAGCTGCGTCGAGTCAGGTGTTTGCTGCTGCGTCTCGGTCAGGTCCTGAGTCTGCCCCCTGCTCGTGTCGCCTCCTGTCCCACCAGACCCTCCTCTGGCACCACCGCCTTGGTCACCCCTCCTTGCCTCGTCTCCGCGGCATGGCCTCCCGTGTCCTTGTCTCTGGTCTCCCCCTGTCCCTCCCTCCCCTTCCCCCGGGGCCTGCCCCTTCCTGCGTTCCCTGCGTCGAGGGGCGGCAGCGCGCCGCTCCTCACTCCTCCGAGTTTCCCCCGACAGAGGCTCCGCTGCAGACTCTTCACATGGACGTGTGGGGCCCAGCCCGCGTCCGTGGACAGGGTCACGAGTGTTACTTCCTGCTGGTGGTTGACGAATACTCGCGTTACACCACTGTCTTCCCCTTGCGCAGCAAGGGTGAGGTCACTGAGGTGTTGATCGACTGGATCCGCGTTGCTCGTCTCCAGCTCAGAGAGCGTTTCGGCTCGGACTTTCCTGTTCTGCGTCTGCACTCCGACAGAGGCGGAGAGTTTTCCTCCGACCTTCTGCGAGCCTTCTGTCGTGCGGAGGGCATCCGCCAGACGTTCACGCTTCCGGCCTCTCCACAGCAAAATGGGATTGCTGAGCGCCGCATTGGCATGGTCATGGATGTCGCTCGTACGTCCATGATCCATGCGGCTGCTCCCCATTTTATGTGGCCGTTCGCGGTTCAGTACGCGGCGCATTAGATCAACCTTCAGCCCCGGGTCTCCCTGCCTGAGACCTCCCCTACTCTGCGGTGGACGGGGAAGGTTGGTGATGCGTCTGCGTTCCGTGTCTGGGGATCTCGAGCTTTTGTCCGAGACTTGTCTGCGGACAAGCTGTCCTCCCGTGCTGTTCCTTGCGTCTTCCTCGGCTTTCCCCCTGACGCGCCTGGTTGGCAGTTTTACCACCCCACCTCGCGTCGTGTTCTGTCCTCCCAGGACGTCACGTTTGACGAGTCGGTTCCGTACTACCGTCTCTTCCCCTACCGCACTGCCCCCCTCCCCCCCCCGCCGCTCTTCCTCGCTCCCGGTCCCCCCCCGGTAGACCCCCTTCCCCCTCAGGGTCCTGCCCCCTCAGGTGTGTCCCAGGTAGATGCAGTCGAGCCTGTCGAGGTAGCTGCTGACTCTGGTGCGTCTGGGGGTGCTGAGCCTGAGCGTGTAGAGCCTGGGGGTGCTGGGTCTGGGGGTGCTGAGCCTGAGCGTGCGGGGCCTGGGGGTGCTGCTTCTGGGGGTGCTGAGCCTGGGGCTGCTGGGAGTGGGGGTGTGGAGCCTGTCGGTGCTGGACCTGGCGGTCCTTCGGGTGCTTTGTCCCGGCGGGAGCTTCCCTCTCCACAGGAGCTGCGCGAGTGGTTTGCTCGCCGCTGGAGCCGTGCTGCTGGAGCTGGAGGTGCTGCCGGTGCTGGAGGTTCTGCTGCTGCTGGAGGTTCTGGAGCTGGAGGTGCTGCTGGAGCCGGTACTAGAGGTTCTGCTTCTGCTGGGGGTGCTGGAGCCACGGGTCACGGAGGTGCTCGTACTGGAGGTACTGGAGCTGCTGGGCCTGGTGGTGCTCCTGGTGCTGGAGCTACTGGTGGAGCTGGAGCTGGTGGTGCTGCTGGAGTGGGTGCTACTGGAGGTACTGGAGCCGGAGCGGCTGTGTCTACTGGTGGTCCTGCTGGAGCTGGAGCTGCTGGAGGTACTGGAGCTGGTGGTGCTGCTGGAGTTGGAGCTGACGCTGGGGGTACTGGTGTTGTCCCTGCTGGTTCTGGAGGTGCTGCGCGGCCACGGCCGTACTTCGTTCAGCTCCTTGAGCAGGTTCTTGGTCTTCCGCCTTCTCCTAGTCCTGCTCCTTCCTTAGAGTGTCCTCCGCCTGTCCAGTCCGAGTCACAGTTACAGCTGGTCTCCCCTCTGCCTGCTCCTTCTCCCTACGCTGGTCCTACTGGAGGTCCTGCTGAGCGTCGTGAGCCTGAGTCGCGTCCTGCGTCACCTGTTCGTACTGCTCGCACTAGTCGTCGTGTTCCACGTCCGCGTCCTCCTGCAGTCCCGGGCACGCATCAGATGGGAGTGCGTCCTTCCACTGCGCCACAGCGTGTCCCTTTGCCGTCTCCTCCAGAGTCCTCTCTTCCTGCTCTTGCTGACCCGGCGTCTGACTCCCTTCGTGCTGCCAGTCCTGCTGTCACGCGTTTCCTAGCCACTGTTGTCACTGAGCCTTCTTTTGAGTCCACTGCTGCGTCTGCCTTAGTTACCGAGCTTGTCGACTTCGCTGCTCACTGTTGTCTAGACTACGCCACTAGTCTTGTTGCTGAGTCAGCGTCTGCGTCTGTCTGTCCTCCGTCCGTCGGGGGTGAGTGTGCTCTTAGCACGGACGTCCTTGAGGACCGACAAGAGGAGTTCCAGTGTTTTGCTGCTGCTTTACCTCATCTCGTGTCCACGCTGCTTGCCTCTGAGGGAGACCCGGATGCACCAGACATCCCGACCCCGCGCTCTTACGCAGAGGCGATAGAGGGTCCTTACTCCTCTCAGTGGCAGGCAGCCATGGACGCAGAGATGGCTTCCTGGAAGTCCACAGGCACCTACATTGACGAGGTTCCCCCACCTGGGGCGAACATCGTCAGTGGCATGTGGATCTTCAGGGTGAAGCGGCCGCCGGGTTCTCCGCCTGTCTTCAAGGCGCGTTACGTGGCTCGAGGCTTCAGTCAGCGGCAGGGAGTTGACTACTTTCAGACCTTCTCCCCGACCCCGAAGATGACCACTCTTCGGGTTCTGCTGCACGTTGCTGCTCAGCGTGACTACGAGCTTCACTCCCTTGACTTCAGCACTGCTTTCCTACAGGGCAGTCTCCACGAGGAGATCTGGCTGCGCCGACCACCTGGCTTCACTGGGTCGTTTCCTCCTGGTACCCAGTGGAGCCTCCGGCGGCCAGTCTACGGTCTCCGCCAGGCGCCACGGGAGTGGCACGACACACTGAGGACTACGCTTGCGGCTCTTGGGTTTGCTCCTTCCACTGCTGACCCGTCGCTGTTTCTTCGCACCAACATCTTACTGCCGCCGTTCTACATCCTCGTGTACGTCGACGACTTGGTGTTTGCTACAGCTGACACTACTGGACTCGCCCACGTGAAGTCCGAGCTGCAGAAGAGACACACGTGCACAGACCTGGGTGAACTGCGCAGCTATCTTGGCTTGCAGATCACCCGGGACAGAGCACGGCGCACCATCACCCTGACTCAGTCACACATGGTGCAGCAGGTCCTTCAGCGCTTCGACTTCACGTACTCCTCGCCTCAGGCCACTCCTCTGTCTACTCGCCACTCGCTCTCAGCTCTGCCTTCGGATGAGTCCGTAGAGCCGAGTGGCCCGTACCCAGAGCTTGTTGGCTGCCTCATGTACCTGATGACCTGCACTCGACCTGACCTAGCATACCCTCTGAGCATTCTGGCGTGCTATGTTGCTCCTGGGAGACACCGACCAGAGCACATGGCTGCAGCGAAGAGGGTGTTGCGCTACTTGTGCAGTACTTCGGGCTTGGGGCTAGTGCTTGGAGGGCGGAGTCCAGTGGTCCTCACTGGTCACGCTGACGCGTCTTGGGTGGACGACATGGCTACGCAGCGGTCGTCACAGGGTTACACCTTCAGCCTTGGTTCCGGCTCTGTTTCGTGGCGGTCTACCCGCTCGTCTTCTGTTCTCAGCTCCAGCTGTGAGGCTGAGATCTACGCAGGGGCCATGGCTGCACAGGAGTTACGCTGGCTCACCTACTTGCTGACTGACCTGGGAGAGCCGCCTCGTTCTCCTCCAGTTCTGTACGTAGACAACAAGGCCATGCTGGCCTTGTGTCGGGAGCACAGACTGGAGCACAGAACGAAGCACATTGCTCTTCGCTACTTCCTTGCTCGTGAGCTGCAGCAGCGTGGCCAGCTGCGCCTTGCTTACGTGGCCTCTCAGGCCAACACTGCTGATATCTTTACCAAGGCACTTCAGCCTTGTGAACATCAGCGCTTCTGTACTATGCTAGGTCTTGTGCCTACTTGGCCTCACTTGCTTACCTCTTGACTTTGCTTGTTCTGTGATCTATATATACCTGTACTTGCTTGTTTACCTTTATATATGAACTTGCATGTGAACTGGCCTTATGGCCTTTGAACCTGTGCTCAGACTGTGTGGTGACGTTGTGATCCACCCTGAACTTGCTTTGCTTTGCTTTGTTTGACTGGTCTTGTGACCCCTAGTTCTCCCCCACTTTGCCTATGGGGGTGTGTCAGATATATATGCCTTAGCCTATGTAGGTTGTAGTGGGGTAGACACTAAGGGGTACAGCTTTCATATTTGTATCTCACTTTTTCCTAGTTCATCCATTCCTGTTGTTCCTTTCACACAAGAAGCTCGGAAAGTCGAAGTTCGAATATTGCATGCTGCTGACTGGACAGAGCCACGTCACCTGCAGCGACACTCCAGAAGCGAAGGGGAGTGTTGGAAACAACTGATTTAAGCGCCTCTGTCGTGTCGAAACACCAAGACAAAAGCGAAGCAGATCGTATCGAAACATCGGTGAGTCAACCCTCGGAGGTTGAATAACTGTTGGAGGTTACGCGAAAGTCAAAGGTCAGCGACCTTTGACCTGACAAATGCAGCGCGACAGCAAGGACAAACAACTGTCTCGATACTGAGCAGTTGCCCGAGTCGACACTGTATCGAACCGCAACAGCAACAGTAAAACAGTTCAGTAACCGTATCTCTTCATATTCTCTGTATTCTTATAAAAGCTTGTATCCCTTTTGTTTAATCAACTTACTTTGCTCTCACATACAAGCGCAAGGTGGTTCACAAACCTTTAATTAAAACGCTTCCGCTACTACATCATTCTACCCTTGAGTTCTGCCCTGCAAAGATCTTAAGGGCCTTCTCAGCCCAACAACTTAGCCTATGGGGGTGTGTCAATTTATGCACTTATAGTGCTGTAGTCTATACTGGGGCACATTATAGATGGGACAACCTTTTTAGGGTTTACTACTTGTATCCCCATCCTGCATAGTTCATCCATTCCTGTTTCCATATTCTAACAACCCTGACCACTGGTCCTTTTTGGCACTCTCAGATGCAATACACCACCTTACTACGCCCACCCCACCGCAGCTCCTCAGCTTCACACCACCACCCTCCACCATCCCACACCCCGCAGCACCAGACACACGCTCCCCACAAGCAACTGCACCAGGGCCACCTGAAACTCAAGAGGCCATGGGGCCTCTCTTTCTGATGCCAATCAAATTTCGATTTTTATTATTATCATTATAAACGAATAATGTATGACATCTTCTACCAAATTAATCCCCCTCTGGCTAGTTAAATCTCCTCACTACTAGTGACAACTCCAGGGTGAAACCTAGGTCCACCATGCAGAGCCCTACGACCTGCAACCATGCCCTGAAATGTTAGTCCATCCTAACCTACGCCTTAGTAGTCAATCTACAACGCTTTCTCCTCTGCGTCTGTGTGCACCAAGCGTCAGCCCCTACCTAGCCTTCCAGACCACCCAAGCATCCCAAGCCTCCACGGAGGCCCCAAAACTCCTCCCGTACCTCCCGCAACCGCATCCCAAGCCGCCCCACCATGTCACGTTCATTCCTAGCCGCCCAACCGTGACATGCTGCCGCTCACAGTCTACCCCTGTGCATTCCCTCTTCGGCTTCCCTCTGTCGGCTTTGGACAAATTCCTTAGCCTTCCTGTGCCACGTCGAAGTACTTCACATATCGAGCGAACCGTTTTCTCTCCTGGTCCTTATCCAGACACGTGTCCTCCCACTTGTAAACGTGGCGGTGCGCCTTCCTCTCCAGCCGGTCCTCGTCGAGATACCGCTGCATCCGGGCCTCCGCTACTGGCGAAAGCTCGTCGCCGAATTGCGCATAAATTCGCTTGATTTCGCTAATCGGGTTTCGCACAAACTCGTGGAATCGAACATCAACGGCCAGTGACGAGTCCCACTGCTGCAACGCATCCGCGCCGTCGGATCGCGCTGCTTCCCGCGTAGCGCAATCGCTGCTCCTGCTGCTCCTCCCGCTGCTGCTGCTCAAGCTCCGCGCCCCTCCCCTGCTGCTGGCGCTGCTGCTGCTGTCATCCCCGCTCTCGTCCGCGCTCTCCTCGTCCCCTCCAAAGGCCTCCTCCTCGTCCCCGCTACTGTCCGCTCCGAGCGTCGCCGTTTCGCGCAGGTCAATCATATCATCCAGCGCGCGCGCAAGATGCGGCGCCCACAGCGGCGCGATCATGCTGTTATCCACCGGATCGGACGTCAGCGAGCGGAAGCACCGCATCAGACTATGCGCGGACGAAATCACCTTCACCGGGTCGCGGTGCGTGCAAATAATCCGCGCGTCGGGAAACACCTTAAGCATAGACCGCAAGGAGAAAATATGCTCAGGCGATTTCAGCAGCCACTGCGGCGCCTTAGGTCCCCGCCATTGGAGGTACTTCAGCTGCCATTTGAGAAACTCGTACGTGGGGGTGATATCGGAGCGCATAAACCACTCCAGGTACGTGGGCGCGTTGATGTGCGTGAACGGAATAACAAACGACGTCATGTCGTAGCACATGAGCTCGAACGTCTCCTGCGGGCCTTCCGGATACATGGGGTGGATGGTGTGCAGATCCGGGATCACCGCGTGCACTGCGCGCAGCGAGTCGTCCATCAGCGCAACGCGCGGGTCCGTGCGGAAGGTTTCCGCCTGCGGCGGCGGGTACATGTAGCGGCACTCCCACGAACGCGGCGAGCGGAACCGCTCGTAATCGAGCGACAGCAGGTTGTACAGCAGCGTCGTGCCGGTGCGCGGCATTCCCAGGATAACCATCGGCGCGCGAATCTGCTGCTCCTCGATTTCCGGGAACCGCTTGCGGCAGTCGATGAGGCGCAGCCGGCCTTGCAGCATGCGCTGCACGTCGAGCCAGATGGCGATGCGGCCGAACGGCGTGAGACTAGCGTACTTCTCCGTGTCGCGCACGCAGAGCGCGAGACCCTTGAGGAACCCCGTGTCGCCGAAGTCGTTCAGTCCGGTGCACCACGACGCGACTCGGAGCATCGATTCCACGTCAGTTGGGAGGAACCAGTGCGACGGGCGGAACCATGGCGCGTATGTCCCGGACAGCTTAGCGGTCCAGTTGACAGCCTTGACGGCGGCCGGCAGCACGACGTCAAGAACGGCCTGCACGCGCGCGCGGGTGGATGTGGGCTTGGATGGCGCGAAGATGGCGTACGGCGACTCGCCCTCCCGCAGCGCGAAGGAACAGGCTGTCTTGAGGGACGTGAGAGTCGCATCGGAGGTGCCGTCCTGCGTCGCAGCGGGCTTGAAGTCGACCGGACCAAGACCTGCCCATCGCGATGCGACGACGAAAATAACACACAGGGTGGAAGCGAGAGTTGCGAGCACGATGCAGGCTAAGGTAGCGAGGATTGCGGTGAGATTAGAACGAAACGGCGAGCTATTAGGCGTGATCTGCGCGTCGACAATAGCGTCTGCACCAGCACGATCCTGGCTGGCGTCGCCTGCGAGGGCTACGGAGAGCGTCCACGCGACGCATGCTACTAGGACCAGGACTCGCATTAGAGACTCTTGGCGCAGGGCAAGAGAGAACCGCCATTGACTCCTCATCAGATAGTTCGAGCGCGAATATGGCGGAGTTTTTTTAAACGGACTATCGCGACAGTAGTGCTAGACGAGGGGAAGATAAATCTTTTACAACAACCACTGCTTGTGGTCGAGTCAATGAAAGGATCCAATAATGTTAAACTTTAGGAGCTAATCGGAAGTTTGACAATCCCTCACCAGAAAGAGCCTCTAGAAGCTCAATGGAAGTGCTCTGGGGCACCAAGAAGCTAGAGGTGGCGGTGATGCTCGGTGCGAGTCGCCAGCGACAAATGTTTCTGCCTTGATGGATGGGATGGGAGGGATGGAGGTGAAGGGTCACGGCACGGGATGAGATGAGTGGAGAGGTGGAGACTCTGGGGAGGCGATGAATGTCAGGCAAGCAACAGAGGAAACGGCGAACCGCGTTTCCAATTCCAACGGGCTGCGGCTCTGACAGCGAATCACTCCGTGCTCGCGCCCAGTTTCCCACGGGCAGTTGATATTTACAACTCGTTTGAAGTTATTTTCCCGCTATTCTCTCACATTGGGTTTCTGCCTAATCCGACAGATGGCGCCTCCACGTTTGCCCGCCGTCGAAGTTTCCCACCAGGGTTGCAATTTGGGCAGGATGGTCTCAAGATGGGGTGCTGCCTCGCTTTGGACACCGCGGTTTTTATGCCTGACAACCAAACATGCGATCACAAAATCGAACACCGACCAATGAGACTGTTAGGGCGTGTAACATTGTATACCGACCAGGCCTAAATGCCGAGCCAATGGCTGGGTCTGGCAAATGCGAAGGTGTGTAATGTTTAGGCGCACATTTCGAACACAATGAATATATTGTACGTGGGGCACCCACCCTAAGGGCGTGTAACATTGTAACGGCCAAACCAAATGAAGGATCATTTGCGCGTTTTGGGCGAGTGCGAGATGTGTAACGCGTAACCGAACCCTGCCACAAATTTCGTCAGCATCTAGGGCACCCACCCCAAACCACCCCCTTAATTAAAAGAGAAAGATTTGATTCCCTTCACTGCAAACCAGGTGCGGAATAACGGGTACCGTAAGCTTAGACTAGGATATTTAACAAAGCAGTGGGTTTAGGTAAATGCGGAATATTTTCTCCCTGCAGAGCATTAGTCTCGCTAGGTCCGAAAATGCGGTACGTACATTTCTATTTGGAGAATATCATTGTAATTCAGTCAAATCGGTGTGACTACTCAATGGGCGTTACCCTAAATACCCCGCAATTGCCAGAAACGCGCAAATGATCGACCCCCATGATTGAAATCAAGATGATTAGGACGTGTCTCAAATGCCAAGGTCCACGTAGGCCCAGCGCGGATCGGATGGACCAGCTCGAGAACCGTGGCATGAACCAGCGACGGACTGAACCGAGATGAAGGACATTCAACCCCGATTAAACGTCCAAATGGCACTACAACAGTGCCATCGAATTGGTCACCATACCTGCCCGTGTCAGTAGATCTGCACTGTGGATGCCCGATTGATCATAGGGAAGGGTTACAGGCTCATTGTCCTGGGGGGTTATGGGCGCACTGACCCGCTACTTAACAAGCCCTTTTATCCAAATGGTCTAATGGTTGGGATTTTGACATGGTATCAGAGCGGTCTCGGGTTCGAATCCCGGTGTATGCACATGTAGGCCGTTGCCGCTGTGCTCAGTCCTAGGCCTCCCAGTGTGGGGGGGTGTCAGTAGATCTGCACTGTGGATGCCCGATTGATTCTATGGAAGGGTTACAAGCTCGTTGTCCTGGGGGGTTATGGGCGCACAGACCCGCTACTTTGTCAAACTTATATGCTATAGTCTATCTAGGCAGTAGTGGGGTAGTTCATATAGGGTACAACACTTTTAATTTTCCTACTTGTACCCACCTGCTTGCAAGTTCAGTCATTCATTCGTTCACTATTCTCACATGGTATTCTGAGCAGGTTCCCTAGTGGGAACGTTTTTTTTAGGGCCCACCACGAATTTTTCCTGCCCTGCCCGAAGCGCGCCTCGCGCCCTGCCCGAAGCGCGCCTCGCGCCCTGCCCTAGTACGGCCCTGCCTTCGTTGGCCCGTCGCGGCCCTGCCTTCGCTGGCCCGTCGCAGCCCTGCCTTAGCCGCCCGTCGCTGGCCCGTCCCGGCCCGTCTCGGCCCGTCGCCGCCCGTCGCTGGCCCGTCGCCACGAGTCGCGGCCCTGCCTTAGCCGCCCACTGCGGCCCTGTCCTGCCTTTCGCCGCCCGTCGCTGGCCAGTCCCGGCCCGACCCGGCCAGTCCCGGCCCGTCGCCGGCCCATCCCGGCCCGTTGCCGGCCCGTCGCTGCCCGTCACTGGCCCATCCCAGTCGCTGCCCTGCCTTCGCCGCCCGTCGCGGCCTCTGCCCTGCAGCCGCCTTGTCGCGGCCTCTGCCCTGCAACCGCCCTGTCGCGGCCCTGCACTGCTGCCGCCCCAGTCGCGGCCCTGCCCTGCAGCCACCCCTGTCGCGGCCCTGTCCTGCTGCCGCCCCTGTCGCGGCCCTGCCTTAACCGCCCGTTGCGGCCCTGCCCTACTGCCGCCCCAGTCGCGGCCTCTGCCCTGCAGCCGCCCTGTCGCAGCCCTGCCCTACTGCCGCCACAGTCGCGGCTCTTCCCTGCAGCCACCCCTATTGCGGCCCTGCCCTGCTGCCGCCCCGGTCGCGGCCCTGACCTAAACCGCCAGCTGCGGCCCTGCCCTGCACCCGCCCCTGGTAAGCACCCGCGCCGCCCTGCCGCGCCGCGCCGTCTGCTGCCGCGCCGTGCCGCCAGGAACCGAGCCGCGCCGCCCTGCCGAGCCGCGCCGCCCAGCCGAGCCGCGCCGCACTACCGAGCCGCGCCGCCCTGCCGAGCCGCGCTGCCCTTCTGCTTGCACTGCTTCTGCTGCCACTGCTGCTACTGCTGCTACTGCAACTTTGGCTAGCCCTACTGTTCTCACCTTTGATGCTGAGGGGCGTGCAGTTGACTTTGACGTGTGGATTGACGACCTGCAGCTCTTTCTTCAGTGTGACTCTAGGGATGGGGTATCCATGTTTGATCACACATCCGGTGTCTCTACTGCACCTGCTGCCACTGCTGACAGTACGGTTCGCTCGCAGTGGACCACTCGTGACGCTGTTGCTCTCCTTGCTTTCTTTCGCGACAGCACCACACTCACGCCGCTCAGTCGGCCTGTCGCAGTCTCCCTGGCTGACCCCTCTGGGGGCCCAGTCCTTGCGCACTCTTCCACGGTTCTACCGTGTCCTGCGGCCCCGTCGGGCTTGCTGTCGGGACTCCACCTCCCCTCGTTCTCTACGAACTTGGTGAGTGGAGCTGACCTCCAGGACGCGTGGGTTGACCAGTTCACCCCTGGAGGTCAGCGTGTGACCCACTGCACTTGCTCTCGGACGGGCCGCCACCTGGCCACGTTCACCCGTCGGCCTGGGTCGAGTCTGTACACACTGACTACTGCGTCTCCTCCGGTTGCTGCGTCTGGTCAGGTAGCCGCGTCTGGTCAGGTGTTTTCTGCCGCGTCCAGGTCTAGTTCAGTGTCTGCCCCCTGCTCGTGTCGTCCTCTGTCACACGAGACTCTCCTTTGGCACCACCGCCTTGGTCACCCCTCCCTGCCTAGTATTCGAGGTATGGCCTCCCGTATCCTTGTCTCTGGTCTCCCCCGGTCCCTCCCTCCCCTTCCTCCGGGGCCTGCCCCTACCTGTGTTCCTTGTGTTGAGGGCCGGCAGCGCGCCGCTCCTCACTCCTCCGAGTTCCCTCCGACAGAGGCTCCCCCGCAGACTCTTCACATGGACGTGTGGGGCCCAGCCCGCGTCCGTGGACAGGGTCACGAGCGTTACTTCCTGCTGGTCGTAGACGACTCCTCGCGTTACACCACAGTCTTCCCCTTGCGCAGCAAAGGTGAGGTCACTGAGGTGTTGATCGACTGGATCCACGGTACCCGTCGCCAGCTCAGCGAGAGTTTCGGCTCGGACCTTCCTGTTCTGCGTCTGCACTCAGATAGAGGTGGTGATTTTTCCTCCGACCTTCTGAGGGCCTTCTGTCGTGCGGAGGGCATCCGCCAGACGTTCACGCTTCCGGCCTCCCGACAGCAAAATGGGATTGCTGAGCGCCGCATTGGCATGGTCATGGACGTCGCTCGTACGTCCATGATCCATGCGGCTGCTCCCCATTTTCTGTGGCCGTTCGCGGTTCAGTACGCGGCGCATCAGATCAACCTTCAGCCTCGTGTCTCCTTGCCGGAGACCACACCTACTCTGCGGTGGACGGGGAAGGTTGGCGATGCGTCTGGGTTCCGTGTCTGGGGATCTCGAGCTTTTGTCCGCGATACTTCAGCGGACAAGCTGTCCTCCCGTGCCGTTCCCTGCGTCTTCCTCGGCTTCCCCCCTGACGCACCTGGGTGGCAGTTCTACCACCCCACCTCGCGTCGTGTTCTGTCTTCTCAGGACGTCACGTTTGATGAGTCGGTGTCTTACTACCATCTCTTTCCCTACCGCACTGCCTCTCTCCCCCCCCCGCCACTCTTCCTAGCACCAGGTACTCCTCCAGTAGACCCCCTCCCCCCTCAGGGTCCTGCCCCCTCAGGTGTGTCCCAGGTAGACCCTGTCGAGGTAGCTGTCGACTCAGGTGCTGCTAGGGGTGCTGAGCCTGCGGGTGCGGGGCCTGGGGGTGCTGAGCCTGGGGTTGCTGAGTCTGAGGGTGCGGAGCTTGGGGGTGCTGAGCCTGAGCGTGTGGAGCCTGGGGGTGCTGAGCCTGGGGGTACTGAGTCTGGGGGTGCTGAGCCTGGGGGTGCTGAGCCTAAGCGTGCTGGATCTGGAGGTCCTCCGGGTGTCCCGTCACGGCGGGAGCCCCTCTCTCCGCAGCAGCTTCGTGAGTGGTACACTCTGCGCTGTCGCCGTGCTACTAGAGTTGGAGCTGCTGGAGGTACTGCTGCTGATGGAGCTGGTGGAGGTACTGGTGCTGGAGGTACTGGTGCTGTTGGAGCTGCTGGA
This sequence comes from Closterium sp. Naga37s-1, assembly GCA_947471745.1. Taxonomy (NCBI): domain Eukaryota; kingdom Viridiplantae; phylum Streptophyta; class Zygnematophyceae; order Desmidiales; family Closteriaceae; genus Closterium; species Closterium sp. Naga37s-1. Next base: position 2,393,743 of record CANJKZ010000120.1, on the reverse strand, counting down.
GGTGCTGGAGCAGCTGGTCCCGGAGGTGCTCGTACTGGAGGTACTGGAGCTGCAGGGGCTGGTGGTGCTTCAGGAGTTGGAGCTGCAGGTGCTAGTGCTATTGGAGCTATTGGAGGTGCTGCAGGAGCTGGAGCTGTTGGAGTTACTGGAGCTGGTGGTGCTGCGGGAGTTGTAGCTGGAGACCCTGGAGCTGAGGGTACTGGTGCTGTCTCTGCTATTTCTGGAGGCGCTGCGCGGCCGCGGCCGTACTACGTTCCGCTCCTTCAGCAGGTTCTTGGTCCTCCTCCTCCTTTACTGAGTCCACCGCCTGTCCGGTCACAGTCGCAGTTACAGCCGGCCTCTCCACTGCCTGGTCCTTCTCCTTACTCTGGACCGACTAGAGGCCTTACGGAGCGTCGTGAGCCTGAGTCCCATCCTGCGTCACCTGAGTCTCGTTCTGAGTCGCCTGTCCGCGCTGTTCGCACTGGTCGTCGTGTTCCACGTCAGCGTCCTCCTCCTGTCCCCGGCACTCACTCTATGACACTGCGTCCTTCCACTGCTCCACAGCGTGTCCCTCTGCCATCTCCTCCTACGTCCTCTCTTCCTGACGGTCCTGACCCGGAGTCTGACTCCCTTCGTGCTGCTAGTCCTACTGTCACGCGCTTTCTGGCCACTGCTGTCACTGACCCTTTGTTTGAGTCCACTGTTGCGTCTGCTCTCGTTGCTGAGCTTGTTGACTTTGCTGCAGCCTGTCGCCTAGACTACGCCACTAGTCTTGTTGCTGAGTCTGCGTCTGCGTCTGTCTGTCCTCCGTCCGTCGGGGGTGAGTGTGCTCTTGGCACGGACGTTCTTGAGGACAGACAGGAGGAGTTTGAAGGGGTTGGAGGTGAAGGGGGCAGCAAAGGAGATTGGGAGCTGCCCTACATGCCTTGAGACCAAGTTCACAAAGTTTCCGTTCAGCAGCAACACGGGACCAGCCAAGGCTCCACTTGCACTTGTGCACATGGACGTGGTGGGCCCTACGAGGGCCCCTTCTCTCTCGGGCAGCCGCTACTTCTTAACCATTGTGGACGACCACACGCGTGCCGTGTGGGTGTACCCTCTCAAGACTAAGGGGGAAGTGGCAGCGGCTGTTCTTAAGGAGTGGATGCCGAGAGCTCAAAGGGAGAGCGGACACAAGGTGAAGGTGATCCGCACCGACAATGGGGGAGAGTTCATTGGTGCTGATTTTGAGTCGGTGCTGAAGAAGAAGGGGATCCAGCATCAGCTCACAGTGCCCTACAACCCTCAGCAGAACGGCGTGGCTGAGCGGTTCAACCGGACCCTGCAAGAAGGTGCTCGCACTCTCCTTGGGCGTGCAGGGCTGCCGGATCCGTTTTGGGTGACTGCACTGCGGCAGGCCGCCCTTGTGAAGAACAGGGTGTTGGCGACTGTGGGGGACAAGCAGTGGGTCCCCTACACCAAGTGGTATGGGAGTGCACCAGCAGTCAACATGCTGAGAGCCTACGGCTGCATGGTGGTGTTTCATGTGCCTAAGGAGAAGAGGGGAAAGTTGGAGGCTAGTGGGAGATGGGGAGTACACTTGGGGCTTGCTAAGGATCATAAGGGCTGGTTGATATGGGACTTGACCAGCCAGCAGCTGACTGTGTCAAAAGATGTGAAGTTCCTTGAGTCCTTGTACTACAAGGAGTGGAAGCAGCAGCAGTAGCAGAAGCTTCCTACTACACCGCTGATCATTGAGGCCGATGAGGTGCAGCGGCCTTCGAGGCAAGTGCAGATCACTGTCTCAGAGGAGGAGATTTCTGGGGTGACTGAGGATGGGGGAGAACCTGAGGTGGAGGAGCAGCAGCAGCAGCAGCAGCAAGATGCTCCACAAGGTGCCGCACGTCCGGCTGACCGCCCTAGGAGGGATGTGCGCCCTCCTAACCGGCTGACCTATCCGAGCTTTGGCAAGCCAAAGGTGGTACGGGCTGGGAGTGTGGCTGAGCAGTGTGATGAGGAAGAGATAGCACACTGCTACTGGGCAGCCGTCCCTGAGCCCAAGACGCTAGCTGAGGCCTTGAGTGGGCCCGATGCTGAGAAGTGGAAGCAGAGTGTGAAGGAGGAGTATGACTCTCTGCTGGAGAATGAAACGTGGGAGCCGTGTGAGCTGCCTCCTGGGAAGAAGGCCATTTCTTCCAAGCTGATCTTCAGGCACAAGTACGGACCTGATGGGGAGCTGACCCGCTACAAGTCAAGGCTTGTGGCAAAGGGGTTTCAGCAGACAAAGGGGAAGGACTTTGACGAGATCTTTGCTCCTGTGGGGAAAGGGACTACACTAAGGGTGATGTTGGGAATGGCTGCAAACCGTGGCTGGAGGATCAAGCAGATGGACATCATAACTGCTTTCCTCAATGGGATCATCCTAGAGGAGCTGTACATGCTGCAGCCTGAGGGGTTGGATGATGGGAGCGGCAGGGTGTGCAGGCTCAAGAAGGCCATCTATGGCCTTAAGCAGGCTCCTCGCGCATGGTACCACAAGTTGGAGGAGACACTGCTGGCTGGGGGTTTCAAGAAGAGTGAGTGTGATCACAGCTTGTTCCTGCTGCAAGAGAAGGAGCAGTTTCTCATGCTCCTGGTGTATGTGGACGACATCCTGCTCTTCTCTAAGTCATCTGCAATGATTGAGCATGTGGAGGAGATGCTAGAGATGCAGTTTAAGTGCTCCAAGATGGGAGATGTGAAGTACTATTTGGGCATGCATGTGGAGAGGGACCTTGACAAGGGAGTGTTGAGGTTGCACCAGAGAAAGTATTGTGAGGGGCTGGCTGAGAAGTATGGGCTGCAAGATGGAGGAAAGCCAGCCACCCCACTGCCTTCGGGGTTCACTGTGGAGCCCAGTGCTGATGAGGAGGTGGTGGGTGAGAGTGACAGGAAGCTGTTTCATTCCATGGTGGGGGCACTCAATTATGCGGCTAACCACACGCGGCCTGACATTGCCTTTGCTACATCCAGGCTTGCAAGTGTGGTTTCACGCCCCAGTCATGAGCAGCTGGAAGCGGCCAAGAGGTTGGTCCGCTATGTGAGTGCTACGGCATCAGTGGGCTTGGAGTACAGTGCTGTGCGACAGAGGCTGCAGAGGGGTGCAGCTGATTTGGGCAAGGGGGAGATGCTCCTGACCTGCTACACCGACGCTAGCTTCAACTATGTGAAGGCGGATGGCACCAGCATTGGAGGCTATGTGTGCCTGTTTGGAGGTGGTGCAGTGAGCTGGCGCAGCAAGAAGCAGAACGAAGTGGGGCAGTCCTCGTGTGAGACAGAGTACATGGCTCTGCATCATGGGGCAAAGGAGGTGGTGTGGCTGAGGCGTTTGTTGGAGGAGATCGGAGTGTGCCAGAAGGAGCCAACTGTGATTTTCTGTGACAACGAGTCGGCTGTGAAGCTTGCTAAGAACGCTTGCCTTCATGGGCTGACGAAGCACATCAGGCCTAAGTGGCATTGGGTGAGGAGGCTCCTAGACAAGGAGGTGTGGCTGGAGATTGTGAAGACCCATCAGCAGGCGGCTGACATTCTCACCAAGCGCCTGGCTGAATCTGAGCATTGGAAGGGCATGAAGCTTGCTGGGATGAGTGTGCATTGAGGGTGCATGCTTGAGCTATGACATGTGGGATGATGGTTGGCAGCCAGAGGGGGAGTTTGTTGTGTGATGCAATCATATGCACTCACGTCTGTCTGCCTCCCATCATGTGTTCGTGCGTTGCATGCGTGGTGTGAGCGTATGCAAGAATTTGTGTTTTGTGCGGTTTGGTTTTTCTGAGTGTGTGTGAATGTTATTTGGCTTGAGCAGATATCTGAAGTGACTCCTCTGCTCAAGAGCTTTCCGACGAACCAAGTATCGCTTCAATCGGAGCACGAACAAGAAAGTTACGAACGTTGGAAGTTCGTATGCTTTTGATATTTGGTTGTGGTGACTATGGGAAGTTGTGGTGTTGACTCCATAAGGAGTACAGACTCTTGGGGGTTGGGAAATTCGTCAACATCACTGTAGATGCTGCCAAGTGGTTGGGAGGTGCCAAACCAGGTTGGCAAGTGTGGCCAAGTTGGGTGAGGTGGATGGCATGAGTTGGGAAAGTGACAAATGTCAAAGTTGGGGTGCCTATAGAGAGGGGAATTGTGTGGTATGGGGTGTCCTTGGTTGGGGACTCCCTTGGGACCTTCCCTCTCGTCCTCCTCATCCCCTCCTACCTGGTTATATTGCTACTCTAACTTTCTTGTGTGAACTTGTGAGATCATTGTTATTGAGTTACATTTTCTATGGCAGCATACCCCCTAGTGCGCCGAAGTTCATAACTCGAGTTATACGCCATAGTTTGATACTATTCAAATTGGGAAAAATAGCCACGGTCAAGGGCTAAAACATACTCGAGTTTGAAAGAATTCTAACAATGGACCTTTCGTCGACGATGTTTCTTGTGACGACGACTTTTCTGTCCAGAATTGTAGTTGACGATTTTGAGATATTTCAGCCCCTAATCTTCATAGACTCCGTCCTTAGTCTCTAACACTTACGTGGCCTGTCAGGCCGACACTGCTGATGTTTTCACCAAGGCACTTCAGCCTTGTGATCATCAGCGTTTCTGTACTGTTCTAGGCCTTGTACCTACTGTGCCTCACTTGCTTACTTCTTGACTCTGCTTGTACTGTACTCTATATACATATACCTGCATGCTTACACTTGCTAGGTTGTGTTCACTGCATTGTTTGTTCTCCTATATAATAACTCTGCATGTGGACTGGCCTTGTGGCCATTTGCTTGTGCTCAGACTTCGTGGTGACTTTGTGATCCACCTTGAGCTTGCTTTGCCTTTCTTGACTGGTCTTGTGACCTCTTGTTCTCCTCCACTTTGCCTATGGGGGTGTGTCAAACTTATATGCTATAGTTTGTTTAGGGTATAGTGGGGTAGTTCTTATAGGGTACAACACTTTTAGGTTTCCTACTTGTACCCACCTGCTTGCTAGTTCAGTCATTCATTCGTTCACTATTCTCACATACTTAACAAGCCCTTTTATCCTGATGGTCTAGTGGTTGGGATTCTGACAGCCCGCACCTGGTCCGTAAATGTAGCAGCCCACAGTTGTGTTTGCAAAAATTCTAACCATTCGTTATTGTCGCTCCTGACGGGAAGGGGTTATTTACCAGGCAAAAAAAGAGGTAACTCGATTTTAACATGTCTTATTTTCGTCGTTACTATATTTTGTTCACAAGTTCTCTACAGCCTGTGACGTGATGTATCATGAAGACCAGCTAGTGCGTGGTCTACGGTTGGTCCGCGAAGTAGGTCCGTCAGACCAGAATTGCGGACCAAGCATGTTTTTTTTTGCAACGGACCAGGTCGGGGCGGACTAGTCACATGAGACACCTTCTTAATCCCACTTTCAACATTCGAACGTGGTGTAGAATATTAGGACGTTGTGCAGTCCGCCTATAATTATGCAAAATTGCGTGTGATCAGATCAAACGTAATCGAATAAACGACACCTCACCATTTTTAACGAGCCGCGCGATTACACGAACAAATTCCACGAAACGTTAAATCAGCAAGGATCACTCTTCTGCTCATTGAATATGTCCCTTCTACAGAGAGTCACTACACAACGGGAGTGGACTGTGGTGTAGGGCACGGGGTTGTGCGAATGATCGTAGCTCTAGTAGCGTTCTTACTACTTGCTTGTGTTTACAGAGAAGTCTGGCAAGAATTCCACTAAGGAAGTTGAAAGGACATTGTATATTGAAAAGATAAAAGTACAATTTGGCATGCAAAACGATATGACTAGAATGGCATGCAACACCTAGCAAGGGCGAAATCTGCCAGCGCAGCAGAAGAGCGGCTTGCCAACGCTGCAGCAGAGTAGTCGGCCAGCGTTGCATTGCGCGCGGTCTGCCAGCACTGCAATCGCACGTTGTCTATCTGCGCAGATATGCGCACCTACCAAGTACGTGCAGGTTGACGGTTTCGCCGACAGGCACATTGCGCAGGTGCCAGGTAGAAAACGTGTTATAGTCTAGAGTCCACTTAGGGGTTGCGGATGCCCTTGAAACCGCCTAAGCAGAATCTGATGACTTCGAACCGCCTCTGTTCAAAACGCCGTCACCATCAGCTCCGATAACATACGAGGCTGAAACTTGGAGAAACGTTAGCTTCAGGTGTTTGCTTTCCAACGGTATATTTTTTGCTTTCATCAGAGGTGTATGCGCTACGCAGCGAACGAAAACGTAAGCTCGTCTGAAAAACGTGTAGTTTCATTGATGCAAGGAAGAGGTAAGTACAACATTGCCTAGGGGACTCTTAAGGGGTTGGGACCATCCTGGGAACTCAGAGAAGGTTGAGTCCTAGGGGAGAAAGGCTAGAGAAGGATGGGAAACGTCCTAGCTAGGTCAGCAAAGCCAACCACACTTGGATGTTCAGAGCTGTACTCAAGGCTACCAATAGTGAGTTAAGCCAACCATGAGTCAGCTTGTCTTCCCACTTGCACCCTCTTGCAAGCTGCTTCCAGGAAGACCACACTTCTCAAAAGGAGGGTAGTAGAGTCCCACTTGACCACCTGTACTTCTTGTCTCATTCTCTGTCCCTGCACCATTGGCATGACAACAATGAAAGGGTGGCAAGAGAAATGCTGCCAACAGTGCACCACGACTACGGAACAGTAACTTTCGACAGCTGTCACGTGCTGCTCCGATGCTGGGTTGTCCTGAAACTCGGTGACCACCTGCACAACTCGGCAAAGGACTGCCACACTGATCTTAAGACCAATCAGAGTTCGGTAGATGAGTCAGCAGCCGAAATGGTGAACTCGGGTGTTACCAAAAAGGAGTAACACACACTTCCGGGATGCCATAAGTCTTGAAACTAAAAATGTTGCCATGCCTTGTAAACTGCTTAAAAATTCTGAAACTTTGAGGGTGTGAAGATCACATGTTGAAGCACCTCCCCACAAAATTCCAGAAGCTGAGGAGGCTTGTAGGCTAAATGGGAGTGCGATGACCGTGCCACTATAGTACTTTGGCACAATAAAACGTGTCCTCGGTTTCGCCAGGTGTGCACCGTCGACCACGTGCTGCCGTTCCGCAGGTTGAACTTTGCCAACACCTCCTGGGCGAAGTTTCGCACACCTCTGCAGAGTTTCACACACCTCTGCGAGTTCGGTCAAACAGCGTTCGCCGAGCAGAGCTCGTCGACCAGAGTTTGCCGCGCAGAGCTCTTCGACCAGAGCTCTGTCAGAATGTTATATTGCTTACTTTGTGTAGGTTGTAGTGGGGTAGCCCATAACAGGTACAACCCAATTAGGGTTAGTACTTGTACCCAACTTCTGTTCAATGTATTCATTCTCGTTCATTCTTCTGACATGGTTTCAGAGCAGGTCCTTCGCTAGGACCATTTTTTTTTAGGGCCCACCACAGAGCTGCCCCACTAGCTGCCCTGCCCTAACAGCGCGCTGCCCCTGCTGCCCTCGTGCTGCCCCTGCAGCTCCGCGCGCCGCCCCTTGCGGCCCGCCCGTCGACCCTGCTGCCTCGCGCGCAGCCCATTGCGGACCGCCCGTCGCCCCTAGGCCCCGCGCGCCGCCCCTGCCGGCCCGCTCGTCGCCCCTAGGCCCCGCGCGCCGCCCCTGCTGCCCTCCTCGTAGCCCCTGCGACCCCGCGCGCCACCTCTTGCGGCCCGCCCGTCGCCCCTGCTGCCCTGCGCGCCGCCCCTTGTGGCCCGCCCGTCGCCCCTAGGCCCCGCGTGCCGCTCCTGCTGCCCTGCTCGCCACCCCTGCAGCCCCTCGCGCCGTCCCTTGCGGCCCGCCCTTCGCCCCTGCAGCCCGCGAGCTGCCCCTGCAGCCCCGCGCGCCGCCCCTTGCGGCCCTCTCGCCGCCCCTGCAACCCCACGCGCCGCCTCTTGCGGCCCGCCCGCCGCCCCTGCTGCCTTGGGCGCCGCCCCTTGTGGCCCGCCAATTGCCCCTAGGCCCCGCGCAACCCCTGTTGCCCTACTCGCCGCCCCTGCAGCCCCGCGCGCCACCCCTTCCGGCCCGCCCTTTGCCCCATGCAGCCCGCGAGCCGCCTCTGCAGCCCCGCGCACCACCCCTTGCGGCCCTCTCGCCGCCCCTGCAGCCCCGCGCGCTGCCCCTTGCGGCCCGCCCGCCGCCCCTAGGCCCGCCAGCCGCCTCTAGGCCCGGGAGCCGCCCCTCTTGCAGCCTGCGCGCCGCCACTTGCAGCCTGCTTGCTGCCCCTTGCTGCTGCCTGCCCTGTTCCTTGCGCTGCCTTGCTCCTGCCCACCCTGCATGCTGCGCTGCTATGGCTTCTCTCCGCGTACTCGCGTTTGATCATGAGGGCCGTCCGATCCAGTTCGACACGTGGCTCGACGACTTCCAGCTGTACCTACTGAGCGACTCTATAGACAGCGTTTCGTTGTTTGACCACACGTCTGGAGCCTCTCCCGCCCCTCCCGCCACAGCTGACAGTGTTAGCTGCCCGTATGTCATTCGCACGGGTGACCGTGCTGGTCAGACATGCGGGAAGCCTCACACTCAGCACCGCTGCTTCTCCCGCCTAGACGACGCTTGGCGCGCAGAGTTTGGTGACGAGGCCGAGCGCCCCCGCTGGGAAGAGCTGCTTAGGTCTGGAGTTGCTATCTTTGACATAGACTATGATGCTATCCTTGCTGCTTATTTATGCCTTGTCTGTTAGTGCTGAGGGTGACTGTTACCTGTGTGTGCCGCCTGATCCAGGTATAGAGGCTGCTGCTCTAGGTGCTGTGAGTCTGCTCTCCCTGGTACTGCGCCTGCTGAGGCCTTGCACACCTTTACACTTGACTCAGGTGCTTCACGCTGTTTCTTTCGCGACAGCACCACCCTCACTCCTCTCTCTGCACCTGTACCGGTCAGACTGGCTGACCCCTCCGGGGGCCCAGTCCTTGCCCGTTCCTTCACTGTTCTCCCGTGTCCGGCGGTTCCGTCCGGCTCACTGTCAGGTCTTCAACTCCCCTCGTTCTCTACGAACTTGGTGAGTACCGCGACCCTCCAGGATTCGATGGTCACTACCACCACTCCTGGGGGTCAGCGTGTGTCGATCTGCACATGTACACGGACGGGCCGTCACCTGGCCACGTTCACTCATCGGCCTGGGTCGAGTCTGTACACACTGGCTACCAAGCCTCCTCAGGTAGCTGCGTCTGCACAGGTGTCCGCTTCAGGTCCGGTAGCACCCCCTTGCTCGTGTCGCCTCCTGTCGCACCAGACTCTCCTGTGGCACCACCACCTTGGTCACCCCTCCCTGCCGCCTTCGTGGCATGCACTCCCGCCTCCTTGTCTCTGGTCTTCCCAGGTCTCTGCCTCCCCTCCCGCCCTCACCTGCCCCGCCCTGCCTTCCATGTGTCGAGGGGCGGCAGCGCGCCGCTCCTCACTCCTCCTCGTTTCCCCCGACGACTGCTCCACTGCAGACTCTCCACATGGACGTGTGGGGCCCAGCCCGCGTCAGTGGACAGGGCCGCGAGCGCTACTTTCAGCTGGTTATTGACGACTACACGCATTACACCACGGTCTTCCCCTTGCGCAGCAAGGGTGAGGTCCCGGATGTCTTGATCCCTTGGATCCGAGCCGTCCGTCTCCAGCTCCGCGAGCGGTTCCGCCAGGACCTTCCTGTCCTGCGTCTGCACTCTGACAGAGGTGGTGAGTTCTCCTCCGACCTCTTGCGGGAATTTTTTCGTGTGGAGGGCATTCTCCAATCACTCACGCTTGCGGCCTCTTTGTAGCAAAATGGGATTGCTGAGCGCCGCATTGGCTTAGTTATGGAGGTCGCTCGTACCTCCATGATCCATGCGGCTGCTCCCCATTTTCTGTGGCCGTTTGCGGTCCGGTACGCTGCGCATCAGCTCAACCTCTGGCCTCGTTTCTCCTTGCCGGAGAGCTCGCCGACACTGCGTTGGATAGGGGAGGTTGGCGATGCATCGGTGTTCCGGGTCTGGGGCTCTCGTGCCTTTGTTTGCGATATGTCCGCGGACAAGCTCTCCGCCCGCGCTATTCCCTACGTCTTCCTTGGCTTTCGCCCTGACGCGCCTGGCTGGCAGTTTTACCACCCCACCTCGCGCTGTGTCTTCCCCTCTCAGGACGTCACATTTGACGAATCGGTTCCCTTTTACCATCTCTTCACCTACCGCAATGCCCCTCCTCCACCCGCGCCGCTCTTCCTTGCTCCAGGTCCCCCTCCGGTAGACCCCCTCCCCCCCAGGGTCCTGCTCCCTCAGGTGTGTCTCAGGTAGACCCTCTCCTTGGTACTGTGCCTGTTGAGGTCGCCGTTGACTCAGGTGCTGCTCGAGGTGCTGCGTCTGGGGGTGCTGCGTCTGGGGGTGCGGAGCCTGGGGGTGTTGCGTCTGAGGGTGCCGGGACTGGGGGCTCTGAGCCTTGGGGTGCGGAGCCTGGGGGTGCTGAGCCTGAGGGTGTGGAGTGTGGGGGTGCTGAGCCTGAGGGTGTGGAGCCTGGGGGTGCTGAGTCTGAGGTTGCGGAGTCTGGGGGTGCTGAGCCTCGGGGTACTGCTTCTTCTAGAGGTCCTGCGAGTGCTTCGCCACGACTGTCTTCCTGGCCAGAGCCTCTCTCCCCGCAGCAGCTGCGCGAGTGGTTTGCTCAGCGCACACGCCTTCAGCATGGAGCTGCCGGAGCTGGAGACTCTGCCGCTAGAGACACTGGAGCTGGAGGTGTTGGAGCTACTCGCCTTGGAGGTGTTGGAGTTACTGCTGGAGCTGGTGGTACCGGAGGTGCTGCAGGTGCTGGTCGTGGAGGTGCTCGTACCAGTGGTACTGGAGGTGCCGGGACTGGAAGTGTTGGGGGCGCTGGAGCTGGAGGAGCTAGAGCTGGAGACCCTGCGCAGCGTGGAGGTGCTGGGGCTGGAGGCGCTGGAGCTGGAGGCACTGGCGCTGGTGACGCTGGAGCTGGAGGAGCTGGAGGTGGAGACACTGGAGCTGTTGGCGCTGGAGCTGGAGGCACTGGCGCCGGTGGCACTAGAGCTGGAGGAGATGGAGCTGGAGACACTAGAGCTGGTGACCCAGGAGCTGGAGGTGCTGGAGCTGGGGGTGCTGTGTCTGGCGGTACTGGTGCTGGAGGCACTGTGTGGCCGCGGCCGTACTTCGTTCCCCTCCTTCAGCAGGTTCTTGGTCTCCCGTGTTCTACTGGCCTTACTCCTCCCTTGCTGTGTCCACCGCTTGACCAGTCGCTGCCGCCGTAACAGACAGCCTCCCCACTGCCTGCTCCTTCTCCTTACACTGAGCAGACCGGAGGTCTTACAGAGCGTCGTGAGCCTGATTCTCGTCCTACCTCGCCTGTTTGCGCTGTTCGCACTAGTCGTCGAGTTCCTCGTCCGCGTCGTCCTCCTGTCCCCAGCACCCACGCTATGGCACTTTGTCCTTCCTCTGTTCCACTGTGTGTTCCTCTGCCACCTCCTCCTAAGTCATCTCTTCCTGCCGTCCCAGACCATGAGTCTAACCTCGCTCGTGCTACCAGTCCCACTGTCTCTCCTCTCCTCGCCACTGTTGTCACTGGCCCATCTTTTGAGTCCACTCCTGCGTCTGCCCTCGTTGCTGAGCTGGTTGACTTTGTTGCTGCTTGTCATCTAGACTACGCCTCTGGCCTTGTTGCTGAGTCTGAGTCTGCTTGTCCTCCGTCCGTCGGGGGTGAGTGTGCTCTTGGAACGGACGTCCTTGAGGACAGGCAGGAGGACTTTGAGTGTCTTGTAGCTGCTGTACCTCATCTCGTGTCCATGCTGCTTGCCCCTGAGGGAGACCCGGATGCACCAGACATTCCGACCCAGCGCTCTTACGCATAGGCGAATACGGGTCCTTACTCCTCTCAGTGGCAGACAGCCGTGGATGCCGAGATGGCATCCTGGAAGTCCACAGGCACCTACGTCGACGTTGTTCCCCCGTCTGGGGCGAACATAGTCGATGGCATGTGGATTTTCAGGGTAAAGCGGCCGCCAGGTTCTCCGCCAGCCTTCAAGGCGCGTTACGTTGCTCGAGGCTTCAGACAGCGACAAGGGGTTGACTACTTCCAGACCTTCTCCCCCACCCCAAAGATGACCACTCATCGGGTGTTGCTGCACGTCACTGCTCAGCGTGACTACGAGTTGCACTCTCTAGATTTCAGTACAGCTTTCTTGCAGGGCAGCCTGCACGAGGAGATTTGGCTGCGCCGCCCACCTGGCTTCACTGGGTCGTTTCCTGCAGGTACCCAGTGGAGCCTCCGGCGGCCAGTCTACGGTCTCCGCCAGGTGCCTCGCAAGTGGCACGACACACTGAGGACTACACTTGCGGCTCTTGGGTTTACTCCTTCGACTACAGACCTGTCGCTGTTTCTACGCACCAACACGTTGCTGCCGTCGTTCTACGTCCTCGTGTACGTCGACGACCTCGTCTTTGCCACTGCTGACACTGAGGCACTGACCCTTGTGAAGTTGGAGCTGCAGAAGAGACACACCTGCACTGACCTAGGTGAACTGCGCAGCTATCTTGGCTTGCAGATCACCCGGGACAGAGCTCGGTGCACCATTACCCTGACTCAGTCACATATGGTGCACCAGGTCCTTCAGCGCTTCGGCTTCCAGTTCTCCGTGCCACAGCCCACTCCTCTGTCTACCGGCCACTCGCTCTCAGCTCCACCTTCGGACGAGTCCGTAGAGCCGAGTGGTCCGTACCCAGAGCTTGTGGGTTGCCTCATGTACCTGATGATGTGCACACGACCTGACCTCGCGTACCCTCTCCGCCTCCTGGCTCGCTACGTGGCTCCCGGTAGGCACCGAAAGGTGCACTGGGATGCTGCAAAGAGGGTACTGCATTACTTGTGCAGTACGTCGGGCATGCGGCTCGTGCCTGGAGGACGGGGTCCAGTTAACCTCACTGGTTACGCAGACGCTTCTTGGGTTGACGACTTGGCTACGCAGCGGTCGTCACAGGGTTACACTTTCAGCATTGGCTCCGGCTCTGTTTTTTGGCGGTCTACCCGTTCGTCTTCAGTTCTCAGTTCCAGTTGTGAGGCTGAGATCTACGCAGGGGCCATGGCTGCACAGGAGCTACGCTGGCTCACCTACCTGCTGACTGACTTCGGAGAGCAGCCTCGTTCGCCTCTAGTTCTGTAAGTAGACAACAAGGCCATGATTGCCTTGTGTCAGGAGCACAGAACGAAGCACATCGCTCTGCGATACTTCCTTGCTCGAGAGTTGCAGCAGCGTGGTCAGCTTCGTCTTGCGTACGTGGCCACTAGGGCCAACACTGCTGATATATTTACCAAGGCACTTCAGTCTGGTGATCATCAGCGCTTCTCTACTGTTTTAGGCCTTGTGCCTACTTATGCCTCACTTGCTCACTCTGTGACTTTGCTTGTAGTGTGATCTATATATATACCTGCATGCTTACACTTGCTAGGGTATGATCATTGTATTGTTTGTTCTCTTTTATATATCTCTTTATGTGAATTGACCTTGTGGCCATTTGCTTGTGCTCAGAATGTGTGCTGAATTTGTGATCCACCCTGAGCTTGCTTTGCTTTTCTTGACTGGTCTTGTGACCCCTTGTTCTCCCCCACTTTGCCTATGGGGATGTGTCAGAATATTATATTGCTTACTTTGTGTAGGCTATAGTGGGGTAGCCCATAAGGGGTACAACCCAATTAGGGTTAGTACTTGTACCCAACTTCTGTTCAATGCAGTCATTCTCGTTCATTCTTTTGACAAGCTCTTCGACCACAGCTCCTCGGCCAGAGCTCTTCGACCAGAGCTCCTCGGCCAGAGCTCTTCGACCAGAATTTCTTGACCAGAGCTCCCCGACGTGGCTCTTCGACCAACGCTCCTCGACGGGCACTTCGACCATCGCTCCTTGACGGGCCTCCTCGACCGCTGTCTTCGACCAGCGCTGCCCGTCGACGATGTCGACCAGATTCCGTCGAGCAGAGCCTGCTCGACCGCTACTTCCGTCAAACTGCAGAAGCCCACTTCGTCGACCAATCCGTAAAAAACTTCCCGTCGACGGCGAGACTGGCTGTGCCCAAGCGAGGGCGGGGCCTTTCTCTTCGACACTCCCCTTCCAAGCTCACGCTTGGGCACCCATACATTAGGTCCACCCAGAACACAGAGGGATACAATACAAGGAGAAAACTCCCTTTGCGTGCACTCAGCACAGAGCATGCAGATCACCGCACCAGCCATGCAGAAGGGCACGACACCTACTGCTGCACCTTGTCATCCCCGTCGCCCACATCGGCCAGATGCACTTGGCCAATTGTGACGGAGCACCGGTTGAAATTCGGAAAATGCAGTGCCTTAGTCAGAAAGTCTGCTCGGAGGTCGGGATGTGCTGCAGAGCAATCTTCCCGCGCTTCACCATATGCTGCAGCCACGCGTAGCGTCACTCCATGTGCTTGAGGTTGCCCTTCAGTCCCAAGCCCTCTTCGACAGTGATTGCCGACTAGTTTTCCACGTGCTGAACAGTCGGCTTCCTTGCGTCGAGCAGTCAGAATTCTGCAAGGAGGAAGCGCAGACGGAGAGCCTCCTTGCTGGCTTTGGTGGACGTGACGTACTCTGATTCAGTCGACAAGAGCATCGCGCATTTGATGTGCTGGCTCGACCAGGAGACTGCGGCCCCTCCAAAGACGAACACGTAGCCGCCCGTGCTCGTCCTGTTCTACTTGTCACCAGTGTCGTCGGCGTCTGCATAGCCGACCAAATCCAGCGTCTCTGGTCCACTGCCGAGCTCCAGAGCGGCATCACATGTGTCAGCAAGGTAGAGCAGGCAGTGACCGACCTCGCGCCAGTGGTTGTCGCTTCGCACTGTCAGGCCGCTCCCCAGCTTGCTGCACGCGAAGGCAATGTCCAGCCTCGTCGTCGTCACCGCGAACTGCAGAGAGCGAATCTTCTGCCGATGTTCCTCTTCTTCACGCGATTGGAACTCCTCGTTGTCAAACATCAGCTCTGCGTAGGCGTCGATGGAGACCAGCGTCTTCGGCACTCGCCCGGTCTGTTCCTCATCGATGAAACGACGACGCAACTTGTCGACGTATACTTGCCTTGCTGGTGAAGCCACAGCTTCCACGCAGGACGGTCGCACACGATTTCCAGCCCGAGATACTTCTCGACCGGGCTGATTTCACGCAGCTCAAAGGCGGCCTCCAGCAGCTCCTTCAGCTCCTTCAACAGTGCAGTGCTGCTGCTTGCGTCGAGCAGGTCGTTAACATAGACAAGCACCCAACACGCCACTCCGTCGTCGCCGACCTTTAAGTACAGCGCCTCATCGACCTGGCTCTTCTTCCAGCCCGTGCCAGTCAGCACGTCGTCGAGCGCCTTGTACCACAGCAGCGGACTTTGCTTAAGGCCGTACAAGCTCTTCAGCAGCTTGCAGACGCGGCCGGTTCCGTCGTTGTAGTAGTCAGGCTGGTACATGGAGAGGACGCAATCCAGTTTGTTCTGCGCGTTCTTCATGTCGAGCTGCATCAGGTGCAAGTCGAGGACTGCTACGATGATGAGGAAGATTCGCAGAGTCACGTAGCTCCCCACCGGCGTGTACGTCTCATCGTAGTCTGCGCCGTACACCTGCGTGAATCCTTTACCGACCAGGCGGGCCTTCTCACGGGCAACCGTGTCGTCGACATGGTACTTCGTCATGAGCACCCAGTGGTTCTTCATGATGTTGACACTACGTGGACGCTCGGCCAGCTCCCACGTCCCGTTAGAGATGAGGCTGCTGATCTCCTCGTCCATGGCGACCTTCACTGCCTTGCCCTTCCAGGCGCCAATGCCTCCTTCACGTCAATGCTCGTCAACGTCGGCGAGCAGGGGAGGCATCTCAGAGGAGGAATCTGGCGGCGGGGCAGACGGCGTCCTCTTCGACGTCGGCCCGTACTCTGCCTTCCACAACTCCATCGACCAAGTCTCGTAGAAGATCGCTTCGAATGTCGTGACGACTTTGTTGTCCGTCAAGTCGAGCACCTCCTAGCCCTTTCTCTCTGACGACACTCCGAGGTGAAGACCCCAACGAGCCTTCAGCGCCAGCTTCCCGCTGCGCTGCTGCTCGGGGACCATGAACTGCACCATGCAGACCCACACGCGCGCCAGTGTCAAATCCGGCTTCTTCTCGAACAGAAGCTCGTGCGGCGTCGTCCCTGAAGGCTGAGAAGCCCGTTTGAGGCAGCTGCGCACTCGGACGGCCTGTCGCAGAGCGAGGTGCCACCAGTGATGCTTCACGCCCATGTGCAGAAGCATGGTTTGCACAGCCTCGACCACCGTCCGCATCTCCCGCTCTGCCATCCCGTTCTGCTGCGCAGTGTAGGGGCACGTCAGAATGTTGAGGATTCCATTGTCCTCGACGAGGTCGGTGAAGGCTCGATCGAGGAACTCCCCTCCGCGATCAGAACGCAACATCTTTACCGACCGTCTTTGAAGTTTGCCGCTCCACCACCTTCAACCATTTGTCGAAGACGACCAGCACGTCACTTTTTTTCGCGATCGTTCTCACCCACACATAGCGAGTCTTCCTATCCTTTAGCAGAAGAAAGTAGAAACTGCCATCATTGGCGGCCACTCAAAACGGCCCGCAGAGGTCGATGTGCACCACGTCGAGCGCATTTTCGGCGTCCGATCCTTGGACGGGAAAGGTGTGCCATGCAAGTTTGCCGCCGACGCAGGAGGCACACGGCAGATCATCTGCGGTTGGCTTCTTGATGTCCAGACCGGCAGCGATCTCATGCTTTGCCGAGCTCTTGATCGTGTCGACACCGACGTGCGCAAGCCGTGCGTGCCACATGTCTGGGGTCGACTTCGTCGCCGACGCGATCGTCCGCAGAGCCACAACCTCCATAGAAGTCATCGTCAACTTCGTCAAGCAGGGGCGCAGGTCGGTGTAGAGAACTCTGCCGGAGTAGCGTGCTCGACCAACGACATCGCCGGCAGAAGACACCAGCAGCATCTCTCCGCCGTCGTCCTGTAGCTTCACGCCGTTCTCCTTGAGCTGGCCAGCAGACAGCAGGTTGGCCTCCACGCCCGGAACGTAGAGGACATCGGGGACGAGGACTGCTTCCCGGCCTCCTCTTGCAGAGCGATGGTGCCTCTGCCTTTGACGCTCTAAAGTGCCTCGTTGAAGCCGCGGACGTGGCGTACGTCGCCGCTTGGCTGCATGTTGACGAAGGCCTCCATCGTCCCCATGAAATGGTGGGAGCAGCCGCTGTCAACCAGTACAACGGTCAGATTGGCCTACACAGCAGAATCGACCGCCTTGAAGTCTTTGCCAGCCTCCAGCGCCAGCAAGATCGTCGGCTCCACCACGCCGACCATCGAGCACGAAGCCTCCTCACTACGAGCATTGCCGCCAGAGGAGTTGGCATCCTTCGTCGAAGCCGTCTTTGACGCCTGCTTCTCCTTGCGCGACTGGTTGTCTCGACAACGATGGCCACCATCTGACCTTCTATGGTTGGCGTCTCGGTCGTCGTCAGACTCGTCTCGGTCGGGGCGGTCGTACGAGAGGTGGTCGGAAGCATCACAGATGTAGTAGCGACGTCCTTCTCAACGCGAGCCACCGTTGCCGTGATCACCTCCCTTCGCCAAATTTTCGCGGTTGGCGCCCTCCGTCGATTTCGCGTTCGATGACTTCCCACGCTGCCCCTGTTGGCATCCCTGCTTCGCCGGGGTGACAGCGGAAGCAGTTCTGCGGGTCGCTCTGACTCTTGCATGAATTCGTCTTGGATGATATGGCTCGAAAGCGAGTCCTCGTTCAGAGTCTCGTGCATGCTGGGAACTGTCAGCATCCGGCGCATTTGATTGTACCTTGAGGGGAGACCACTGATGACATGCGTGACATACGAAGCCACCGAGTAGTCGACGCCGGCCATCTGCAGATCGGCCAAAACTCGCCGCGCTCGATTGCAGTACTCGGTCGCCGATTCCTGCTCCCCCATACGAATGTTGGTAAAAAATTTCTCCAGTTGGCTGATATAGAGGTCGTCTGTCGCTTTTGAGCAGTGAAAAATTCCGACCAGAGCTTGACATCCTCCTCGTCTGGCGCCAAAAAAATTCCGTCGACGAACTTCTTCAATCCGACGATCTCCAGTTGAGGCTCGATGTATTCGATCCATGTGATCAAGTCGTGTCGACCTTCGAGCAGCTTTGCCACAACGATCTTGTCTGGTAGAAATTTTAAACTAGACATACGCCAGCGCGATGCCTCTGTCTCGACCAGCCGACGCATGAGTCGCTGAAGTCGGCCTGACTCCACTCCGCAGAGGAGATTGACGCCGACCATCGACGTTGCCGTTCGAGTTGCCTCCAGTCGCAGACGGCGCAGCACTTGCGCCGGCACTCCGCCAACGCCGACATCGGCGGCCCGAATCACCCCGCGAACCCCCGTGTTTCCATCGCCGACAACATTGCCGCTGTCACCTTCGTTGTGCACGGGTCGGGGAGAGGCGGACGCGGTGTCCGCTTCAACACGGGGAGGGGGATGCTCACGTGCCCACTGCGCACGAGTTCCTAGGAGAAGAATCTCCAAGTCCGCCTTGCCGTACCCGCCAGCCTCGTGGCGTGCTCGAACACCATCCAACCGCATCGACTTCTTGGTCGTCCATGGCGGTCTAGACGGTTGTCGTCCTACAACGACTTAGGTATTTAGCGCAGAAGTTGGCTAATCTGAAGGTTCTAACGCGGGGCCATCCACGCTCAACACACCATGCAGAGAGTCACTACACAACGGGAGTGGACTACGGCGTAGGGCGCAGGGTTGTGTGAGTGATTGTAGCGCTCTAGTAGCGTTCTTACTACTTGCTTGTGCTCACAGAGAAGTTTGGCAAGAATTCCACTAAGGAAGTTGAAAGGACATTGAATATTGAAAAGATTATGAGTACAATGAGGCATGCAAAACGATATAACTAGAATGGCATGCAACACCTAGCAAGGGAGAAATCTCTTAGAGACTAAGGACGGAGTCTAGAAGATTTAGGGGCCGAAATATCTCAAAATCGTTGGACTAATTCTCTGGACAAAAAACCTGACTCCACAAGAAACGCCGTTGATGAAAAGTTCACCGTTAAAACTTCATTAAACTCTGATATGTTGTAGCCCTAGACCGTGGATACAATTTCCAATTTGAATCGCACAAAAAAGTGAAGTATTTCTTGAGTTATGAATTTCGGCGCACTAGGGGGTAAGCTCCCATAGAAACTTAACTCAATCACACTTGTCTCATAAGTTTCACACAAGAAAATTAGAGTAGCAATAAACTAGGTAGGAGGGAAGAGGAGGACAAGAGGGAAGGTCCCCAAGGAGTCCCCAACCAAGGAAACCCTATAAGCACAAAGATTTCCCTCCATATGGGCACCCCAACTTTGACCTTTGTCACTTTCCAACTTGGCCACACTTGCCAACCTGGTTTGGCTTCTCCCAACCACTTGGCATCAACTACAGTGATGGGGACGAATTTCCCAACCCCCAAAAGTCTGTACCCCATATTGAGTCAACCCGCAAATTCAAATAGTCGCCGCATCACAATCAAAACTTCGATCGATAATAAATTTCTCGTTCTTGCTCCGATCGCGGCGATACTTGGTTCGTCGGAAAGCTCTTGAGCAGAGGAGTCATTTCAGAAATCTGCTCAAGCAGAATAAAATTCACACACACTCAGAGAATCCAAACCACACCAAATACGATTTCTTGCACACGCACACACCACGCATGCAACACACGATCATATGATGGGAGGCAGACAGACGTGAATGCAAATGATAGCATCACATAACAAACTCCCCCTCTGGCTGCCTACCATCATCCCACATGCCACAGCTCAAGCATGCACCCTTGCGTACCACTCCTCTCTCCAACCATACCTTACACCCTCCACTGCAACATCCGAGTACCATGGCCTCTCAAAATAGTCAGGAGTCGCTCGAACAAAGCGAGAAACTCTTGAGAAGCTGGCGTCGTCTGTCGCAAGGATTGCCAGCGATGCATGGGCCTGCATAACAATTGGTGGCAGTCATCACTGATACTGGCCAGTCAAATGATGGTTGATTGCACAAACATTCAAGTACTTTCGAATCTTGGTGACGCATCCGGCATAACGTATTAACGCATCCTTGAGGGCAGCTTGGGCACCAGGGTGTTGCTTGGCCCACTTCCTTGCAAACCAGTTGGTGGAGGTGGGTTCTTCTGGTAACTCCACAGGGAGGAAGTATGACTCCTTAATAAGAGTCCGTTTGTCGGTCTCAATTGCCTGCCAACATATGATAAGGATTTTATTACATTCTGCATTCATATCCATGCAATTCAAGTACTAAACATGTTTACCTGCCGCATGGCTGTGTCCCGGCCAGCAGGATCGTCCACCGGCACCACATCCGGAATGCGCCTAGCATGGAACTTCATGATCTGCCCATCTACATTGCGCTTGTTGGACCGACGGTAGATCCTCTTTACCAACGGTCCGTGCAAGTGCTCAAACATGTTGGTGCTGAATTCGGTCACATGACCCGCTTGACAAATGGAGTCGACGTAATGCGACATGAGATGGGTTTTCACAAGGCACCAAGAGGATGGCTGCTTTGGAAAGGCAGCCTGCAACTGCTCAACCAGCCTGATGGGAGTGGGGAATGACAACATGTGCAAACACATCAGAGTCTACTTATTCATATGGCTTTCCTATTCCAGATCCTTTCCTATAAAAGTTTAGCAGCAACATCCTCACCAGATTGCCTACTACAAGAGCACATTTACAGTAGACAAGCATTCATCCCATGCACAGGGGTTTACATGCATGGTATTAGTACCGGGACGTCATCTTCTTCAGCTCCCGAAGGGACCGCTCAGTGTGCCCCTGTGGCTGGGAGCACAGGAGGTACTATCCAAGATAGGCACGAACTGCATCCATCTGGGTCTGGTGAAGCAGGCCGGCAAAAACAAACACCATGATCTGCAGTATTCGGGGATAGCAGCAAAGGGGAGGGTTAGCACAGATGGTGTGAGGAGTAGGGAAAAAGAGTGGCAGCACGAGCAGACTGGTTGAGGGGCGGTGGGGACAAGCAACAGGGAATGGAGGAGGGGGCAGGCAGCAGCATGCTGTGTGGTTAGGGTGCAGCCTATCGCACACGATGATAACAATCAAGGCTTTCATACCTGGATGACGGCCCTGTGCTCATAGGCCGCGACACATGCTCCGGTCTCGAAGTAGGCGCTCTCTGGCATGCGCATGAGATTCAGTCGCGTGCGGTCGCGAATGAGTGACAGGCGCCTGTCCACACATATCAGTTTAACGGTGGCACAAATCCAGAAACATGTCAGTAAGAGCACAGTAGTTTTGCTTTGAGTTTTTGTGACCAAGTGCAACGAATCCAATCCCCCAAAACACTGACCTGTCCATCTGCTTCACGCGCCGCTTCTTCATCTTGCGCACGACAGCCACAATGTGGCTCATGATGCCTAGGTCCGCTTGGTGCATGATGTCAGGCATGACAACGAGGTAGGGATTGCCCCACGCGGTCCCTGGGACATCCCACTTCCAGAGCACACACTGGAAACCGGGGATGTGTTGGGGAATGGAGGAGATCTGTACTTGTGAGACCCGGGCAGCCAACATAAACAAAATGCCTCGTGATTTGAATGGGGCACAGCACATCTGACCATTCCTCGGGGTTTAGGAGTGCATAGACTGCACCGTAGCCCAGCCAACAGGTCGCTTACCTCAACAGGGTAGGTCGAGTAGGTCTTGCAGGGGTTGTCCTGGTTAGTTGTCATCCCAGCCGCCTCGTTAACGATCCATTGCTGCTGTTCAGGCGTGCGCGGCGTGTTCCGTGCCTTGACAGCAACTTGATGCTCCTGTTGTCGCACGGGGGTGTGGGATGGGATACAAAGGTAAGGGTGGTGAGTTCATGGGTTGTATAAGGCGACATTCAAACGACAATGTCTTTGGCATGAAAGCTCACCTTTGCAGCATAGCAGATGCTGCACGGCATCCGCGATCCATGCGAGAGTGTGCAACTGATCTTGTCGCTCTCGGGGTAGTCGCACACCCAGGCGTACAACAGGGGCCGCACGGTTTGCCAATCACCGAAAGGGTCCCTAAGACGGAACCTGCTGCAAGGAACAGGTAGAGTGGCATCAGGAATTGGGAGGACATGATTTGTGCATGTACGAAGAGGGGCAAAGGGGACTGCTACATATCGTGACGCCCTGCATACTATGCAGGTGGTTGGGTGACGACATAGCAAGATGCAACACCGGGTACGGACCTTTCCATGCCATCGAGAAGCGGCTGCAGCACAGTGGTGACGCATCGCTGGAAGAGCATCACCTTCTCCACTGCAGACATTGCAGAAGGGGGGATAGGAAGGAGGGAAATTAGCGTGTGGCCGGCTTTCCCCCATCGTTTGGCCTGGGGGATGTTGGCAAGCGTCATCATGAGCGGCCACGCCTTCTTCCGGGCGTTGTTGCTCATGTGCGTCACATCCGAATATAGGATGATTCCCCCCACGACTTCGGTCCATCCAAAGTGTTTCTGCAACGCACGACAAGGCGGCAACGGACACACGGTCAAACACCACCAAGGTAACTGGTCGCCAGGTGGGTTAGACGACCTTCATAGCATGTTCATCGAACATGACACACTCATCATGCACCAGACACATCAGCGCAGCAACGGAGGCATGAGCACGGATCCGGTTTTGGGTGGCAACGGGGTATATCCATACCTGAGCAACATTCCACCACGTTCCTGTTTCCGGCGTGGTATAGCGACGGTCGCCTGTGTCAGGGTCCTCATCGACCCGCGCCTTGAGCTTGAAGCCAGGCGCTTTGTTGGTATGCCCAAATAGTTCAGCGAATGCCTGGTTTACGGTGGCGAAGGCAGTAGAGAAGAGGGGCATGGTTAGATGCGTTGATTGGTGGGTCCGAACTCATACAAGGAGAACGAATATAACTTCATACAAGCACCACAAGGTTGCCATATCAGCATTTCACTGCCAAGGATTCAGAGTCGGCTTACCTGAGCTGAGTTTTGGAATAGCAGGCGCTGAGGCGGATGACCGTCAATCTCGAATGTCGCCACCGACCATCCGCGATTGAGCCCTGCCAAGCGCTCCATCTCGAACCGCTCCAGATCCTTGCAGTTCCGGAGCTCCGAGGTCACAAGAGGCGCAAGGCCGGGCTCTACCACGAGCTGAAGCAAGCCATTGATGTCAACCTCCGCCATTCCCATTCCGCCATTCACGCGCCGAACGAAACGAAGCAGCTTCAACCCGAGCGGATTGAGGGGCATGGCATCGCTCTCTCCGGAGATGCTTGTAGGCGGCGAGGCTTGACTCCCTTCTGGCTGGCTCTCAGGATGCTCACTCATGTCAGCTGCAGGTGTTCCTGGTGGCGGTTGATGTTCATCTTCTGGAGCCCCCTCGTTAACAGCTGAGGGTGTTTCGTCCTCGTCAGCTTCAGGCACGTGAGGAGGACCGCTCACACTGACGGTGTTGGATGCGTTAGACGCGGTAGGTGAAGCGGGAGCAGCGGGAGCGTCCGAGAGAATGTCGTGGACGAATAGCAAAGCGTGTAGACCGGCAGACGGTGTAGATCGCGAGGGCCTTGCCACGGCGGAAAGCCCTTGACAAGGGGTCCGTCGTGACTTATGACTGCCATAAACTTGGGCGTTGGGGAAACATCTGTTGCAGAACTCGCAGACAGCGCCAGGAAAATAGCCCATGTGTTATGGATCTGCCTAAGAGTGGAGAAATGGCCTATGAAGCAACTAGCCTGTTTGAAGTTTGTGAACGCATCAAATACACCGTCAACGAAGGATGAGACTGCAACACGGTCATCGCCAAAGCGTGAACTCTCCATGGTGGCTTGTATCTCTGCACGACTGGCAATTGAGAGTGGCGCGATGGTTAGGGACTGGCTAACGATGGTCGAGCAGCGCGGCCGTGAAAAGGCATGATACAGACCGCCAACAGCACGGCATTTCCCTTTCCTACAAGGCGTGTCGCCCCCTCTTAGAGCGACCACGACGTGAGCAGGGCCATATGCACTGGAGTTAAGCATGCTTGGTCGTGAGTGTGCGTCGCGAGCACGGTCAGAAGTACGTGCCTCTTGATTCAAAACTTGGGTTTTTGAATCGTGCGTGAGAGTCGAGGGGGATGAGGAAGAGAGGGAAGAGATCCGTTTGGTGCTGTGATTCTTTCTAGAGTAGCTATAGGGGGGAAATTGCAATCACGTAGGTGAGCCCAAAGTGGTGCGCACCTCTAGAGACTTAATCCAAACCAGGTAATGACAATGTACAGTTACATTTTACATAGACACTCAATTAAATTTTAATTAGTATGATACAAACATACTTATGTGTCAGAATCCCAACCACTAGACCATTGGGATAAAAGTGCTTGTTTAAGTAGCGGGTCAGTGCGCCCATAACCCCCCAGGACAACGAGCCTGTAACCCTTCCCTAGGATCAATCGGGGATCACCAGTGGACCTCTGACATTATGGGCCTGCACAAAAACAACCCCTAATTGACTAACGGTAGTATTTGTAAACCCTCCTAGTTCTCTAGTGTGGTCTGGAAACATACGGGTATTACCCATGAACTCAGTGTGTTTCTGTAAGATTGTTGCATGTACCGAATATGTATATCGTCACTTCACAAGAGGTTTTGGGGACCACAAAGCACCGTGCTGAATTAATATGCAAGAATAGAGCCCAATCTAATGCAATAATACAACGGTTTCACATCGGATGCAATACCACAACGGTTTCACCATGACATGCAACACATGGGAGTGAACGATGCAGCGTCGCCCTGTATAAGCATGGCTGTCGATAACGCATCACCGCTTGTGCGTTAGCCCTGTGCTTCATACCACTCCCTTTATGCACCTTTTATAAGTTCCATGCAAGAATTGAGCCCAATCCAACACCATACCACAACGGTTTCACCATGTCGCGCAAAACATGGGAGTGAACGATGCAGCGTCGCCCTATATAAGCATGGCTGTTGATAACGCATCACCGCTTGTGCGTTAGCCCTCTGCTTCATACCACTCCCTTTATGCACCTTTTATAAGGTCCATGCAAGAATTGAGCCCAATCCAACACCATACCACAACGGTTTCACCATGTCGCGCAAAACATGGGCCTGAACGATGCAGCGTCGCCCTGTATAAGCATGGCTGTCGATAACGCATCACCGCTTCTGCGTTAGCCCTTTGCTTCATACCACTCCCTTTATGAACCTTGTATAAGGTCCATGCAAGAATTGAGCCCAATCCAACACCATACCACAACGGTTTCACCATGTCACGCAAAACATGGGAGTGAACGATGCAGCGTCGCCCTGTATAAGCATGGCAGTTGATAACGCATCACCGCTTGTGCGTTAGCCCTCTGCTTCATACCACTCCCTTTATGCACCTTTTATAAGGTCCATGCAAGAATTGAGCCCAATCCAACACCATACCACAACGGTTTCACCATGTCGCGCAAAACATGGGCCGGAACGATGCAACATCGCCCTGTCTAAACATGGCTGTCGATAACGCATCTCCGCTTGTGCGTTAGCCCTGTGCTTCATACAACCCCCTCACATCACCTTTTATAAGGTCCATGCAAGAATTGAGCCCAATCCAACACCATACCACAACGGTTTCACCATGTCGCGCAAAACATGGGAGTGAACGATGCAGCGTCGCCCTGTATAAGCATGGCTGTCGATAACGCATCCCCGCTTGTGCGTTAGCCTTGTGCTTCATGTCAGAACATTATAGCTTATACATTTGTGTAGGCTGTAGTGGGGTAGCCCATAAGGGGCACAACCCAATTAGGGTTAGTACTTGTACCCAACTGTTTGCTAGTTCATTCATTCTCGTTCGTTACTTTGACATGGAATCAGAGCAGGTTCCTTGGGCTCACCACCTGCTACGCTGCTAGTAACCGCCCCTAGGCGCGTCGCTCCTAGCCTACGCAACCCGTTGACCCCTAGCCCGCGCCCGGCCCCATCCTTAGCCCGTGCCCGGCCCCGTCAGCCCTTAGCCCCGCGCCCGGCCTCGTACCTAGCCCGCGCCCAGCCACGTACCTAGCCTCGCGCCCGGCCCCGTATAGCGCCCGGCCCCGTATAGCGCCCGGCCCCGAATCGCGCCCGGCCCCGTATCGCGCCCGGCCCCGTATCGCGCCCGGCCCCGTATCGCGCCCGGCCCCGTAGCTAGCCTTGCGCCCGGCCCCGTTTAGCGCCCGGCCCCGTATCGCGCCCGACCCCATTTCGCGCCCGGCCCCATTTCGTGCCCGGCCCCATTTCGGGCCCGGCCCCGTTTTTCGTGCCCGGCCCCGTCTCGCGCCCGGCCCCATTTCGCGCCCGGCCCCATTTCGCGCCCGGCCCCATTTCACGCCTGGCCCCGTTTTCGCACCCGGCCCCATATCGTGCCCGGCCCCATTTCGTGCCCGGCCCCGTATCGCGCCCGGCCCCGCACCTAGCCTCGCGCCCGGCCTCTGTTCAGCGCCCGCGCCCGGCCCCGTACCTAGCCCGCGCCCGGCCCAGTACCTAGCCCGCGCCCAGCCCCGTACCTCGTCTAGTGCCCGGCCCCGTATCGCGCCCAACGCCCGGCCCCGTACCTAGCCTGCGCCTGGCCCCATACATAGCCCGCGCCCGGCCCCGTACCTAGCCTCGCGCCCGGCCCTGTATAGCGCCCGGCCCCGTACCTGCCCAGCACCCGGCCCCGTACCTGCCCAGCGCCCGGCCCCGTCCCTTGCCCAGCGCCCGGCCCTGTACCTAGCCCGCGCCCAGCATCGTACCTGCCCTTTGCCCGGCCCCGTACCTGACCAGCGCCCGGCCCCGTTCCTAGCCCAGCGCCCGGCCCCACACCTAGCCTCGCGCCCGGCCTCCGTTCAGCGCCCGCGCCCGGCCCCGTACCTAGCCCGCGCCCGGCCCCGTACATAGCCCATGCTTAGTCCCGTACCTAGCCCTGTGCCCGGCCCCGTCCCTTAGCCCCTCGCCCGGCCTCTTTCCTAGCTCGCGCCTGGCCCCGTCGGCCTCTTACCTCCACTGTCACTGCTGCTCCTACTACAGCTGCTACTGCTACTCCTACGTACTGCACATCTATGGCTTCACTTCGTGTTCTTGCGTTTGATCATGAGGGTAGACCAGTTCAATTCGACACGTGGCTTGACGACCTGCAGCTGTACCTACTGAGCGATTCTAAGGACAGTGTTTCGCTGTTTGACCCAGTGTCAGGAGCTGCTACTGCCCCTCCCGCCACAGCTGACAGTTCGACTCGCTCACAGTGGCTTACTCGCGACGCTGCTGCCCGCTTAGCCATTCGCAACCACCTACCATTAGCTGAGTGCGCTCACATCGGACAGCACAGGACAGCACAGGCACTGTACGACGCTGTAGTCGCCCGCTACTCCTCCCCTGCCACTGCTGCTCTAGGCCGCCTCCTCCTGCCCTACCTGTTCCCCGAGTTGTCAGCCTTTGCCACAGTCGAGGACCTGGTTTCCCACCTTCGCGCTAGTGATGCTCGTTCCTGCTGAGTTCCTTGACAGGAACCCGCCCCCGACGTTCATCACTCTCTACTTTATAGTCACCCGCCTCCCTGACTCTCTTCGCTCTGTCAGGGACCACTTCCTCTCTCTTGACCCCACCTCCCTCACTGTTGACCTCCTCGCGCAGCATCTCCTCGCAGCTGAGACTAGTGCAGTTGCTGTAGGTGCTGCTCGTGGCACTTCGCGCCCGCCCTTCTTCGAGGGGTGTTCCCCCTCCCCCCTTGCCCCCTCCTACGCCTCTTCTGCTGCTGCAGACGTCTCTGTTGCTGATTACGTCGGGGCTGCTTCTGCTAGTGCGAAGCGCCGTAGCAGCAAGGGCAAGGGTGGCCGGGGTGGTAGTGGTGGCAGCGGCGGTGGTGGAGGTGGAAGCGGAAGTGGTGGTGGGGGCAGCAGTGGAGGTGGTGGCGGCAGTGGGAGTGGTGGTGGGAGTGGGGGCCCTGGTGGCGGTAGTGGAGGCAGCGGTGGGAGTGGCGGCAGTGGAGGCGGTGGGACTGGTGGCGGTGGGACTGGCGCTTGGCGAGTCGATTCTGGGGGTGGCCAGTGTCAGCATCAGCAGCGTCGGAGCGAGACCCAGTCTCCCCAGCAGCTTCGTGAGTGGTATCTGCGTGGGGCGTCTGGGGGTAGTTGCCCGTATGTCATTCGCACGGGTGACCGTGCTGGTCAGACTTGCGGGCGGCTCCACACTCAGCACCGCTGCTTCTCCCGCCTCGACGACGCTTGGCGTGCTGAGTTTGGTGATGACGTCGAGCTCCCTCGCTGGGCAGATCTGCTTAGGTCTAGGATTGCTATCTTTGACCTAGACTTTGATGCTTTTTTTTCTGCTATGTATGCTTTGTCTATTAGTGGGTGACTGTTAGCGGTGTGCGCCACCTGACCCAGGTATAGCTGCTGCTGCTCTAGGTGCTAGTGAGTCTGGTACTCTCCCAGGTACTGCGCCTGCTCAGGCCTTGCACACCTTCACGCTGGATTCGGGCGCTTCTGCTTGTTTCTTTCGTGACAGCACCACTCTCACTCCTCTCTATACACCGGTCCCAGTCCGACTGGCTGACCCCTCTGGGGGCCCAGTCGTGGCCCGTTCCTCCACTGTCCTCCCGTGTCCGGAGGTTCCGTCCGGCTCACTGTCTGGTCTTCAACTACCCTCGTTCTCTACGAACTTGGTGAGTACCGCTGCCCTCCAGGATGCGATGGTCACTACCACCACTCCTGGGGGTCAGCGTGTGTCAATCTGCACGTGCACACGGACGGGCCGACACCTGGCCACGTTCACTCGTCGGCCAGGGTCGAGTCTGTACACTCTCGCTACCGAGCCTTCTCAAGTAGCTGCGTCAGCTCAGGTGTCCGCGTCAGGTCAGGTAGCTGCCTCTTGCTCGTGTCGCCTCCTGTCGCACCAGACTCTTCTGTGGCACCACCGCCTGGGTCACCCCTCCCTACCACGTCTTCGTGGCATGCACTCTCGTCTTCTTGTCTTTGGTCTTCCCAGGTCTCTGCCTCCCCTGCCGCCCTCGCCTGCCCCGCCCTGCCTCCCTTGCGTCGAGGGGCGGCAGCGCGCCGCTCCTCACTCCTCCTCGTTTCACTCGACGACTGCTCCCCTGCAGACTCTCCACATGGACGTGTGGGGCCCAGTCCGCGTCAGTGGTCAAAGCCGCGAGCGCTACTTTCTGCTGGTAGTTGACGACTACTCGCGATACACCACGGTCTTCCCCTTTGCGCAGCAAGGGTCGGGTCGTTGATGTCTTGATCCCTTGGATCCGCATTGTCTATCTCCAGCTCCGCGAGCGCTTTGGCCAGGACCTTCCTGTCCTGCGTCTGCACTCTGACAGAGGTGGTGAGTTCTCCTCCAACCTCTTGAGGGACTTTTGTCGTGGGGAGGGCATTCCCCAGTCGTTCGCGCTTCCGGACTCCCCTCAGCAAAATGGGATTGCTGAGCGCCGCATTGGATTAGTCATGGAGGTCGCTCGTACCTCCATGACCCATGCGGCTGCTCCCCATTTTCTGTGGCCGTTTGCGGTCCAGTACGCTGCGCATCAGCTCAACCTCTGGCCCCGTGTCTCCTTGCCGGAGACCTCGCCCACACTGCGTTGGACGGGGGAGGTTGGCGATGTGTCGGTGTTCCGGGTCTGGGGATCTCGTGCCTTTGTTCGCGATTTGTCCGCGGACAAGCTCTCCCCTCGTGCTATCCCCTGCGTCTTCCTTGGCTTTGTCCCTGACGCGCTTGGCTGGCAGTTCTACCACCCCACCTCGCGCCGTGTCATCCTGTCTCAGGACGTCACGTTCGACGAGTCGGTTCCCTTCTACCGTCTATTCCCCTACCGCTCTGCCCCTCCCCCGCCCCCGCCGCTCTTCCTTGCTCCCGGTCCTCCTCCGGTAGACCCCCTCCCGCCCCAAGGTCCTGCTTCCTCAGGTGTGTCCCAGGTAGACCCTCTCCCTGGTCCTGTGCCTGTTCAGGTAGCTGTCGACTCAGGTGCTGTTCGAGGTGCTGCGTCTGGGGGTGCTGCGTCTGGGGGTGCGGAGCCTGGGGGTGCGGGGTCTGAGGGTGCTGAGACTGAGGGTGCTGAGACTGGGGGTGCTGAGCCTTGGGGTGCTGGAGTTGGGGGTGCTAAGCCTGAGGGTGTTAAGCTTGGGGGTGCTGCGTTGGAGGGTGCGGAGTCTGGAGGTGATGAACCTCAGGGTGCTGCTTCGTCTGGAGGTTCTGCTGGTGCTTCACCAAGCCTGTCTCCGCAGCAGCTGCGTGAGTGGTTTGTTCGACAAGCACGCCTTTGGGGTGGAGCTACCGGAGCTGGAGGTGCTGGAGCTGCTGGAGCTGGTGTTACTGGAGGTTCTGCGGCCACTGGTCCTGGAGGTGCTTGTACCGGGGGTACTAGAGCTGCCAGGCCTGGTGGTGTTGCGGGTGCTGGAGCTGGAGACACTATGGAGCCTGGAGCAGTTGGTGCTGGAGGCGCTAGAGCTGGAATAGCTGGAGTTGGAGGCCCTGGCGCAGGAGGCGCTGGAGCTGCCGGAGCTGGAGTTGGAGGCACTGGAGTCGGAGGCGTTGGCGCTGCTGGTGGTGGAGCTGTTGACCCTAGAGCTGGAGGCACTGTGCGGCCGCGACCGTACTTCGTTCCCCTGCTTCAGCAGGTTCTTGGTACCCCGTCTTGTACTGGCCTTACTCCTCCCCTCCTGTGTCCCCCGCCTGACCAATCGCAGCCGCCGTTACAGCCAGCCTCCCCACTGCCTGCTCCCTCTCCTTACACTGAGCAGTCTGGCGGTCTTACAGAGCGTCGTGAGCCTGCGTCTCGTCCTGTGTTGCCTGTTCGCACTGCTCGTTGCACTCCTCGTTCGCGTCCTCCTGTCCCCGGCACATACGCTATGACCCTTCGTCCTTCCTTTGTTCCTTTGCGTGTTCCTCTGCTTGCTCCTCCTGAGTCCTCTCTTCCTGGGTCCCTGACCCTGAGTCTGACCGCGCTCCTACTGCTAGTCCCACATTCTCTCGTCTCCTCGCCTCTGCTGTCACTGGCCCTTCTTTTGAGTCTGCTGCTGCATCTTCTCTCGTTGCTGAGCTGCTTGACTTTGCTGCTGCCTGTCGTCTAGACTACGCCACTGCTCTTGTTGCTGAGTCTGCGTCTGCCAGTCCTCCGTCCGTCGGGGGTGAGTGTGCTCTTGGCACGGACGTCCTTGAGGACAGGCAGGATGACTTTGAGTGTCTTGCAGCTGCTGTACCTCGTTTCGCATCCTTGCTGCTTGCCCCTGAGGGAGACCCGGATGCTCCAGACATCCCGACCCCGCGCTCTTACGCAGAGGCGATTACGGGTCCTTACTCCTCTCAGTGGCAGGCAGCCATGGATAACGAGATGGCATCCTGGAAGTCCACAGGCACCTACGTTGACAAGGTTCCCCCACCTGGGGCGAACATAGTCGATGGCATCTCGATCTTCAGGGTGAAGCGGCAGCCGGGTTCTCCGCTTGCCTTCAAGGCGCGTTACGTTGCTAGAGGCTTCAGCCAGCGACAGGGAGTTGACTACTTCCAGACCTTCTCCCCCACCCCAAAGATGACTACTCTTCGGGTGTTGCTGCACGTCGCTGCTCAGCGTGACTACGAGTTGCACTCTCTGGACTTCAGCACAGCGTTTCTGCAGGGCAGCCTGCACGACGAGATCTGGTTGCGCCGCCCACCTGGTTTCTCTGCGTCATTTCCTGCAGGTACTCAGTGGAGTCTTCGGCGGCCAGTCTACGGTCTCCGCCAGTCGCCTCGCGATTGGCACGACACACTGAGGACTACACTTGCGGCTCTTGGGTTTGCTCTTGCCACTGCTGACCTGTCGCTGTTTCTACGCACCGACACCTCGCTGCCGCCGTTCTACGTCCTCGTCTACGTCGACGACCTTGTCTTTGCCACTGCTGACACTGAGGCACTGACTCTTGTGAAGTCGGAGCTACAGAAGAGACACACCTGCACTGACCTGGGTGAACTGCGCAGCTATCTTGGCTTGCAGATCACCCGGGACAGAGCTCGGCGCACCATTACCATGACTCAGTCACACATGGTGCACCAGGTCCTTCAGCGCTTCGGCTTCCAGTTCTCCTCGCCACAGCCCACTCCTTTGTCTACCAGCCACTCGCTCTCAGCTCCACCTTCGTACGAGTCCGTAGAGCCGAGTGGTCCATATCCAGAGCTTGTGGGTTGCCTCATGTACCTGATGACTTGCACTCGACCCGACCTCGCATACCCTCTCAACCTCCTGGCTCGCTACGTGGCTCCCGGCAGGCACCGAAATGTGCACTGGGATGCTGCAAAGAGGGTACTGCGTTACTTGTGCAGTACGTCGGGCATGGGGCTCGTGCTTGGAGTACGGGGTCCAGTTGTCCTCACCGGTCACGCAGACGCCTCCTGGGTTGACGACTCAGCTATGCAGCGGTCGTCACAGGGTTCACCTTCAGCCTTGGTTCCGGCTCTGTTTCTTGGCGGTCTACCCGCTCGTCTACGGTTCTCAGATCCAGTTGTGAGGCTAAGATCTACGTCGGGGCCATGGCTGCACAGGAGCTACGCTGGCTCACCTACCTGCTGACCGACTTGGGAGAGCGGCCTCGTTCGCCTCTAGTTCTGTACGTAGACAACAAGGCCATTATTGCCTTGTGTCAGGAGCACAGACTGGAGCACAGAACGAAGCACATCGCTCTGCGATACTTCCTTGCTCAAGAGTTGCAACAGCATGGCCAGCTTCGTCTTGCATACGTGGGCACTCGGGCCAACACTGCTGATGTCTTCACCAAGGCACTTCCGCCTGGTGATCATCAGCGCTTTGTTACTGTGTTAGGCCTTGTGCCTACTTTGCTTCACTTGCTTACTGCTTGACTCTACTTGTACTGTGATCTATATATATACCTGCATGCTTGTACTTGCTAGGGTATGATCACTGTATTGCTTGTTCTCTTTATATTACTCTGCATGTGAACTGGCCTTGTGGCCCTTTGCTTGTGCTCGGACTGTGTGGTGACTTTGTGATCCACCCTGAGCTTGCTTTGATTTTCTTGACTGGTCTTGCGACCACTTGTTCTCCCCCACTTTGCCTATGTGGGTGTGTCAGAACATTATAGCTTATACATTTGTGTAGGCTGTAGTGGGGTAGCCCATAAGGGGTACAACCCAATTAGGGTTAGTACTTGTACCCAACTGTTTGCTAGTTCATTCATTCTTGTTCGTTACTTTGACACTTCATACCACTCCCTTTATGCACCTTTTATAAGGTCCATGCAAGAATTGAGCCCATCCAACACCATACCACAACGGTTTCACCATGTCGCGCAAAACATGGGCCTGAATGATGCAACATCGCCCTGTCTAAACATGGCTGTCGATAACGCATCTCCGCTTGTGCGTTAGCCCTGTGCTTCATACCACTCCCTCACATCACCTTTTATAAGGTCCATGCAAGAATTGAGCCCAATCCAACACCATACCACAACTGTTTCTCGTTTGGCACTAGTGATCGTCGTGTTAGATTTCGTACAGCGACGCGTAACCGTTGTGGCATAGCCTAATAGTGCTTAGTTCAATTGTATGAAGTTATCATTCTGGACGCTCTTTGTGTGTGTGACATGATACAAACCGACTACCTTACCACAACCCCAGACTATTACATTAGCAACCAATTTTTTGTTGATTGTATTTGTTGTAGTTTTAAATGTTATTTAGCTCGTATGTGCAACATTGTTCGTTCGCGACATGACTGTACTTTGCAGGGTTTAGGTTGCGTTCGCTCAATTGGTTCAAAAAGTGTTCTAGCATGACAAGTGATTGATGCGTTGGCAACACTGATTGGCCGACGCATCTCAAAAGACCCCTCCCACAACATAAGCACCCGCCAAGCGGTACTTCCGCCATTGAGCGGCTGTGATCGAGCGGTGGGTGGGTTTATGATCGGGTGGCTACACGTACACCATCTGATCTAGCCTGATCTGATTACAGTAATCTCTCTAGTCGCGCAAGCCACCCCAACCACCCTCGTGCCCCACCCACCTGCTTTTGTCACCCTCTGGCCCACAACTTTGACGCTGCTCGCTGTTTGACACAGGCGTTTCCAGATCGCCCGTGAGTCACCAGACGACTAAGTCATGGGCCGTAGCTCTTAGTGACTACTATTTCAGTATTGATTGAAGCGGTGGTTTTCGGAGAGAGATGACAGAATAGACCGTCGACTCTCCCTTCGTTACATTCATTTGCAGATCCCCTTCGAAACCGGCTCCACCGTTCTGCCTTGTAGAAATTCGCATTCGTAATACAACCATGACACGTGCAACACGGCAAAAAGAAAAGGAGGAGGAACAGGCCAGACGTCGCGCGACAAGGAGGCTGTCTCAACAGACCGATAGGGAGGGTGGTGGCGGCTCTAAAGGTACTAATGCGCCCGCCGCGCGTGGCAGAGGGCTGAAAAAATTGGCGGGAAAAAAGGCCGCCTTTGGACAGGAGAAGTCCGGCAAGAAGGCGGAAGAGAAGGGGAAGCAACCAACGCCACGTAAGCGTGTTTCTATCGTGAAAAAAGATGCGTATGTTGCCTCTGGTAGAACCGATCCCGGTCCGACTAACGACGGCACCATCGGCGGCAAAGAAGATCCGGGGCGAGGGAGCGTAAGTCTTGCAGTCCCGTTGGCGGAGAGAGAGGGGTCGGCGACAGGGGGAAACCACGGCGACGCTCCCCGCGCCGAGCATGCCGCAACCCAGGAGTGCAAGGCGGAGGCATCCCAACACGGACTGACGCTGCTCCAGCCGACCGTGGTCGAAATTTCTGCTGCCGTGGTGGATAAGGCCAAGGCGGGGGAGCACGATTCGATGGAGGATCTCCAACACAGCATCGCCGACGTAGGTGGCTCTCCTCCTTCTGTTGGACGTGGGAGGCGTAGGCAGAGGAGGAGCGATGGGGAAGAAAAGTATGACACCGCCGTGCCCGGGGGCATCAATACGCGGTCGAAGAGGCGGCAGACAACAGGCGGTGCTGACGACGCCGGTGGTGCGGAAGTTGGGACAACGCGAGGTGCCAGGGAAGCAAGTGGCAAGGCGACGGGTCATGCATTGCGCAAGAAGGGCCGACCCGCAGCAAGGAGAACATCCGGCGGAAGGAGTGTCAAGAAAGCAGCGAGGGGGAAGAGGCCAAAACGGGGTGAAGAAGACCCTGATGATGCGGAGGAGGAGGATGAGGGGGATGCGGGGGATGAGGAGGAGGAGGCTGATGAGGAGGAGGATGCGGAGGAAGAGGAGGATGAAGAGGATGCGGAGGAGGAGGACGCGGATGTTGGGGAGGAAGAAAAAGATGAGCATGATGACGAGGAGGAGGAAGAGGAGGAGGAGGAGGAGGACGAGGAGGGGGGCGACGAGGATGAGGAGGAGGAGGAGGAGGAGGAGGAGGAGGAGTAGGAGGAGGAGGAGGAGGAGGAGGAGGAGGAGGAGGAGGAGGAGGAGGAGGAGGATGTGGCGGCAGTGAAAGGACGGGGCGGGCGAGGCAGACGAGGGAGTGGTACAGGGAAGGTGGGGGGCCGGACTCGCCATTCCCGAAAACGCGGGGCGGGTGACGCCCCGTGTGGCGAAGCAGCGGGCAAACCGAAGACGCGTAAAGTGAAGGTCGAAAGCGAAGGGGTTGGTAAAAAGCAAGGTAGCCAGGGATCAAAAGGGGATGGTGAAGGAAAGGGCGGCCGCGCCAAAGGGGTTCCAGTGGGTACCGGCAAGAAAGAACCAGCCGGTAAACGTCGCAGCGGCCGCCAACACACCCCGCGGAAAGGTGGCAATGAGAAGGCGCAGGCAGCAAAATAACCGAAGGGACATCTAAAAGGTAAGCACTGTGGCCCATACACATGGCGTGGCTGCTGAACTCTCTGCTCAACCGTGCCAATTAACACATTTCTTCACATTGTTTCTCCCCTGCAGGGAAGGAGAAGGTCAACAAATCTGCAAAGCAAGGTAAGGCCTCTTGTTACAAAACAGAACCCGTTATAACCTGATTTAGATTCAAACCGCTGATCGTATGCAAGCATGTGTGCCCCTGTATTGAAACTAATCGACTCTAATTTTGTGCTCCAGCTCCCTATAAATCTCAGCCCCTCGTGTTACAGGCATTGGGCCACCGGTAAGCGTGCAACGGATGCAGCTAACGAAGGGGGCCGGAAGAGCGAGTGTTACCCCGCTATCCACAGGAGCCCCAAGGTTCTACACGCCATACTCCGGCCCATCTAAAGTCGCTGCCAGGGCACCCGGCGCACCAAGAGGAGAGGAATCCGAATCCCCTCCACCAGGCCACGTCACGCACTCCCCACTCGACTCACCCTCATACC
This sequence comes from Closterium sp. Naga37s-1, assembly GCA_947471745.1. Taxonomy (NCBI): domain Eukaryota; kingdom Viridiplantae; phylum Streptophyta; class Zygnematophyceae; order Desmidiales; family Closteriaceae; genus Closterium; species Closterium sp. Naga37s-1. Next base: position 2,357,428 of record CANJKZ010000120.1, on the reverse strand, counting down.
CATATCGGCAGCTGCACGCTTCTCCTGTCTGGGGCAGGGCCGTCTCCCCCCTCGCCGGTCCTTCGCGCGGGCAAGGGCCAAGCACTTCTGCCAATCCCTTCCCCGAGCTGCCCTTTCTCCGCCATCGTGATAGTGTGAGGGCACACGGGACTGCTGCAGAAGACGTTGATCCCCTTGGCCAGAAGGGGGATTCTTCACACCCTTTTTCCCCGCTCTTGGGTGCCCTAGGTGAAAGTGCGGAGCACGAGCAGTTTGTTACACGGGAGGAGTTCCAGGCGCTACGGTCTGAGATGTACGCCATGTTTGCTCAGCTCAGCATGCGTCGTGGAGCACCTGCCAGTTATGTCGGGGGGTCTGCAGTGGTGCCTATGAAAGGTATCCCGCCGCCGATGAGTGTCGTGGACAAGGCACGAGTGCTAGTGTTGCAGGAGACAAACCCATTCTCGGTATGTGGCGGGCTAAATGGGGCGGGTTGGGGTTGACGTGGCAACCAGGGCGGGGTTGGGGATGACGTGGCGGTTTTGGAGGGTATAAGGGAGCGGCGCATGATGAGGCGAGGCGTGTTAGGTGGGTGGGGGGTGACGAGGCTTGGGGTGGGGGAGGGTGACGTGGCGGAAGGTGAGGGTTGGGGATGACGTGGCAAATGCAGGAGGGTGTGACGTGGCGGAAGGTGCGGGTTGGGGATGACGTGGCGGTTGGGATGGGTACAAGGGAGCGGCGCATGACGAGACGAGGCATTTAAGGTGAGGGTTGGGGATGACTTGGCTTGGGGTGGGGGGGTGCGACGTGGCAAGTGGGGCGGGTTGTTGGTGGATGTGACGGATGCAGGAGGGTGTGACGTGGCAGAAGGTGAGGGTTGGGGATGACGTGGCGGTTTGAAAGGGTACACGTGAGCGGCGCATGACGAAGCGAGGCGTGTCAGGTGGGTGGGGGGTGACGCGGCTTGTGGTAGGGGGGTGTGACGTGGCAAGTGGGGCGGGTTGTTGGTGGACGTGGCGGATGCAGGAGGGTGTGACGTGGCGGAAGGTGAGGGTTGGGGATGACGTGGCGGTTTGAAAGGGTACACGTGAGCGGCGCATGACGAAGCGAGGCGTGTCAGGTGGGTGGGGGGTGACGCGGCTTGTGGTAGGGGGGTGTGACGTGGCAAGTGGGGCGGGTTGTTGGTGGACGTGGCGGATGCAGGAGGGTGTGACGTGGCGGAAGGTGAGGGTTGGGGATGACGTGGCGATTTGAAAGGGTACACGTGAGCGACGCATGACGAAGCGAGGGGTGTCAGGTGGGTGGGGGGTGACGCGGCTTGTGGTAGGGGGGTGTGACGTGGCAAGTGGGGCGGGTTGTTGGTGGACGTGGCGGATGCAGGAGGGTGTGACGTGGCAGAAGGTGAGGGTTGGGGATGACGTGGCGGTTTGAAAGGGTACACGTGAGCGACGCATGACGAAGCGAGGGGTGTCAGGTGGGTGGGGGGTGACGCGGCTTGTGGTAGGGGGGTGTGACGTGGCAAGTGGGGCGGGTTGTTGGTGGACGTGGCGGATGCAGGAGGGTGTGACGTGGCGGAAGGTGAGGGTTGGGGATGACGTGGCGGTTTGAAAGGGTACACGTGAGCGGCGCATGACAAAGCGAGGCGTGTCAGGTGGGTGGGGGGTGACGCGGCTTGTGGTAGGGGGGTGTGACGTGGCAAGTGGGGAGGGTTCTTGGTGGACGTGGCGGATGCAGGAGGGTGTGACGTGGCGGAAGGTGAGGGTTGGGGATGACGTGGCGGTTTGAAAGGGTACACGTGAGCGGCGCATGACAAAGCGAGGCGTGTCAGGTGGGTGGGGGGTGACGCGGCTTGTGGTAGGGGGGTGTGACGTGGCAAGTGGGGCGGGTTCTTGGTGGACGTGGCGGATGCAGGAGGGTGTGATGTGGCGGAAGGTGAGGGTTGGGGATGACGTGGCGGTTTGAAAGGGTATACGTGAGCGGCGCATGACAAAGCGAGGCGTGTCAGGTGGGTGGGGGGTGACGTGGCTTGTGGTAGGGGGGTGTGACGTGGAAAGTGGGGCGGGTTGTTGGTGGACGTGGCGGATGCAGGAGGGTGTGATGTGGCGGAAGGTGAGGGTTGGGGATGACGTGGCGGTTTGAAAGGGTACACGTGAGCGGCGCATGACAAAGCGAGGCGTGTCAGGTGGGTGGGGGGTGACGTGGCTTGTGGTAGGGGGGTGTGACGTGGCAAGTGGGGCGGGTTGTTGGCGGACGTGGCGGATGCAGGAGGGTGTGACGTGGCGGAAGGTGAGGGTTGGGGATGACGTGGCGGTTTGAAAGGGTACACGTGAGCGGCGCATGACAAAGCGAGGCGTGTCAGGTGGGTGGGGGGTGACGTGGCTTGTGGTAGGGGGGTGTGACGTGGCAAGTGGGGCGGGTTGTTGGCGGACGTGGCGGATGCAGGAGGGTGTGACGCGGCGGAAGGTGAGGGTTGGGGATGACGTGGCGGTTTGAAAGGGTACACGTGAGCGGCGCATGATGAAGCGAGGCGTGTCAGGTGGGTGGGGGGTGACGTGGCTTGTGGTAGGGGGGTGTGACGTGGCAAGTGGGGCGGGTTGTTGGCGGACGTGGCGGATGCAGGAGGGTGTGACGCGGCGGAAGGTGAGGGTTGGGGATGACGTGGCGGTTTGAAAGGGTACACGTGAGCGGTGCATGATGAAGCGAGGCGTGTCAGGTGGGTGGGGGGTGACGTGGCTTGTGGTAGGGGGGTGTGACGTGGCAAGTGGGGCGGGTTGTTGGCGGACGTGGCGGATGCAGGAGGGTGTGACGCGGCGGAAGGTGAGGGTTGGGGATGACGTGGCGGTTTGAAAGGGTACACGTGAGCGGTGCATGATGAAGCGAGGCGTGTCAGGTGGGTGGGGGGTGACGTGGCTTGTGGTAGGGGGGTGTGACGTGGCAAGTGGGGCGGGTTGTTGGTGGACGTGCTGGATGCAGGAGGGTGTGACGTGGCGGAAGGTGAGGGTTGAGGATGACGTGGCGGTTTGAAAGGGTACACGTGAGCGGCGCATGACGAAGCGAGGCATGTCAGGTGGGTGGGGGGTGACGTGGCTTGTGGTAGGGGGGTGTGACGTGGCAAGTGGGGCGGGTTGTTGGTGGACGTGGCGGATGGCGCAGGGTGTGACGTGGCAAGTTCACACAATGTTGCTAGTCACCATCCCCTGGTCACGCAGCCACCCTCATAACTGCTAGTTTCTCTCTCCCATGTCGTGTTGTATACCCTACACCCCTGCGCAGAACAAAGCCTACTTAGTGTGCTCTCAGCTCATGTTTCTGAACCCGCCAGAGAAAATACAGTATTACCCTACACCGGAGGAAGTGTTTGACGCGTTCTCAGTCCACTTGTCTGCAGAAGGGCTCGAGGCAATGAAGATACTGTGGTTGCACAATGACAAGTCAACCATGGGAGTCTTCAACCACCAGCTGTCCTCAACAAGGTCAACTATCAACTCCACCCTCAGGCCAGCAGCATACACCGGCATGGGCCTTGCCGATTACAGCCATCTCGTGGAAAGCCTGCCCACTGAGCTACACCCAACGACCTGGTTTGACGACGATCATCTCCTAGCCGAGTACAGAGATGGTATGTGCAACTGGAAAACACCATATGCCAGTTGGCAGCTACATATCACCGTCCGATGTGGCTCACCCTGAATCTCATCCCCCCACTTGATTTCTCTACAAAACCCTTTCCAACCCATACCCTCCCTGCCAAAATGCAGAACAGTGGGCCCTCAACTGGCACTTGGACAAGGCCACCGGGACGCCCTTCAGCAACCCCTTGTTCGCTTATGCGTTGAAGCTCTCCTTCAAGAGGGGCGGGGCGGTGTTCACCAAGTTCAAGAGCCGCATGGTGGCATGGGGCCTGTTTTCGGTAAGGATGTGGATATGTGTTTGTACCTCCATGCCTCATCCCCTTCACCCCTTGCATGTACTTCAGCTAAATCCCTGGTCGATTAAGCCTTTGGAGTTACATAGATAATGACAACTGAATCATTGCTTTCAGTTGGCTCATTTACCCGTAACCCACCCTCCTCATAAACCATCCACCCAACCCTACACCACATTGCAGATCGAATGGCCCCTTCTGCAGGATAAGCTTCGCAAGCGAATCAGTAGCCAGCTGGAACAGAACAGGCCAGACTACCAGGAGTGGTGCGAAAAGGTCAAACAGATGATCCACTTTGCTGTTGTGGAGCAGAGGATCCCCCATGTTCCGGCTATGGGTGCGTTCATCTTTCTGAACAAGTTCTTTATCGACGATGGCGACCTTGGAGATGTCGTCCTTGCCTACCGGGCGCTTTCAAGGCCCGCCAGTGCGTAGGCTATTTGACCTGGTGCTAAGACTGCTTGTTGCTAGAATGCTGAATAATGGTTGTTGTAAACCGCAATAATAAATGCAATTTTGAAATTCTCAATATCCAAAATGAACAAAAACAGAATTTAGTTTTGAATAATTTGGTCACGAATTCGCACCAAAACGGATTGCGCCCGAATGTCATCCGTAAAAGCACGCGTGCCAAATTGGAACTTGAACTGAGCCAAACCTTGTCGCGAGATGTGTCTCGGAGCTCCTATCAAATGACTCCAACCGTCGGTCCAAATTGATTCCGGATTTTTTTTTTCGCGAAGACAATCGAGATCAAAATTCGTCCAAACTTGGCATACGGTTTTTGTGATGGCCATGTACTCTGTCTCACATGAAGACAGCGCGACCTCATTCTGCTTCTTGCTGCGCCAGCTCACTGCACCACCTCCAAACAGGCACACATATCCTCTAATGCTGGTGCCATCTGCCTTCACAGAGTTGAAGCTAGCGTCGGTGTAGCAAGTCAAGCGCATCTCGCCCTTGCTCAAGTCATCTGCACCCCTTTGCAGCCTTTGTCGCACAGCACTGTACTCCAAGCCCACTGTTTCCGTTGCACCCACATAGCGGACCAACCTCTTGGTTGCTTCCAGCAATTCATGACTAGGGCGTGAAACCACACTGGCAAGCCTGGATGTTGCAAAGGCAATGTCAGGCCGCATGTGGTTAGCCGCATAGTTGAGTGCCCCCACCATGGAATGAAACAGCTTTCTGTCACTCTCACCCACCACCTCCTCATCAGCACAGGGCTCTACTATGAACCCCGAAGGCAGTGGGGTTGCTGGCTTTCCTCCATGTTGCAGCCCATACTTCTCCGCCAGCCCCTCACAGTACTTCCTCTGGTGCAACCTCAACACTCCCTTGTCAAGGTCCCTCTCCACATGCATCCCAAGGTAGTACTTCACATCTCCTATATTCGAGCACTTGAATTGCATCTCCAGCATCTCCTCCACACGGTCAATCATTGCAGATGACTCAGAGAAGAGAAGGATGTCGTCCACGTACACCAAGAGCATGAGGAACTCGTTCTTCTCTTGCAGTAGGAACAGTCTGTGGTCACATTCACTCTTCTTGAACCCCCCAGCCAGCAGTGTCTCCACCAGCTTGTGGTACCATGCGCGAGGAGCCTGCTTCAGGCCATAGATGGCCTTCTTCAGCCTGCACACCCTGCCGCTCCCATCATCCAACCCCTCAGGTTGCAGCATGTACAACTCCTCTAGGGTGATCCCATTGAGGAATGCAGTTGTGATGTCCATCTGCTTGATCCTCCATCCGCGGTTTGCAGTCGTTCCCAACATCACCCTTAGTGTAGTCCCTTTCCCCACAGGAGCAAAGATCTCGTCAAAGTCCTTCCCCTTTGTCTGTAGGAACCCATTAGCCACTAGCCTTGACTTGTAGCGGGTCAGCTCCCCATCAGGTCCGTACTTGTGCCCGAAGATCAGCTTGGAAGAAATGGCCTTCTTCCCAGGAGGCAGCTCACACAGCTCCCACGTTTCATTCTCCAGCAGAGAGTCATACTCCTTCTTCACACTCTGCTTCCACTTCTCAGCATCGGGCCCACTCAAGGCCTCGGCAAGCGTCTTGGGCTCATGGACGGCTGCCCAGTAGCAGTGCGCAATCTCATCCTCATCACACTGTTCGGCCACACTCCCAGCCTGCTCCACATTCCGTGAGCCACAGCGATTATAGCTCAGCCTGACAGGTGGACGCACATCCCTTCTAGGACGCTCAGGCGGACGTAGGGCACGTGGTGGAGCACGTTGCTGCTGCTGCTGCAGCTGCTGCTGTTGTTGCTGTTGCTGCGGCTGCTGCTGCTGCTGCTGCTGCTGCTGTTGCTCCTCCACCTCAGGTTCTCCCCCATCCTCAGTCACCCGAGAGATCTCCTCCTCTGAGACAGTAACCTCCACTTGCCTCGAAGGCCGCTGCACCTCATCGACCTCAATTATTAGCGGTGTAGCAGGAAGCTTCTGCTGCTGCTGCTTCCACTCCTTGTACTACAGTGACTCAAGGAACTTCACATCCCTCGAAACAGTCAGCTTCTGGCTGGTCAAGTCCCACACCAACCAGCCCTTGTGATCCTTGGAAATCCCCAAGTGCACACCCCATCTCCCAGAAGCTTCAATTTTTCCTCTCTTCTCCTTTGGCACATGAAACACCACCATGCAGCCATAAGCTCTGAGCATGTTTACCGCTGGTGCACTCCCATACCACTTGGTGTAACGAACCCACTGCTTGCCCCCCACAGTCGCCAGCACTCTGTTCTTCACAAGGGCGACCTGCCGCAGTGCAGTCACCCAAAACGGATCCGGCAGCCCTGCACGCCCAAGGAGAGTGCGAGCACCTTCCTGTAGGGTCCGGTTGAACCGCTCAGCCACCTCGTTCTGCTGAGGGTTATAGGGCACCGTGAGCAGATGCTGGATCCCCTTCTTCTTCATCACCGCCTCAAAATCAGCGCCAATGAATTCTCCCCCATTGTAAGTGCAGATCACCTTCACCTTGTGTCCGCTCTCCCTTTGAGCTCTCGGCATCCACTCCTTTAAGACAGCCGCTGCCACCTCCCCCTTGGTCTTGAGAGGGTACACCCACACTGGTCATCCACGATGGTCAAGAAGTAAGAGCTCCCCGAGAGAGAAGGGGCCTCTGTAGGGCCCATCACATCCATGTGCACAAGTGCGAGTGGTGCCTTGGCTGGTCCCCTGCCGCTGCTGAAGGGAAACTTCCTGTAAGAAGTCAACTCCCTGTCGCTGACTGAAGCCTCGTGCAACGTAATGCACCTTGAAGACAGGCGGAGAACCCGGCGGCCGCTTCACCTTGAAGATCCACATGCCACTGACGATGTTCGCCCCAGGCGGGGGAACCTCGTCGACGTAGGTGCCTGTGGACTTCCAGGAAGCCATCTCAGCATCCATGGCTGCCTGCCACTGAGAGGAGTAGGGACCCTCTATTGCCTCTGCGTAAGAGCGCGGGGTCGGGATGTCTGGTGCATCCGGGTCTCCCTCAGGGGCAAGCAGCATGGACACGAGATGAGGTACAGCAGCGGCAAAGCACTCAAACTCCTCCTGTCTGTCCTCAAGAACGTCCGTGCCAAGAGCACACTCACCCCCGACGGACGGAGGACGGACAGACGCAGACGCAGACTCAGCAACAAGACTAGTGGCGTAGTCTAGGCGACAGGCTGCAGCAAAGTCAACAAGCTCAGCAACGAGAGCGGACGCAGCAGTGGACTCAAACAAAGGGTCAGTGACAGCAGTGGCCAGAAAGCGCGTGATAGTAGGACTAGCAGCACGAAGGGAGTCAGACTCCGGGTCAGGACCGTCAGGAAGAGAGGACGCAGGAGGAGACGGAAGAGGGACACGCTGTGGAGTAGTGGAAGGACGCAGAGTCATAGAGTGAACACTGGGGACAGGAGGAGGACGCTGACTCGGAACACAACGACCAGTGCGAACAGCGCGGACAGGCGACTCAGAATGAGACTCAGGTGACGCAGGACGGGACTCAGGCTCACGACGCTCCGTAAGGCCTCTAGTCGGTCCAGAGTAAGGAGAAGGACCAGGCAGTGGAGAGGCCGGCTGTAACTGCGACTGTGACCGGACAGGCGGTGGACTCAGTAAAGGAGGAGGAGGACCAAGAACCTGCTGAAGGAGCGGAACGTAGTACGGCCGCGGCCGCGCAGCGCCTCCAGAAACAGCAGAGACAGCACCAGTACCCTGAGCTCTAGGGTCTCCAGCTACAACTCCCACACCAACACCAGCTCCAGTAACTCCAACAGCTCCAGCTCCAGCAGCACCTCCAGTAGCAACAGCTCCAGCACCTGCAGCTCCAATTCCTGAAGCACCACCAGCCCCAGCAACTCCAGTACCTCCAGTACGAGCACCTCTGGGACCAGCTGCTCCAGCACCTCCAGTAGCTCCAACAGCACCAGTACCTACAGCACCAGTACCTCCATGACAAGTGGCTCCAGCAGCTCCAGCACCAGCAGTACCTCCAGCAGCTCCAGCTCCAGCAGCACCTCCAGCAGCTCCAGCTCCAGCAGCACCTCCAGCAGCTCCAGCTCCAGCAGCACCTCCAGCAGCTCCAGCTCCAGTAGCACCTCCAGTAGCTCCAGCACCAGCAACACCTCCAGCAGCTCCAGCTCCAGACGCACCTCCAGCAGCCCCAGAAGCACCTCCAGCAGCTCCAGCACCAGCAGCACGGCGACAGCGCAAAGTGTACCACTCACGAAGCTGCTGCGCAGAGAGGGGCTCCCGCCGTGACAGGACACCCAGAGGACCTCCAGACTCAGCACACTCAGGCTCAGCACCCCCAGGCTCAGCACTCCCAAACTCAGCACCCCAAGGCTCCGCACCCTCAGACACAGCAACCCCAGGCCCAACACCCCCAGTCCCCGCACCCGCAGGGTCAGCACTCGTCACGTTTGATGAGTCGGTGTCTTACTACCGTCTCTTTCCCTACCGCACTGCCTCTCTCCCCCCCCCGCCACTCTTCCTAGCACCAGGTACTCCTCCGGTAGACCCCCTCCCCCCTCAGGGTCCTGCCCCCTCAGGTGTGTCCCAGGTACACCTTGTCGAGCCTGTCGAGGTAGCTGTCGACTCAGGTCCTGAGAGGACAGAACACAACGCAAGTTGGGGTGGTAGAACTGCCACCCGGGTGCGTCAAGGGGGAAGCCAAGGAAGACGCAGGGAACGGCACGGGAGGACAGCTTGTCCGCTGAAGTATCGCGGACAAAAGCTCGAGATCCCCAGACACGGAACACAGACGCATCGCAAACCTTCCCCGTCCACCGCGGAGTAGGTGTGGTCTCTGGCAAGGAGACACGAGGCTGAAGGTTGATCTGATGCGCAGCGTACTGAACCGCGAACTGCCACACAAAATGGGGAGCAGCCGCATGGATCATGGACGTACGAGCGACGACCATGACCATGCCAATGCGGCGCTCAGCAATCCCATTTTGCTGTGGGGAGGCCGGAAGCGTGAACGTCTGGCGGATGCCCTCCGCACGACAGAAGGCCCTCAGAAGGTCGGAGGAAAACTTACCACCTCTGTCTGAGTGCAGACGCAGAACAGGAAGGTCCGAGCCGAAACTCTCGCTGAGCTGGCGACGGGTACCGCGGATCCAGTCGATCATCACCTCAGTGACCTCACCCTTGCTGCGCAAGGGGAAGACTGTGGTTTAACGCGAGTAGTCGTCAACTACCAGCAGGAAGTAACGCTCGTGACCCTGTCCACGGACGTGGACTGGGCCCCACACGTCCATGTGAAGAGTCTGCAGGGGAGCCTCTGTCGGAGGGAACTCGGAGGAGTGAGGAGCGGCGCGCTGCCAGCCCTCGACACAAGGAACACAGGTAGGGGCAGGCCCCGGAGGAAGGGGAGGGAGGGACCGGGGGAGACCAGAGACAAGGGTACGGGAGGCCATACCTCGAAGACGAGGCAGGGAGGGGTGACCAAGGCGGTGGTGCCAAAGGAGAGTCTCGTGTGACAGAGGACGACACGAGCAGGGGGCAGACACTGGACTAGACCTGGACGCGGCAGAAAACACCTGACCAGATGCGGCTACCTGACCAGACGCAGCAACCGGAGGAGACGCAGTACTCAGTGTGTACAGACTCGACCCAGGCCGACGGGTGAACGTGGCCAGGTGGCGGCCCGTCCGAGAGCAAGTGCAGTGGGTCACACGCTGACCTCCAGGGGTGAACTGGTCAACTTATGCGTCCTGGAGGTCAGGTCCACTCACTAAGTTCGTAGAGAACGAGGGGAGGTGGAGTCCCGACAGCAAGCCCGACGGGGCCGCAGGACACGGTAGAACCGTGGAACAGTGCGCAAGGACTGGGCCCCCAGAGGGGTCAGCCAAGGAGACTGCGACAGTCAGGCTGAGCGGCGTGAGTGTGGTGCAGGAGGCTCAGAGTGTACGCGAGGTCAGGTCGTCTGCACGTCATCAGGTGTACGCGCCTTGAAGGCAGGCGGAGAACCCGGCGGAAAGTAGCGCCAGCCATGCGCGTCAGGGACAAAGCCATGGAAGACACAGGGGATAGCACGGGCGGAGAGCTTGTCCGCGGATGTATCGCGAACTAAGGCACGAGATCCCAAGACCCGGAACACCAATGCATCGCCAACCTCCCCCGTCCAACGCAGTGTGGGCGAGGTCTCCGGCAAGCAGACACGGGGCCAGAGGTTGAGCTGATGCGCAGCGTACCGGACCGCAAACGACCACAGAAAATGGGGAGCAGCCGCATGGATCATGGAGGTACGAGCGACCTCCATGACTAAGCCAATGCGGCGCTCAGCAATCCCATTTTGCTGAGGGGAGTCCGGAAGCGTGAACGACTGGAGAATGCCCTCCCCACGACACCGCAAGAGGTTGGAGGAGAACTCACCACCTCTGTCAGAGTCCAGACGCAGGACAGGAAGGTCCTGGCCGAACCGCTCGCGGAGCTGGAGACAGACTGTGCGGATCCAAGGGATCAAGACATCAACGACCTGACCCTTGCTGCGCAAGGGGAAGACCGTGGTGTACCGCGTGTAGTCGTCAACCACTAGCGGAAAGTAGCGCTCGCGGCCCTGTCCACTGACGCGGGCTGGGCCCCACACGTCCATGTGGAGAGTCTGCAGGAGAGCAGTCGTCGGGGGAAACGAGGAGGAGTGAGGAGCGGCGCACTGCCGCCCCTCGACGCAAGGAAGGCAGGGCGGGGCAGGCGAGGGCGGGAGGGGAGGCAGAGACCTGGGAAGACCAGAGACAAGGAGACGGGAGTGCATGCCACGAAGGCATGGTAGGGAGGGGTGACCCAGGTAGTGGTGCCACAGAAGAGTCTGGTGCGACAGGAGGCGACACGAGCAAGGGGGTGCTACCCGACCTGACGCGGACACCTGAGCAGACGCAGCTACCTGAGGAGGCTCGGTAGCTAGTGTGTACAGACTCGACCCTGACCGACGAGTGAGCGTGGCCAGGTGACGATCCGTCCGTGTACACGTGCAGATCGACACACGCTGACCTCCAGGAGTGGTGGTAGTGACCATCGCATCCTGAAGGGCAGCGGTACTCACCAAGTCTGTAGAGAACGAGGGTAGGTGAAGACCAGACAGTGAGCCGGACAGAACCGCCGGACACGGGAGGACAGTGGAGGAACGGGCCACGACCGGGCCTCCGAAGGGGCCAGCTAGTCTGACCGGGACAGGTGCAGGGAGAGGGGTGAGGGTGGTGCTGTCACGAAAGAAACAGCGCGAGGCGCCTGAGTCCAACGTGAAGGTGTGCAAGGCCTGAGCAGGCGCAGTACCAGGGAGAGTACCAGACGCACTAGCACCTAGAGTAGCAGCAGCTATACCTGGGTCAGGCGGCACATACTGGTAACAGTCACCCTCAGCACTAACAGACAAAGCATACATAGCAGAAAGAATAGCATCAAAGTCTAGGTCAAAGATGGCAATCCTAGACCTAAGCAGATCTGCCCAGCGAGGGAGCTCGACGTCGTCACCAAACTCAGCACGCCAAGCGTCGTTGAGGCGGGAGAAACAAGGGTGCTGAGTGTGGAGCCGCCCGCAAGTCTGACAAGCATGGTCATCCGTGCGAATGACATACGGGCAGCTACCACTACCCCCAGACTCCCCACGCTGCAAAAACCACTCACGAAGCTGCTGGGGCGACTGGGTCTCGCTCAGACGCTGCTGCTGCTGACGCTGGCCACCTCTAGAACCAACACGCCGAGCGCCAGTCCCACTGCCGCCACTCCCACCGCTGCCTCCACCGCCGCCACCAGAACCCCCACTCCCTCCACCAGTCCCACCGCTGCCACCACCTCCACTGCTGCCCCCACCACTACTCCCGCTGGCACCTCCACCACCACCGCTGCCACCTCCACCACCCCTTTCACCCTTGCCCTTGCTGCTGCGACGCTTCGCACTAGCAGAAGCAGCCCCGGCGTCCTCAGCAACAGAGACATCTGCAGCAGCAGCAGAGGCGTAGGAGGGGGCAAGGGGGGAGGGGGAGCACCCCTCAAAGAAGGGCGGGCGCGGAGTGCCACGAGCAGCACCTACAGCAAACGCACTAGTCTCAGCGGTGAGGAGATGGTGTTCAAGGAGGTCAACAGTGAGGGAGGTGGGGTCAAGAGAGAGAAAGTGGTCCCTGACAGAGCGAAGAGATTCATGGAGGCGAGTGGCTATGAAGTAGAGGGTGATGAACATCGAGGTCTGGTTCTTTTCAAGGAACTCAGCGGGGGCGGCAGCGCGGTAGAGAGCGTCGCTAGCGCGAAGGTGGGAAACCAGGTCCTCTACTGTGGCACAGGCGGACAGCTCGAGGAACAGGTAGGGCAGAAGCAGGCGGCCTAGAGCAGCAATGGCAGGGGAGGAATAGCGAGCGACTACAGCGTTGTACAGTGCCTGTGCTGTCCTGTGCTGTCCGAAGTGAGCGCATTCGGCTAACGGTAGGTGGTTGCGAATGGCTAAGCGGGCAACAGCGTCGCGAGTAAGCCACTATGAGCGGGTCGCACTGTCAGCTGTGGCGGGAGGGGCAGTAGCAGCGCCTGACGCTAGGTCAAACAGCGAGACACTGTCCTTAGAATCGCTCCGTAGGTACAGCTGCAGGTTGTCGAGCCACGTGTCAAACTGAACCGGTCTACCCTCATGATCGAACGCGAGAACTCGAAGCGAGGCCATAGTGGCGCAGTACGCAGGAGCAGCAGTAGCAGCAGCAGCAGCGGCAGCAGTAGCAGTAGCAGCAGTAGCAGTAGCAGCAGGGGCAGAGAGGCCTGGGGCCTAGAGGCCGAGGGGCCAAACACGTAGGAGCTTAGGGGCCGAGGGGCCAAGGGGCCGAGGGGCAGGGCCGAGGGGCCTAGGGGCCGAGGGGCCAAACACGAAGGGGGGGGGGGGGGGGGGGGGGGGGGCCTAGGGGCCGAGGGGCCTGGGTCCTAGAGGGGCCAAGGGGCCGAGGGGCCTGGGGCCTAGGGGGCCGAGGGGCCGAGGGGCGGGGCCGAGGGGCCTAGGGGCCGAGGGGCCAAGGGGTCGAGGGGCCAAGGGGCCGAGGGGCCTGGGGCCAAGGGGCCGAGGTGCCGAGGTCGAAGGGGCCGAGGGGCCGAGACAGGTCGCGAGGGGCCGCGGCTAGAGGCGACGGGGCCAAGGGGCCACAGTTAGGGGCGACGGGGCGACGGGGCCGAGGGGCCACAGCTAGGGGCGACGGGTTGACGGGGGCCGAGGGGCCAAGGGGCCGCGACTAGGGGCGACGGGGCGACGAGTCGCGGCTAGGGGCGTCGTGTCGCGAGGGGCCACGGGGCCGAAGCTAGGGGCGACGGGGCCGCTACTAGGGGCGCCGGGTCGAGGGGTCGCGGCTAGGGGCGACTGGGCGACGGGGGCCAAGGGGCCACGGTTAGGGGCGACGGGGGCCGAGGGGCCGCGGTTAGGGGCGACGGGGCCGAGGGGCCTCGACTAGGGGCGACGGGGCCGCGACTAGGGGCGACGGGGCGACGGGGGCCGAGGGGCCGAGAGCTAGGGGTGACGGGGCCAAGGGGCCGCGGCTAGGGGCGACGGGGCCAAGGGGCCGAGTCTAGGGGCGACGGGGCCAAGGGGGCGGGCTAGGGGCGACGGGCGGGGGCCTACGGGTCGCGAGGGTGGCTAGCAGGGCAGCAGGTGGTGGGCCCAAAAAAACGGTCCTAGAAGGGACCTGCTCTGAAACCATGTCAGAAAGAACGAACGAGAATGAATGAACTAGCAAAGAGTTTGGTACAAGTACTAACCCTAATTGGGTTGTACCCCTTATGGGCTACCCCACTACAGCCTACACAATGTAAGCTATATATAAGTTTGACAAATGTCACTCAAATTCTTATCATTCAACAATTTATAGTACACCAATAGATTCATATTGTTACGCTCGGATCGAGTTCAGAATTTCATGATTAATAATGGGTACAACTATGTGGCTATATTTAGGCACGATGCAACGCAGGTAACCCAGGTGTTACGCGAATGTTCCGTGCATCGGGAACCGCTGGGAACAGAACCTTCCCGAGTTCGGTAGAAATCACGCGCACGCAATGTCACGCGGCAATAACCAAAATCCTACAGAATTCGGTGCACACAACCTAAATATGTACTATAATTATAGTAAATATGGTAAATCAACAATTCGAAGAAAACAAGCATAAATATAATATAAAAATATATATATACATATACATATACGAGATAATGCAAGCATGGGTAAGCGTAGCCGCTGTACTCTCACATGTATTGCTTCAGTCTTCGGACCAGAGCTGTTTCTTGGAGGTCGACTCGGGCATTGCCCGTTGCTAGTTCTAGGTGTGTCACTGGGGGCATGTCTGCGCAGGAGATTCGCTGTTTGTCTCTCCTTCTCACCGACCTTGGTGAGCAGCCTCGTTCTCTCCAAGTCTTGTTCGCTGACAACAGGTCCATGATCCTATTGTGCAAGGAACCTCGACTGGTGGGCAGGGTGAAGCACATCGAGCGGCGCTACTTTCTACTGCATGAGTTGCAGCACTGAGGCCAGGCCCACGTGGTACCGGTGGCCTCAGCGGCCAACACTGTAGACATGTTCACGAAGGCACCTCATTGTGATCACCACCGAATCTTCACGCAGCTTGGTCTTGTGCCTTCAGGTCCTCACTTGCTTTCGTCGTGATGTATGCATCTTGCTTTGTCTTATACTCTTGCATCTCATATATTTATATATATACATGCATGTGGACTGGCTTGATCCCATTGCTCTCAAGCTGTGTGGTGACTTCATGATCCACCCAGAGATATGTGTTGTTTCCACAAGACTAATATCACCTAGACTTGTACGCTGTCATTCTAGTCAATCATTCTTCCGTTCGTAGAATCACAATAGTTGTAGCGGCTGTAGCGGTAAGTAGCAAGTGGGTGGCAATGCGGCAGGAGCTGCAGTGGGCGGCAGGCTGTGCAATAGCTGCAGTGCGCGGTAATTGGGAAGATGCCGCCAGCTCGTTGCTGGCAAATGCGGGCGTCGCACTGGCGGCTAGCTAGGTGCGTCTACTGCCCTGCGGTGGCATGCAATTACTGTTACAAGCACTAGCATGCAGTGGCATGCACTGCTGTTGCTCACGTTGGTGGGGTGGGCTAACGGGCTGTAGGGGGCCTACGCGCAACGGAACAGGGCGCGCGACGGACATGGGGGAGCAACTTAAGGGAACAAGCGGAGGTCTTTCCTATACAGGACAAAGCAGGGGTCTTAGCTGAGCGCGACAACGATCTAGTAAATAGAACGTGCTAAGGGGCGGGAGTGGCGCGAAAGCGTGGGAAGGGATTTTTTTCTCTAGTATGATCGTCTGGGTACAAGATGAGGCTATATATAGGCTCGACACAAAGGCAGTAACACAGGTTTTACTAGAAGGTTCTGCGGGTCGCGAAGCATCCCGAACGGGTTCTTCCCGAATTCGGTAGAAGGCAATTCGGTGGCAACCGAAAAGCCTAGAAATCGGTGCACGCAACCTAGAACGGTGCTATAACTATGATAGCATATAGTAAGCAACGTTTCTAAAGAAAGCGAGCAAAAACTTGCATAAGAGAATAAAACCAAGCAAGGTAAAGCATAATAAGGTAAATAAAGGTAAGACTAGCCGTCGTAATCTCACAGCCACCTTACTAGTCAGCGCCAGGACGGTGCCACCTTGTATGCCCACGCGTATGGCGCACTCCGGGCCCCTTCACGCCCCGACCCCCCTGCCTGTTGAGCCCGCTCTGATTGCGACGGAGAAAGCGGACTACGACCGACTGTTCCTGGCACGTGACATCTGGGACTCTCGATACGCCGCGGCTGCACTGGCGCTCACGGACCTTCTCCTACCGAGTGAGGCTGTTCATGCGGAGATAACTCTATCAACGGGAGCTAGACTGCGGGCTAGGCACGGGATAGGAGGGATCTCTGCGTTCGTTCACTTCGTACTTTGTGCGTTCACAGGGCAAAACCGCAAGAGTTTCACTAGCAAAAGTTGAGAACAATGGTAGCAACTAGATTGGCAAGATAGACAATATCAGAGGCCTAGCATACAAGTCGACCACCAGCTCAGTACGAAGGCGACTTGCCAGCTGGTCGACCTCAGGTGTCCTCAGGCGTCCTCAGTCGACCTGCAAGGTTGGCGTGCCAGCATACCAACAACAGGCCACCACAGTTGCTCATGTGCGCACACCTACTTCGCAGGTGCAAGGTGACAGTAACGACATGCACCGTCACGCACATTGCGCAGGTGCCAAGTCGACCACATGTCGACGGTTGCGCCTGAGGAGTCCTGTCGACCATGTGCCACCGAACCGCAGGGCGACATTGCCAAACTTCCTGGGCGACAGTCGCGAACCTCGCAGACCTCGTCGTCCAGGTAACCTGGTCAACTAGGCAACTATGTCGACCAGGTGTGTCATCCCAGGCCCGTCGACCGCCCAAGTCGACGACCACCACATGTCGACCACACCAGGTCGACCACTCCCCTGGTCGACCAACTCCAAGTCGACAACCCACCTGGTCAACCAACCCCAGGTCGACCAGTACACCTGTCAGCCGACCACACCCAGTCGGCTTCCCCTGGTCGGCGTCACCCAAGTCAACGCCCTCCACTAGTCGACCTCCCAAGTCGACCAGCCTAAGTTGGCGCCCTCCCAAAGTCGGCGCCCTTTGCAGTGGCCGTTGTGCAGGTCGACAAGGCCCGTCGACCTGCTCGCCTACTGTTGCAGGTTGGCTGCACTCCTCACATCCAACCCCGAGGTCGGCTCCGCCCAAGCGAGGACGAGGCCAACAACAACTCCCGTTGACAGTTAGCTTCTCACAGGTCGAGACGACGAAAGGGTGTTATGATGCTATTGTTGCTCGTTATTATGCCCCTTCCTTTGCATCCCTCGGCCACCTCCTCATGTCGTTCGTGTTTCTTGACCTTGTGTTGTTTGCATCTGTCTCCGACATAGCCACCCACCTGCGTTCACTCGAAACTAGTTTCCGTGCAGCCTGTACTGACGCCCACCTTGAGCTTGCCCTTCCTCCTATGTGGCCTACCATTCACTGGTTTGTCACTCGCCTCCCTAACCGCCTCTCCTCTGCCCGTGACGTGCTTCTTCAGAAGCACCCCTAGTGAGCTTTTACATTCTTTTTGTGAGCAGTCTCTCGAAGATTGAGAGTAACCTCCTCTCTGTTGCCTCTGCCACTGACGCAATAGCCCCTTGTCTCTTTGAGGGGTGTGCTGTACCCCAGCTTCCCACTTTCACTGCTGCTTGTGCCACTGCTGCGGTGTCTGTCTCTGAGGAGACTGCAGCTGTTTCTGCCGCCGGTGGGCAGAAACGAGGCAAGGGAGGCAAGTAAAGGGGGAAGGGTGGTGGCGGCGGTGAAGGTGGCGCAGGTGGAGCTGGGAGTGGCAGTGGTGGCGGTGGCAGAGGAGGAGGAGGCACTGGAGCAGGTACTGGACTGGCGGGCCCACCGGCTGGAGGTGCTGCCCCTAGCGGTGGTGAGGGAGGGTAGCAGCAGCAGTCACTGCAGCAACAACCACAGCAGGGACATCAGCAGCATCAAGGACACCAGCAGCGGCAGCTGCCGGAGCAGGTTCCGCAGTGGGAACCCCTACAGTAGTGGGGTTCGCAACAGCACTGGCCCCCCCTGCAGCAGTGGGGACTTGGAGGACCGGGGAGCACTGGCCCCAGCAGCAGCACTACCAGCTGGGCCCCCTGTCCCCCTAGGAGCGACTCCGGCCCCTGCAACTACTGGATCCTCACGGGACCAGGTAGTCCTAGTGACTGCGAACGAGGTGACCACTCTGCAGCGCGTTGCTTTTGCCGCCTCAACGATCTCTACCATCAGTGTCACGGTCACAGGGGACACACCCAGCGATGGGCACAGCTGTTAGCCCGTAAGATTCCTGTATTTGATCTGTTTATGGATGTGGCTCCTCAGTATGCTTTGTATGCTAATGTTGACTGTAGTGCTCGTGTTGACAGAATTATATTATAGCTGCATGTAGTTCTAGCCGTAGTGTAGTTATCCTAACTTCCTGCTTGGTGGTGTATGTGAGATAATACGAAATGAATGGATTAGGAAAGTGAGTTGGGTACAAATATGAAACCCTAGAAAACTGTACCCCATGGTGTCTACCCCACTACAGCCTAGACAGGCTATGTGATTGATGTTTGACACACCCCCATAGGCAAAGTGGGGGAGAACAAGGGGTCACAAGACTGTTGGTGCAACCCTACGGTTTGCATTCGGCTTGTTGTCCGTGTGCGTGCATGCGTGTGTGCATGGAATGGTATGAGGGCATGAAATAATATATATTTCATGTTTACAATAGTGTGTGTATGATGAAGCATGATTTTGAATGTGTGCGTCGAGTCAATAGCGAGTTATCGCTAGTCGCGTATCACGTCGTCGTTTGCGTGTCGTGTGCGGTTTTCTATTTTGTCGTGTGTGGAACGTTCGGCGTGTCGCAGGTGTGCGCAGCAGACTTCCAAGAACTCAAGGAAGAATTTACCTTGAAGAACCAGAGCCTTGGTTTCAAGATTCAAGTTATTTCGAAGCTCTCCAAAAGGGTAAACTTTAAGATAGTGAGAATAGTTGCATTACTTTGTGTAGTGTAACATTTCTCTTGGTGTAGGCCCTTGTGGAGGGTAGTTTCGAGACCCTTCGTGGTTGGGGACAGTGTGGCACTGTTCCACATCACTGTACCTCGGCTCTTGGGGTTTGTAGGAGCTGGGAGTCATTCCCAACTCGTAACTCTTCCTATCTTGTGTTCTAAGACTATAGTGGCTGCCATAGTACCGTTCGTTCAAACCGACGCTGTGTCGTCAATTCTTTATGAAATCGTGCAATCTAAATTGCTTATTGTAGGCGACGTCAAGACGCTCCAGATCCAATTTGAATCAAGTCATTTGCAGCTGTGAGCAGAACGCTATCAACGTTTGAATCTGCTGTGCAGAAATCCGTCTGTGCACTCTATCTTTCGTTTTAGGCACATTCAAGGCTATTGTGACTATAACAAGTGGTATCAGAGCCCCTTGGAGCAGTTTCGACAATGGATGGACCTGAGGAAAGGGGTGGCAGAGTTGCTGGTGGTAGTGGAGAAGCCCAAGCTCAAGGCCAACCCCGTGATTCAGCCATGGCGCCCATGCAACCAAGTCTTGGCCCACCTAGGGATGAGCCTAGGGTGTTTGGGCTTGACAAGTTCAACGGTGACAACTTTGCTGAATGGTCCTTCAAGATGGAGAACATCTTTGACCACTATGACCTGCTGGAGGTGATGGAAGGAACGGAGAAGCGCCCCGAGAACGACCCGGAGAAGAGCCCGTGGGTGCGGAAGAGCGCACAAGGCTATCTCCTACTTGGGCAAGCGTTGGGGAGCAGCCAGATCCGTCACATCAAACCATTCCAGCGTGAACCAGAGAAGGGACCAAAGGCATGGGCTGCTCTCAAGGGTGTACATGCTCCTGCAACAGCGGCGGTAGCGGTGGTGTTGGAACGGCAAATGGCGGCACTACGAATTGAAGAAGACGAAGCGGTTGAAGAAGGGGTGCAGAAATTCTTCGACTTGTTGACGCGGCTTGAGGGAGCTGATTTGAACTACAGTGAGCTCCAAAAGAAGACCAAGTTGCTGGCCTTACTCCCAGAGTCATGGTCCTCTCTCATCATCAACCTCAATCGTGACTTGCCCCACCTCTCGCTCGAAGACGTGAAGCGAGCGATCCTTCAAGAGGATTTCCGTCGCCGTGAGTTGGCGAGTGCGGATGGCGCCGGGGCAGCAAGCATCGGCCATGGATATGGCCGTGGAAAGGGCAGAGGACGAGGAGGAGGAAGGTTTGGAGGCAGCAACTTCAACGGAGGCCGCGGGAGTAGCGGATACGGCAATGACAACAAGAACAACGGACGCGGTCGCGGACGGTTCGACGGCGAGTGTCATTTTTGCCACAAGAGCGGACACATGTGGCGCGATTGCTACAAACTCCCTGATGGATGGACTCCTGCTCAAGGCCAAGAGGGAAGAGGAGCAGGAGGAGGGAGAGGAAGAGGCCGTGGAGGCCGTGGCGGTCGCGGAGGTGGTGCTGCAAGTATGAAGAGTGCCGGCAACGAGAGCGAGTCGAGGGACGATCGCTTCCCGGGTAAATTCTTCTTCGTGTCCACGCAAGCACCGGCTGGTCCAGAGAATGATGAAAGCTTTGAGGAGCCAGCAGCTGTGGGGAAGGTCACCCTACACTCCCTGGACTATTGGGTGATCGATAGCGGCGCTACCTACAGCATGACACCTCGTGCGGACTTGCTCACCGAACTTGAGCCGTCACCGGTGAAGCATGTGACATCGGCTTTGGGGCAGCGAGCAGAGGTAAAAGGCATGGGCAAGGCCATGTTCAAGGGTGCTGATGGGAAGATGGTGGGCCTCAAGAACGTGCTTTGGGTGCCCAACCTTGCTACCAACTTGATTTCCGTGCAGCGGTTGCAAAAGGCCGGCATGGACACGAGCTCGAAGGGAGCTAAGACCTACACCGCGAGGCTTGGCGAGCGGATTCTTTGGGACCTTCACGAGGATAGGGATGTCTACAACGAGATGTGGCAAATCCCTGTGGTCCCCATGCCTAAGGAGAGGCAAGTGGCAGCAAGCATCAGCACCAAGGGTGAAGCGGTTGGTAGCGGCGATGGCGCGAACGGTCGCGCTAAGGAGATAAAGTCCAAGAAGTGCAATCTTGGAGGGACCAGCAAGCTCGGTGAACATGAGGAGAGTGGTGCAGCAGCTCAGAAGCAGCACAAGGGTGAGGAGAACCCCAAGGCAGCAGCGGAGGAGGAGTACGGAGAGAACATGTGGGGCACTATTGCGAGTGCGGCATTCTCCAATCCGACTTCGGCTACGGGGGAGTGTGATTGGCTCACCTTGCATCGGCGAATGGGGCATGTGGCCCTGCCCATCTTGCAGCAGCTAGTGAAGAATGAGATGGTTGCTTGCATACGTGTGAAGGGGGAGCCCGATGAGGTACTTGGCTGCCCGACGTGCATGCAAGCCAAGTTCACCCGTTTCCCGTTCTCTAGTTCGGAGGCAACGGCCACGGCACCACCTTATGAGGTGGTGATGGACGTGGTTGTTGGTGCAACCCTACGGTTTGCACTCGGCTTGTTGTCCGTGTGCGTGAATGTGTGTGTGTATGGACTGGTATGAGGGCATGGGATAATATATATTTCATGCTTATAATTGTGTGTGAATGTTGAGTCATGATGTCGAGTGTGTGTGTCGAGTCAATAGCGAGTTATCGCTAGACGCGTGTTACGCGGTCGTTTGTGTCTCGCGCGCGGTTTCTATTTTGTCGTGCGCGGTTTCTATTTTGTCTTGTGTCGAACGTTCGGCGTGTCGCAGGTGTGTGCAGCAGACCCATCAAGAACTCAAGGATGAGTTTGTGATGAAGAGCCCGAGCCTTGGTGTCAAGCCTCAAGTGATTTCGAAGCTTGCCAAAAGGGTACACCTCAAGATATTGAAGATAGTTACATTACTTTGTGTAGTGTAACATTTCACTTGGTGTAGGCCCTAGTGAAGGGTAGTTTCGAGACCCTTCGTGGTTGGGGAAAGTGTGGCACTGTTCCACATCACTGTACCTCGGCTCTTGGGGTTTGTAGGAGCTGGGAGTCATTCCCAACTCGTAACTCTTCCTATCTTGTGTTCTAAGACTATAGTGGCTGCCATAGTACCGTTCGTTCAAACCGACGCTGTGTCGTCAATTCTTTATCAAATCGTGCAATCTAAATTGATAATTGTAGATGACGTGAAGACGCTCCAGATCCAATTTGAATCAAGTCATTTGCAGCTGTGAGAAGAACGCTATCAACGTTTGAAGCCGCTGTGCAGAAATCCGTCTGTGCTCTCTATCTTTCGTTTTAGGCACATTCAAGCCTATTGTGACTATAACAAGTGGTATCAGAGCCCCTTGGAGCAGTTTCGACAATTTCTGGACCTCAGGAAAGGGGTGGCAGAGGTGCTGGTGGCAGTGGAGAAGCTCAAGCTCAAGGCCAACCCCGTGATTCAGCCATGGCGCCCATGCAACCAAGTCTTGGCCCACCTAGGGATGAGCCTAGGGTGTTTGGGCTTGACAAGTTCAACGGTGACAACTTTGCTGAATGGTCCTTCAAGATGGAGAACATCTTTGACCACTATGACCTGCTGGAGGTGATGGAAGGAACGGAGAAGCGCCCCGAGAACGACCCGGAGAAGAGCCCGTGGGTGCGGAAGAGCGCACAAGGCTATCTCTTACTTGGGCAAGCGTTGGGGAGCAGTCAGATCCGTCACATCAAGCCATTCCTGCGTGAACCAGAGAAAGGACCAAAGGCATGGGCTGCTCTCAAGGGTGTACATGCTCCTGCAACAGCGGCGGTAGCGGTGGTGTTGGAACGGCAAATGGCGGCACTACGAATTGAAGAAGACGAAGCGGTTGAAGAAGGGGTGCAGAAATTCTTCGACTTGTTGACGCGGCTTGAGGGAGCTGATTTGAACTACAATGAGCTCCAAAAGAAGACCAAGTTGCTGGCCTTACTCCCAGAGTCATGGTCCTCGCTCATCATCAACCTTAATCGCGACTTGCCCCGCCTCTCGCTTGAAGACGTGAAGCGAGCTATCCTTCAAGAGGATTTCCGCCGCCGTGAGTTGGCGAGTGCGGATGGCGCTGGGGCAGCGAGCATCGGCCGTGGATATGGTCGAGGAAGAGGCAGAGGACGAGGGGGAGGAAGGTTTGGTGGCAGCAACTTCGGCGGAGGCCGCAGGAGTGGCGGTTACGGCAGCGACGACAAGAGCTACGGACGCGGTCGCGGCCGATTCGACGGCGAGTGTCACTATTGCCACAAGAGCGGACACATGTGGCGCGACTGCTACAAACTCCCTGATGGTTGGACCCCTGCTCAAGGCCAAGAGGGTAGAGGAGCAGGAGGAGGGAGAGGACGAGGCCGTGGAGGCCGTGGCGGTCGCGGTGGCGGAGCTGCAAACATGAAGAGCGGAGACAACGACAAGGACCCGAGCGACGATCGATACCCGGGTCTATTCTACTTCGTGTCGACGCAAGTACCGGCTGGTCCAGAGAAGGATGAAGGCTTTGAGGAGCCAGCAGCTGTGGGGAAGGTGACCCTACACCCCCTGGACTATTGGGTGATTGATAGTGGCGCTACCTATAGCATGAAACCTCGCCCGGACTTGCTCACCGAACTCGAGCCGTCACCGGTGAAGCATGTCACATCGGCTTTGGGGCAGCGAGCAGAGGTGAAAGGCATGGGCAAGGCCATGTTCAAGGGTGCTGATGGGAAGATGGTGGGCCTCAAGAACGTGCTTTGGGTGCCCAGCCTTGCTGCAAACCTGATTTCCGTGCGGCGGTTGGCAAAGGCCGGCATGGACACGAACTCGAAGGGAGCCAAGACCTACACCGCAAGGCTTGGCGATCGAATTCTTTGGGACCTTCATGAGGACAGGGATGTCTACAACGAGATGTGGCAGATCCCAGTGGTCCCTATGCCTAAGGAGAGGCAAGTGGCAGCAAGCATCAGCACCAAGGATGGAGCGGTCGGTAGCGACGATGGCGCGAACGGTCGCGCTAAGGAGAATGAGCTCAAGAAGAGCAAACCTGGAGGGACCAGCAAGTTCAGTGAACCTAAGGAGAGTGGTGCAGCAACCAAGGAGCAGCAAAAGGGTGAGGAGAACCCAGAGGCAGCAGCGGAGGAGGACTACGGAGAGAGTATGTGGGGCGCTATTGCGAGCGCGGCATTCTCCAATCCAACTTCGGCTACGGGGGAGTGTGATTGGCTCACCTTGCATCGGCGCATGGGGCATGTGGCCCTGCCCATCTTGCAGCAGCTAGTGAAGAATGAGATGGTTGCTGGCATACGTATGAAGGGGGAGCCCGATGAGGTGCTTGGCTGCCCGACGTGCATTCAAGCCAAGTTCACCCGGTTTCCGTTCCCTAGTTCGGAGGCAACGGCAAAGGCACCGCTTGATGAGGTGGTGATGGACGTGGTGGGCCCCCTGAAGCTTGGAGCTGCTGGAGCTGAGTATTTTCTCACCATTGTCGACGTCTACACCCGCATGACTTGGGTGTACGTGCTGGCCAAGAAGAGCGACGTGGCTGAAACGTTGAAGACGGATTGGTTCCCGATGGTGGAGCGGCAACAAGACCGTCTAGCCAAGTCAATCCGCACCGATCGAGGGGGAGAGTTCCTGAGCAAGGAGTTTGGGTTGTGGCTGAAGAAGAATGGTATTCGGCACTCCCTCACCATGCCATACTCCCCTGCAATGAACGGCATCGCCGAGCGAGCGAACCGCACAATCACGGAGGCGGCACGCGGGTTGCTCATTGAAGCCGGGCTACCCGACTATTTCTGGCCTGATGCGGTGCGGAGCGCGTGTGTGGCCAAGAACAGAGCCTTGACTCATGTGGGAGCAGACAAATGGGTGCCCTATGTGGAGTGGCTAGGAAGGAAGCCAAAGGTGGATATGCTTCGGGTGTTCGGGTGCATGTGCATGGCGCTCGTGCCTAAGCATCTTCGGCACAACAAGCTTGGTGCCAAGGCGGTGTGGGCCGTGCACTTGGGCATGGCTCAAAACAGCAAGGGATGGCTTCTTTGGGACCCATTCACCAAGAAGTTCTTGGTGAGCAGGGACTGCAAGTTCATGGAGAACTTCATGTACAAGGATTGGAAGGCGGAGAATGAGGCGAAGATAGGCGTGCGGTTTGGGGAGGTGAAGAGTTCCGGTTTGGAGCATGTGGAGCTGCCTTTGGAGCTGAGCAGCGGCAGCACAACCACAAGGCAATCCTCCCTTGTGAATGGGGGAGAGGAGGCCAATGATGCAGAGGAAGAAGAGGAGGAGGTGCAGCAAATGAGCGAGCGTGCACCGTTACTCCCTTCCCGTACTACGAGTGCTCCACGGATTCGAGCCACACCGCAGCAACGCCAAGGCCTTCAAGTCCCTGCAGCTGAGGAGGAAGGAAGGGGGAAGAGGAGAGTTCAACCCCCTAATAGGCTGACCTATGATGCGCCGGGAAAGCAGGGCAAGACAGCCCTGGCCGGAGCGGCAATGATGGTCGGAGACGACGAGGAGAGTGACTACGAGGAGTGTGCCTTCGCGTTCTTCTCTCCGGTGGAGATGCCGGGAGAACCAGCAACTCTCAAGGAGGCTTTGGAGAGTAGTGATGCTGAGGAGTGGAAGAAGGCCATGGAGAGTGAGCTGAAGAGCATTGAGGAGAATGACACGTTTGAATTGGTGGAGCTACCGGAGGGGCGTACGGCGATAACGTCCAAGTGGCTCTTCAAAATCAAGTCGGATGCCGACGGCAAGATCGAGCGCTACAAGTCTAGGCTTGTAGCCAAGGGGTACCAGCAGAAGGAGAAGGTGGACTTCAAGGAGCTGTTTGCCCCTGTGGTGAAGCCGACGACGCTGCGAACCCTATTCGCGGGAGCCGCCATCAAAGGATGGGTAGTAAAGCAAATGGACATCGTAACGGCATTCCTTAACGGCATCCTTGAGGAGGAGATTTTTATGGCGCAGCCAGAGGGGTTTGATGATGGTAGTGGCAGAGTGTGGAAGCTGAAGAAGGCCCTCTATGGGCTGAAGCAGGCCCCTAGGCAATGGTACATGAAGCTGCGCGAAGTGTTGGAGGGGATCGGCTTCACTCCCTCAACGGCCGATCACTCCTTGTTCATGCTTGGCGAGGGGGAGCAGAGGAGTTTCATGGTGGTTTATGTGGATGACATCCTCATTTTCTCACCCTCTTCTGACCTTGTGAAGGAGGTGATGCTGAAGCTTCAAGACAAGTTCAAGTGCAAGGCCCTTGGTGACGTGAGCTTCTACCTTGGGCTCCACATCGAACGAGATGTGGAGAAGCGGTGCATGCGGGTGCATCAACGAAAGTACCTGGAGGCATTGGCTGCCAACTTTGGGCAGAGTGAAGGCCATGTGGCTACACCCTTTCCCTCTGGGTTCAAGTGTGTGAAGGGACCAGAGGAGGAGAGCGTTGGTGAAGAGGAGAGGCGCCGATTTCACTCGTTGGTGGGCAGCCTCATGTATGCGGCGGTAAACACCCGACCGGACGTCGCGTTTGCTACCGGGCAGCTGGCTAGGGTTGTGCAATGCCCTAATGAGGAGCAGGTAGCAGCTGGAATGAGGGTGGCCAAGTATCTTGGCCAAACACCGACCGTTGGGCTGCAATACTCGGCGGCGGCACAAAGGCGCCAAAAGGGCGCGGATGGTGTTGAACCCGGGCGTTTGTTCCTCACCGCCTACTCGGATGCTTCATATGCATCAGAACCAGAGGACATGACAAGTGTGGGAGGCTTCATATGCTGTGTTGGTGGAGGCCCAACTGCTTGGGAGAGCAAGAAGCAGGTTGACCAAGCTTTGAGCTCGGTGGAGTCCGAGTACATGGCACTCTCCCGTGCCGTACGGGAGATTGTGTGGCAGCGGCGTTTGTTGGCTGAATTGGGGGAGGAGCAGCAAGGACCTACCCCACTGTACTGTGACAGCCAGGGTGCCATTGCTCTTGCTAAGAACCCTGTGTTGCATGGACTCACGAAGCACATGAGAGTGAAGTGGCATTGGACGAGGAGCATGGTAACCGCGGGTGAAGTTGAGTTGCGCTACGTGAAGACCACGGGGCAGCTGGCTGACATGATGACCAAGAGGCTGGTGTAGCAGCAGCATTGGAAGTGTTGCAAGCTGGATGGGATGGCTCTGAACTGAGAGAGCAACATATCCTAAGGCCAACAATCCGAGGGGGAGTTTGTTGGTGCAACCCTACGGTTTGCACTCGGCTTGTTGTCCGTGTGCGTGAATGTGTGTGTGTATGGAATGGTATGAGGGCATGGGATAATATATATTTCATGCTTATAATTGTGTGTGAATGTTGAGTCATGATGTCGAGTGTGTGTGTCGAGTCAATAGCGAGTTATCGCTAGACGCGTGTTACGCGGTCGTTTGTGTCTCGCGCGCGGTTTCTATTTTGTCGTGCGCGGTTTCTATTTTGTCCTGTGTCGAACGTTCGGCGTGTCGCAGGTGTGTGCAGCAGACCCATCAAGAACTCAAGGATGAGTTTGTGATGAAGAGCCCGAGCCTTGGTGTCAAGCCTCAAGTGATTTCGAAGCTTGCCAAAAGGGTACACCTCAAGATATTGAAGATAGTTACATTACTTTGTGTAGTGTAACATTTCACTTGGTGTAGGCCCTAGTGAAGGGTAGTTTCGAGACCCTTCGTGGTTGGGGACAGTGTGGCACTGTTCCACATCACTGTACCTCGGCTCTTGGGGTTTGTAGGAGCTGGGAGTCATTCCCAACTCGTAACTCTTCCTACCTTGTGTTCTAAGACTATAGTGGCTGCCATAGTACCGTTCGTTCAAACCGACGCTGTGTCGTCAATTCTTTATCAAATCGTGCAATCTAAATTGATAATTGTAGATGACGTGAAGACGCTCCAGATCCAATTTGAATCAAGTCATTTGCATCTGTGAGCAGAACGCTATCAACGTTTGAAGCCGCTGTGCAGAAATCCGTCTGTGCTCTCTATCTTTCGTTTTAGGCACATTCAAGCCTATTGTGACTATAACAGTGGTGGGCCCCCTGAAGCTTGGAGCTGCTGGAGCTGAGTACTTTCTCACCATTGTGGACGTCTACACTCGCATGACTTGGGTGTACGTGCTGTCCAAGAAGAGTGACGTGGCTGAAACGGTGAAGACCGATTGGTTGCCGATGGTGGAGCGGCAACAAGACCGGCTAGTGAAGGCAATCCGCACCGATCGAGGGGGAGAGTTCTTGAGCAAGAGTTTGGATTGTGGCTGAAGAAGAATGGCATAAGGCACTCCCTTACCATGCCATACTCCCCTGCAATGAACGGCATCGCCGAGCGAGCGAACCGGACAATCACGGAGACGGCGCGCGGGTTGCTCATTGAAGCCGGGCTACCCGAATATTTCTGGCCTGATGCGGTGCGGAGTGCATGTGTGGCCAAGAACAGAGCTTTGACTCATGTGGGAGCAGACAAATGGGTGCCCTATGTGGAGTGGATTGGAAGGAAGCCAAAGGTGGATATGCTTCGGGTGTTCGGGTGCATGTGCATGGCGCTCGTGCCTAAGCATCTTCGGCACAACAAGCTCGGTGCCAAGGCGATATGGGCTGTGCACTTGGGCATGGCTCAAAACAGCAAGGGGTGGCTTCTTTGGGACCCATTCACCAAGAAATTCTTGGTGAGCAGGGACTGCAAATTCATGGAGAATCTGATGTACAAGGATTGGAAGGCGGAGAATGAGGCGAAGATAGGCGTGCGGTTGGGGGACGTGAAGAGTTCCGGTTTGGAGCATGTGGAGCTGCCCTTGGAGCTGAGCAGCGGCAGCACCACCACAAGGCAATCTTCCCTTGTGAATGGGGGAGAGGAGGCCAAGGATGCAGAGGAAGAAGAGGAGGAGGTTCAGCAAGTGAGCGAGCGTGCACCGACACTTCCTTCTCGCACTACGAGTGCTCCACGGATCCGAGTCACCCCGCAGCAACGCCAAGGCCTTCATGTCCCTGCAGCTGAGGAAGAAGGAAGGGGCAAAAGGAGAATCCAAGCCCCAAATAGGCTGACCTATGAGGCACTGGGAAAGCCAGCCAAGTCAGCCTTGGCCGGAGCGGCACTTATAGTTGGAGAAGACGAGGAGAGTGACTACGAGGAGTGTGCCTTCGCGTTCTTCTCTCCGGTGGAGATGCCGGGGGAACCAGCAACTCTCAAGGAGGCCTTGGAGAGTAGTGATGCTGAGGAGTGGAAGAAGGCAATGGAGAGTGAGCTGAAGAGCATTGAGGAGAACGGCACATGGGAATTGGTGGAGCTACCGGAGGGGCGTAAGGCGATTACGTCCAAGTGGCTCTTCAAGATCAAGTCCGACGCCGACGGCAAAATCGAGCGCTACAAGTCTAGGCTTGTGGCGAAGGGGTACCAGAAGAAGGAGAAGGTGGACTATAAGGAGTTGTTTGCTCCTGTGGTGAAGCCGACGACGCTGCGAACCCTACTCGCGGGAGCTGCCATCAAAGGATGGGTGGTGAAACAAATGGATGTCACAACGGCATTCCTCAATGGCGTCCTTGAGGAAGAGATTTTCATGGCGCAGCCAGAGGGGTTTGATGATGGTAGTGGCAGAGTTTTGAGGCTGAAGAAGGCCCTTTATGGACTGAAGCAGGCCCCTAGGCAGTGGTACTTGAAGCTGCGAGGAGTTTTGGAGGAGATCGGCTTCACTCCCTCAACGGCCGATCACTCATTGTTCATGCTTGGCGAGGGGGAGCAGAGGAGCTTCATGGTGGTGTACGTGGATGACATCCTCATCTTTTCACCCTCATCTGACCTTGTGAAGGAGATGATGCTGAAGCTTCAGGACATGTTTAAGTGTAAGGCCCTTGGTGACGTCAACTTCTACCTTGGGCTTCACATTGAACGTGATGTGGAGAAGCGGTGCATGCGGGTGCATCAACGGAAGTACCTGGAGGCATTGGCTGCCAACTTTGGGCAGAGTGAAGGCCATGTGGCTACACCCTTTCCCTCTGGTTTCAAGTGTGTGAAGGGACCAGAGGAGGAGAGCGTTGGTGAAGAGGAGAGGCGCCGTTTTCACTCGTTGGTGGGCAGCCTCATGTACGCGGCGGTAAACACCCGACCGGACGTCGCGTTTGCTACCGGACAGTTGGCTAGGGTTGTTCAATGCCCTAATGAGGAGCAGGTAGCAGCTGGAATGAGAGTGGCCAAGTATCTTGGCCAAACACCGACCGTTGGGCTGCAATATTCGACGGCGGCGCAAAGGCGCCAAAAGGGCGCGGATGGTATTGAACCCGGGCGTTTGTTCCTCACCGCATTCTCGGATGCTTCTTTTGCATCAGAACCAGAGGACATGACAAGTGTTGGAGGGTTCATTTGCTGTGTTGGTGGAGGCCCAACTGCTTGGGAGAGCAAGAAGCAGGTGGATCAAGCATTGAGCTCGGTGGAGTCCGAGTATATGGCACTCTTCCGTGCCGTACGAGAGATTGTGTGGCAGCGGCGTTTGTTGGCTGAATTGGGGGAGGAGCAGCAAGGACCTACCCCACTCTACTGTGACAGCCAGGGTGCCATTGCTCTTGCTAAGAACCCTGTGTTGCATGGCCTCACCAAGCACATGAGGGTGAAGTGGCATTCGACGAGGAGCATGGTGGCCGCGGGTGAAGTTGAGTTGCACTATGTGAAGATGACAAGGCAGCCAGCTGACATGATGACCAAGAGGCTGGTGGAGCAGCAGCATTGGAAGTGTTGCAAGCTGGCTGGGATGGCTCTGAACTGAGAGAGCAAGATCCTAAGGCCAACAATCCGAGGGGGAGTTTGTTGGTGCAACCCTACGGTTTGCATTCGGCTTGTTGTCCGTGTGCGTGCATGCGTGTGTGCATGGAATGGTATGAGGGCATGAAATAATATATATTTCATGTTTACAATAGTGTGTGTATGATGAAGCATGATTTTGAATGTGTGTGTCGAGTCAATAGCGAGTTATCGCTAGTCGCGTGTCACGTCGTCGTTTGCGTGTCGTGTGCGGTTTTCTATTTTGTCGTGTGTGGAACGTTCGGCGTGTCGCAGGTGTGCGCAGCAGACTTCCAAGAACTCAAGGAAGAATTTACCTTGAAGAACCAGAGCCTTGGTTTCAAGATTCAAGTTATTTCGAAGCTCTCCAAAAGGGTAAACTTCAAGATAGTGAGAATAGTTGCATTACTTTGTGTAGTGTAACATTTCTCTTGGTGTAGGCCCTTGTGGAGGGTAGTTTCGAGACCCTTCGTGGTTGGGGACAGTGTGGCACTGTTCCACATCACTGTACCTCGGCTCTTGGGGTTTGTAGGAGCTGGGAGTCATTCCCAACTGGTAACTCTTCCTATCTTGTGTTCTAAGACTATAGTGGCTGCCATAGTACCGTTCGTTCAAACCGACGCTGTGTCGTCAATTCTTTATGAAATCGTGCAATCTAAATTGCTTATTGTAGGCGACGTCAAGACGCTCCAGATCCAATTTTAATCAAGTCATTTGCAGCTGTGAGCAGAACGCTATCAACGTTTGAAGCCGCTGTGCAGAAATCCGTCTGTGCACTCTATCTTTCGTTTTAGGCACATTCAAGGCTATTGTGACTATAACAAAGACCAGTCAAGCAAAGCAAAGCAAAGCAAGCTCAGGGTGGATCACAACGTCACCACTCATTCCGAGCACAGGCTCAAAGGCCACAAGGCCAGTTCACATGCAGGATTATATATAAAAGGTAAATAAGCAAGTGCAGGTATATATAGACACAGTACAAGTAAAGTCAAGAAGTAAGCAAGTGTGGCCAAGTAGGCACAAGACCTAGCATAGTACAGAAGCGCTGATGATCACAAGGCTGAAGTGCCTTGGTGAAGATATCAGCAGTGTTGGCCTGGGAGGCCACGTAAGCAAGACGCAGCTGACCACGCTGCTGAAGCTCACGAGCAAGGAAGTAGCGAAGAGCAATGTGCTTCGTTCTGTGCTCTAGTCTGTGCTCCCGACACAAGGCCAGCATGGCCTTGTTGTCTACGTACAGAACCGGAGGAGAACGAGGCGGCTCACCGAGGTCAGTCAGCAGGTAGGTGAGCCAGCGTAACTCCTGTGCAGCCATGGCCCCTGCGTAGATCTCAGCCTCATAGCTGGAGCTGAGAACAGAAGACGAGCGAGTAGACCGCCACGAAACAGAGCCGGAACCAAGGCTGAAGGTGTAACCCTGTGACGACCGCTGCGTAGCCAAGTCGTCAACCCAAGACGCGTCTGCGTGACCAGTGAGGACCACTGGACTCCGCCCTCCAAGCACTAGCCCCATGCCCAACGTACTGCACAAGTAGCGCAACACCCTCTTCGCTGCAGCCATGTGCTCTGGTCGGTGTCTCTCAGGAGCAACATAGCGTGCCAAGATGCTAAGAGGGTATGCCAGGTCAGGTCGAGTGCAGGTCATCAGGTACATGAGGCAGCCAACAAGCTCTGGGTACGGGCCAGTCGGCTCTACGGACTCATCCGAAGGCAGAGCTGAGAGCGAGTGGCGAGTAGACAGAGGAGTGGCCTGAGGCGAGGAGTACGTGAAGTCGAAGCGCTGAAGGACCTGCTGCACCATGTGTGACTGAGTCAGGGTAATGGTGCGCCGTGCTCTGTCCCGAGTGATCTGCAAGCCAAGATAGCTGCGCAGTTCACCCAGGTCTGTGCATGTGTGTCTCTTCTGCAGCTCGGACTTCACGTGGGCGAGTCCAGCAGTGTCAGCCGTAGCAAACACCAAGTCGTCGACGTATACGAGGATGTATAACGGTGGCAGCAAAGTGTCGGTGCGAAGAAACAGCGACGGGTCAGCAGTGGAAGGAGCAAACCCAAGAGCCGCAAGCGTAGTCCTCAGTGTGTCGTGCCACTCACGGGGCACCTGGCGGAGACGGTAGACTGGCCGCCGGAGGCTCCACTGGGTATCAGGAGGAAACGACCCAGTGAAGCCAGGTGGGCGGCGCAGCCAGATCTCCTCGTGCAGGCTGCCCTGTAGGAAAGCAGTGCTGAAGTCAAGGGAGTGAAGCTCGTAGTCACGCTGAGCAGCGACGTGCAGCAGAACCCGAAGAGTGGTCATCTTCGGGGTCGGGGAGAAGGTCTGAAAGTAGTCAACTCCCTGCCGCTGACTGAAGCCTCGAGCCACGTAACGCGCCTTGAAGACAGGCGGAGAACCCGGCGGCCGCTTCACCCTGAAAATCCACATGCCACTGACGATGTTCGCCCCAGGTGGGGGAACCTCGTCGACGTAGGTGCCTGTGGACTTCCAGGAAGCCATCTCTGCATCCATGGCTGCCTGCCACTGAGAGGAGTAGGGACCCTCTATCGCCTCTGCGTAAGAGCGCGGGGTCGGGATGTCTGGTGCATCCGGGTCTCCCTCAGGGGCAAGCAGCGTGGACACGAGATGAGGTAAAGCAGCGGCAAAACACTAGAACTTCTCCTGTCTGTCCTCAAGGACGTCCGTGCTAAGAGCACACTCACCCCCGACGGACGGAGGATTGACAGACGCAGACTCAGCAACAAGACTAGCGGCGTAGTCTAGACGACAGTGAGCAGCGAAGTCGACAAGCTCGGCAACTAAGGCAGACACAGTAGCGGACTCAAAGGAAGGGTCAGTGACAGTAGTGGCTAGGAAACGCGTGACAGTAGGACTGGCAGCACGAAGGGAGTCAGACTCCGGGTCAGCAAGAGCAGGAAGAGAGGACGCTGGAGGAGACGGCAAAGGGACTCGCTGTGACGCAGTGGAAGGATGCAGTGCCATCTGATGCGTGCCAGGGACCGCAGGAGGACGCTGACGCGGAACACGATGACTAGTGCGAGCAGTACGAACAGGCGACGCAGGACGCGACTCAGGCTCACGACGCTCAGCAAGACCTCCAGTAGGACCAGCGTAGGGAGAAGGAGCAGGAAGAGGGGAGGCCAGCTGTAACTGTGACTCAGACTGGACAGGCAGTGGACACTCTAAAGAAGGAGCAGGACCAGAAGAAGGCGGAAGACCAAGAACCTGCTCAAGGAGCGGAACGAAGTACGGCCGCGGCCGCGCAGCGCCTCCAGAACCAGCAGAGACAGCACGAGCACCAGCAGCGTCAGCACCAACTCCAGCAGTACCACCAGCACGAGCAGTACCACCAGCAGCTCCAGTAGCGCAAACTCCAGCACCCACTGGAGCACCGGCTCCAGCAGCACGGCTCCAGCGCCGCGCAAACCACTCGCGTAGCTCCTGTGGAGAGGGTAGCTCCCGCTGGGACAAAGCACCCGAAGGACCTCCAGGTCCAGCACCGGCAGGCTCCGCACCCCCACTCTCAGCAACCCCAGGCTCAGCACCCCCAGACCCAGCACCCCCAGGCTCTGCACGCTCAGGCTCAGCACCCCCAGACCCAGCACCCCCAGGCTCCGCACGCTCAGGCTCAGCACCCCCAGACCCAGCACCTCCAGGCTCCTCACACTCAGGCTCAGCACCCCCAGAAGTACCAGAGTGAACAGCTACCTCGACAGGCTCGACTGCATCTACCTGGGACACACCAAGCCAGCAGCCCCCCCCCCCCCCCCCCTCCCCCCCTTCTTCTCCATCCCCCTGCTGCGCGTGCAGCAGTGGGGGGGAGGGTATGGGGGTGGCGGGTGTGGCGTACGACGGGTGTGGGGGGGAGAGTACGGGGGAGCTTGGAGGTTCAGCGGGTGGCAGGAGGGGATCTGCAGCACCAGCCCCCCCCCGCCCCCCCCCCCCCTTCTCCTCTATCCTTCTGCTGCGGGTGCAGCAGTGGGGGGGAGGGGATCTGCAGCACCAGCCCCCCCCCCCCCCTTTCTCCTCCATCCCTCTGCTGCGGGTGCAGCAGTGGGGGAGGGGATCTGCAGCACCAGCCCCCCCCGCCCCCCCCCCCCGTCCTTCTTCTCCATCCCCCTGCTGCGCGTGCAGCAGTGGGGGGGAGGGTATGGGGGTGGCGGGTGTGGCGTACGACGGGTGTGGGGGGGAGAGTACGGGGGAGCTTGGAGGTTCAGCGGGTGGCAGGAGGGGATCTGCAGCACCAGCCCCCCCCGCCCCCCCCCCACCCCCCCCTTCTCCTCTATCCCTCTGCTGCGGGTGCAGCAGTGGGGGGGAGGGGATCTGCAGCACCAGCCCCCCCCCCCCCCCCCCCTTTCTCCTCCATCCCTCTGCTGTGGGTGCAGCAGTGGGGGAGGGGATCTGCAGCACCAGCCCCCCCCGCCCCCCCCCCTCCTCCTCCATTCCCCTGCTGCGAGTGCAGCAGTGGGGGGGAGGGGATCTGCAGCACCAGCCCCCCCCCCCGCTCCCCCCACTCCTCCTCCATCCCCCTGTTGCGGGTGCAGCAGTGGGGGGGAGGGTATGGGGGTAGCGGGTGTGAGTGAACTGCTGCCGCCTCTCCTCCTCTCTCTCCCACTGCTGCACATGCCGCTTGGGGGGGGGGGGGGGGGGGTGGGGGAGATGAGGGACGAAGCACCCACACATCTGTGAATGCCGCCCTCTGCTACCGTGGTACCTCCAGCTGCAGCCCCTGTCGCCACCCTTGTTTGTCTTGCCTCTCTACTGCTGTTGAGCGGCAGGTGCTGCCGTTGAGCCTTGCTGTGCCGCCGCCCTTGCCGCCGCACGCTTCTGCTCTCCAGGCGGCCTGCCACCACATGCACCTACTTCTGCTGTGCCGCCGCCCTTGCCGCCGCACGCTCCTGCTTCTGCTGCTTCTACCTTGGCGGCGGGGTTACTGCAACTGTATCTGCCACTATTGCACTGGTTGTCACTGCTCTTGCGTGCTGCTGCTTTGTTCTGCTTGGTGTACCCCTGCAGGTTGTGTCTAGCACTTGGCTCTTCCTGCATGCAGTTTAGGGGGGATGTCAGAATTATATTATAACTGCATGTAGTTCTAGCCTTAGTGTAGTTATCCTAACTTCCTGCTTGGTGGTGTACCCCCCTTTTCTACCCTATTTGTACTTCACTCTCTATAGTGAAACCATCCTTTTCTTCTTCTCAACTCTCTCGACACTCCTTGGCTAGCTCACACCCTAGCCATGGCTCCTATGATTCTAACATGCGTGTTCCAAGATTAGAATCCTTGCTTGTTGCTAGTGTAGACGTTTGTCTTTCTAGTTTAGGTGCTTGTGTTGCTGCACTAGGTGCTTGAGTAGCTACCAGCACAGGTGTACTTGCGGTTGACGTGTCGCTGTCCTTCCCACTGGACTCTGGCGCGTCACAGTGCTTCTTCCGCGACCATACGACTCTCACACCACTCCTTGCTCCTGTTCCATTAGTCCTAGCTGATCCTACTTCGGTACCAGCAGTTGCACGCAGCTCTTCCACCCTCCCGTGCCCTGTGGTCCCCTTTGGTTCCTTACTCGTCCACACATCCCCTTGTTCACTTGGAACTTGGTGGGTGTTCGATACCTTCAGGATCGAGGGATCACAGCCACCTTCCTTGAGCATGGGAGTGTTATAGTCACAATAGGCTTGAATGTGCCTAAAACGAAAGATAGAGAGCACAGACGAATTTCTGCACAGCGGCTTCAAACGTTGATAGCGTTCTGCTCACAGCTGCAAATGACCTGATTCAAATTGGATCTGGAGCGTCTTCACGTCGTCTACAATTAGCAATTTAGATTGCACGATTTGATAAAGAATTGATGACACAGCGTCGGTTTGAACGAACGGTACTATGGCAGCCACTATAGTCTTAGAACACAAGATAGGAAGAGTTACGAGTTGGGAATGACTCCCAGCTCCTACAAACCCCAAGAGCCGAGGTACAGTGATGTGGAACAGTGCCACACTGTCCCCAACCACGAAGGGTCTCGAAACTACCCTTCACTAGGGCCTACACCAAGTGAAATGTTACACTACACAAAGTAATGTAAATATCTTCAATATCTTGAGGTATACCCTTTTTGGCGAGCTTCGAAATCACTTGAGGCTTGACACCAAGGCTCGGGCTCTTCATCACAAACTCATCCTTGAGTTCTTGATGGGTCTGCTGCACACACCTGCGACACGCCGAACGTTCGACACAGGACAAAATAGAAACCGCGCACGACAAAATAGAAACCGCGCGCGAGACACAAACGACCGCGTAACACGCGTCTAGCGATAACTCGCTATTGACTCGACACACACACTCGACATCATGACTCAACATTCACACACAATTATAAGCATGAAATATATATTATCCCATGCCCTCATACCATTCCATACACACACACATTCACGCACACGGACAACAAGCCGAGTGCAAACCGTAGGGTTGCACCAACAAACTCCCCCTCGGATTGTTGGCCTTAGGATATGTTGCTCTCTCAGTTCAGAGCCATCCCAGCCAGCTTGCAACACTTCCAATGCTGCTGCTCCACCAGCCTCTTGGTCATCATGTCAGCCGGCTGCCCCGTGGTCTTCACGTAGCGCAACTCAACTTCACCCGCGGTTACCATGCTCCTCGTCCAATGCCACTTCACCCTCATGTGCTTCGTGAGTCCATGCAACACAGGGTTCTTAGCAAGAGCAATGGCACCCTGGCTGTCACAGTACAGTGGGGTAGGTCCTTGCTGCTCCTCCCCCAATTCAGCCAACAAACGCCGCTGCCACACAATCTCCCGTACGGCACGGAAGAGTGCCATGTACTCGGACTCCACCGAGCTCAAAGCTTGGTCAACCTGCTTCTTGCTCTCCCAAGCAGTTGGGCCTCCACCAACACAGCATATGAAGCCTCCCACACTTGTCATGTCCTCTGGTTCTGATGCATATGAAGCATCCGAGTAGGCGGTGAGGAACAAACGCCCGGGTTCAACACCATCCGCGCCCTTTTGGCGCCTTTGTGCCGCCGCCGAGTATTGCAGCCCAACGGTCGGTGTTTGGCCAAGATACTTGGCCACCCTCATTCCAGCTGCTACCTGCTCCTCATTAGGGCATTGCACAACCCTAGCCAGCTGCCCGGTAGCAAACGCGACGTCCGGTCGGGTGTTTACCGCCGCATACATGAGGCTGCCCACCAACGAGTGAAATCGGCGCCTCTCCTCTTCACCAACGCTCTCCTCCTCTGGTCCCTTCACACACTTGAACCCAGAGGGAAAGGGTGTAGCCACATGGCCTTCACTCTGCCCAAAGTTGGCAGCCAATGCCTCCAGGTACTTTCGTTGATGCACCCGCATGCACCGCTTCTCCACATCTCGTTCGATGTGGAGCCCAAGGTAGAAGCTCACGTCACCAAGGGCCTTGCACTTGAACTTGTCTTGAAGCTTCAGCATCACCTCCTTCACAAGGTCAGAAGAGGGTGAGAAAATGAGGATGTCATCCACATAAACCACCATGAAACTCCTCTGCTCCCCCTCGCCAAGCATGAACAAGGAGTGATCGGCCGTTGAGGGAGTGAAGCCGATCCCCTCCAACACTTCGCGCAGCTTCATGTACCATTGCCTAGGGGCCTGCTTCAGCCCATAGAGGGCCTTCTTCAGCTTCCACACTCTGCCACTACCATCATCAAACCCCTCTGGCTGCGCCATAAAAATCTCCTCCTCAAGGATGCCGTTAAGGAATGCCGTTACGATGTCCATTTGCTTTACTACCCATCCTTTGATGGCGGCTCCCGCGAATAGGGTTCGCAGCGTCGTCGGCTTCACCACAGGGGCAAACAGCTCCTTGAAGTCCACCTTCTCCTTCTGCTGGTACCCCTTGGCTACAAGCCTAGACTTGTAGCGCTCGATCTTGCCGTCGGCATCCGACTTGATTTTGAAGAGCCACTTGGACGTTATCGCCGTACGCCCCTCCGGTAGCTCCACCAATTCAAACGTGTCATTCTCCTCAATGCTCTTCAGCTCACTCTCCATGGCCTTCTTCCACTCCTCAGCATCACTACTCTCCAAAGCCTCCTTGAGAGTTGCTGGTTCTCCCGGCATCTCCACCGGAGAGAAGAACGCGAAGGCACACTCCTCGTAGTCACTCTCCTCGTCGTCTCCGACCATCATTGCCGCTCCGGCCAGGGCTGTCTTGCCCTGCTTTCCTGGCGCATCATAGGTCAGCCTATTAGGGGGTTGAACTCTCCTCTTCCCCCTTCCTTCCTCCTCAGCTGCAGGGACTTCAAGGCCTTGGCGTTGCTGCGGTGTGGCTCGAATCCGTGGAGCACTCGTAGTACGGGAAGGGAGTGACGGTGCACGCTCGCTCACTTGCTGCACCTCCTCCTCTTCTTCCTCTGAATCATTGGCCTTCTCTCCCCCATTCACAAGGGAGGATTGCCTTGTGGTTGTGCTGCCGCTGCTCAGCTCCAAAGGCAGCTCCACATGCTCCAAACCGGAACTCTTCACCTCCCCAAACCGCACGCCTATCTTCGCCTCATTCTCCGCCTTCCAATCCTTGTACATGAAGTTCTCCATGAACTTGCAGTCCCTGCTCACCAAGAACTTCTTGGTGAATGGGTCCCAAAGAAGCCATCCCTTGCTGTTTTGAGCCATGCCCAAGTGCACGGCCCACACCGCCTTGGCACCAAGCTTGTTGTGCCGAAGATGCTTAGGCACGAGCGCCATGCACATGCACCCGAACACCCGAAGCATATCCACCTTTGGCTTCCTTCCTAGCCACTCCACATAGGGCACCCATTTGTCTGCTCCCACATGAGTCAAGGCTCTGTTCTTGGCCACACACGCGCTCCGCACCGCATCAGGCCAGAAATAGTCGGGTAGCCCGGCTTCAATGAGCAACCCGCGTGCCGCCTCCGTGATTGTGCGGTTCGCTCGCTCGGCGATGCCGTTCATTGCAGGGGAGTATGGCATGGTGAGGGAGTGCCGAATACCATTCTTCTTCAGCCACAATCCAAACTCCTTGCTCA
Source organism: Closterium sp. Naga37s-1 (assembly GCA_947471745.1). Classification (NCBI taxonomy): domain Eukaryota; kingdom Viridiplantae; phylum Streptophyta; class Zygnematophyceae; order Desmidiales; family Closteriaceae; genus Closterium; species Closterium sp. Naga37s-1. The sequence goes on along the minus strand of CANJKZ010000120.1, from coordinate 2,317,745 downwards.
GGAACTCTCCCCCTCGATCGGTGCGGATTGACTTGACTAGACGGTCTTGTTGCCGCTCCACCATCGGGAACCAATCCGTCTTCAACGTTTCAGCCACGTCGCTCTTCTTGGCCAGCACGTACACCCAAGTCATGCGGGTGTAGACGTCGACAATGGTGAGAAAATACTCAGCTCCAGCAGCTCCAAGCTTCAGGGGGCCCACCACGTCCATCACCACCTCATCAAGCGGTGCCTTTGCCGTTGCCTCCGAACTAGGGAACGGAAACCGGGTGAACTTGGCTTGAATGCACGTCGGGCAGCCAAGCACCTCATCGGGCTCCCCCTTCACATGTATGCCAGCAACCATCTCATTCTTCACTAGCTGCTGCAAGATGGGCAGGGCCACATGCCCCATGCGCCGATGCAAGGTGAGCCAATCACACTCCCCCGTAGCCGAAGTTGGATTGGAGAATGCCGCGCTCGCAATAGCGCCCCACATACTCTCTCCGTAGTCCTCCTCCGCTGCTGCCTCTGGGTTCTCCTCACCCTTTTGCTGCTCCTTGGTTGCTGCACCACTCTCCTTAGGTTCACTGAACTTGCTGGTCCCTCCAGGTTTGCTCTTCTTGAGCTCATTCTCCTTAGCGCGACCGTTCGCGCCATCGTCGCTACCGACCGCTCCATCCTTGGTGCTGATGCTTGCTGCCACTTGCCTCTCCTTAGGCATAGGGACCACTGGGATCTGCCACATCTCGTTGTAGACATCCCTGTCCTCATGAAGGTCCCAAAGAATTCGATCGCCAAGCCTTGCGGTGTAGGTCTTGGCTCCCTTCGAGTTCGTGTCCATGCCGGCCTTTGCCAACCGCCGCACGGAAATCAGGTTTGCAGCAAGGCTGGGCACCCAAAGCACGTTCTTGAGGCCCACCATCTTCCCATCAGCACCCTTGAACATGGCCTTCCCATGCCTTTCACCTCTGCTCGCTGCCCCAAAGCCGATGTGACATGCTTCACCGGTGACGGCTCGAGTTCGGTGAGCAAGTCCGGGCGAGGTGTCATGCTATAGGTAGCGCCACTATCAATCACCCAATAGTCCAGGGGGTGTAGGGTCACCTTCCCCACAGCTGCTGGCTCCTCAAAGCCTTCATCCTTCTCTGGACCAGCCGGTACTTGCGTCGACACGAAGTAGAATAGACCCGGGTATCGATCGTCGCTCGGGTCCTTGTCGTTGTCTCCGCTCTTCATGTTTGCAGCTCCGCCACCGCGACCGCCACGGCCTCCAAGGCCTCGTCCTCTCCCTCCTCCTGCTCCTCTACCCTCTTGGCCTTGAGCAGGGGTCCAACCATCAGGGAGTTTGTAGCAGTCGCGCCACATGTGTCCGCTCTTGTGGCAATAAAGACACTCGCCGTCGAATCGGCCGCGACCGCGTCCGTAGCTCTTGTCGTCGCTGCCGTAACCGCCACTCCTGCGGCCTCCGCCGAAGTTGCTGCCACCAAACCTTCCTCCCTCTCGTCCTCTGCCTCTTCCTCGACCATATCCACGGCCGATGCTCGCTGCCCCAGCGCCATCCGCACTCGCCAACTCACGGCGGCGGAAATCCTCTTGAAGGATAGCTCGCTTCACGTCTTCAAGCGAGAGGCGGGGCAAGTCGCGATTAAGGTTGATGATGAGCGAGGACCATGACTCTGGGAGTAAGGCCAGCAACTTGGTCTTCTTTTGGAGCTCACTGTAGTTCAAATCAGCTCCCTCAAGCCGCGTCAACAAGTCGAAGAATTTCTGCACCCCTTCTTCAACCGCTTCGTCTTCTTCAATTCGTAGTGCCGCCATTTGCCGTTCCAACACCACCGCTACCGCCGCTGTTGCAGGAGCATGTACACCCTTGAGAGCAGCCCATGCCTTTGGTCCTTTCTCTGGTTCACGCTGGAATGGCTTGATGTGACGGATCTGACTGCTCCTCAACGCTTGCCCAAGTAAGAGATAGCCTTGTGCGCTCTTCCGCACCCACGGGCTCTTCTCCGGGTCGTTCTCGGGGCGCTTCTCCGTTCCTTCCATCACCTCCAGCAGGTCATAGTGGTCAAAGATGTTCTCCATCTTGAAGGACCATTCAGCAAAGTTGTCACCGTTGAACTTGTCAAGCCCAAACACCCTAGGCTCATCCCTAGGTGGGCCAAGACTTGGTTGCATGGGCGCCATGGCTGAATCACGGGGTTGGCCTTGAGCTTGAGCTTCTCCACTGCCACCAGCACCTCTGCCACCCCTTTCCTCAGGTCCAGACATTGTCGAAACTGCTCCAAGGGGCTCTGATACCACTTGTTATAGTCACAATAGGCTTGAATGTGCCTAAAACGAAAGATAGAGAGCACAGACGGATTTCTGCACAGCGGCTTCAAACGTTGATAGCGTTCTGCTCACAGCTGCAAATGACCTGATTCAAATTGGATCTGGAGCGTCTTCACGTCGTCTACAATTAGCAATTTAGATTGCACGATTTGAGAAAGAATTGATGACACAGCGTCGGTTTGAACGAACGGTACTATGGCAGCCACTATAGTCTTAGAACACAAGATAGGAAGAGTTACGAGTTGGGAATGACTCCCAGCTCCTACAAACCCCAAGAGCCGAGGTACAGTGATGTGGAACAGTGCCACACTTTCCCCAACCACGAAGGGTCTCGAAACTACCCTTCACTAGGGCCTACACCAAGTGAAATGTTACACTACACAAAGTAATGTAAATATCTTCAATATCTTGAGGTATACCCTTTTTGGCGAGCTTCGAAATCACTTGAGGCTTGACACCAAGGCTCGGGCTCTTCATCACAAACTCATCCTTGAGTTCTTGATGGGTCTGCTGCACACACCTGCGACACGCCGAACGTTCGACACAGGACAAAATAGAAACCGCGCACGACAAAATAGAAACCGCGCGCGAGACACAAACGACCGCGTAACACGCGTCTAGCGATAACTCGCTATTGACTCGACACACACACTCGACATCATGACTCAACATTCACACACAATTATAAGCATGAAATATATATTATCCCATGCCCTCATACCATTCCATACACACACACATTCACGCACACGGACAACAAGCCGAGTGCAAACCGTAGGGTTGCACCAACAAACTCCCCCTCGGATTGTTGGCCTTAGGATATGTTGCTCTCTCAGTTCAGAGCCATCCCAGCCAGCTTGCAACACTTCCAATGCTGCTGCTCCACCAGCCTCTTGGTCATCATGTCAGCCGGCTGCCCCGTGGTCTTCACGTAGCGCAACTCAACTTCACCCGCGGTTACCATGCTCCTCGTCCAATGCCACTTCACCCTCATGTGCTTCGTGAGTCCATGCAACACAGGGTTCTTAGCAAGAGCAATGGCACCCTGGCTGTCACAGTACAGTGGGGTAGGTCCTTGCTGCTCCTCCCCCAATTCAGCCAACAAACGCCGCTGCCACACAATCTCCCGTACGGCACGGAAGAGTGCCATGTACTCGGACTCCACCGAGCTCAAAGCTTGGTCAACCTGCTTCTTGCTCTCCCAAGCAGTTGGGCCTCCACCAACACAGCATATGAAGCCTCCCACACTTGTCATGTCCTCTGGTTCTGATGCATATGAAGCATCCGAGTAGGCGGTGAGGAACAAACGCCCGGGTTCAACACCATCCGCGCCCTTTTGGCGCCTTTGTGCCGCCGCCGAGTATTGCAGCCCAACGGTCGGTGTTTGGCCAAGATACTTGGCCACCCTCATTCCAGCTGCTACCTGCTCCTCATTAGGGCATTGCACAACCCTAGCCAGCTGCCCGGTAGCAAACGCGACGTCCGGTCGGGTGTTTACCGCCGCATACATGAGGCTGCCCACCAACGAGTGAAATCGGCGCCTCTCCTCTTCACCAACGCTCTCCTCCTCTGGTCCCTTCACACACTTGAACCCAGAGGGAAAGGGTGTAGCCACATGGCCTTCACTCTGCCCAAAGTTGGCAGCCAATGCCTCCAGGTACTTTCGTTGATGCACCCGCATGCACCGCTTCTCCACATCTCGTTCGATGTGGAGCCCAAGGTAGAAGCTCACGTCACCAAGGGCCTTGCACTTGAACTTGTCTTGAAGCTTCAGCATCACCTCCTTCACAAGGTCAGAAGAGGGTGAGAAAATGAGGATGTCATCCACATAAACCACCATGAAACTCCTCTGCTCCCCCTCGCCAAGCATGAACAAGGAGTGATCGGCCGTTGAGGGAGTGAAGCCGATCCCCTCCAACACTTCGCGCAGCTTCATGTACCATTGCCTAGGGGCCTGCTTCAGCCCATAGAGGGCCTTCTTCAGCTTCCACACTCTGCCACTACCATCATCAAACCCCTCTGGCTGCGCCATAAAAATCTCCTCCTCAAGGATGCCGTTAAGGAATGCCGTTACGATGTCCATTTGCTTTACTACCCATCCTTTGATGGCGGCTCCCGCGAATAGGGTTCGCAGCGTCGTCGGCTTCACCACAGGGGCAAACAGCTCCTTGAAGTCCACCTTCTCCTTCTGCTGGTACCCCTTGGCTACAAGCCTAGACTTGTAGCGCTCGATCTTGCCGTCGGCATCCGACTTGATTTTGAAGAGCCACTTGGACGTTATCGCCGTACGCCCCTCCGGTAGCTCCACCAATTCAAACGTGTCATTCTCCTCAATGCTCTTCAGCTCACTCTCCATGGCCTTCTTCCACTCCTCAGCATCACTACTCTCCAAAGCCTCCTTGAGAGTTGCTGGTTCTCCCGGCATCTCCACCGGAGAGAAGAACGCGAAGGCACACTCCTCGTAGTCACTCTCCTCGTCGTCTCCGACCATCATTGCCGCTCCGGCCAGGGCTGTCTTGCCCTGCTTTCCTGGCGCATCATAGGTCAGCCTATTAGGGGGTTGAACTCTCCTCTTCCCCCTTCCTTCCTCCTCAGCTGCAGGGACTTCAAGGCCTTGGCGTTGCTGCGGTGTGGCTCGAATCCGTGGAGCACTCGTAGTACGGGAAGGGAGTGACGGTGCACGCTCGCTCACTTGCTGCACCTCCTCCTCTTCTTCCTCTGAATCATTGGCCTTCTCTCCCCCATTCACAAGGGAGGATTGCCTTGTGGTTGTGCTGCCGCTGCTCAGCTCCAAAGGCAGCTCCACATGCTCCAAACCGGAACTCTTCACCTCCCCAAACCGCACGCCTATCTTCGCCTCATTCTCCGCCTTCCAATCCTTGTACATGAAGTTCTCCATGAACTTGCAGTCCCTGCTCACCAAGAACTTCTTGGTGAATGGGTCCCAAAGAAGCCATCCCTTGCTGTTTTGAGCCATGCCCAAGTGCACGGCCCACACCGCCTTGGCACCAAGCTTGTTGTGCCGAAGATGCTTAGGCACGAGCGCCATGCACATGCACCCGAACACCCGAAGCATATCCACCTTTGGCTTCCTTCCTAGCCACTCCACATAGGGCACCCATTTGTCTGCTCCCACATGAGTCAAGGCTCTGTTCTTGGCCACACACGCGCTCCGCACCGCATCAGGCCAGAAATAGTCGGGTAGCCCGGCTTCAATGAGCAACCCGCGTGCCGCCTCCGTGATTGTGCGGTTCGCTCGCTCGGCGATGCCGTTCATTGCAGGGGAGTATGGCATGGTGAGGGAGTGCCGAATACCATTCTTCTTCAGCCACAATCCAAACTCCTTGCTCAGGAACTCTCCCCCTCGATCGGTGCGGATTGACTTGACTAGACGGTCTTGTTGCCGCTCCACCATCGGGAACCAATCCGTCTTCAACGTTTCAGCCACGTCGCTCTTCTTGGCCAGCACGTACACCCAAGTCATGCGGGTGTAGACGTCGACAATGGTGAGAAAATACTCAGCTCCAGCAGCTCCAAGCTTCAGGGGGCCCACCACGTCCATCACCACCTCATCAAGCGGTGCCTTTGCCGTTGCCTCCGAACTAGGGAACGGAAACCGGGTGAACTTGGCTTGAATGCACGTCGGGCAGCCAAGCACCTCATCGGGCTCCCCCTTCACATGTATGCCAGCAACCATCTCATTCTTCACTAGCTGCTGCAAGATGGGCAGGGCCACATGCCCCATGCGCCGATGCAAGGTGAGCCAATCACACTCCCCCGTAGCCGAAGTTGGATTGGAGAATGCCGCGCTCGCAATAGCGCCCCACATACTCTCTCCGTAGTCCTCCTCCGCTGCTGCCTCTGGGTTCTCCTCACCCTTTTGCTGCTCCTTGGTTGCTGCACCACTCTCCTTAGGTTCACTGAACTTGCTGGTCCCTCCAGGTTTGCTCTTCTTGAGCTCATTCTCCTTAGCGCGACCGTTCGCGCCATCGTCGCTACCGACCGCTCCATCCTTGGTGCTGATGCTTGCTGCCACTTGCCTCTCCTTAGGCATAGGGACCACTGGGATCTGCCACATCTCGTTGTAGACATCCCTGTCCTCATGAAGGTCCCAAAGAATTCGATCGCCAAGCCTTGCGGTGTAGGTCTTGGCTCCCTTCGAGTTCGTGTCCATGCCGGCCTTTGCCAACCGCCGCACGGAAATCAGGTTTGCAGCAAGGCTGGGCACCCAAAGCACGTTCTTGAGGCCCACCATCTTCCCATCAGCACCCTTGAACATGGCCTTCCCATGCCTTTCACCTCTGCTCGCTGCCCCAAAGCCGATGTGACATGCTTCACCGGTGACGGCTCGAGTTCGGTGAGCAAGTCCGGGCGAGGTGTCATGCTATAGGTAGCGCCACTATCAATCACCCAATAGTCCAGGGGGTGTAGGGTCACCTTCCCCACAGCTGCTGGCTCCTCAAAGCCTTCATCCTTCTCTGGACCAGCCGGTACTTGCGTCGACACGAAGTAGAATAGACCCGGGTATCGATCGTCGCTCGGGTCCTTGTCGTTGTCTCCGCTCTTCATGTTTGCAGCTCCGCCACCGCGACCGCCACGGCCTCCAAGGCCTCGTCCTCTCCCTCCTCCTGCTCCTCTACCCTCTTGGCCTTGAGCAGGGGTCCAACCATCAAGGAGTTTGTAGCAGTCGCGCCACATGTGTCCGCTCTTGTGGCAATAAAGACACTCGCCGTCGAATCGGCCGCGACCGCGTCCGTAGCTCTTGTCGTCGCTGCCGTAACCGCCACTCCTGCGGCCTCCGCCGAAGTTGCTGCCACCAAACCTTCCTCCCTCTCGTCCTCTGCCTCTTCCTCGACCATATCCACGGCCGATGCTCGCTGCCCCAGCGCCATCCGCACTCGCCAACTCACGGCGGCGGAAATCCTCTTGAAGGATAGCTCGCTTCACGTCTTCAAGCGAGAGGCGGGGCAAGTCGCGATTAAGGTTGATGATGAGCGAGGACCATGACTCTGGGAGTAAGGCCAGCAACTTGGTCTTCTTTTGGAGCTCACTGTAGTTCAAATCAGCTCCCTCAAGCCGCGTCAACAAGTCGAAGAATTTCTGCACCCCTTCTTCAACCGCTTCGTCTTCTTCAATTCGTAGTGCCGCCATTTGCCGTTCCAACACCACCGCTACCGCCGCTGTTGCAGGAGCATGTACACCCTTGAGAGCAGCCCATGCCTTTGGTCCTTTCTCTGGTTCACGCTGGAATGGCTTGATGTGACGGATCTGACTGCTCCTCAACGCTTGCCCAAGTAAGAGATAGCCTTGTGCGCTCTTCCGCACCCACGGGCTCTTCTCCGGGTCGTTCTCGGGGCGCTTCTCCGTTCCTTCCATCACCTCCAGCAGGTCATAGTGGTCAAAGATGTTCTCCATCTTGAAGGACCATTCAGCAAAGTTGTCACCGTTGAACTTGTCAAGCCCAAACACCCTAGGCTCATCCCTAGGTGGGCCAAGACTTGGTTGCATGGGCGCCATGGCTGAATCACGGGGTTGGCCTTGAGCTTGAGCTTCTCCACTGCCACCAGCACCTCTGCCACCCCTTTCCTCAGGTCCAGACATTGTCGAAACTGCTCCAAGGGGCTCTGATACCACTTGTTATAGTCACAATAGGCTTGAATGTGCCTAAAACGAAAGATAGAGAGCACAGACGGATTTCTGCACAGCGGCTTCAAACGTTGATAGCGTTCTGCTCACAGCTGCAAATGACCTGATTCAAATTGGATCTGGAGCGTCTTTACGTCGTCTACAATTAGCAATTTAGATTGCACGATTTGATAAAGAATTGATGACACAGCGTCGGTTTGAACGAACGGTACTATGGCAGCCACTATAGTCTTAGAACACAAGATAGGAAGAGTTACGAGTTGGGAATGACTCCCAGCTCCTACAAACCCCAAGAGCCGAGGTACAGTGATGTTGAACAGTGCCACACTGTCCCCAACCACGAAGGGTCTCGAAACTACCCTTCACTAGGGCCTACACCAAGTGAAATGTTACACTACACAAAGTAATGTAAATATCTTCAATATCTTGAGGTATACCCTTTTTGGCGAGCTTCGAAATCACTTGAGGCTTGACACCAAGGCTCGGGCTCTTCATCACAAACTCATCCTTGAGTTCTTGATGGGTCTGCTGCACACACCTGCGACACGCCGAACGTTCGACACAGGACAAAATAGAAACCGCGCACGACAAAATAGAAACCGCGCGCGAGACACAAACGACCGCGTAACACGCGTCTAGCGATAACTCGCTATTGACTCGACACACACACTCGACATCATGACTCAACATTCACACACAATTATAAGCATGAAATATATATTATCCCATGCCCTCATACCATTCCATACACACACACATTCACGCACACGGACAACAAGCCGAGTGCAAACCGTAGGGTTGCACCAACAGGGAGGACTGCGCTCTGTACGGGCACTTCCGCCAGTGCACTTCTTGCCACGTTCACAAAGGAGCCCCTCTTTGGTCTCTACATTCCGCACACTGAGCGCTCCCAGGTAGCTACGTCCCCTCAGGTTGCTACATCTGGTCAGGTTGTTGTGTCCGGTCAGGTTGCTGTGTCCGGTCAGGTCGCTGCGTCTTGATCTTGTCGGTCCTTCAGACACCCGACAGTCTTGTGGCACCACCGTCTTGAACACCCGTCCCTCCCCCGCCTCCGCAGCATGGCTAGTCAGCGTCTTGTCTCGGGTATCCCATGCGTCTTTGCGTCGCTCCCTCTCTCGCCTGCCCTGTCATGCATTCCTTGCGTCGAGGGTCGGTTGTGCGCCACTCCTCACTCCTCCTCCCTTCGTCCGGCCACAGCTCCCTTCCAGAACCTCCACTTGGACGTCAAGGGCCCAGCCCCTCCATGATCCATGCCCATGCGTCCCATTTTCTGTGGCCCTACACGGTTCGCTATGCCATCCACCAGCTGAACCTCTGGCCTCACGTCTCACGACCAGGGATTTCATCAACCGGTCTTTGGACCGGGTCCCTTGGTGTTGCGTCGGGGTTTCGAGTCTAGGGCTGTCTTGCGCTTGTACGTGACACCTCTGCGGACAAGCTCTCGGCTCGCACCATCACTTGTGTCTTCCTTGGTTTCCCGGTGGACTCTTTTGACTTTTAGTTTTACCACCCGCCCCTCCACCATTTCCTCGACTCCTGTGATGTCCGGTTTGACAAGTTATTGTCCTACTATGCTCGCTAACCCTGTCGAGGTCTCCTGGTTCCCCCTCCTCCCCTTTTCCTCGCCTCCTCTCCTCCTCTTGCTCTTGCTCCTCCGGTACCCCCGCCCCCCCTTGGTCCTGCCTCGTCAGGTGTTCTTACGCTACCCCTCTACCCTCGGTAGTGGCGCCTCCCTCCCTGTAGTCCTCCTCGTAGTCCCCTCAGCAGCCTTCGGCACTTCCGCGACAGGTTACTGTGGACTCTGGGGGTGTTGGAGTTGGAGGTGCTGCCACTGGAGGTGCTCAGTCTGGGAGTGCTCACTCGGGGGGTGTTGGAGCTGCAGGTGCAGGAATTGGAGGTGCTGGAGCTGGAGGTGCTGGAGCTGGAGGTACTGGAGCTGGAGGTTCTGGCACTGGAGGTGCTAGTTCAGGAGGTGCTGGTGCTAGGGTTCCTGACCTTAGAGGTTGTGAATCTGGGGGTGCTGGCTCTGGGGTTGCTAGCTCTGAGGGGGTTGGAGCTGGAGGCACTCCTACTTCGACGCCTTCTTAGCCTCCCCACTGTCACGACACATGTTACCAGGCTCCTTAGCGGCGTGCGTGCGAGGAGCAGGAGACGTTGGCGCAGGAGAGGCAGGAGCTGCAGCAGCAGCCGCAACAGCCGCCCCTTTTGCAGCAGTTTTTCCCACCCGTGAGTGGCCTTCGAGCCCTTGGTCTCCCCTCTTCTACTCTTGTCAGCTCACCATCTCCCCCTGCCTTCGGTCTTACATTTCCTCCTCTGGACGTGTCACCTACTGTTTACTCTCCTCCTCAGTCCCCGTCTTCTCTCGTTGTCCCGCATTCCCGCGTCCGTCCCAGTCCCCCACATGCTCGTCCCTCGTCTCCCTTTGAGGACCTCCGCACTGCCCTCCTTTGTTCTAGTCATCGTCGTTCTCCGTGTGAGGATCTAAAGAATGGTTCAGAATAATTGGTTGATCACCTGGGTACAACACGAGGCTATATATAGGTTCAACACGGGTGTTAAGCGAAGGTTCCCGAGGGTCGCGAAGCATCCCGAATGGAGCCTTCCCAAATTCGATAGAAGCCGTTCAGTGGAGACCAAGCAAAAGCACCTAACCTAGGAAATCAAGCAAAAAGCACGCATCATAAGACAAACCTAAGCTAGATAAAGCATACTAAAGTAAAAGCAAGCAAGCAAAGCCTAGCAAAGCCGTCGTACTCTCACACTCCGCCTGCGTTTGTTCTCCCGTCTCCTTCTGAGTCGTCTCTTCCTCTACTCCTATCTCTGACTACTACCGTGCTGCTCGTCCTGTTGTCCCGCGTGTTCTCGCCTCTCCTGTCACCGACCCTTGTACCTCTCCATCGTCTGTCTCGGCTCTTACTGCCATTGTCGCTGACTTTGCTGCCACCCGCCGTCTTGACTTCGCCACGCGTGTAGTGGCTGCTCCACCTGCCCGTCCTCTGTTCACTGGGGTTGTTTGCCATTGGCTGTGACGTCCTAGAGGACAGGCAGTTTGAGCTTGAGTTCTTGGCAGCTGCTTCTCCCTCTCTCTGTGCCATGCTGCTTTCCCCTGAGGGAGATCCCGACGCCCTTGACATACCAACTCCTTGCACGTACCGTAAGGTAGTGTCAGGGCAGTGGGCCTCTTAGTGGAAAGCGGCCATGGACTCGGAGATGGCGTCTTGGAGATCCACAAGCACCTACGTCGACACAGTTCTCCCTCCTAGGGCGAACTTAGTCGATAGCATGTGGTTCTTCAAGGTGAAGCTGCCACTTGGATCACCGCTTCTCTTCAAGGTGCGCTACGTGGCTAGGGGCTTCAGTTAGCATGAGGGAGTTTACTTCTTTCAGACCTTCGCCCCGACCCGAAGATGACTACTCTTCGGGTGTTACTTCACATAGCAGCACAACGAGCTGCACTCCCTCGACTTCTCTCTTGCCTTTCTCCAGGGCCACCTACAGAAGGAGATCTGGCTGCGGCATCCTCCTGGCTTCACTGGCACTTTCTCTCCTGGGACCCAGTGGAGCCTGATACGACCAGACTACAATCTCCGCTAGGCGCCCCGTGAGTGGCACAAGACGCTACGCACCACTCTTGCTGACCTCGGTTTCTTCCCTTCGTCCGCCGACCCATCGCTGTTTGTTCGCAAAGGCTCCACTCCATTCTTTGTCCTTGTCTATGTCGACGACTCGGTCTTCGCTACAGCAGACAGGGTTGCTTTGGTTGAGGCAAAACCCGAACTGCAGATGAGACACACGTGCACTGACCTTGGTGAACTGCGCCGCTACCTTGGCTTGCTGACCACCAGGGACAGAGTTGCTCGCACCAGTACGCTCTCACAGTCATACATCGTGCAGCAAGTCGTTCAGCGGTTCGAGCTTCAATTCTCCACCACACAGCCCACTCCTCTTGCTGTCGACCACAGGCGCACCGGCCCTTTTCCCGACGAGCCCTTTGAGTCTAGTGGTCCCTATGCAGAGCTTGTGGGCTGCCTCATGTGCATGATGACCTGTACTCGCCTAGACCTCGGCTTTCTCCTCAACGTTCTCTCTCGCTTTGTTGCGACAGGGAGATACTATCTTGTGCACTTGACGGTTGCTATGAGGGTGGCGAAGTACCTTTCGACTACTTCAGGCATGTGGCTTGTGCTTGGAGGGACACAGCCAGTTGAACTGACCAGTCAGTGCCAGTCTTCGTACACTGATGACTTGGAGACCCAGTGGTCTACTCAGGGATACTGCTTCAGTTTGGGCACTGGAGCTGTGTCGTGGAGGTCTACTCGGTCGTCGTCTGTGGCACAGTCCAGCGTAGAGGCAGAGATCTACGCTGGTGCCATGGCTGCGCAGGAGCTTCGTTGGTTGCCTTTCTTGCTCACTGACCTTGGTGAGCGGCCTCGCTCTGCACCGGCCTTGACAACAAGGCCATGATCCTCTTGTGTCGAGAGCCTCGACTGGAGGGCAGAGTGAAGCACATCGACGTGAGGTGTTTTCTCTTGCGAGAGATGCAGCGATGTGGCCAGGCTCGCTTGGACTTCGTGGCCTCAACGGCCAACACAGCAGACATCTTCACCAAGGCACTTGCACCTAAGCCTTGTTGACGCTGGTTTTCCGTTACTGTAGACTTGCTTCCTGTTGCTTGCGCTGCTTGTCCTTGCATCTATATATATTTGTGAACTCTTGAACTGGCCTTGTGGCCGCTTGCTTGTGCTCGGACTGTGTGGTGATCTTAAAATCCACCCTGAGCATTGACTTGTTGCTTCTCTTGACTGGTCTTGTGACCATTTGTTTCCCTTGGTTGCTTTGATGCCCCTCACTTAGCCTATGGGGGTGTGTCAAATGTTTATATCATTTAGATATTGTTAGTTATTATAGGCTACAGTGAGTTGCCCTTTGTAACACTTCCTACAGGCTACAGGGTACAACTCTTCCTAGGTAACACTTTGTATCTCCTTGCTTTCACCCATTTGATATCATCCTCTCGACACTACTTGCTAGCTTGCTTTAAGACTCATCTCCCTAGTGTGCTCTCTGCATGTACGATTACTGACCAAATTGAACAAAAATTATTTTCTCTGTACAAATGTGTTGGATGCATTTGTTATAATCTATATCATACTAGATTAAGGAATTACCTTCGTTCTCACCAATCAGGGCTCTGGCTAGGATTTTAATCTGTCTGAAAAGAAGGTACTAAAAAAAAAAATCGTCTGAAAGGAAATATGAGCAAACTCGGTGGTCTGATTTTCAAGATGAAACATGAACACTAGTCTGAATTTCCAGACGAAAAGGAACCTTTGTGTCTGTGAAATGTCGAAAATGTATTACTGTTGCGGGAATCGAACCCTGATTCTTTTGCAATACTCCAGCTGTCGGCAGGCTTCGGAACCTGTTTATCCTAGATGAAAATATACTCCTTGTCTGAGTACTCGGACGAGTTATAAGCCCCTGGTCTTATTATTCAGATGAACAAAAAGGCCTTATCTGACAAATCATACGAGAATAAATTACTGGTCTGGAAAATCATATGAACATGAAAAATCGTGTCTGAAAATCAGACCATCAGACGAAATTCGTCTGATAACCAGAGCCCAGTCACCAACCATGACTGTTTTACTCCATGTGTTTTGCAAGTTTTGAACGTGTTGGCTCTACCTGGTGTTCGAGTAGGCTACAGCTCGCTGTGATATTTATCATGGTGTTATCTTGTTATTTTGCCATGTCTAGAGCAAGTTACACGTTAGGGTTGAGTTTAGGTTAATTTCATTGGTTGTTGCCTAAACTGAACATATGGTGAGTTCAATTAGGGTTTTCCAACTTTGTTCCTCAAGTGTATGTCGACACTCTTTCTAGTAGAACTTTTTTCACTCGCCAGTCATGGCTGCCTAGGACTTACTCTGGCTCATGGGATTTCATGATCCTAGAGCATTATCGTAGGCATTTCCTAGGCAAATTTCTGTCTCGCATAGTGATTCTTAGGCCTTATCGCATAGTGATTCTTAGGCCTATTGAAATCGCCGCGCCCATCCTTCCCGTTATTACTCTCGTTGCGCGCGCCCTGCAGCTGTTCGTCTCCCACGCCCTGCTTCCCTCCGTCGCGCGTCCTGTCTGGCCTCCCCGCGAGCGTGTTCCCTCGCCCTTGGCGCGCGCGGTCGTTTTTCAGTGAGGCCTCACCCTGCACACTCCACACCGCGACTGACCGAATCATGGCAGCTCCACCACCCGATCTACTGACCGACTCTGTCCCCGCCGCGCCCACCGCCCTGGCCGAAGGTGGCTTTCCGGGAGGGGTGCCTGGAGGGCGCGCGCCTGATCCCGGCGGGGTAGCGGGGCGCGCAACGGGTTTGACCGCCATCGGCTTCTCGGCGGGCGGGCGGCGCAATCCGTTGCGCGGAAAGAAGGCGGGCACGCCCGCCGTCGGCACCACCGAGCGCGGATTGAGCTCCGCGGAGCAACCTGCGGCGGTTACCGTGCATGCGGCGAAGAAGCATGTAGGATAAGAGGCATGTAGGATAAGAGGCATGTAGGATAAGAGGCATGTAGGATAAGAGGCATGTAGGATAAGAGGCATGTAGGATAAGAGGCATGTAGGATAAGAAGCATGTAGGAGGAGGATAGGAGCACGTAGGAGAAATCCATATTTCCCAGTTCCGTGCATCGCTTCCTAGTTTCTCGCTCAACCATATTCATCTTCCTCTGCCCTTTCCTCTCTTTTCCTCCTCTTCGCTTTCTTCTCTTTTCCTCCTCTGCCCCTTCCTCTCCTCCTCTGCCCTTTCCTCTCGGCCCTCCTCTCCCCTGCGCTCCTCCTGCGCGGCCCTGCGTGCGTCAGCTCGTGTCGTATGGCCAGCTCGCCACGAGTCTCAAGGAGGCTGCCGGATCCACGGATCAGGTGAGGCCACGCATGCCATGGCATGGCAGGGCGGGGTCATGGATGAGGTGTGAGGCATGGCCGGCAATGGTTAGCATATCTGCTGGGGCCTCTGCGGCTCGTGCGCGGGTGGCAGCTGTGTGACGTTGTGTGATGCACGTGCTTTTTCTCCTGCACGCCCATGCCTAGCCATCTAGCTTCTCATCTCCACGTTTCGTTGTCTATGTTGTGTTTTCCACATGCCCACTTGTTCCTTCGTTTCCTCGTGCTCCTCATCACTCATGCCATCCCACACGGCACGTGCTGCTGTCATCACCATGCACCATGCACCTGCACCGTGCACCTGCACCATGCACCTGCACCATGGAGCATGCATCATACGCCATGCATGCATCATACGCCATGCATGCATCATGCGCCATGCAACATGCAACATGTGCCATGCGGGTTGGGTTCCTTTTCTGGTACCAGCATGCCGAAAGCAATCCAGCACTTGTGCAACTCTGCGGCAGCACTTCTCAACTTCCTGTCCCCCTGCATGCCCCTCATGCTGCCCCTCATGCTGCCCCTCATGCTGCAACCAATTTTTGCATGTCTCTCCTCAATTTTTCTTGTGCTGCGAGGAGATCAGAAGAAGCGGCAGCAGCTGGTGGCTCTTGTGTTTCCCAAGCTTGCTGTGTACAACTCCGTGGACCCCTCCCTCGCCACCGCTCTGCTGCTCGTGAGTGCCAACGCTGCTGCTGCTCCCACAGCCCGAGCACGACCATCTTTTGCTCCTGTTACATGCTCTGAATCTCCAGTCGTTCACCTCTCATGTGCCATCACATTCGTAAACCCTATCTTCCCATATCCCCAATTCGCTACTCTCATTGTCCTGGATTGGCCACTCATTTTCTCCTCCACCCTTCTTATTGATGGCATTTGCATCCTGCTTGTTTGTCTTGGCATCGAAACACCTGGCTTGCTTGTCTTGGCATCGAAACACCTGGCTTGCTTGTCTTGGCATCGAAACACCTGGCTTGCTTGTCTTGGCATTGCATTGCATGTCATGGCATCACATTTCATCGTATCGCATTGCGCGACATGGCATGGTATGGCCTGTCTGGCCTGGTGGGGCTGTGGGCATGGCATGGTGGGGCTGCGAGCATGGCATGGCATGGCACGGGTGTGCGAGGGTGGGTGAGGGTGGAATGACTCGCAGCTGCTGCAAGGGTCGTCGGACGTGGTGGTGCTGCGCTACTGCTACTACTTCCTTGCTCGCATCCTCACTGAGAGCGCCGCCGCTGGCAGCTACAACGAGGGCGGCGGCGTGCCCACCCCCAACTGGGACACCTTGGCTGACGTCTCTGCCGGTGCCTTCTCCCTCTCTATCCCTCTCCTTCCACCTGCCATCCGTGCCTACAATCTGGCAAGCAAGCCTGCTGCTCTCACACTTCTCCTTCTGATGCGCCTGTTGTGCTCTTTCTCAACTTCAATCAGTGCCTCCACTGCCACTGTTCTGTGCTGCTTGCGTGCATGTGAATGGTGCTGCGTGCATGGTGCATGGCAGATGGATCACAAGCTGCTACACGGGCAGAGCTGCTCTCTCTCATACTCTCTCGTCTCGCCACTGAAGCATCCACTCCTGATGTCGCTGGTATTCGCCTCACTTACTCTGCTAGTCACCGTTAAATCATATTCTGCTCCTCCCATGATGAACTCCTTTGCCACCACCCTCTCCTTTTTACCTATACCAACGCTCAGCCTGCCAGCCGGCCACGCTCTCCTCCCCAACGTACCCACCCTGCCCTGCCCTGCCCTGCCCTGCCCTGCCCCTCCCTCCCCTGCCTGCCCTTCCCCGCCCCAACCCGCCCTGCCTTGCTTGGCCCTGCCCTGGCAGCGCATGCGCGGCGCATGGCGGCACTGAAGGCGCTGGCGTGTGCGCCCATGGCCCACCAGGACGCCTATGCTGCCCTCGTCCGCATCATTCTCGCCATCCTTGACTCGGTCAGCTGCTCTCCCGCTCTCGCTGCCATTTGAACGCCTTTCTCATCTCTTGTTCTGCAATCAACGTGCTTGCTACTGCACGGCCATGTCTTTCCTCCACCCTCTTACCCTTGCATTGCACCTTGTTACGCTTGCTCATCCACCCTGACACACTAATACGCGTGTGCTTTTATGCTCTCTTGCTCTGCAGCAGGGCTCTCGTTGAGTCCCGTCTCCCGCACTGCACCTCCTTCCCGCTCACTGCACCGCACTGCACCGCGCGACAGGTGACGGAGGACCGGAAGAAGCGGCGGCGGTGGAGGGAGCTGCTGCGGCGGGGCGCCAAGGCGAAGGACGCGGCGCTGCGGGGCAACCTCTTTGGGGCTGCGCTCTCCGCGCTGCGCCGCCTGCCACTCGACCCCGCCTCCGACGCCTTCGTTGAGCGCGTCGTGCTGGGGTGAGCGGTTCAGAGTGGTGCTGGGGTGAGCGGTTCACAGCGGTGCTGGGGTGAGCGGTTTAGAGCGGTGCTGGGGTGAGCGGTTTAGAGCGGTGCTGGGGTGAGCGGTTTAGAGCGGTGCTGGGGTGAGTGCAATGGAGGGCAGTGTCCCATGTACGACCTGTATTGCCATGCCTCTTGTCCAACCACTCCTCGCACACTCCTACTCCCTCACCTCACACCCACCTGCTCCTCCATCTGTCTCCTTGTCCTACTGCCCTGCTGTGCGGTGTGTGGCATGCGGCACGAGACGGGCAGCATAGGGTGTCCGGATGCAGTGGGGCTGCGCCATGCGCTCTCCATGGCGGCCGACATCGCCCTCGTCAACCCCCTCGCCCTCGCCACCTCCATCTGTCAGCCCCCTCTCGCCCTTCGCCACACACACTCTCTCTCTGTGCTTCTTGCCTTCAATCTTCGACTATTCCATTTGACCTGCAGCAGTAAACACGTTATTTTTTGTGTGCCTTATCGTGTTTCTGGGTTGTTGTTTTCCTCTGCCTTCAAACATATACTCTCCCGTCTGCCCTCACACCTGCACTCTCCCTTCTGCCCTCACACCTGCACTCTCCCGTCTGCCCTCACACCTGCACTCTCCCTTCTGCCCTCACACCTGTACTCTCCCGTCTGCCCTCACACCTGTACTCTGCTTTCTGGCTCTCCTTTGGCTGCCTCCCGCCCTGCGCCCGGCATTCATCCCTTTCCTGTCTGGCCACAGCACGGCTGGCGGGGGGGTCACTGGCGGCGGCCATCAGGGCGCCCGACATGTTTGCTCGAGTGTACCTCGCACGCCTCTGTGCTGCCCTCGTGCACGCCTCCCAGATCTACGGTGCGTGCCACACCACCGCCTCTCTTCTCTCCCGCTGCTTCATGTGCAAATGTGTGCTGCTGTGCTGCCCTCCCACCTGCCTTCTCATCTTCATGCACTCACTCGCTTGTTGGAATACTGCTTCGGCTGCTGTACAGCATACTCATTTGGATCTTTCAATGAGACTGAGCATGCATGGGGCGTGTGGGTGTGGGCATGGGGTGGCATGGCATGGCATGGCATGGCATGGCATGGCATGGGCGGGTGCAGATAGAGCTGACTTCAGAGGGCTCTTCTCGGCGTTTCTCTTCCAGCTGCTCTACGATGCCAATGTGCGCGTCTGCCTCGAGGCCATCTGCTGCATCACCGCCGCCTTCTCCGCCAAAGTCGAGCCCACGTGCGCCCTCCTCTGCCCATCGCCTCACCTCTTCTCTGCATGCACTGCTACAACACCTTATTGTTCCCTTTTCCTTTTTTCCTCACCTCTTATGTGATTGAGCCCGCCCAGTCACTGCTTCTCATCTCATCCTCCTCTCTGCCCACCTCTTCCCCTGCCCTCCTCCCTCCCTTCACCGCCTGCAGCACGGCGCAGCGGGCGGATGGGTGGCAGATTCTGACCACCTCTCTCATGGACACGCGCGGGGCGGCGAGGGACCTCGCGGGCGGCAAGGCCGGGGGCTCCAAGGAGAAGGAGGCCATGCCACTGCCGCCCTCCTATGACCTCGTGCTCAAGGTGCAGCGCTCACACCTTTGATACTTGCCTGCTTGGGGGCTTGCTGCGCTCACCGTGTACAGTTCATGTTGTGACATTTCTTCAAGTTCACCATTCAAGCATCCATCTGTTAATTCCCTTTTCCCATCCCCGCTCCCCCCCTTAACCAAGTGGTGTTACACGGCGTCAGCCAAGCACTGCACTGCACTGCACTGCACCACACCACACCACACTGATGAGTCAACTCACAAGTCGCTTCTTCATCCGCCATCCATCCGCCATCCATTTCCTTCCTTCCCCCCCCCCCCAGGTGGTGGCGCATAGGGTGGACTATGCACTGCGCAGCACATCACGGCCCATGCTGCACGCGGCGCTGAGGGCGGTGGCGGAGGTGGGCAAGGCGCGCGCGGCAGCCCTCTCGCTGGGGCTCTTCACGGAGGCGCCGCAGCTGCCGCAGGACGACGCCGCTGACTTCCAGCAGGGTGCGCCGCCCTCTCCCTCCCCTCTCGCCCCCCAGCTGCTGCTCTCCCTGCGCTCGTTTCACTTCGGGGTTTGTGTGTTGGGTGGGGTGTGCGTCCTTGTGTGTGTGCTTGTGTGTGCGAGTGCTGAGAGTGTGAAGTGAGTGTGTTTGTGTGTGTGTGTGTGTGTATGTGTGTGTGTGTGTGTGTTTGTGTGTGTGTGTGTGTGCGTGTGTGTGTGAGTGTGTGTTCACAGCGATGGGCAAGCAGGCGGCCCCCAAGGAGAAGGTGACGGTGGACTCGCTGCTGGCAGCCCTCATGGAGGCTGTGCGCTGCACCGTCGCCTGCGAGTGCGTCTACGTGCGTGCCCAGGCAAGTCCACATGCGCCCAGGCAAGTCCACATGCGTGTTTTGGCCTTTTGTGAGGCAAGTTATGAAAACGTGTTGACGGTTGTGCTTTGTGCTGCTGGTATGAACATGTGGGTGCTGTGCTGTGCTGTGCGGTGCGGGGTGGCAGGCGGTGAAGGCGATGATATGGATGCAGAGTGAGTACGAGTCGAGTGACGAGCTCAAGGCCACGCTGCTGGGCGAGCTGGACGACCCCGCCTGGCCCGCCGCCCTCCTCAACGACCTCCTTCTCACCCTGCACGCGCGCTTCAAGGTAACTCCCCTGCACGCGCGCTTCAAGGTAACTCCCCTGCACGCGCGCTTCAAGGTAACTCCCCTGCACTCGCACTGCAAGGCGTCTCCCCTGCCTTAGCTTCCATGCATGCATGCGTCCATGCCCCCGGCCCCATGCCTCAATGCCCCAGCCGCATGACTCAATGTTCCTCTCTCCCCCCATTCCTGATTGCCCCAATGCCTCGATCCCTGCCCGCATGCGTGCCCGCCAGGCCACGCCAGACATGGCCGTCACCATTCTGGACCTCGCCAGCCTCTTCGTCACAAGGGTGCCCTCCAAAGTCGACACCACCACCCTGCAGGCTCTTTGGAAGGTTCTGCCTGTTGCTCCCTCCCTAACTTCCTCTCCCCACTCTCTCTCCCTGCTCCCTCTCCTCGCTCCCTCCCCTCACTCCTTCTCCCTCACTCTCCCTCCTCGTTCTTGCCTCCTCCTGTTCCCCTAACTCTTCCGTTCTGCCATCGCTGCATGCCTCGCCATACACCTGCTCCCCTCCATCCCCCCCGGGCTTGCACTCAGTGGCCACCAGCCTAGAGTGGTTGAGCCACCATCATTCTCTCTCACACCCTCCCTCCCACATGCCCCGTGCACCCACCCCCATGGATGTCCTTGCCGCCTGCGCCCCCTGCGCAGACGTGTCTGGTGGGCTGCGGCCCACAGGGCAAGCATCTGGCGCTGGAGGCCGTCAGCACCGTGCTCGACCTGCCTCCCCCACCCCCGCCCCAACTGCCCTCCTCTCACGGCACTGCTGCTGTCACTGCCGCGCCCATCTCACACCCGCGCTCCGCCATCGCCCTCCAGCGCATCACCCACGCCGCCGTACGCCCCTCACCTGCTGCTGCTTCACCTCACCTCCCTCTTTCCCCCGCTCTCCTCGCTCTCTCTTTCGCCCAATCCATTCGCTCCATATCCTTCCGCTGTACGTGCCCCGTCTCTTGCCCCACTGCCCCTTCCTCTCCTCTGTGCCTGCCACCTGCCACCTCAATGCTCTTTCTACATTGCATTCCTCTTCGCTCCAAACACTCCTTTAACGCCCTCCGCGATCCCGCCTTTCCCACCACTTCACAACCCCTGCCACACCTCTCCTATCTGCCTTCTCGTCCTGCCCTTCCCCTTCCCCCCTCCACCCGTCTCCCCCTGCAGATCTGGTTTCTGGGGGAGAACGCCAACTTTGCGGCGGGTGAGTACGCGTGGGAAAGTGCGACGCCGCCCGGGGCGGCGCTGATGCTGCTGGACGCGGAGAGCATGGTGGCGGCGGCCGGCGTGCGCAACCCCACGCTCGCCCAAGCCATGCAGCGCCTGCAGCGCACCGCCACCACTGGTGCCTGGGAGGTCAGCCCGGGGGGTGGTGTAAGGGGTGGGGAGGAGGGGAGGAAGGGGAGGAGGGGGGGAATGCAAGGGGAAGGTTGCCTAAGGAGAGAAATGGAGGGTTCGTCGTTGGTGTGAGGCCAATCGTTGGTGTGAGGCCAATCGTTGGTGTGAGGCCAATCGTTGGTGGTGGCAGTTCAAGGAGCGATGGTGAATAAAAGCTCCACACTCACAAGCCTTCTTCTCATTTTCCTCTCTCGCTCCACTGTGCTTCTCCAGCCTTTTTCACCACTTTTTTCTCCTCCCTGCCCCCCCTTCCCCTGCACTTTGCTTTTCTTGCATAACATTCTCGCCCTCTCACCGTGCTCCCCCCTCGGCGCCCATGGGTGGCATGGCAGGACCGGGTGGTGGCGGTGTATGCGCTGATGACGGTGGCGCTGCGCTCAGGCGAGCCGTACCGCTTGCAGATCTACGAGTTCTTCCACGCCCTCTTCTACGGCGGTGGCTCCTCCCGCAAGGCAACTCCAACACCCCCCGCCCCGCCCCGCACACTCTCACATCGCTGCCTCCTTTCCTCTCATGCCCCCCGCTCTACATAGCATAACGTGGCTCACTCTCCCAGCCTGATGTTTTGAATACCAGACCTCAGGGGCATTAATTCATGGTATGGAATTGCATGTGCGGGCATGGCATGGCATGGCATGGCAGGTGCGGGGCATGGCGCTGGGCGTGTCGAACGGCGAGGACAGGGGCGCCAGTGGCACGGGGCTGGGGGGCATCATTGCACCGATGCTGAGAGTGCTGGATGAGATGTACCGCTGCCAGGATGTCATGATGCGGTGAGTAGATGTCATGATGCGGTGAGTAGATGTCATGATGCGGTGAGTAGATGTCATGATGCGGTGAGTAGATGTCATGATGCGGTTATTGAGATGCCATTTGTTGTGAGTGGGTGGTCAGTCAAAAACGAGAATGCCTTGAGCAGGGCAGTGGCCTTTGGTCTCTCCATCTCGCCTCTAGCCTCTCCACCTCGCTCTCCTCCCCATGCCTTCCTCACCATCCCCTGCGTGGCCGTGCGCCCATCCCTGGCCCTCCCCCCACAGGGACATACGACTGCACGAGTTCAGTGGGGAGGAGTGGCAGGAGGAGCAGCTGGAGCGCATATACGACATGCACGAGCGCCTCATGGACCTCGCGCTGCTCTTCTGCTTCGTGCCGCGCCACAAGTACCTCCCCCTCGGCCCCATGAGGCAAGTTCCTTTCTTTCACTGCAACCATCACTTTTTAATCAATGCATTTCTGGATTTTTGGTTCATCCGTGTGCCCCCCCTTCCCCCCTCTCCCCCCCTTGCCAGTGCGCGGCTGACAGCGCAGTACCGGGCGCGGCGGGGCATGGAGGCGGGGGTGGGGCGCAGTGAGGCGGAGCTGAGGGCCACTCTGGAGGGGCTGCTGCGCCACACCGGCTCCGCCCCCAAGGACGCCGCCGTCTTCCCCCCGCTCACCCTCCTCGAACCCCTCGCTGACTTCCCCACTGCGGGCGCCCTCAAGGTGGGTGGTGTTGGGGAGAGGGCAGAGGCAAGAGATGCTGGTACTACAGGTGAAAGACAGTGTGCTGGATTGGTGGAGTATCTAGCCTGTGCTCACTGCTTCCCACCCCTCACTCGTTGCCTCCTGTTCTCACTTGCCGCCCAGGTGACGGACATGCTGGGCGGCGGTGGTGACGAGAGCCTGTCGGTGCCGGCAACGCTGCGGCGGTACGAGGGCATGGCGAGTGCGTTTGATGCGGTGGCGGGCGACACAGGCATGGCCAGCACCTTTGATGACGTGTACGCGTCGTCGCTGCTCGAGGCTGACGATGATGCCGAGGTGCCCTGCTCTCATGCCCTCATGCTTCTCTGCCCTCACTCGCCCTTTGCTCCCATACCATGGTAATGCGCCATCCTTTGCCCCCCCGCCCCCCTCTCCCCCCCCCCCCAAAACTCTGTCTTCCTCCCTGTCTCCTGCCCACCCCCCTTTCCTTGCTCCGTGGTATCAGAGCGAGGTGTCGGACGGCTCTGCATCTCCCACGGCGTCCACCACAGCAGAGGCGTTTGGCAACATCCGCAACTGGGTCCGCCCCCATGCACCTTCTCCCTCTGCCTTCCGTCTCCTCTTTTCTCAATTCTTCTGCTGCCATCGCATCGTCATTTCTGCTTTTTCGTTGCCACTGCTGCCATTTCTTGGCCTGCTGCCTCTCTCTCTCCCTCTCTCTCTCTCTCTCTCTCTCTCTCTCTCTCTCTCTCTCTCTCTCTCTCTCTCTCTCTCTCTCTCTCTCTCTCTGCCACCTCTCGCTCTCTGCTGCAATGCGAACAGTATCCATTTTTTGCCCCGATGTTCATCCCTTACTATCAAGCTGTGCTTCCAACTCTGCCAGGCTGCGTGCCCTGTGCTGTGCTGCCTCAACTTATAGTGCGGATTGTGTTTGTGTGTTTTCATTCGCATGCACCATGTGCTCGCCTGGGAACTGCATGTCCTGCGCCACCACTCTCTCTGCACGGCCAGGACGAGGAGAGCCTGTCAGGCGACAAGGGGGCAAGCGGAGCATCAGCAGGGCAGTCGGTATGTGCCGGCACTTGTGCCACCCATTGTTTCACATGCGTGCACGTGCACTCATTCGGTCCTCCCGCGTTGGAGTATTTCCACTCTCGTTGCTCTGCACACACTCACTGTGCTCACACACACACACACACACACGCACGCGCGTGCTCACCCACACGCACGCAAACACTCACCCACTCATGACCGCCTCCCACATGCCTCTGCACCTGGCGCTGATGAAGGCCTGACAGGCCGAAACGCGTACGCCTACTTAGTACTTTTACTTTGAGACTTATCAAGTCCTCAGTCATACCTTTTTTCCTAGTCCTACGAAGCAACCCACCCATACTTAGCTAAAAGGTTCAACGGCGACCACACGGCTTGCTGCGTTTCGAATCCTTCATTACTCCACATGCCTCTGCACCTGGCACTCATCTCCCCCCCCACCTCCCCCCTCTCCTGCCTGTCATCCGCCCTCCCTTGTGTGTGTGCACCACGGTGGCACGGGCAGGCGGCGCAGGCAGGGCGGGGGAGGGGGGGCGAGGAGGAGGAGGACGAGGGGTACGACTACGAGGCGGAGCTGCGCAGGCGGGCGGGTGACAGCGGCGCAAAGCAGCGAGGCCGCGCGCTCTACGCCTTCATTGCAGGCGATGAGGACGAGGTGAGGGGGGGCGAGGGGAGGGAGGGTGATTGCGTGTGTCTCTGCTCGTGCCTGCACAGCCCATGCATCCACTACTCCATGGCAGTTAGTGCTTTCTCCTCATCAGCCCCTCTTCCTCTGTCCCCACCCACCCCCTCTCAGCTGTCCCTGAGTGTGGGGGAGGAGGTGGAGATAGAGTACGAGGCCGACGGGTGGTACCATGCCAGAAAGGTCAACCTTGCTCCCGATGGCAAGCAGGCGGGCTTCGTGCCCGTGCTCTACCTTGACACACGCTGATGCCTCTGCCTCCAGCACATACGAAACAGCTACCTCCAGCACACCATCTACCCAAATAAACGGGTCCAACACCTGTGCCATGAAGTGTTCGTATGAATATGTTTACATGTCAAGCAATTCCCGATGTGTGCTGCACCGCACACTGCACAACACTCATAAGTGGCCACCTTGAAAGGCATGAATTGGTTCCTCTGTCACCACTAAGCTATGGACCCTACACAAATCTCATACCGGTATTTTGTATATCTACCGTGGTCCCAAGTGCACTCGCACCACTATGGATACATGTACACCACAGCATCGGTGCAAGACACTAATGCTTCCAACACTAAGGTTACATTCCTGGATCGACACAAGTTTCCCAATTACTTAGTGATGCCCAAAAATAGCATAAATTGTATTGTGTCACAAACGCGCATCGCCTTAATGTGACAAGCACTGTACTTTACATTGGTCGGCGTGACACACGCTGACGTTGCGGACGAGTTGCAAGATGACCCATCACTATCAACAATTCGCACGCGACTCGAAATGCCCGACCCGGCCACATGCACCTGGACACCCCACACAATGCCAATTTCACGCAGAAAAAAAAGCATCGAGGCCTCGAGCAGCCCAAAAACGATTTGAAAGCATCACTGCCACGCGCAAAAACTTCCCGCCGAAACCACCCCCCTCCTACCTCACCACCCATATCTCTTTCTACGCGAAGATGTTCTCCTTTGTTGAAGAATCTGGTGTACTGCCGTTCGAGTAACCCAATCAGACACTCCCAACTGTACACGTTGCCTGGTCGTACAGTGTCGCAATACATTCACGCATTGAGACACGAAGTTGACTAAACAATTAGAGACGACTTGGGAAAATTTGCATTGAGACACTTGTGTCGATCCAGGAATTTGCCCTAAAGCCACAATGCCTGCCCGCTGCCCTCCCCCCAACGAGCTGTTACAAAGAGAACATAGAAAGGGGCAGATAGGTGGTGTATCCGCCCGAATAGTGGACTCGGGGGTTACATTCTATCAGTATTTTGAAAAGCTTGCTTTCTTGTACTATCAATTGAAGGTCCCCTCAAGAGATGATCCCAATCCAATACTATATCACTCATTTTTTTGCATTCGATGCAAACTAAACACATGGTCGCTGCAACGTCACCCGTTTGATAGCTGGCAGAAAAATAGAGCAGGGAACAGAGCAAGGCAAACAGAGCAAGGATCAGAGTAGGGAAACAGAGCAAGGAACAAGGAAGGGGAAATGACTAGGGGAACAGAGCAGGGGAACAGAGCACGAGAACCGAGCAGTGAAACAGAGCAGGGGAACAGAGGAGGACAGAGCAAGAGAACAGAGCAAGGCATTATATCAGGGAGATAGAGCAAGAGAACAGAGCAGGGGATCATAGCAGGGAAACAAAGAAGAGGAAGGTGTGCAGGGGAAAAGAGCAGGGGAGAAGAGCAAGAGAACCGAGCAGTGAAACAAAGCAGGGGAACATAGAAGGGGAACAGAGCAAGAGAACAGAGCAGGGCATTATAGCAGGGAGATAGAGCAAGAGAACAGTGTAGGGGATTATAGCAGGGAAACGAAGCAAAGGAAGGTGTGCAGGGGAACATAGCAGGGGGGACAGAGCAGAATTAAAAAAAACACCTCTTTCATCGAAGTCTCGTACATGTTGTCCCCGCCGGAGTGAGGGCGAGCGTGAAGTGAAGCGTGGCACATCCCTTCCCTCTGCTGCTGCAGGTGCTTGACAGGATGGTGCAGGAACTGTTCGTGGGCATGGGGGGGGTGGGAGGGAGAGACGTGGCACGGAGTTGGAGGATTAGAAGGGGGGTGTCAGGAAGGGTGAAGGCACGTTGCCAAAGGGCTGGAAAGAAGGCCATCGTTGAGGTCGAATCTTCTGATGGTGATGACAGTTCCGAGGGGGAATCGGGTAGCTCCTCCAGGAGCAAGTAGAAGTATGGCAATGAGGAGGACGAGAATGATGACGCTAAATCGGGGTCCGAGAGTGATGGCGACAAAAGGAGAGGGGGGAGGGCACATGGTGTGCGTCGAAGACTCTCTGGCGAAAAGCGTAGTCATCACAGCGATGGTAAGGCGAGCAAAAAATGTAAGCAGTAGAAACGTCGAGAGCGTGCTCTAGGGAAGCGCACAGATTATGGGGTCCACACCCGGACACGTAAGGAGTGTCCTGCTTTAAGGAAGGACCTTGGTTTCTACAACGAGAAAACTTTGGCGAAGTTAGAAGATGCTTGTCTGGAGAAACATAGGAAAGCCGTTCGGATAATCGGGGGGCATCTAACGATCCCTACGCTGCCCTTGCTTCTGGGTCCGGCATGGGAAGGACAGCATATAGGTTTCCTGATCGGAGCGTGAGCGAGAAGGATGGCCAGCAGCGTGACAACACGCGCAATACTAGTGACGGTGACGACCAGGCCCGTGGAGGGGGGCAGGGGGCGAAACATTGTGATGCTGCCCCAATTGAAGATTGGGGGAATGAGCAAGGGGAGGCAGGAAACTCTGACCCTGGGACTCCAGTCCCCTCAGTTTCAGCCTGATGCAGTTCTAAGCTCAACGCTAGCGGAGAGCCCAGTGTTCTCACAAGCAACCCCCCCAATGATTCCATGCAACAACTGTTTCAAGCTTTGCAGGATGCCAATCAGCAGATTGCAGAGCTCAAGGCAGGTCGGTGCACAGGGGAGGAAGCGGGACACAAGTACCGCCTCTTACCTCTATCTCTAGTGAGCAGCATGAGCAGCCCGGAACGCCGGTCGCTGTGGCGGAGAGCGCTGTACAAGGCATGGGATGCCAAATGCAATCATTCTGAGGGTAAGTTCTGATCTGCCACCCATCGCCCCTATCGATTGCTGTTCCCTACTCCCTGCTTTGCTCTGCCTTCACTGATTACTGTCCCCTACCTTCACTGATTTTTCAACACCATCTCTCCAATGTTGGGTTGTTGTGAAACTCAGTGACCACCTGAAAAACACGGCAAAGGACTGCCACACCGATTTTCAGACCAATCAGAGCTTGTTAGATGAGTCAGCAGCCAAAATGGTGAACTCGTGTGTTACAAAAAAAGAGCAACACACACTTCCGGGATGCCATAAGTCTCGAAACTAAAAATGTTTCCATGCCTTGTAAACTACTTAAAAAAATCCGAAACTTTGAATGTGCGAAGAACAAATGTTGAAGAAACTCCCCACAAAATTCCAGAAGCTGAGCAGGCTTGTAGGCTGAATGGGAGTGCGATGACCATGCCACTATTGTGTTTTGGCACAACAGACTCCCCCTCATCCTGCTCTCATTCATTCCTTAGCTTCTCCCTGAAGCTCCCTCCCTTAGTTGAAGGACATGCCACACAAGTTGGCACAGCTCCAATGCTGATGCTCTACAAGCCGCTTAGTAAAGAAATCCGCAGGTTGCTTGGTAGTGTTGATGTAGTGCAAGGAGATGGTGCCCTTCTTCACCTCCTTCCTCACCAAATGCCACTTGATATGCATGTGCTTGTTCAGCCCATGGAGCACAGCATTACTTGCCATTGCAATTGCTCCTTGGCTGTCACAAAACACAGGTGTAAGACTCTCTTGCTCTTGCCCCAACTCCTCAAGCAACCTCCTCATCCAAACCACCTCCTTCACTCCATGAAGCAACGCCATGTACTCGCTCTCCGTTGATGATTCTGGAATTCCTCCTTGCTTCTTAGACTTCCAGCTCACTGGAATTCCTCCAACACAGCATTTATAGCCACCATGGGATGTAGCATCACTGATGTCACTTGCCCAGGTAGCATTGGTGAAGCACGAGAGGTACAAGTGCCCACGCCTTGCAGGTGCACCAGTCTTTGTGCTCACCTCCTCCACTCCCTTTTGCTTTAGCTGCCCATGCACTGAATATTGCAGCCCCACCCTTGAGGTTGCCATGCAGTACCTCACCAGCCTCTCTGCTGCATCCAGGTGCTCTTGAAGGGGCCTAGACACCACACGAGCGAGCTGTGAAACTGAAATCGCAATGTCGGGGCGAGTGTTGACCGAAGCGTACATCAAGCTCCCTACCATTGATTGGAATCGACACTGCAGCTCGTACTCCAACTCCTCACCCTCCTCTTCATCAAGGTGCAGCTGAAACCCTGAGGGTAGAGGAGTCTTCACACTCCTCTTTTCCTCCAGTCCATACTTCTCCCCCATGGCTGCAAGGTACTTGTGTTGGTGAAGCCTCAACCATCCCTTCACCTCGTCCCGCTCTACGTGAAGACCAAGGTAATACCCCACAGGTCCAAGGGCCTTTCATTGAAAGGTATCTTTTAGATTTCCTTGGACCTCCTTGATCCTCTCCAGGTATGGAGAGAAGAGGAGGATGTCATCGATGTAGACAAGGAGAAACACCTTCTCCTCCTCTCCCTCGGTCGTGAAGAGACTCTCGTCGCACCCGCTAACTTTGAAGCCAAGAGCCTCCAGCGCCTCCACCAGCATTGCATACCAGCATCTTGGAGCTTGTTTGAGGCCATAGATGGCCTTGTTGAGCCTGCAAACACGTCCTGCTTCATGTAGATCTCCTCATCTACCACGCCATAGAGGAACGCCGTCTTCACATCCATTCTCCCCACCTTCCAGCCACAAACGGCAGCGGCTGCTAGCAACACCCGGAGCGTAGGAGCCTTGGAAACAGGAGCAAACACCTCTTTAAAGTCAATCCCCTCTCTCTTCTGAAAGCCCTTGATCACAAGCCTTGTCTTGCGCCTCTCCAACTTCCCCTCCGCATCGGTCTTTACACGTAACACCCACATGCAATCCAACGCCTTTCTTCCTGGGGGCAAATTGGTGAGGGTCCACGTTTCATTCTCCATATGGCTCTTGAACTCATCCTCCCTTGAAGCCAACCAAGCCTCTCGATAATCTCCAGCGAGAGCTTCCTCCATTGATGCCGGCTCATGAGGTAAGTTGACGCCAAAGCAACAAATCTGCTCCATCTCTCCCTCGGCTCCCTTCTCCTCCTCATCTTCCTCCTCCTGGACCAGCAATGCCTTGGGACCCTCAAGCCTTTCATACTGTACTTGAGGAAATCCCTTGGGTGGGTAGCTCTCTTGGGCCTCTCCCTTGGCTGCTCCTTCCTTGGCTCCACCACGAACAGCATCACGCTTCCCTTGGGTTGTGCGCCTTGGTGGAAGCTTAGGGGATGGTGTAGGCTGCTGCACCTCCTCCTCGGTATCGCCTCTCTCAGCTACAGGGGCCTCCCCTTGCTGCATTACTCCTTCCACATCTGCTGCCTCCCCTTCAGCACCTCCCAAGTCATGTGACACCTCTGTCAACTCTGAAGATGAGGACAACTCCATGGGAATGAGAAGTGGGTCGTTCGTTGCCACCTCGATTCCAAGCGGAATAATGACCTTGCTCCTCCCCCGCTCCGACCACTCCTTGAACATGAGCCCCTCCATGAACTTGGCATCTCTGGTGGTGAAGATGATGTTGGATTTTGGGTCCTACATGAGCCAGCCCTTGCTCCCCCATCCAAGATCCAAATGAACAGCCCATACCGCCGCCGCTTGAAGCTTGTCACGCTTCTCCTTAGGGACATGGACGAGCCCCATGCACCCGAAGACACGAAGCATATCCACCAGGGGCTTCTTGCCACTCCACTTCTCCATAGGGACCCAATGCTGACCTCCCACATGAGTCAACACCTGTTTCTTGATGACGGTAGCATGACGAATAGCGAGGGGCCAGAACCGATAGGAGGAGCGGTGAAGAGCAACCTTGCTGGCCGGTACAACCATGTCCTCGGAGCATGCCTCTCCTACATGGTAGAACATGCCGCCATGTCCGCCAGCACCTCCATCGCCCTCCTCACTGCCCATGCCTTCTCCCATAGCTCTATGAACACCCTTAGAGCCTTCAATTGATGGCTGACCAGGCCTCCAACCGTCAGGTAGCTTGCGACACTTAAACCACGGGTGACCTTCCACATGGCAATACCAACACTTGCCGCCACACCGCTTGCCTCCCTTGTTGCCACCCTTCCCTCCCGAATAATGCTCCCCTCTAGAGCCTTCCTTGGCCTTGCCTTTCTTGCTGCCATGCCCCTTGAATCCTTTCATGCCGTAGGTAGAGCCTCCACCTTCACCGACAGCGGCAGTCAGCTCCTTCCTCCGAAACTCCTCTTGAAGGACATGAGCACGGATCCACTCAAGGGACCATGAGTCCTTCATGCCATTGAGGTTGACCACCAAGGGGCTCCACAACTCCTGCAGAAGGGAGAGAGCCTTAGGGTAGTCTACACCAGCAGCAGAGAGCTTCACATAGAGGTCCCGGAGTTGATCGAACACTCCTTGCACGGATCACCCTCGTTGATCTTCACCGCATGGAATTGTCGCTCGAGCACCACCACCATCGCTTCGCTACTAGGGGCATGGGCATCCTTCAATATTTTCCATGCCTTGGAACCACACTGGATATCCTTGATGAGATGCTTGACGTGGTGCAGCTGGTTGGATGAGAGGCATTGAGAGAGAAGGAAGAATCCATCATTGGATCGGCGATCCCATTCCTTGGTTGTTCCTTCGCTCGCAGGCCTCTTCAATTCTCCATCCATCACTTCAAGAAGCCCATAATGGTTAAATAGGAGCTCCATCCTGAAGCTCCATGATGCCCAATCCTCCCTAGAGAACTTCTCCAGGTTGAATGCCTTCACATCATCCTTGGCTGGTGTTGAAACGGATGCTATTGGTGCATATCTGCCTGCAACGCCTCTTCCTGCTTCCCCAGCGCCTCTCACGCCACCACTGCCACTAGGACCAGATGGAGCAGAGCCTTCAGCGTCCATATTGACCCAGGAACAGAGAATAACCGCTCTGATACCACTTGTTATAGTCTAGATTCCACTTAGGGATCGCGGATACCCATGAAACCGCCTAAGCAGAATCTGATGACTTCAAACCGCCTCTGTTCAAAACGCCTTCACGATGAGCTCCGATATTATACGAAATTGAAACTTGAACAAGAGTTAGATTCAAATGTCTGCTTTCCAACGGTATATTGCTTGCTTTTATCTGAGGTGTATGCGCTACGGAGTGAAAAAAAACGTAAACTCGGCTGAATACGTGTAGTTTCGTTAATGCAGGGAAGAGGTGAGTACAACATTGCCTAGGGGACTCTTAAGGGGTTGGGACCATCCTGGGAACTCAGAGAAGGTTGATTCATATGAGAGAAAGGCTAGAGAAGGATGGGAAACGTTCTTGCTGGGTCAGCAAAGCCAACCACACTTGGATGTTCAAAGTTGTACTCAAGGCTACCAATAGTGAGTCAAGCCAACCATGAGTCAGCTTGTCTTCCCACTTGCACCCTCTTGCAAGCTGCTTCCAGGAAGACCACACTTCTCAAAAGGAGGGTGGTAGAGTCCCACTTGACCACCTGTACTTCTTGTCTCATTCTCTGTCCCTGCACCAGTGGCATGACAACAATGAAAGGGTGGCAAGGGAAATGCTGCCAACAGTGCACCATGACTACGGAACAGTAACTTTCGACAGCTGTCACGTGCTGCTCCGATGCTGGGTTGTCCTGAAACTCAATGATCACCTGAACAACACGGCAAAGAACTTCCACATCGATTTGCAGACCAATCAGAGCTTGGTAGATGAGTCAGCAGCCGAAATGGTGAACTCGTGTGTTACAAAAAAAGAGTAACACACACTTCCGGGATGCCATAGGTCTTGAAAACTGAACATTTGAGGATGTGAAGAACAAATGTTGAAGCAACTCCCCACAAAATTCCAGAAGCTGAGCAGGCTTGTAGGTTGAATGGGAGTGCGATGACCGTGCCACTATAGTGCTTTGGCACAACACGTAGCATACACGGGACATTTCGGGAGTAACAAGACGTTTGCAGGGATTGCGAAGTATTACTGCTGGCCCCGGATGGCAGCAGACATGCAGCAATTTGTCACCTCATGCAACACGTGCCAGCAGATGAAGAGTAGCAAGCAGAATAATGCAAGGTTACTTTGGCGTCTACCCGTACCAAAGTAGCCATGGCAAGTCGTTCGCTTCGAATTTATTACTGGTCTTCCTTCGACCTCACGAAGGGATGATGCTATACTCGTGGTGATCGATAAGTTCCCTAAAATGAGACACTTCATCCCAACCAAAACCACGGCCACAACCGAAAAAATTGCTCGCCTCTTCTTCAACCACATCATCACCATTCACGGCATCCCCACTACACTTACCTCGGACAGGGACCCAAAGGTCACTAGTAAGTTTTGGAGGGAACTCGTGGGTTTGTTGGGGACAAATCTTGCAATGTCTTCAACGTACCACCCCCAGGCTGATGACGGACAGACTTAGCGACTCAATCACGTGGTTGAACAGTTACTGCGCGCAGCTTGCAAAGACGACATCAGCCACTGGGATCAAAGTTACTCATGCTTGAGTTCGCTTACGATTAGGCGTCACATGCAGCCACAGGGAAATCTCCTTTCTTCCTGTACTATGGACGGGAACCACTTACACCACAGGAGCCAACCACATAGGCACACGTCTAAGCCACACACGACTTCGTCACCACCATGATGGGAGAAGACTCAGCGACGTCTCACCATGATGCAAAACTCTCAAAAGCAGTATGCCGATCGACAGCGACGAGATCACTCGATAGCAGTCGGAGATCAGGTGCTTCTTGACACATGCAACTTGGGTTGGCTCACCTTCCGTCTAGCTCCGGTCGCGCTTCTGTGGTCCTTTTCGCGTTGAGGAGAAGGTGGCACCAATTACATCCTGCTTGCGCTTACCTACCACGTGGAAGCTTCATAATACTTTCCATGTTCTGCTACTGAAACCCTACAAAGACCCCAACCAACAATTCACAGGATGGCAGCCACCGCCACCACCACTTGTTCTTGTACAAGATGAACCAGAGTACGAGGTCGAACGCGTTCTTACTCATCAATGTTGGCATGGCACGACGCTCGAGTTCCGGATATGTTAGAAAGGATATGACCCAGCGGAGGACAGTCGGGTTGTAGAAGCTGATATGCACAATGCACGCTGTGCTCTTAAGGATTATATTGTCAATCAGGGTGTTTCTCATGCCTCCCAGCTTTGAGGGGGCGACGTGTGAGAGTACGACAACTTTGCTAGACATTACTTGCTTGCCTTTACTATATTATGATTTATCTAGCTTAGGTTTATTTTATATTGCATGCCTTTGATTGATTTCCTAGGTTAGGTGCTTTATTATATTTATTATAGTTATAGGCACTGAACTAGGATTGCATGCACCGAAGTCAGTACTATTCGGTGCCCACTGAGCACCTTCTACCAAATTCAAGAAGGATCCATTCGGGACGCTTCGCGACCCTCGGAACCCTCACGTAACACCTGGTTACCTTTCCTTGTGTCGAGACTATATATAGCCCCGTGTTGTACCCAGGTGATCGATCAATTCATTCTGAACCAGTTCCTCAATCCTCACAAGAACTGAAAGCGGAAGCTTTGAAGAACGTGTTGCACCATGTGTGACTGAATCAGAGTGATGGTGCACGCTGCTCTGTCCTGGGTGATCTACAAGCCAAGATAGCTCCACAGCCCATCCAGGTCAGTACAGTTGTGTGTCTTCTGCAGCTCCGCCTTCACAAGGGCCAGTGCCTCAGTGTCAGCAGCCGCAAAGACAAAGTCATCAATGTACACAAGGATGTAGAACGACGTCAGAGAAGGGCCGGTGCACAGAAACAACGACGGGTCGGCAGTCGAAGGAGCGAAGCCAAGAGCCGCATGTGTCGTTCTCCGTGTGTCATTCCACTCACAGGGTGCCTGACGTAGACTGTAGACTGGCCACTAGAGGCTCCATTGGGTACCCTCAGAAAACGACCCAATTAAGCCAGTTGGGCGGCGTAGCCATCTCCTCGTGGAGGCTGCCCTGCATGAAAGCTGTCGAGAAGTCGAGAAAGTGCAGCTCGTAGTCACGTTGTACTGAAACGTGCAGTAGCACCCGAAGAGTGGTCATCTTTGGGGTGGGGGAGAAGTTTTGGAAGAAGTCAACCCCCTGACGCTAACTGAAGCCTCGTGCAACGAAACGCACCTTGAAGATAGGGGAACCCGGCGGTTGAGTATGTTCACCCCAAGAGGGGTATCTGCGTCAACATATGTGCCTGTGGACTTTCAAGATGCCATCTCTGCGTCCATGGCTGTCTGACACTGAGAGGAGTGAGGACCCGTGATCGCGTCTGCGTAAGAGCGCGGGGTCGGGATGTCCAGTTCATCTGGGTCTCCCTCAGAGGCAAGCAGCATGGCAGCGAGATGAGGTACAACAGCCTTGAGGCACTCCCGATCAAACTGCCTATCCTCAAAGATGTCACAGCCAAGGGCAAGCTCACCCCCAATGGACGGAGGACAGTCAGAGTCAGAAACAAGACTCACGAGGTATTCAAGACGACACGTAGCAGCAAATTCAACAAGCTGAGTGACTACGCAGCAGCAGGAAAAAATGTAGTGTCCGTCACAAGTGTGGTGAGACAAGGAGTGACATACGGATTGGCATCACGAGCAAGGTCATACGCAGGGTCAAGAATGCCAGGAGGAGGTAACGTTAAGACAAAATGCTGTGGAATAGAGGAAGGACAAAGTGTCATGGTGTGAGTGCTGGGGACAAGTGGAAGTCGAAAACGGTGAGCACGAGGACTATGAGCAACAGGCGGGGCTGGACGAGATGCAGGCTTTTGACGCTCAGTCAGGGAGCCAGAAAACGTAGTGTAACGAGAAGGAACAGGATGTGGGACCAAGGAGTAGAGGCTAAAGGTGGAGAAGGAAGGAGAGGAGGTGAGAGCCGTGACCGCAGAGGAGAATGTGCCGGAGACGTGTTTAGAGGAGGAAAGGTGGGATTGTAAACAGGAGGAGACAGCATGTGGTCAGGAGAAGAAGGCAAACCAAGAGCCTGAAGACCACTCACAGGTGGTGACGACCGCCGCTGCTGCTGGTGTAGCTGTTGCGGTGGGTGCTGCTCTTGCTGCTCTCGCTGCTGCTCGTGCTCTCACTGCTGGTGACACTGCAACCTCGTAAGGTAGCGGTGGCCAGTCGTGGTAGGGGCTGTAGCACCATTGTTGCCACCTCCCATACCCTTCAAACCAGTAGCTCCAACTCTAGGACCTCCAGCCCCAGCACCCCCGGAATCAGCACCCCCATAGCTAGCACCACAACTACCAGGACCTCCGGCTCCCACACCCCCATCACCAGCTCCCTCAGAACCAGCACCAGCACCTCTAGCAGTAGCACCCCCAAAGTCCACAGCAACCTGCCGCGGTAGTACAGAAGGTCTCCGCGGTGACTGTGAAGACGATGTGGGGGACAGTGCTGAAGGGGACGACACGAGACGTGCTACCACAGGAGGAGGGGTGGCGTGAGACAAACCAGACGAGGCACGCCCTGGGTGGGGGGGGGCGTATCGGAGGAGCAGGACCAAGAAGAGGAGTGGGAGCTAGGAACAGGGGAAGGGGGGGGGGGGGAATAGGGAGACCCTAGTGAAGATACCAGACAAAGGAGGATGGCGGTGCAGGCAATGGAGGAATCAACAGAAGAAAAGATGGGAGGCCTGAGACAAGACTGCGACTAGACATGTGACGCAGGCGTGGGAGTGAGGGGTGACCAAGATGGTGGTGCCAGAGGACTGTCGGGTGGGTGAGAGACCGACAGAAGCACAACACAGCAACCTGACCAGATGCAGTTGTCTGAGGGGGCATGATCTACAGTGTGAAGAGACCTGAGCATGGCTCTTGGTGAAACGTGGCCAGAGGAACCCCAGTGGCACCGTCCATGCAAGTCGCAAAGCGCTCGAGTGGAGGAAAGAAGGTGCCAACACCATGGTCCTGGAGTTGTCCAACATGATGGTCCTGGAGTTGTCCAACACCCACCAAGTTTCTGGAGAATAAGGGGATGTGGAGAGCAGTAAAAGAACTAGAGGGGATAGCTGGGCACGGGAGGGTGCTAGAGCTGGGAGCGACTGCTGGTCCTGAGGTAGGATCAGCCAGGGCAACCGTGACTGGAGTAGGAAGCAGTGTGATAGTGGTGTGGTCGAAGAAGAAAAGCTAGGATGCGCCAGAGTCCAGCATGAAGGAGAGGGAAACGTCAGCCGTAGGCACACCTGAGCTGGTAACTACACAAGCACCTACACAAGAAACACAAGTACCTACACTAGCAACAGGCAAGGATCCTAGTCTAGGAATACGCAAGCAAACAGATCTAGTGACACTATAGTCAACATCAGCATACATAATATAAGCATGTGCATCATCCATTTTCAGATCAAATCCCACGAGCAAGCAGTGTCGCCCAACGCGGCGGGGTCACTCCAAGACCGTGATGGTGACGGTACTTGTCGTCAAGGCGGCTGAAGCGGCGCTCTATAGTGTGGTCAAGCTGCCCGCAGACGTGCCCCCCACGTATACCTGTTTGGATCAAGTAGTCACAGGGGCCAACGTCACGGCCGGGAGACCGAGGCCCTCAACTGATCAGGGTGCTACTGCGACCAGTGCTCCCCAGACCACCAGGTCCCCACTGCTGCAGAGGATCCCACTGCTGGAACTGCTTTTGCCCCTGTCGCTGCACCTGCTGGTGCTGATGTGTCTGCTGCTACTGCTGTCCCTGCTGTGGGGGCTGCTGCTGAGACTGCTGTTGCTGCGCCCCCTCACCTCCCCCAGGGCCAGTACCTCCTCCTGTAGGGCCCGCCGGCCTTGGGCCACCTCCATTGCTGCCTGCATCAGGTGCACTAGGACCGCTAACTCCACCACCCAAACAACCACCACCACCTTTTCCCCCTTTCTTACCTCCCTTGCCCCGTTTCTGCCCACCAGCGACATAAAAAGCTGCATTTCACCTTAGAACTAGACAATTCAGCAGTGGCAATAGAAGCAGTAAACGTGGGAAGATTGGGTACAGCGTGCCCCTCAAAGACACGGGGAGGCACTATAGTAGTGGCGACGGCAACAGGAAGAAGGTTGCTCTCGATCTCAGTGAGGGTGGACTCAAGAAGATTGATAGTGAGCTCAGTCGGGTGCTTGAGGAGAAGCACGTCGCGGGAAGAGGAGCAGCGGTCAGGGAGGAGAGTGACTAACATGTAAATGGGGCAACATAGGAGGGGGGTAAGTTTTAGTTGTTCCTCAGTGCAGGTAGCACAAAAGCTAGTGTCAAGAGAGCGCATGTGGGTGACCAGGTCGGAGATAGTCTAAAATGAGCACAGGCCAAGGAACACGAAGGGCATGAGGAGGCGATTGAGGGAGGCAGAGGAAGGGGTGCTATAGTGAGCAACAATAGCATCATACATGTCCTTAGCCGACTCGGCGTGGGAGAAGTGGATGGCCTTGGTTGGTGGGAGAAGGTCGGTCAGGGCGATGCAGGCAGCAGCGTATGTACGCGGTTGCTGCGAAGTGTGCAGTTGGGCAAAGTGTGCGGCAGCTGCTGCTGTGCACAAGGCACCGGCTGCTGTGTGCGCGCGTGGGGGCGGCTGCAACGGTGGGCACGGCAGCGGCTGCTGTTCGCGGGGCAGGTGCTGCTGTGCATGTGTACGCGCAGCTCCTGCTGTGCGTGCGAGCGCAGCTGTTCGCACCTGATTTTTCTCGCCTTTGGTCAAGTCCGTAATTCTATTGAGAACCACTTCTATTTTTTGCGTGTATTGTGCTACACTCACGAATGTCGGTGCATCTTCTCGCGCGCCATATACAAAGAAAGACCAGTTTGAAACATTTGATCATTGCTGCCCAGAATTGCGCCCACGTCCCTTCACCTTGGACGATACTGTTGTTCGTGAAAGTTCACTCCAGTGTCGGGCCTCGTAACCGTGTTGTTGCAAGCCGTATGCGCATCGCATGATGGGTCAGGGTTTTACATCCAACGGCCTCAAATTAAATCTCGAGCGTTGCCACAAATTGGCGAACGTCCCTCCCTTTTGTGCTCGGATCGAACGCCTCTGGTAGCCCCGACTTCACTGCTTCGAGATTGACTAGGATTGTTGCCGTTGTTGCAAGTAAATTTGTCGGTGTCGCTGCGGCTGCCAAATGGTTCGCGATTGAATTCTCATGTTAGAGAAGCGCTGCACGTACATGCTCCCGATCGACACGGAGGCTCGCAATTTCTTGAAGAAGTTGTGGCCCAAGCCTTCCATGCCTGATCCGTTAACCATTCAAGGGAGCGTTATATCAGAATGTTATATTGCTTACTTTGTGTAGGCTATAGTGGGGTAGCCCATAAGGGGTACAACCCAATTAGGGTTAGTACTTGTACCCAACTCTTTCATAGTTCATTCATTCTTGTTCATTCCTTTGACATGGTTTCAGAGCAGGTCCTTCGTTAGGACCATTTTTTTTTTGGGCCCACCACAGCGCTGCCCCACTAGCCTCCCTGCTGGCTCACGCACTGCCCTCTGCAGCCCTCGTGCTGCACCTGCTGCCCCGCGCGCCGCCCTCTTGCGGCCCGCCCGTCGACTCTAGGCCCCACGCGCCCGGCCCTTGTGGCCCGCCCGTCGACCCTAGGCCCCACGCGCCCGTCGACCCTAGGCCCCGGCCTGCCCGTCGCCCCTGCTGCCCCACGCGCCTGCCCGTCGACCCTAGGCCCGGCCCGACCGTCGACTCTAGGCCCGGCCCGCTCGTAGACTTTAGGCCCCGCCCGCCAGTCGACCCTAGGCCCCGGCCCGCCCGTTGCCCCTGCTGCCCCGCGCGCCCGCCTGTCGACCCTAGGCCTGGCCCGCCAGTCGACCCTAGACCCGGCCCGCCCGTCGACTTTAGGCCCCGCCCACCCGTCGACCCTAGGCCCCGGCCCGCCCGTCACCCCTGCTGCCCCGCGCGCCCGTCGACCCTAGGCCCGGCCCGCCCGTCGCCTCTACTGCTCCGCGCGCCCGTCGACCCTAGGCCCCGGCCCGCCCGTCGACCCTAGGGCCGGCCCGCCCATCGCCCCTGCTGCCCCGCGTGCCCGTCGACCCTAGGCCCCAGCCCGCCCATCGACCCTAGGCCCGACCCGCCTGTCGACCCTAGGCCCGGCCCGCCCATCGACCCTAGGCCCGGCCCGCCAGCAGAGTTCCTTGACAGGAACCAGCCCCCGATGTTCATCACTCTCTACGTTATAGTCATCCGCCTCCCTAACTCTCTTCGCTCTGTCAGGGACCACTTTCTCACACTTGACCCCACAGTCCTCACTGTTGACCTACTCGAGCAGCACCTCCTTGCAGCTGAGACTAGTGTAGTCGCTGTAGGTGCTGCTCATGGCACTCCGCGCACGCACTTCTTTGAGGGGTGTTCCCCCTTCCGCCCTTGCCCCCTCCTATGCCTCTGCTGCTGCTGTTGACGTCCTTGGTGCTGAGAACGTCGGGGCTGCTTCTGCTAGTGCGAAGCGCGGCAGCAGCAAGTACAAGGGTGGCAGGGGTGGGGGCGGTGGCAGCGGGGGTGGTGGTGGGGGCAGCAGTGGAGGTGGTGGAGGTAGTGGAGGTGGTAGCGGTAGTGGGAATGGTGGGGGCGGTGGTGGTGGCAGCGGTGGAGGTGGCGGTAGTGGCGGCAGTGGGAGTGGTGGCGGTCGGGCTGGAGCTACTCAGCGAGGAGGTTTTGGCGGTGGCCAGAGGCAGCACTAGCAGCGTCAGAGCGAGACCCCATCGCCCCAGCAGCTTCGTGAGTGATTTTCTCAGCGTGGGGCGTCTGGGGTTAGTGGTAGCTGCCTGTATGTCATTCGCACTGGTGACCGTGCTGGTCAGACATGCGGGAAGCCTCACAATCAGCACCATTGCTTCTCCCGCCTCGATGACGCTTGGCGCGAAGAGTTTGGTGACGAGGCCGAGCGCTCCCGCTGGGCAGAGCTGCTTAGGTCTGGAGTTGCGATCTTTGACCTAGACTATGATGCTATCCTTGCTGCTATGTATGCATTGTCTGTTAGTGCTGAGGGTGATTGTTACCTGTGTGTGCCGCCTGACCCAGGTACAAAGGCTGCTACTCTAGGTCCTAGTAAGTCTGCTCTCCCTGGTACTGCGCCTGCTGAGGCCTTGCACACCTTTACGCTGGACTCAGGTGCTTCACGCTATTTATTTCGTGATAGCACCACCCTCACTCCTCTCTCTGCACTTGTACCGATCAGACTGGCTGACCCCTCACGGGGCCCAGTCGTTGCCCGTTCCTCCACTCTTCTCCCGTGTCGGGCGGTTCCGTCCAGCTCACTGTCAGGTCTTCACCTCCCCTCGTTCTCTATGAACTCGGTGGGAACAGCTGCCCTCCAGGATGGGATGGTCACTACCACCACTTCTGGGGATCAGCGTGTGTCGATCTGCAAGTATACACGGACGGGCCGTCACCTGGCCACGTTCACCCGTCAGCCTGGGTCGAGTCTGTACACACAAACTGCTGAGCCTCCTCAGGTAGTTGCATCTGCTCAGGTGTCCGCGTCAGGTCCGGTAGCAGCCCCCTGCTCGTGTCGTCTCCTGTCGCACCAGAGTCTCCTGTGGCACCACCGCCTTGGTCACCCCTCCCTGCCACGCCTTCGTGGCATGCACTCTTGTCTCCTTGTCTCTGGTCTTCCCAGGACTCTCCCTCCCCTACCGCCCTCGCCTTCGCCACTCTGCCTTCCTTGCATCGAGGGGTGGCAGCGCACCGCTCTTCCTCCTCCTCGTTTCCCCAGAGGACTGCTCCCCTGCAGACTCTCCACATGGACGTGTGGGGCCCAGCCCGCGTCAGTGGAAAGGGCCGAGAGCGCTACTTTCTGCTGGTTGTTGACGACTAAACGCGTTACACCACGGTCTTCCCCTTGCGTAGCAAGGATGAGGTCCCTGATGTCTTAATCCCTTGGATCCGCGCAGTTTGTCTCCAGCTCCACGAGCGGTTCCACCAGGACCTTCCTGTCCTGCGTCTGCACTTTGACAGAGGTGGTGACTTCTCCTCTGACCTCCCGCGGGACTTTTGTCGTGGGGAGGGCATTCTCTAGTCGTTCACGCTTTCGGCCTCCCCTCAGAAAAATGGGATTGCTGAGCGCCGTATTGGCTTAGTCATGGAGGTCGCTCGTACCTCCATGATCCATGCGGCTGCTCCCCATTTTCTGTGGCCGTTTGCAGTCCGGTACGCTGCGCATCAGCTCAACATCAGGCCCCGTGTCTCCTTGCCGGAGACCTCACCCACATTGCGTTGGACGGGGGAGGTTGGCGATGCATCGGTGTTCCGGGTCTAGGGCTGTGGTGCCTTTGTTCGCGATACGTCCGCGGACAAGCTCTCCGCCCGCGCTATTCCCTGCGTCTTCCTTGGCTTTCCCCCTGACGCGCCTGGCTGGAAGTTTTACCACCCCACCTCGCGCCGTGTCATCCCCTCTCAGGACGTCACGTTTGACGAGTCGGTTCCCTTTTACTGTCTCTTCCCCTACCGCTCTACCCCTCCCCCGCCCCCGTCGCTTTTCCTTGCTCCCGATCCCCCTCCGGTAGACCCCCTCCCGCCCCAGGGTCCTGCTCCCTCAGGTGTGCCTCAGGTAGACCCTCTCCCTGGTACTGTGCCTGTTGAGGTAGCTGGCAACTCAGGTGCTACTCGACGTGCTGCGTCTGGGGGTGCTGCATCTGGGGGTGCAAAGCGTGGGGGTGCGGAGCCTGGGGGCGCTGAGTCTGAGGGTGCCGGGTCTGGGGGTGCTGAGCCTGGGGGTGCGGAGCCTGGGGGTGCTGAGCTTGCGGGTGTGGAGCGTGGGGGTACTGAGTCTGAGGGTGCGGAGTTTGGGGGTGCTGAGCCGAGGGGTACTGCTTCTTCTGGAGGTCCTACGGGTGCTTTGCCTCGTCTGTCTCCCCGGCCGGAGCCTCTCTCCCCACAGCAGCTGCGCGAGTGGTTTGCTCAGCTTTTGGAGTGGAGCTTCTGGAGCTGGAGACTCTGCCGCTAGTGACCATGGAGTTGGAGGTGCTGGAGTTACTGCTGGAGTTGGTGGTACCGGAGGTACTGCGGCGGCTGGTCCTGGAGGTGGTCGTACCAGGGGTACTAGAGCTGCCGGGACTGGTAGTGTTGGGGGCACTGGAGCTGGACGAGTTGGAGCTGGAGACCCTGCGGGGCCTGGAGGTGCTGGGGTTGGAAGCACTGGAGCTGGAGGTACTGGCGCTAGTGGCGTTGGAGCTGGATGAGCTAAAGCTGGAGGCACTCGCGCTGGTGGCGCTGGAGCTGGAGCTGGAGACACTGGAGCTGTTGACCCTGGAGCTGGAGGTGCTGGAGCTGGGGATGTTGTGTCTGGTGGTACTAGTGCTGGAGGCACTCTGCGGCCGCGACCTTACTTCAGCAGGTTCTTGGTCTCCCGTCTTCTACTAGCCTTACTCCTCCCTTACTGTGTCCACCGCCCGACCAGTCACAGCCGCCGTTACCGCCAGCCTCCCCACTGCCTGCCCCTTCTCCTTACACTGAGCAGACTTGAGGTCTTACAGAGCGTGCGTCTCGTCCTGTCTCGCCTGTTTGCACTGCTTATCGCGTTCCTCGTCCGCGTCCTCCTCCTATCCTCGGCACCTACGCTATGACACTTCGTCATTCCTCTGTTCCACTGCGTGTTCCTCTGCCGCCTCCTCCTGCGTCTTCTCTTCCTGCCGTCTCTGACCCTGCATCTGATCTCGCTCGTGCTGGCATTCCCACTGTCTCTCGTCTCCTTGCCACTGTTGTCACTGACCCTGCTTTGAGTCCATTGCTG
Organism: Closterium sp. Naga37s-1; assembly: GCA_947471745.1. Classification (NCBI taxonomy): domain Eukaryota; kingdom Viridiplantae; phylum Streptophyta; class Zygnematophyceae; order Desmidiales; family Closteriaceae; genus Closterium; species Closterium sp. Naga37s-1. Next base: position 2,274,289 of record CANJKZ010000120.1, on the reverse strand, counting down.
CGTCTGCTCTCGTTGCTAAGCTGCTTGACTGTGCTGCTACATGTCGTCTAGACTACGCCACTCCTCTTGTTGCTGAGTCTGAGTCTGCCAATCCTCCGTCTGTCGGGGGTGAGTGTGCTCTTGGCACGGACGTGTTAGAATGAGGGGCAGCTACGGGCCAGCGACGGGCGGCAGTAGGGTAGGGCCACGAGGGGCCTCTAAGGAAAGGGCCACGACGGGCCAGCAAGGCAAGGCTACGACGGGCGGCACAAGGGCAGGGCGCGCGACGGCGCAGGTGAAACAGGCGCGAGGCGCGCTTCGGGTAGGAAGAAAAATCGTGGTGGGCCCTAAAAAAAACGTTCCCACTAGGGAACCTGCTCAGAATACCATGTTAGAATGAGAAGGAATGAATGACTGAACTAGAAAGCAGTTGGGTACAAGTAGGAAACCTAGAAGTGTTGTACCCTATATGAACTACCCCACTACAGCCGAAACAGACTATAGCATATAAGTTTGACACACCCCCATAGGCAAAGTGGGGGAGAACAAGAGGTCACAAGACCAGTCAAGAAAGGCAAAGCAAGCTCAGGGTGGATCACAAAGTCACCACGCAGTTTGAGCACAAGCAAATGGCCACAAGGCCAGTTCACATGCAGAGTTATATAAAGGAGAACAAACAATAAACAGAACAAAACCTAGCAAGAGTAAGCATGCAGGCATATGTATACAAAGTACAGTACAGGCAGAGTCAAGAAGAAAGCAAGTGAGGCACAGTAGGTACAAGGCCCAAAACAGTACAGAAACGCTGATGATCACAAGGCTGAAGTGCCTTGGTGAAAACATCAGCAGTGTTGGCCTGAGAGGCCACGTAAGCAAGACGAAGCTGGCCACGCTGCTGCAACTCTCGAGCAAGGAAGTAGCGCACAGCAATGTGCTTCGTTCTGTGCTCCAGTCTGTGCTCCTGACACAAGGCCAGCATGGCCTTGTTGTCGACGTACAGAACTGGAGGAGAACGAGGCGCTTCTCCCAAGTCGGTCAGCAGGTAGGTGAGCCAGCGTAGCTCTTGTGCAGCCATGGCCCCAGCGTATATCTCAGCCTCACAACTGGAGCTGAGAACAGAAGAAGAGCAGGTAGACTGCCAAGAGACAGAACCGGAGCCAAGGCTGAAGGTGTAACCCTGTGACGACCGCTGCGTAGCCAAGTCGTCAACCCAGGAGGCGTCAGCGTGACCAGTGAGGACAACTCGAGCCCGTCCTCCAAGCACGAGCCCCATGCCCGATGTACTGCACAAGTATCGCAACACCCTCTTCGCAGCATCCCAATGCACCTTTCGGTGCCTGCCGGGAGCCACGTAGCGAGCCAGAAGGCTGAGAGGGTATGCGAGGTCTGGTCGTGTGCAAGTCATCAGGTACATGAGGCAGCCCACAAGCTCTGGATACGGGCCACTCGGCTCTACGGACTCGTCCGAAGGTGGAGCTGAGAGCGAGTGACCGGTAGGCAGAGGAGTGGACTGTGGCAAGGAGTACGTGAAGCCGAAGCGCTGAAGGACCTGCTGCACCATGTGTGATTGAGTCAAGGTAATGGTGCGCTGTGCTCTGTCCCGGGTGATCCGCAAGCCAAGATAGCTTGTCAGCTCACCCAGGTCTGTGCACGTGTGTCTCTTCTGCAGCTCGGACTTCACGTGGGCGAGTGCCTCAGTGTCAGCAGTAGCAAAGACGAGGTCGTCTACGTACACGAGAACGTAGAACGGCGGCAGAGTAGTGTCAGTGCGTAGAAACAGAGAAGGGTCAGCAGTGGAAGGAGCAAAACCAAGAGAAGCAAGAGTCGTCCTGAGTGTGTCGTGCCACTCACGGGGTGCCTGGCGGAGACCGTAGACTGGCCGCCGGAGGCTCCACTGGGTACCAGCAGGAAACGACCCAGTGAAGCCAGGTGGGTGGCGCAGCCAGATCTCCTCGTGCAGGCTGCCCTGTAGGAAGGCTGTGCTGAAGTCAAGCGAGTGGAGCTCGTAGTCACGCTGAGCAGCAACGTGCAGCAGTACCTGAAGAGTGGTCATCTTCGGGGTAGGGGAGAAGGTCTGAAAGAAGTCAACTCCCTGTCGCTGACTGAAGCCACGTGCAACGTAACGCGCCTTGAAGGCAGGCGGAGAACCCGGCGGCTGCTTCACCCTGAAGATCCACATGCCACTGACGATGTTCGCCCCAGGTGGGGGAACCTCGTCTACGTAGGTGCCTATGGACTTCCAGGAAGCCTAGAGCAGCAGCCTCAATGCCCGGGTCGGGCGGGACACTCAGGTAACAGTCACCCTCAGCACTATCAGTCACAGCATACATGGCAGCAAGGATAGCATCGAAATCAAGATCAAAGATAGCAACATTCTGCTTAAGCAGATCACCCTAGCGAGGGAGCTCAACAGCGTCAGGAAACTGGGCGCGCCAGGCGTCAGTCAGGCGACCGAAGCAGCGCTGCGCAGTGTGTGGCAGCCCGCACGTCTCCCCACGACGCCCGCCGGTGCGTAGAACGTAAGTGCAGGGACCAGCACCCCCAGACCTCTTACACCCAGCGTACCACTCACGAAGCTGCTGGGCCGACGGGGTCTCACGGGAACGCGGCTGCTGCCGGCGCTGGCTACCACCAAAGCCTCCACGCTGCGCGGCTGCACCTCGACCAGCACCACCGCCGCCGCCACCTCCACCACCGCTGCCGCTGCCTCCACCACCGCTACCGCTGCCTCCACCACCTCCGCCGCTGCCTCCACCACCTCCACCACCGCCACTGTAGCCCCCAGTCCCGGCACCACCCCCACCTCCACCGCCACCCCCTCCGCCTCCTCCACCGCCTCCGCCGCAGCCCCCGCCGTCCCCTCCACCACCCTTGCTCCCCTTTCCCTTGCTATTGCGGCGCCTCCCACTGGGAGCAGACGCAGCCCAGCCCTGACAGCAGCAGCAGAAGCAACAGAGGGGAGAAGGGGGACAGGGGAACACCCCTCAAAGAGAGGGGTGCGACGGTCGCCGCGAGAAGCACCTACAGCTAAGATACTCTTCTCAGCTGCAGTAAGGCGCTCCTCTAGTAGGTCGACAGTGAGCTCGGTGGGGCAAAGGGAGAGAAAGTGGTCCCTGACTGAAGAGAGGGAGTCAGGGAGGCGGGTGACTAGGTAGTAAAGGGTGATGTACATGGGGGGGGGGTTCTTGGCACAGAACTCAGTGGGAAGGGCAGCGCGGTAGCGGGCGTCACTAGTGCAAAGGTGAGTAACTAGGTCAGCGACTGTGGCAAAGGCAGCAAGGTCAGGGAAAAGGTACGGCAGCATGAGGCGGCTGAGGGCAGCAGTGGCAGGGGAGGAGTAGCGCGCAACTACAGCGTCGTACAAAGACTGAGCAGTCTTGTACTGGCCAAAATGCGCACGCTCAGCTGGCGGCAGGTGACTACGAACAGCAAGACGAGCAACAGCGTCATGAGTGGTCCACTGCGAGCGAACAGTACTGTCAGCAGTGGAAGTAGGAGCAGTAGAGGCACCTGACGTGTGATCGAAGAGGGATACTCCATCCCTAGAGTCACAGTGAAGAAAAAGCTGCAGGTCGTCAACCCACATGTCAAAGTCAACTGCACGTCCCTCAGCGTCAAAGGTGAGAACCGTGGGGCTAGCCATAGTGGCAGTAGGGGCAGTAGCGGCAGCAGAAGCAGCAGTAGTAACAAGAGCAGTGCAGGTAGGGCAGTGCAGCTCAGTAGGGCGACGAGGCTCGGCTGGGCGGTGCGGCTCAGTTAGGCGGCGCGGCTCGGCTTGGCGGCGCGGCTCGGCCAAGCAGCGCGGCTCGGCTCCTGGCGGCGGTTGCAGGGGGGGGGCGCGGGTGCTTACCAGGGGCGGTTGCAGGCAGGGCCACTACTGGGGCGGCAGTAGGGCAGGGCCGCTACGGGCAGCGCAGGCAGGGCCGCTACTGGACGTCTGCAGGGCCGGGCCGACGGGCGGCGGGTCAGCGACGGGCGGCAGGTCGGCGACAGGCGGTGGGTCGGCGGGCGGCGGGCCAGTGACGGGCGACGGCTGGCCGGCAAAGGGCGACGGGCCGGCGACGGGCGGCAACGGGCCAGCTACGGGCGGCAACGGGCCGGTGACGGGCCGGCGACGGGCGGCAACGGGCGGCAACAGGCCGGCGACGGGCCGGCAACGGGCGGCAACGGGCCGGCGATGGGCAGCAATGGGCCAGCGACGGGCCAGCAAAGGGCGGCAACGGGCCGGCGACGAGCGGCAATGGGCCAGCGACGGGCCAGCCACGGGCGGCAATGGGCCGGCGACGGGTGACGGGTGGCCGGCGACGGGCGACGGGCCAGCGACGGGCGGCAACGGGCCAGCTACGGGCCAGCGACGGGCGGCAGTAGGGTAGGGCCACGAGGGGCCTCTAAGGAAAGGGTCACGACGGGCCAGCAAGGCAAGGCCACGACGGCCGGCACGAGGGCAGGGCGCGCGACGGCGCAGGTGAAACAGGCGCGAGGCGCGCTTCGGGTAGGAAGAAAAATCGTGGTGGGCCCTAAAAAAAACGTTCCCACTAAGGAACCTGCTCAGAATACCATGTTAGAATGAGAAGGAATGAATGACTGAACTAGAAAGCAGTTGGGTACAAGTAGGAAACCTAGAAGTGTTGTACCCTATATGAACTACCCCACTACAGCCTAAACAGACTATAGCATATAAGTTTGACAGGACGTCCTTGAGGACAGGCAGGAGGAATTTGAGTGTCTTGCAGCTGCTGTACCTTGTTTCTCTTCCATGCTGCTTGCCCCTGAGGGAGACCCGGATGCACCAGACATCATGACCCCGTGTTCTTACGCAGAGGCGATTACGGGTCCTTACTCCTCTCAGTGGCAGGCAGCCATGGATGCCGAGATGGCATCCTTGAAGTCCACAGGCACCTACGTCGACGCAGTTCCCCCGTCTGGGGCGAACATAGTCGATGGCATGTGGATTTTCAGGGTGAAGCGGCCGCCAGGTTCTCTGCCTGCCTTCAAGGCGCGTTACGTTGCTAGAGGCTTCAGTCAGCGACAGGGGGTTGACTACTTCCAGACCTTCTCCCCCACCCCGAAGATGACTACTCTTCGGGTGTTACTACACGTTGATGATCAGCGCGACTACGACTTGCACTCGCTGGACTTCAGTACAGCTTTCTTGCAGGGCAGCCTGCACGAGGAGATCTGGCTGCGCCGCCCACCTAGCTTCACTGGGTCGTTTCCTGCTGGTACCCAGTGGAGCCTCCAGCGGCCAGTCTACGGTCTCCGCCAGGCGCCTCGCGAGTGGCACAACACACTGAGGACTACACTTGGGGTTCTGGGGCTTACTCCTTCGACTGCTGACCCATCGCTGTTTCTACGCACCGACACTTTGCTGCCGCCGTTCTACGTCCTCGTCTATGTCGACGACCTCGTCTTTGCTACTGCTGACAATGAGGCACTGACCCTTGTGAAGTCAGAGCTGCAGAAGAGACACACCTGCACTGACCTGGGTGAACTGCGCAGCTATCTTGGCTTGCAGATCACCCGGGAGAGCACGGTGCACCATCACCCTGACTCAGTCACACATGGTGCACCAGGTCCTTCAGCGCTTCGGCTTCCAGTTCTCCTCGCCACAGCCCACTCCTCTGTCTACCGGCCACTCGCTCTCAGCTCCACCTTTGGACGAGTCCGTAGAGCCGAATGGTCCTTACCTAGAGCTTGTGGGTTGCCTCATGTACCTGATGACATGCACACGACCTGACCTCGCGTACCCTCTCAGCCTCGTGGCTCCCGGTAGGCACCGAAAGGTGTACTGGGATGCTGCAAAGAGGGTACTGTGTTACTTGTGCCGTACATCGGGCATGGGGCTCGTGCTTGGAGGACGGGGTCCAGTTGTCCTCACTGGTCACGCAGACGCGTCTTGGGTTGACAACTTGGCTATGCAGCGGACGTCACAGGGTGTCACCTTCAGCCTCGGTTCTGGCTCTGTTTCCTGGCGGTCTACTTGCTCGTCTTCGGTTCTCAGTTCTAGTTGTGAGGCTGAGATCTACGCAGGGGCCATGGCTGCACAGGAGCTACGCTGGCTCACCTACCTGCTGACTGACTTGGGAGAGCAGCCTCGTTTGCCTCCAGTTCTGTACGTAGACAACAAGGCCATGATTGCCTTGTGTCAGGAGCACAGATTGGAGGACAGAACGAAGCACATCGCTCTGCAATACTTCCTTGCTCGAGAGCTGCAGCAGCGTGGCCAGCTTCGTCTTGCGTACGTGGCCTCCAAGGCCAACACTGCTGATATATTCACCAAGGCACTTCAGTCTGATGATCCTCAGCACTTCTCTACTGTGTTAGGTCTTGTGCCTACTTTGCCTCACTTGCTCACTGCGTGACTTTGCTAGTACTGTGATCTATATATATACCTGCATGCTTACTCTTGCCAGGCTATGATCACTGTGCTGTTTGTGCTCTTTATATAACATCGCATGTGAACTGGCCTTGTGGCCCTTTGCTTGTGCTCGCACTGTGTGGTGACTTTGTGATCCACCCTGAGCTTGCTTTGCTTTTCTTGACTGGTCTTGTGACCACTTGTTCTCCCTCATTTTTGCCTATGGGGGTGTGTCAGAATGTTATATTGCTTACTTTGTGTAGGCGATAGTGGGGTAGCCCATGACGGGTACAACCCAATTAGGGTTAGTACTTGTACCCAACTCTTTCATAGTTCATTCTTGTTCATTCCTTTGACATGTTCAATCAAATTAACGCAAAACTTGTTCTACCTAGCCGAATCGACATGACCGTTGTCTCCCGCGCGGTTGTTTAGAGTTTGGGTTTTAGCGAGCTAACAACTTCGAGTTAGAACAGGCTCTGACCACCAAGTGTGAGGATCGAGACTCGATCCTCAAATAGAGGAGGGCTTCTGTGACATCCTACCAGAGACTTGTGGACCGCACGTGATGCACTGAGTAATTTATTTTATGTATATGCCATAGGCACTGATCATTGTGGCGTTCGCAACAATTTTGACTTACTCGTGTGTTGCAATGACGTGTAGGTGCAGCTTTAAAGAGATGGTCAAAGCTATAACAATGTCTCAACAACAACAATAGCTCTAGCAGATTCATGCATCGCCATTCATCAGGCTAAGCTGCTATGAGAGTACTGATTGAGGCTGAGGCAAGCACTTAATTGTGTTGACCACGATTATGATGAATCGCATTTTAGCCACTGAGTTTCTGGCATTCTTGACGATCAACATGTGTGAGGCAGGCTTACTATTGACGGTGCTTCTGAGTTATCTGGAGTCGCATACCATCGATCTGCACATGATTGCTAAAAGTAGCACCGAAGGCACTTCGGTCATGACGGCAATAAGAGCGGGCTCAATATGAGATTACGAGACTGTGTGCCGCATCTTGTTGCTTGTCGTTGCATCACCCACAAGTATCCTATGCTTTTTTTCAAAGGCTAAAATTACAGCATCCATTGCACCTCTCAAATATCATGTGGGACAGAATGTTGACCACGCGCTACTCTGAGATAGGCGTGTGCTGATTGGCCGCGAGAGTTGTGCGTGGCTCGACGGATCCGCGCTTCCATTTATTACTGGCACATGTCATGACTTTGACCACGCTCAGCGTGTTTCACCTTATTGTAACTGCAAGGGCCACTAGAAATCTAATTAAGTTTAGGGTCTTAACATGTACTGGGAAATTTTGAAATGATTTGGGGGCCAACATCATCGGCATGCAAATTTTGCCTATGCCCCTACGCAGTCGTATGCAATTTTGTCGATAGCTCTACCATGTTATGCAAATTTGTCCTGTGCCACCACTGAGAACACAGTGTATCGCCTGATACGGCACCAACACCCACCCACACCACTCTTGCACAAAGTTGTCATCAGACCAGAATTGTTGCAAACACCTTCTCACCCCCCTCAGCACAAATCTCTGCGAACACGCCGGGCAGCGCGACTGCATGGGACATGGCTGCGCATGAAGGGTAGCGTGTGGGACAGCGCGAAGGGCGTGCGCAGGGAAAAACGAGCAAGGCGCAGCGAGCCGAGTAGGTACGGGAACGAGCCACTAGGAACGGTCATAAGAAACCCTAACCTAGCAAGTGATACCATGTCAAGAAACAAGAATGGGTTTGACTAAGAAAGAGGGGTACAATACAAAACCATGGAAATTATTTACCATCTAAGGCTAGCCCCACTATAGCCTAACAAGTTATAAACATATTTGTTTTTCAATTATGGGGTTTTTTCGAAGTAGATACGGTAGTTGAAACAACATGTTAACCACATCATCTTAGGATGACATAAATCTACCGGGTTTCGGAATAGATAGTTGAAACAACATGTTAACGAAACCATCTTGGGGTTACAGAAAACCATGGTAAGTGGAGGCCGTAAGCAGTGATCACATTGAGGGGCATTACTAGAAGTCGAACATCCAAGTTGCCTTAAATCAAACAACCTTCTTTGTTTTCCCATGTCCCTACTTCGTTCTCCCTCTTCCTATGCAATTAATCCTTCAGATAAAATGGACGCCGCACTCAGGTCTCTGAGATAGGAAAGCGCTACCGGTACCTCAATGTTATTGAAGTGCGTGATGATGTTGAGGACCAGTAACTACTTAGTGCAACTTATTCGCCACGAAGGTTGGACATTAGTTGCCGGTCTGTTGTTAGACGGTCATTTAGGGGTCGCTTGCTGGCCAAATCCCTAGATTTTTGTTGCCCCCTCAAAATTAACATTCGGGCCACTCGTATAGGTGGTGGCTGCGCACTACGGAGGGAGGGGAGGGGGCGCTATGGAGGGTGGGGCGTGTTTGCTAAGGCGAGCTAGGACGGAGGTAGGGTGCTTAGGAATGACACACGAAACTATCTCAGAATTGCGTAATAGGAAAAATGATCTAGATAGGGGAGGGAAGAGATACAAATACAATCCTATAAGTGTTATACTCTCTATTGTGAGCCTCACCATAGCCTAACAAGCACATATATAGTTTGACAAGGTCCCTAAAAAAATATCCATAGGCCAAAAGTGTGACTATAAAATTTCAACCTGATTATCAGGGTATCAAGGTGATTGTCCCTGATAGAATTAGCCCTTGGAACCCAACGAAAGTTCTGCATAAGAAGGTATACACTCAACATGAACTGGGTGCAAGGACAAGTATGGGAAAAACGGCAGCGAGAAAAAAAGGTATGACCATTCCAACACCTGCTCCAACAGGTGCATGACTGACAGCTAGCACAGCAACAAGGGGCAAACATTTCAAGTCAACCCAGTAATCTGCAAAGTAGCTCCACACACATCCTTCGCGTGGGCACGTTTGAGAATTCTCAGAAGTGCCGCACAAGGAAGATGAGTGGCAGCAAGCACAACTGCAAGCACAGCAGTTAACACAATGGCACACACAGCAGCAACCATCCAAACAATTTACAAATGAATCCTCCCACACCTTCGTGCTATGCAGCATGCTAATACAAGCCTTGCTTGTGAAGGGTATTATGATGCTTCTAGTAAATGATGTTCTTACCTTACATCCCCACTGCTCACCCACTCCCCTTGCCATTCACCTTGCCACTGCCCTTGCTACTCTGCTTTGCCACTCCCCATGCCACACACCCTGCTGCTGCCGCCTTGTCTCATTCACTGTTCCACTCACATTGTCAATCGCTTAACCATGCGCCATGCCACTACTGCTGCTGCTGCCACCACCCCTGCCGCCGGTACTGCCCGGGCATGTGAGCTTGTGGGAGGGCCAGTGCGCCATTTGGCACTCTCTGCTGCAGTACGTCACCTTGCCACACGCAGAGCAGTTTTTAAACTTAACACCACCACCCTCCAGCCTACCACAGCCCACAGCACCACACAGACGCCCCTCAAAAGCAGCAGAACCAGAGCCCCTTGCAGCAGAGGTGTTCACGGACGTGGCAGCAGGGGTGGAAGGGGCAGCAAGGGAGGCAGGGCGGTAGGATGGCTCCCCTAGCAGCATCTCTTGCAGACATGCCACCATATTGATTCCCCCCAGCCATGGCTTCAGGTAAGCCGGCACCTCCTCCTTGTTTCCCTTATCGCCATCGCCGCTGTTGCCACTTCTGCCGCTGCTCCTGCCGCTCTTGCTTGTGCTCTTGCTGCTCCTCTTGCTGCTGCTGCTGCTGCTGCTGTCAAACTATAATTGTAATGGTTTGTATTTGCTAGTCTAGGTGGTGTACACTTACGTTTAGGGTTGGTTAAGGTTGACCAGGGTTTGCTATATCTTCCTTGTGTTTGTCATTTCTAGTCATTTCATTATTCAGTTACCTTGTTGACATGGTATAGAGCAGTTCGATTCCCATGGGCCCACCGCCCCTCGCACGCCCGCTAGTAACGCGTCACCCCCCCCCCCCCCCCCCCCCCCCCGCCCCCGTCGAATCGCGCGCTAGAGAGAGAACCCCGCGGGTCCCCCAACGTCACGTCCTAGGAAGGCCCCCGCAGGTCCCCACCGAATCGCGAGCTAGAAGGCCCCCGCGGGCCCCCGAATCGCGAGTTAGAAGAACCCCCGTGGGTCGCGGAATAGGAAGGCCCCCGCGGGCCCCCCGAATCGCGAGCTAGAAGGACTTCCGCGGGTCCCCACGTCGCGACCTAAGAAGGCCCCCGCAGGCCCCCGAATCGCGAGCTAGAAGGACCCCCGCGGATCCCCCCCACTTCGCGACCTAGAAAGACCCCCGCAGGCCCCCGAATCGCGCGTTCAAGGACGCCCCCCCCCCCTCCCCCCCCCCCCCCCCCCCCCCCCTCGTAGCCTGTCACCCCGCAGCCCTCCCCGTCGTGTCCCTTCCCCGTCGCCTCCCCGTCGCATCCCTTCCTCGTCGCCTCCCCGTCGCATCCCCTCCCCGTCGCCTCCCCGTCGCGTCCCTTCCCCATCATCTCCCCGTCGCGTCCCTTCCCCGCCGCACCACCGTCGATTCCCTTCCCCATCGCCTCCCCATCGCCTCCCCGTCGCATCCCCTACCCGTCGCGTCCCCTCCTCGCCGCCCTGCAATCTGCCAGATCCGTACGCCAGCCCCGTCGCGCCCCCGTCGCCAGCCCCGTTGCGTCCCCGTCGCCAGCTCCATCGCCAGCCCCGTTGCCAGCCCCGTCTGCCAGCCTCGTCGCCAGCCCCGTCCTCCATCCCTGTCCGCCAGCCCCGTCGCGTCCCCTCCCTGTACGCCCTGCAGTCCGCCAGCTTCGGTTGCTTCCAGCCCTCCAGGACTCCCCAGGACCGTCCAAAACCGCCCAGGACCGTCCACGACCGCCCAAAACCTCGTAGAACCGCTCAGGACCGCCCACGAACGTCTAGAACAATACAGAACTGCCCAGGACCGTCTAGGACTGCTCAAAATCGCACAAAACCGTTCAGAACCGCCCAAAACCACCCAGAACCGCCCAGAACCGTTCCCCACCAGTAGAACCAGCTGCAGAATAGACTCCCCCCCCCCAGCAGAACCAGCGGCAGCATAGGCTGCCCCCAGCAGCACCAGCAGCAGCACGGGCTGCCCCCAGCAGAACCAGCAGTAGCATAGACTGTAACCAGCAACCGCTCCTAGCCGCTCCCCACCGCGCTCGGCCGTCTCTAGCCCCTACCATGGCGTGTGCTAGATTTCTGCAGCAGCAGTAGGGTCAGCTGCAGCAACAGCAGCTACAGCACTCCCAGCAGTGGGGATCTGAGGGTCCTAGGAGTACTGTTGTGCCAAAGAACTATAGTGGCATGGTCATCGCACTCCCATTCAGCCTACAAGCCTGCTTAGCTACTTGAACTTTGTGAGCAGGTGCTTAAAAATGTGTTCTTCACACCCTCAAAGGCTCAGATTTTTTGAAGCAGTTTACAAGGCATGGCAACATTTTTAGTTTCAAGACTTATGGCATCCCAGAAGTGTGTGTTACTATTTTTTTGTAACACCAGAGTTCACCATTTCGGCTGCTCACTCATTTACCAAGCTCTGATTGGTCTCAAAATCGGTGTGCCAGTCCTTTGCTGTGTTGTTCAGATGGTCACCGAGGTTTAGGACAACCCAGCATCGGAGCAGCACGTGACAGCTGTCAAATTTTACTGTTCCGTAGTCATGGTGCACTGTTGGCAGCATTTCTCTTGCCACCCTTTCATTGTTGTCATGCCAATGGTGCAGGGACAGAGAATGAGACAAGAAGTACAGGTGGTTAAAAAGACTCTACCAGCCTCATTTTGATAAGTGTTGTCTTCCTGGAAGCAGCTTGCAAGAGGGTGCAAGTGGGAAGACAAGCTGACTCATGGTTGGCTTGACTCACTATTGGTAGCCTTGAATACAGCTCTGTACATCCAAGTGTGGTTCGCTTTGCTGACCTAGCGAGGACATTTCCCATCCTTCTCTAGCCTTTCTCCCCTAGGACTCAACCTTCTCTGAGTTCCCAGGATGGTCCCAACCCCTTAAGAGTCCCCTAAGAAATGGTGTACTCACCTCTTCCTTGCATCAATGAAACTACACGTTTCCAGCCGAGCTTACTTTTTTGTTCACTACGTAGCTCATACACCTCCGATGAAAGCAAGCAATATACCGTTGAAAAGCAGACACCTGAAGCTAACGTCTCTACAAGTTTCAACATCGTATATTTTTGGAGCTCATCGTGACGGCGTTTTGAACAGAAGCGGTTTGAAGTTATCAGATTCTGCTTAGGCGGTTTCATGGGCATCCGTGACCCCTAAGTGGACTCTAGACTATAACAAGTGGTATCAGAGCGGTTCTTCTCTGTTCCTGGGTCAATATGGAGGCTGAAGGTTTTGCTCCAGCTTGTCCTAGTGACAGTGGTGGCGTGAGAGGCGCTGGGGAAGCAGGAAGAGGCGTTGCAGGCAGATCTGCACCAATAGCATCCGTTTCAACACCAGCCAAGGATGATGTGAAGGCATTCAACCTGCAGAAGTTCTTTGGGGAGGATTGGGCATCATGGAGCTTCAGGATGGAGCTTCTATTTAACCATTATGGGCTTCTTGAAGTGATGGATGGAGAATTGAAGAGGCCTGCGAGCGAAGGAACGACCAAGGAATAGGATCGCCGATCCAAGGATGGATTCTTCCTTCTCTCTCAATGCCTCTCATCCAACCAGCTGCACCACGTCAAGCATCTCATCAAGGATATCCAGTGTGGTCCCAAGGCATGGAAAATATTGAAGGATGTCCATGCCCCCAGCAGCAAAGCGATGGTGGTGGTGCTCGAACGACAACTCCATGCGGTGAAGATCAACGAAGGTGATCCGTGCAAGGAGCGTTCGATCAACTCCGGGACCTCTATGTGAAGCTCTCTGGTGCTCGTGTGGACTACCCTAAGAATATCAAGTGCTAAAAGGCTCTCTCTCTCTGCTGCAGGAGTTTTGGGGCCCCTTGGTGGTCAACCTCAATGGCATGAAGGACTCATGGTCCCTTGAGTGGATCCGTGCTCAAGTCCTTCAAGAGGAGTTTCGGAGGAAGGAGCTGACTGCCGCTGTCGGTGAAGGTGGAGGCTCTACCTACGGCATGAAAGGATTCAAGGGGCATGGCAGCAAGAAAGGCAAGGCCAAGGAAGGCTCTAGAGGGGAGCAGTATTCGGGAGGGAAGGGTGGCAACAAGGGAGGCAAGCGGTGTGGCGGCAAGTGTTGGTATTGCCATGTGGAAGGTCACCCGTGGTTTAAGTGTCGCAAGCTACCTGACGGTTGGAGGCCTGGTCAGCCATCAATTGAAGGCTCTAAGGGTGTTCATAGAGCTATGGGAGAAGGCATGGGCAGTGAGGAGGGCGATGGAGGTGCTGGCGGACATGGTGGCATGTTCTACCATGTAGGAGAGGCATGCTCCGAGGACATGGTTGTACCGGCCAGCAAGGTTGCTCTTCACCATAGTGGCATGGTCATCGCACTCCCATTCAGCCTACAAGCCTGCTCAGCTTCTGGAATTTTGTGGGGAGTTTCTTCAACATTTGTTCTTCACACATTCAAAGTTTCAGATTTTTTTAAGCAGTTTACAAGGCATGGAAACATTTTTAGTTTCGAGACTTATGGCATCCCGGAAGTGTGTGTTACTCTTTTTTGGTAACACCCGAGTTCACCCTTTCGGCTGCTGACTCATCTACCAAGCTCTGATTGGTCTGAAAATCGGTGTGGCAGTCCTTTGCCGTTTGTTTCAATTGGTCACAGAGTTTCAGGACAACCCAGCATCGGAGCAGCACGTGACAGCTGTCGAAAGTTACTGTTCCGTAGTCATGGTGCACTGTTGGCAGCATTTCCCTTGCCACCCTTTCATTGTTGTCATGCCAATAGTGCAGGGACAGAGAATGAGACAAGAAGAAGAGGTGGTCAAATGGGACTCTACCACCCTCCTTTTGAGAAGTGCGGTCTTCCTGGAAACAGCTTGCAAGAGGGTGCAAGTGGGAAGACAAGCTGACTCATGGTTGGCTTGACTTACTAGTAGTAGCCTTGAGTACAGCTCTGAACATCCAATTTTGGTTGACTTTGCTGACCTAGCTAGGACGTTTTCCATCCTTCTCTAGCCTTTCTTCCCTAGGACTCAACCTTCTCTGAGTTCCCAGGATGGTCCCAACCCCTTTAGAGTCCCCTGGGCAATGTTGTACTCACCTCTTCCTTGCATCAATGAAACTACATGTTTTCAGCCGAGCTTACGTTTTCGTTCACTGCGTAGCGCATACACCTCAGATGAAAGCAAGCAATATACAGTTGGAAAGCAGACACCTGAAGCTAATGTCTTTCCAAGGTTCAGCCTCATATGTTATCGGAGCTGATCGTGACTGCGTTTTGAACAGAGGCGGTTCGAAGTTATCAGGTTCTGCTTAGGCGGTTTCATGGGCATCCGCAACCCCTAAGTGGACTCTAGACTATAACAAGCACCGGCCGCAACAGCGACTCAGCCAGTAGTGGGCGCGACGTCGGTCCGTGCGAGTATTGGATCCTGACTAGCCTGGGTGCTGGCACCACCTGCTGGAGTCCTGACCACTCTGCGTCCCGCTGCTACCGTCGCCTCGACGACTTCCACCGTGAACGTTTTGGTCCCCACGCTATCACACCGCACTAGCCCTCATGTATTCGCCAGCGCACTGCTGCACCAGTTGAGTCTCACCTACCTGGTCTAGGACCTATCCGGGCTGCACGAGTAGAGACCTGTGTTTCCAATCTTGGTGTGTGTATTGTCTCCAGCCCAGCCGCCTCTGAGCGTCTTTGTGTAGGAGCTACCACTAGTCCAGCACCAGCCTTTGTCGCTGACTTGGGTGCGACCTCACAGACTGCAGAGCTTTCCTTCACCCTAGAATCTGGAGCATCCAGCTGTTTCTTTCGAGACTGTACTGACCTCACACCACTACGCACTACACTCACTGTCGCCTTGGTTGACCCCTCCGTAGGACCTGTAGTTGCCCACAGCACCACCACTCTCCCGTGTCCGGTGGCTCCCTCTGGGTTTCTCACAGGTTACTACACCCCCAGGTTCTCCAGGAACCTAGTGGGTGTCAGTCACCTCCACGACCTAGGCGTAGTCACTACTTTCCCACTGGACGAGCCTGTTGTCTCCTGCACAGTCAGTGCCACTGGGGCGCCTCTGGCCACTTTCCACAGGGAGCCGGGCTCTGGTCTGTACTCACTACACACTGGGTCCCACCACACAGGGTCAGGTTAGGTCAGGTCAGGTCAGGTAGCTGCTGTGTCGTGCGACTGTCGGTCACTCATCCACCCATCGGTCCTCTGGCACCACCGTCTAGGTCACCCGTCGTTCCCACGTCTCAGTAGGATGGTACGTCACCGTCTGGTCTCAGGTCTCCCACAGTCGCTTGCCCCGCTTCCTCGCTCGCCTGCGCCACCGTGCACTCCTTGCGTCGAGGGTCGGCAGCGCGCTGCCCCTCACTCCTCGTCGTTCCTTCCCACAAAGGCTCCCTTCTAGACCCTGCACTTGGATGTTTGGGGCCCCTTCCTGGCCCTTGGCCCATGTCAGGAGCGCTACTTCCTGATTGTGGTGGACGACTACTCCCGCTACACCACGGTTTTCCCCTTGTGACGGAAGGCCGACGTGCCTACTGTCCTTGAGCCGTGGCTACTAGAGAGGGGTGGCGCCCACGCCCTTTGTGGGCTCCGCCTGCACTCGGACCGTGGTGGTGAGTTTTCTTCCACTCGCCTAGAGACGTTCTGTCAGGGTTGGGGGATCCTCTAGTCTTACACGCTACCAGCCTTGCCGCAGCAGAACGGGGTAGCCGAGCGACGCATCGGCCTTGTCATGGAGGTTGCCCGGACCTCCATGTGCCATGCTGGTGCCCCCAGTTCTTGTGGCCTCAAGCAGTCCGCTACGCCGCGCACCAGCTGAAACCGTGGCCCAGTGACGCACGGCCACGGGTGACGCTGGTCTCCCTTTGGACAGGTTCTTCGGGCGTAACAGCTGACTTCTGTGTCTGGGGTTCTCTGGCTCGCGTTTGCACCCCTGGCGCGAACAAGTTGTCTCTGCGCACTCGTGTCTGCGTCTTTCTTGGCTTCCCTTTGGACACCGCCGGCTGGGTGTTCTACGACCCACTCACCTACGAGTTCTTCTATTCCCAGGACATCACGTTTGACGAGTCTGTTTGTTACTATAGGAGTCGCCCCCACCGAGGTACTGAGGTCTTTCCCCCCCCCCTGGCCCTCACCCTTGAGCTGGTGATGTCGGTTCTTGGGGTGCAGGTTGTGTTGGCGTGGAGATCACTCCACTGGAGGACATGGCAGCCTCGACGCGGCGGCCTCGCCCCGCGTCACCCCCTGGCTTCCCATCATTCCCTCCTCGTTCTTCTCTGCGGCCGGTTTCGGCGGAGCTTGGTGGTGTTCCTGCGGGAGGTACTTGAGGCCCCGGGGGTGTCGGTGGTGGAGGTGCTGGTTCTGGGGGTGCTGGAGCTGGAGGCACTGGCACTGTGGTGCCTACACCGCGCACTGTACGATTCCTAACCTGTGAGCAGCGTCTCTTCCGGTTGGAGAGGGAGGAGCGTGAGCGGATTGAGAGGGCACAGCAGCTGCAGGAGCAGGAATAGTCTCAGTCGTAGCGGCAGGAGAGAGTAGAGGAGGAGCCGCAGCAGCAGCACGAGAAAGCAGAGGAGGGATCACGACTGCAGCAGCAGGTGCAGTTGCAGCCGCAGCAGGAGAGAGTAGAGGAGGAGTCACGAGTGCAGCAGCGGGTGCAGTTGCACTCGCGGCACGAGAGAGTAGAGGAGGAGTCACGGCCACACCAGGAGAGGGTAGAGCAGGAGTCCCGCCCACAGCAGTAGGTACAGTTACAGACACAGCAGGAGAGAGTAGAGGAGGAGTCACGGCCGCAGCAGGAGAGGGTAGCACAGGAGTCCCGGTCGCAGCAGCGGGTGCAGCTGCAGCCGCAGCAGAAGAGGGCAGAGGATGAGCCAAAGGAGCAGCAGCAGGGGCAGGTACCGTGACAGCAGACGCCAGAGGAGGCGGAGCAGCAGCGACTGCGACTGCGTGACCTGCCCGACCCAGCACCTGCACGCTTCGTTCTTGGTCCCCTACTGTCCCCTCCCGATCCCCCTGTCGAGTCCCTTTCCTTGTCCCAGTGGACTCGTCGTTCTCCCCTCAGTCATGCTGTGTCTCCAGAGCCCCGTCGGTCTCGTTACCGTGCAGACGGCACGTTTCACCTTGTTCTTCGCTCTCGTGTTCCACCTCCTTCAGTCCTTCCACAGCCTCCTTAGTCGTCCCTCACTGTGTTTCACGACCCATTTTTTGACTGCCTCTGTGCCTCCCGTCCTGTCGTCTCCTGTATTTTGTCCACGTTGGTCACTCACCCGACTGCACCCCTGTTGTCTGTCTCAGCTCTTGTTACCACTGTCACTGGCTTTGCCTCTTCCCACCGCCTTGACTACGCCGCTCACCTGGTGAGTGGCCCTGCTCGTTCTCCGTCCTCTGAGGTGCTCCTGTCTTTCCCCTGGAGGTCCTTGAGGACAGGCAGTTCGAGCTTAGTTTCCTTGCGGCCGCTGTTCCTCATCTCTGCGCCATGTTGCTTGCCCCTGAGGGGGATCTAGACGCTCTTTACATCCCGATCCCTCGCACAAACGATGAGGCGATCTCGGGACCTTGGGCCTCGTACTGGATAGCAGCTAAGGAGGCAAAGATGACATCTTATAGGTCCATAGGCACCTACCTCGACGCCGTTCCACCAACTGGGGCGAACGTTGTCAGTTTCATGTTGCTCTACAAGGTGAAGCAGCCGCCTGGATCACCACCGGTGTTCAAGGCGCGTTACGTATCGAGAGGCTTCAGTCAGCGAGAGGGGGTAGACTTCTTCCATACCTTTGCTCCCACCCCAAAGATGACCACTCTTTGGGTGTTGCTGCATATAGCAGCTCAGCGCGACTACGAGTTGCACTCCTTGGACTTCTCCACAGCGTTCCTATAGGGGAGCCTGCACGAGCAGAACTGGCTGCGTCGTCCGCCTAGCTTCACTAGTTCTTTCCCTCCTGGGACCCAGTGGCAGCTGCTTCGACCGGTCTACGACTTGCGCCAGGCTCCCCGCGAGTGGGATGACACGCTACGTACGACTCTTGCAGCACTTGACTTCTTTCCGTCGTCTGCCGACCCGTCGCTGTTTATTCGCCGTGGCTCGACCCCGTTCTTTATTCTGGTCTACGTTGACGACCTGGTCTTCGCCACTCCCGACCGACACGCACTGGCCTCTGTGAAGGAGGAACCGCAGGGAGACACACTTGCACTGACCTTGGTGAGCTGCAGTACTACCTTGGCCTGCAGATCACCAGGGACAGGGCAGCTCGCACCATTACGCTGACACGGTCGCATATGGTCGAGCAGATCCTCACGCGGTTCCGCTTCCTGCTCTCCAAGGTACAGTCCACCCCTCTTGCTGTGGATCATGGGCTCACGGCTCCACCTTCGGACGAGCCATTTGAGTCCAGTGGTCCATATACTGAGCTGGTGGGTTGTCTCATGTACCTGATGACCTGTACTCACCCAGACCTAGCTTACCCTCTTAGCGTCCTTGCACGCTTTGTTGCGTCTGGGAGACACAGACCTTCCCATTGGTACGCTGCTAAGAGGGTGGCGAAGTATGTGGTGAGTACATCAGGCATGGGACTTGTCCTTGGAGGGAAGAAGCCACTTACACTTACAGGTTTCTCGGACTCGTCGTGGGCCGACGACGCAAAGTCTCTGCGGTCTACACAGGGTTACTATTTCAGCCTTTCGTGGACGTCGACTAGGGCGTCGTCCATCTCTAGTTCGAGCTGTGAGGCAGAGGTGTACGCTGCGGTCATGGCCGCCCAGGAGCTTCGCTGGCTGTCTTTCCTCCTCACCGACCTCGGTGAGCGGCCTCGCTCTCCCCCAGTCTTGTTCGCCGGCAACAGGTCTGCTATCCTATTGTGCGAGGAGCCTCGACTGGTTGGGAAGGCGAAGCACATCCAGCTTTGTTACTTCCTTCTGCGAGAGTTGCAGCAGTGTGGCCAGGCACTCGTGCGACGTTTGGTCTCTGAGGCCAACACTGCAGATATCTTCACCAAGGCGTTGCCGCCTTGTGACCACCAGCGTTTCCGCACCCAGCTTGGCCTTGTCTCTACAGGCCCTCACTTGCTTGCGTAGAGATGCTTTGTCTTGTACTATTGCATCTCACTATATGTCATATATCTGTGCTTGTGGATAGGCCTTGTGACCCCTTGCTTTTGTAGAGATGCTTGTCATGCATGTCTGGTACTCTTGCATCTTCTATATTTGCTTTTTCATTGCATGTGAACTGGCCTTGTGGCCTCTTATTTGTTCTCGGAATGCATGGTGACCTTAAGATCCACCCCGAGCTTTGTTTTGTTTGTCTGAATGTTTTAGTCACAGTCAGATTTCTGCACAGCGGCTTTAAACGTTCATAGCGTTCTGGTCACGGATGCAAATAACCTGATTTAACTTGGATCTGGAGCGTCTTAACGCCGCCTACAATAAGCAATTTAGATCTCACGATTTCGTTAAGAGTGGACGACACAACGTTGGTTTGAACGAATGGCACTATGGCAGCCACTATAGGCTGAGGACACAAATTAGGAAGAGTTACGAGTTGGGAATGATTCCCTGCCGCTACAAACCCCAAGAGCCAATGTAGAGTGATGTAGAACAGTGTCACACTGTCCCCAACCATGAAGGGTCTCGAAAATACCCTCCACAAGGGCCTACACCAAGAGAAATGTTACACTACACAAAGTAATGCAGCTATTCTCACTATCTTTTCGAGAGTTTCGAAATCACTTGAATCTTGAAGCCAAGGCTTTGGTTCTTCAAGATAAGTTCTTCCTTCAATTCTTGGAAGTCTGCTGTGCACACCTGCAACACGCCGAACGTTCCACACACGACAGAATAGAAAACCGCACACGACACGCAAACGACGACGTGACACGCGACTAGCAATTACTCGCTATTGACTCGACAAACACATTCAAAATCATGTCTCATCATTCACACACTATTCTAAGCATGAAATATATATTATTGCATGCCCTCAACCCATTCCATGCACACACGCATGCACGCACATGGACAACAAGCCGAATGCAAACCGTAGGGTTGCACCAACACTGAACTGGTCCTGTGACCATTGTTTGCTCTTGCTGATTAGTCCTATGACCCTTACTCTTAGACTGTGTGTTGCTTTCCACAGGACTCCCATCACCTATACTATGGGAGTGTGTCAAACTATAATTGTTATGGTTTGTATTTGCTAGTCTAGGTGGTGTAAACTTACGTTTAGGGTTGGTTAGGGTTGACCAGGGTTTGCTATATCTTCCTTGTGTTTGTAATTTCTAGTCATTTCATTATTCTGTTACCTCGTTGACAGCTGCTGCTGCTGCTGCTGCCGCTGCTACCGCTGCCACTGCCGCTGCTGTATCCACTGGCAGACCCACTCTGCTCCTCCATGTCTCCATGATACCTCACCTTGGCAGTCCTCCGACAGAGATCATACACTTTTTCGGGGCTCAAAACCTCACTCGCCTTCCCTCCCAGCTTTCCCCTACATGTCTCACTGCCCCCATTGACATACGCCGACCAAGCAATCATTGCCGCACCGCACCACGACCAAACCTCCTCCCATACTTCTCCACCATCCCAGAAATCCTCCTCACCACCCCTGCCACCCCCAAAGCCCCCACGGCTCCAAAATCTCCCTCCTCCAACCCACCCTAGCCCCTCCAGCGGCGTCCGGCTGCCGTCCTCATCGAACCCGCCGGGAACGAGAACGGGGTGCGGCCATCTCAAAGCGATGCTGAGCAGCAGGGCCATGGGCACACGCTCCACCTGCTCCCACACGCGCTCGAGATTCTCCTTCTCTTTCTTCAGAGAGGCAACGCCCATGGGTAAGGGGTCCAGCCCCTGCATGCTGATGATGTTGTTGAACTCCTTGGAGTGCGGTGGGTCAACAATGGTTCAAATGCAGGTCCAAATTTGTTTGGTGGACCCCCTCCAACGGGACTCGCGAAGAGGAAGCGGTAGAACAGGACGCTGGCAGGGCCGTAGGTGAAGTTGGCAACGAGGGTGACGAAGGGGATGTGGGAGGTGTAGTTGATGCATCTCTTGCACTTGGAGCAATCCGGTGGGGTGAGCATGGCAGCTGCAAACTCCAAAATGCAGTCCACGTCTGCAAGACAGCGAACGATGGGACGGTGGCTGGCTGTGGGAGGAGGTGAGAGAGTGCGCATGAGAGGGTTCTTCATGCCTCCCTGCCCCCCCCCCACGCCCTCTGTTCCTTCGATCCCTCCTCCTACCTCCTGCCTTGGATGATTGGGCAGGGAGGTTTTTCTTACTCTCCTTGCTCCCCCCATTGACTTCCGGAATTCCCAGGCCAAAGCACCTCGCGCTGCAGTCTTCAGGAAGCTTCAAAACAGCTTCCTCTCCCTGAGGCCACTCCTCCCACTCCAAAGGGAAGCTCCTTTCGTGCAGAGGCTCAGGGATGGCGCCGAACCTGAGAAGCAGGCCTGGAAGGTCCCGAAGCGGATGTCGTATGGGCAGGACCTTGCCTTGTGGGTTGTCCTTAAAGCATTTCTTCTCTGGGATGAAATCAGAGCCATAGGTTCGGGCCCACTGCAAGATGCAAGCAGCTAAAAACGTCATGACAGCAATAGCCGGGTTGGTGTTGACAGGCACTAGCCTTTAGCTGGTCACAGGCACTTGAGTGACATCGAAAGCAATGCTGCCAGAAGCAACACATGCGTCCAGGGAACAGGAGCCAACATCGGTCCAAGCTTTGTCACTGGGTGTTTGGGGAGCTGCTGCTATGAGTTCGCCTCCTCCTGCTCCTTCTTCCCCGCTTGCTCTCCCATAAACCCCCCTTGCCAGCCCCCCACGTCTCAGTCTCTACCTAACCTCCTCGATTCCAGCAGCCTCCACGCGGGTCTGCTGTGGATTGCTGGCATCCAGGGAGAGGCAGTCTTCATTCTTACGAGACTCTGACTCTGACCCTGGCCGGCAGTACACAGACGCCACAACCACGGCGAAGTCAGTGGCACCCACACCACTCACATACATGCCCTTGGGGATATCCCTGCCCTCCACACTGCTGCTGTTGCTGCTGCTGCCACCTCCACCAATGCTGCTGCTGCTGCTACCACTGCTGCCCTCCTCACTACAGTGGCTGCACCTGAACTCCCTCCCTTCCCCCCCTCCATGCTCCAGAATCCAACCCATGCCATCCACATACCTCTCCCACTCACGCCCCTTCAGATTCTCCCTCCACTGCCCACCCTTCTCGCCCTTGCCCTCAGCAGCACCCCCATTGAAGCCCCCCCCCCACGGCACCACCAGCTCCCCCCCTCCCCTTCTCCTCGGCATGCGCCTTGCCCAGCCCGCCTGACAGAATATTCTGCATGAGAATACCAAACCCTTCCTTCAGATCAGCGCTCTCCTTGACCCCCAGCACCAGCACCAGCATGGAAGCGAAAGAATCTTCCTCTGCCTACCTGCCCGCCCCCAGATCCTCCAAGATTGATGGGTAGGCCACCTCCTGTGACTCTTTGCAGACCTGCCATGGATTCACAAACCGAGGCCATCTCGCCACAAGCACGAGGAAGGCAGCGAAGCGGACAGCACATGGGTAGGCAGCCCAGCAGCTGCTGCAGCGCCAACAGCAGGGAAACGCTGCAGCATCCTAGTGTAGACATATTTCCCATCGAGTAGCGTTGAAGTCCTCAACTTTGATGTCAGAACGAATTTTGTTTGCATGGTTACAAATGCTTCTCACTGTGCGCGTTGTTGACTATCATGCACAGGAGCTGAAGCTTGACGGTTGTGAAAGATGAAAGACCTCTCGGAGTTGATGCGGCGGTCTTCTCCAGGGAGAGGTACCCAAGCAACTCTTCTTGCGTAGCTTGAGCCATCGATGCTCATTGCTTGATGGTTCTCAAGAGCGTTGATGCGAGCAACGAGTTGCTCGATGAGGGCGGCGCTGACGGAGGTCACTGCTGATGGCGCATTCATTATTGCTGGTGGTGGGCTCGGTGAGTCGGCAGTAGCTTTCCCTTCAGGAGCCATTGCGATGCAGAGTTGTAACAGGTATTTTAATGAGTAATTTTATAGGGAGTTTGTTCTAGGAAGAACAGGAACTTGGAAGATCTTATCATCCACTCTAGCACTCATACCATGTTGATATAACCGGGAATCGTAGTAGATAGGATAAGGTTTGCTAAATTGTAGGAAGACGATGAAGTCTTGTGATGACCTTGTTAATAATGGTTGAAAAGAGAAGATGATTTTAAGATAAAGTACAAGGATATCAATATCAATCTAGCTAGCCATGTACTATGAGGGGTACATTCCCTTATTACTGTATTGCATTGCTACAGTAACCGCGACTATTGCTCTACTCGACAGTTACCATGTTGCATTGTGTAACCTCCGAGTACGGTTACTAGGCGGTCAACAGTCACGACCGTTGACTAATTGTGACTGTTGACCTTCGAGTGACTCTCGAGCTGCCGCGTGCTCTATACGAGCTTAACGCGATAGTAGTACAGGTGCAATGTCTCGCTATGAAGCGATGCACTAAGTGAAGCCTTCGGAAATGTTGTCATAGCCATCGGTTATTCCAACAGTTTTTTGGGGAACTCTGAAAACCAGGGCTGGTCTTGAGCGTAACTTTGATTTGTCAGATAAATTTGAACTTAGAAAACAAAATCCTGGGCAGTCAGTGTTAGGGCATGTTGCAAGTGCAAAAACCGTCAGATCACCGAACCGCTCACCGAGTGTGACAGTACATAGATACTGGGCTTGGTGTGTGAGCCTAGATACGATCGATCTGCAAAAAAAAATGTTGGGTTTTGTACCACGATTGCCTAGTGACAGTGCATAATTGGCGAGCTCACGATCGATCGTGACTGCCAAAGCGATCGATCTGGCCCTCGCCAAATTTTTCTGTCTTGCAGAGTGTCTTGCACTATTGTCGAGTACTTGCAACACCGTCCTTACTTTTTCTAACTCTGAATATGTCAAACATTATATGTCTATATTGTACTAGGCTGTAGTGGTTTTAGCCTTAGCGGGTACAGTAATTCTCTCGACCTTGTACTTGTACTCCCCCCTTTGACCTAATGCACACCATTCCAGATTATAACATGGTATCAAAGCCATTAGGTCTTTAGGACCAAATTTTTAAAAGGGCCCACCGTTAGTTCCTGGCCGAAACGCGCCCCTTGGCGTGTCACGTTTTTATCCTGCCCAAAACGCGCCCTAGGCGCGTCGATTTTCTCTGCCTAGCCCTGCTGCCCCACTACCCAGTCCCCGTGCCCCACTGCCATGCCTGAGCGCCGCCCTGCCCACGTGCGCTCTGCCTGCAGCTGCACTGCCCTGCCTGCTCGCGCGCTCTGCACGCGCACCCTGCTGCCCACCCGCGCTCTGCCCGCATGCGCTTTGCCAGCCCCACCAGTGCGCTTTACCCACCCACACGCTGCCCTGCCCCGCAAATGCGCTGCCCACTAGAAGCCTGCGCCCTGCCCGTGCGCACCCCACGCGCACCCTGCCTGCTCCCTCCCCGTCCATGCTGCTGCTGCTGTCACTTCTACAGCTGCTACTGCTGCATGCACTACTGCAGCTGCTAAGCGCTGCTGCTGCTGCTAAGTGCGCTGCTGCCACTGCTGCTGGCCACTGCCGCTACTGCTACTGCCCGCTGCCACTGCTGCCCTGCCTCCACGTGCTGCTCAGCGCTGCCATGCCCCGCCTGGCCGCCGCCAACACTGCCCTGCCAATCCGCAGCTGCTGCCGCCACTGCTGCTGGCTGTTGGTGCAACCCTACGGTTTGCATTCGACTTGTTGTCCTTGTGCGTGCATGCGTGTGTGCATCGAATGGTGTGAGAGCACGAAATCATATATATTTCATGCTTACAATAGTGTGTGAATGATGAGGCATGATTTGTTTTTTAATGTGTGTGTTGAGTCAATAGCGAGTCATCACAAGTCGCGTGTCATGTCGTCGTTTGCGTGTCGTGTGCGGTTTTCTATTTTGTCGTGTGTGGAACGTTCGGCATGTCGCAGGTGTGTGCAGCAGACTTCCAAGAACTCAAGGAAGAATTTATCTTGAAGAACCAGAGCCTTGGTTTCAAGATTCAAATGATTTCGAAGCTCTCCAAAAGGGTAAACTTCAAGATAGTGAGAATAGTTACATTACAATGTGTGATGTAACATTTCTCTTGGTGTAGGCCCTTGTGGAGGGTAGTTTCGAGACCCTTCGTTGTTGGGGTCAGTATGGCACTGTTCCACATCACTGTACCTCGGCTCTTGGGGTTTGTAGGAGCTGGGAGTCATTCTCAACTCGTAACTCTTCCTAATTTGTGTTCTAAGACTATAGTGGCTGCCATAGTACTGTTCGTTTAAACCGACGCTGTGTCGTCAATTCTTAATGAAATCATGCAATCTAAATTTGTTATTGTAGGTGGCGTTAAGACTCTCCAGATCCAGGTTGAATCAGGTCATTTGAAGCTGTTACCAGAACGCTATCAACGTTTGAAGCCGCTGTGCAGAAATCCGACTATGCACTCTCTCTTTCGTTTTAGGCACATTCAAGCCTATTGTGACTATAACAAGTGGTATCAGAGCCCCTTGAAGCAGTTTCGACAATGGCTGGACCTGAGGAAAGGGGTGGCAGAGGTGCTGGTGGCAGTGGAGAAGCCCAAGATCAAGGCCAACCCCGTGATCCCACCATGTCTCCCATGCAACCAAGTCTTGGCCCAGCTAGGGATGAGCCTAGGGTGTTGGGGCTTGACAAATTCAACGGTGACAACTTCGCTGAATGGTCCTTCAAGATGGAGAACATCTTTGACCACTATGACCTTCTGGAGGTGATGGAAGGAACGGAGAAGCGCCCCGAGAACGACCCGGAGAAGAGCCCGTGGGTGCGGAAGAGCGCAGAAGGCTATCTCCTACTTGGGCAAGTGTTGGGGAGCAGCCAAATCCGTCACATCAAGCCATTCCAGCGTGAACCAGAAAAGGGACCAAAGGCATGGGCTGCTCTCAAGGGTGTACATGCACCTGCAACAGCGGCCGTAGCGGTGGTGTTGGAACGGCAAATGGCGGCACTACGAATTGAAGAACACGAAGCGGTTGAAGAAGGGGTGCAGAAATGATGGGAGCTGATTTGAACTACAACGAGCTCCAAAAGAAGACCAAGTTGCTGGCCTTACTCCTAGAGTCATGGTCCTCGCTCATCATCAACCGCAATCGTGACTTGCCCCGCCTCTCGCTTGAAGACGTGAAGCGAGCGATTCTTCAAGAGGATTTCTGACGCCGTGAGTTGGCGGGTTCGGATGGCGCCAGGGCAGCAAGCATCGGCCGGGGATATGGTCGTGGAAGGGGCAGAGGACGAGGAGGAAGGTTTGGAGGCAGCAACTACAATGGAGGCCGCGGAAGTGGCAGCTATGGCAATGACAACAAGAACTATGGACGCGGTCGCGGACGGTTCGACGGCGAGTGTCATTTTTGCCACAAGAGCGGACACATGTGGCGTGCTTGCTACAAACTCCCTGATGGATGGACTCCTGCTCAAGGCCAAGAGGGTAAAGGAGCAGAGGAAGGGAGAGGAAGAGGCCGTGGAGGCCGTGGCGGTCGCGGAGGTGGCGCTGCAAATATGAAGAACGGTGACAACGAGAGCGAGTCGAGGGACGATCGCTTTCTGGGTCAAATCTTCTTCGTGTCGACGCAAGCACCGGCTGCACCAGAAAAGGATGAAAGCTTTGAGGAGCCTGCTGCTGTGGGGAAGGTGACCCTACACTCCCTGGATTATTGGGTGATCGATAGCGGCGCTACCTATAGCATGACACCTCGTGCGGACTTGCTCACTGAACTTGATCCGTCACTGGTGAAGCATGTCACATCGGCTTTGGGGCAGCGATCAGAGGTGAAAGGCATGGGCAAGGCCATGTTCAAGGGTGCTGATGGGAAGATGGTGGGCCTCAAGAATGTGCTTTGGGTGCCCAACCTTGCTGCGAACCTGATTTCCGTGTGGCGGTTGCAAAAGGCCGGCATGGACACGAGCTCGAAGGGAGCCAAGACCTACACTGCAAGGATTGGCGAGCGGGTTCTTTGGGACCTTCATGAGGATAGGGATGTCTACAACAAGATGTGGCAGATCCCTGTGGTCCCTATGCCTAAAGAAAGGCAAGTGGCAGCAAGCGTCAGCACCAAGGGTGAAGCGGTGGGTAGCGGCTACGGCGCAAATGATGGCGCCAAGGCGAAAGAGTCCAACAAGTGCAAACCTGGAGGGAAAAGCAAGCAGTGTGAGCTTGAGGAGAGTGGTGCAGCAGCCAAGGAGCAGCACAAGGGTGAGGATAACCCCAAGGCAGCAGCGGAGGAGGAGTACGGAGAGAGCATGTGGGGCACTATTGCGAGTGCGGCATTCTCCAATCCGACTTCGGCTACGGGGGAGTGTGATTGGCTCACCTTGCATCGGCGAATGGGGCATGTGACCCTGCCCATCTTGCAGCAGCTAGTGAAGAATGAGATGGTTGCTGGCATACGTGTGAAAGGGGAGCCAGATGAGGTACTTGTCTGCCCGACGTGCATGCAAGCCAAGTTCACCCGTTTCCCGTTCTCAAGTTCAGAGGCAATGGCTAAGGCACCACTTGATGAGGTGGTGATGGACGTGGTGGGCCCCCTGAAGCTTGGAGCTGCTGGAGCTGAGTACTTTCTCACCATAGTGGACGTCTACACTCGCATGACTTGGGTGTACGTGCTGTCCAAGAAGAACGACGTGGCTGAAACGGTGAAGACCGATTGGTTGCCGATGGTGGAGCGGCAACAAGACCGGCTAGTGAAGGCAATTCGCACCGATTGAGGGGGAGAGTTCCTGAGCAAGGAGTTCTCATTGTGGCTGAAGAAGAATGGCATAAGGCACTCCCTTACCATGCCATACTCCCCTGCAATGAACGGCATCGCCGAGCGAGCGAACCGGACAATCACGGAGACGGCGCGCGGGTTGCTCATTGAAGCCGGGCTACTCGACTATTTCTGGCCTGATGCAGTGCGGAGTGCGTGTGTGGCCAAGAACAGAGCCTTGACTCATGTCGGAGCAGAAAAATGGGTGCCCTATGTGGAGTGGATTGGAAGGAAGCCAACGGTGGATATGCTTCGGGTGTTCGGGTGCATGTGCATGGCGCTTGTGCCTAAGCATCTTCGGCACAACAAGCTCGGTGCCAAGGAGATATGGGCCGTACATTTGGGTATGGCTCAAAACAGCAAGGGGTGGCTTCTTTGGGACCCATTCACCAAGAAATTCTTGGTGAGCAGAGACTACAAGTTCATGGAGAATCTGATGCACAAGGATTGGAAGGCGGAGAATGAGGCGAAGATAGGCATGCGGCTTGGGGAGGTGAATAGTTCCGGTTTGGAGCATGTGGAGCTGCCTTTAGAGCTGAGCAGCGGCAGCACCACCACAAGGCAATCTTCCCTTGTGAATGGGGGAGAGGAGGCCAAGGATGTAGAGGAAGAAGAGGAGGAGGTGCAGCAAGTGAGCGAGCGTGCACAGACACTTCCTTCTCGCACTACGCGTGCTCCACGGATCCGAGTCACCCCGCAGCAACGCCAAGGCCTTCATGTCCCTGCAGCTGAGGAGGAAGGAAGGGGCAAGAGGAGAATTCAAGCCCCAAATAGGCTGACCTATGATGCGACGGGAAATCCAGACAAGTCAGCTCTGGCCGGAGCGGCACTTATAGTTGGAGATGACGAGGAGAGTGACTACGAGGAGTGTGCCTTCGCGTTCTTCTCTCCGGTGGAGATGCCGGGGGAACCAGCAACTCTCAAGGAGGCCTTGGAGAGTAGTGATGCTGAGGAGTGGAAGAAGGCAATGGAGAGTGAGCTGGAGAGCATTGAGGAGAACGGCACGTGGGAATTGGTGGAGCAACGAAAGTACCTGGAGGCCTTGGCTGCCAACTTTGGGCAGATTGAAGGCCATGTGGCTACTCCATTCCCTTCTGGGTTCAATTGCGTGAAGGGACCAGAGGAGGAGAGCGTTGGAGAAGAGGAGAGGCGCCGTTTTCACTCGTTGGTGGGCAGCCTCATGTACGCGGCGGTAAACATCCGACCGGACGACGCCTTTGCTACCGGGCAGCGGGCTAGGGTTGTTCAATGCCCTAATGAGGAGCAGGTAGCTGTTGGAATGAGGTTGGCCAAGTATCTTGGCAAAACACCGACCGTTGGGCTGCAATATTCGGCGGTTGCGTAAAGGCGCCAAAAGGGTGCGGATGGTGTTGAACCCGGGCGTTTGTTCCTCACCGCATTCTCGGATGCTTCTTATGCATCGGAACCAGAGGACATGACAAGTGTTGGAGGGTTTTTTTTTCTGTGTTGGTGGAGGCCCAACTGCTTAGGAGAGCAAGAAGCAGGTGGATCAAGCATTGAGCTCGGTGGAGTCCGAGTACATGGCACTCTTCCATGCCGTACGGGAGATTGTGTGGCAGCGGCGTTTGTTGGCTGAATTGGGGGAGGAGCAGCAAGGACCCACCCCACTCTACTGTGACACCCAAGGTGCCATTGCTCTTGCTAAGAACCCTGTGTTGCATGGCCTCACGGGTGAAGTTGAGTTGCACTACGTGAAGACGACAAGGCAGCCAACTGACATGATGACCAAGAGGCTGGTGGAGCAGCAGCATTGGAAGTGTTGCAAGCTGGGTGGGATGGCTCTGAACTGAGAGAACCAGATCCTAAGGCCAACAATCCGAAGGGGAGTTTGTTGGTGCAACCCTACGGTTTGCATTCGACTTGTTGTCCGTGTGCGTGCATGCGTGTGTGCATGGAATGGTATGAGAGCATGAAATAATATATATTTCATGCTTGCAATAGTGTGTGAATGATGAGGCATGATTATTTTTAATGTGTGTGTTGAGTCAATAGCGAGTCATCACTAGTCGCGTGTCACGTCGTCGTTTGTGTGTCGTGTGCGGTTTTCTATTTTGTCGTGTGTGGAACGTTCGGCGTGTCGCAAGTGTGCGCAGCAGACTTCCAAGAACTCAAGGAAGAATTTATCTCGAAGAACCAGAGCCTTGGTTTCAAGATTCAAGTGATTTCGAAGCTCTCCAAAAGGGTAAACTTCAAGATAGTGAGAATAGTTACATTACTTTGTGTAGTGTAACATTTCTCTTGGTGTAGGCCCTTGTGGACGGTAGTTTCGAGACCCTTCGTGGTTGGGGACAGTGTGGCACTGTTCCACATCACTGTACCTCAGCTCTTGGGGTTTGTAGGAGCTGGGAGTCATTCCCAACTCGTAACTCTTCCTAATTTGTGTTCTAAGACTATAGTGGCTGCCATAGTACCGTTCGTTCAAACCAACGCTGTGTCATCAATTCTTAATGAAATTGTGCAATCTAAATTGCTTATTGTAGGCGATGTTAAGACTCTCTAGATCCAAGTTGAATCAGGTCATTTGAAGCTGTGACCAGAACGCTATCAACGTTTGAAGCCGCTGTGCAGAAATCCGTCAGTGCACTCTATCTTTAGGCACATTCAAGCCTATTGTGACTATAACACTGGCCACTGCCGCAGCTGCTACTGGCTGCTGCCACTGCTGCCCTGCCTGCACGCGCTGCTCAGCACTGCCCTGCTCCGCCTGGCTGCCGCCAGCACTGCCCTGCCCATCCGCAGCTATTGCTTGCTGCTGCTGCCACTGCTCCTGGCCACTGCCGCTGCTGCTACTGGCCGCTGCCACTGCTGCCCTGCCTACATGCACTACTCAGCGCTACCCTGCCCTTCCTGGCCGCCGCCAGCGCTGCCCTGCCAACCGCAGCTGCTGCCTGCTGCTACCGCCACTTCTGCTGGCCACTGCCGCTGCTGCTGCTGGCCGCTGCCACTGCTGCCCTGCCTGCACGCGCTACTCAGCGCTGCCCTGCTTTGCCTGGCCGCCGCCAGCGCTGCCTTGCCAATCCGCTGTTGCTGCCTGCTGCTGGCCCACCACCCGCTGCCCCGTGCATTCGCCCTGCGCCACCCGCTCACGCCCCTGCCCTGCCCCTGCTGCTTTGCTGCACCGCCAGCTTGCGCCCTGCCCTGTCCTGCCTGCGCGCATGCTGCTGCTACTTCCATGCCGCCAAACTGAGCCGCCCAATTGAGCAGCCCTACTAAGCCACCCCTTCCTGCTGCTACTGCCAACTGCCACAGCCGCCCTTGCTACCGCCTGCGCGCGCTCCTACAGTTGCTATAGCTACTGCTCCTACCACTGCTGCCATTCCACCTACCGTTCCAGCTACCGCCGCTGCAGTCGCTACTTCAGCCCTTGAGCCGCTATTGCTGACTGACACTGCCTACCATGGCCACTTTCACTGTCCCGTGTCAGCGGCAGCTAAGTGTGCCTGGGTCTCTCTTGCCGCAGCAGCTTGGAGAGTGGGCTATCTGGTGGGGCAGCCCCGGTGGCGGAGCTAGCCGTGCTCGTCGGCGGAAGCCGCTTTCGCCACAGCAGGGTCGTGAGTGGGCTGTCCGGTGGGGTGCTACTACTGGAGGTACCTGTGAGTCTATTCCTGCTGGTAGTGCCCTTAGTAGACGCGGAAGGTTATGGAGTTGGACAGCAGCAGCAGCAGCGTCTGCTGGAGACTCTCTCCCCACAGCAGCTTCGTGAGTGGGCTGTCCGGTGGGGCAGCCCCGGTGGCGGAGGGTTTCGGGGTACTCGTACTGGGGGTGTAGAGGCACCTGGTGGCGTAGAGGCTACTAGTCTCGGTGCGTGTGACTCAGCTAGCGCAGGGGCAGAGCCTGAAGAGGCCTTGCACACTTTTACCCTAGACTCAGGCACGTCTCGCTGCTTCTTCCGCGACAGCTCCACAGTCACACCGCTCACAGCCCCTGTCCCTGTCACACTAGCCGACCCCTCCGGGGGCCGGGTATTTGCGCGTGGCGCTACTGTTCTCCCCTGTCCGGCGGCCCCTTCCGGCCTCCTCACAGGTCTCCACCTCAACTCGTTCGCTAAGAACTTGGTGGCTACCTCTGTCCTCTAGGACCAGTGGGTCACTGTCACCCAGCCTGGAGGCAAGCTCGTGGCAATCTGTACGGACTCGCGCACTGGTGAGCACCTCGCCACGTTCACTCGGAGGTCTGGGTCTGGCCTGTACACACTGACCACTGAGTCTGCACTGGTAGCTGAGTCAGAACAGATAGCTGTGTCGGTTGAGGTTGCTTCGTCTTGCTCGTGACGTCTCTTCACGCACCAGACTCTCCTCTGGCACCACCGTCTTGGCCACCCGTCCTTGCCACGCCTTCGTGGCATACACTCACGTCTCCTTGTCTCTGGGCTTCCCAGGTCCCTGCCCCCGCTCCTGAGGTCGCTTGTGCCGCCGTGCCTTCCCTGCGTCGAGGGGCAGCAGCGCGCCGCTCCTCACTCCTCCTCGTTTCCACCGACCACAGCTCCTCTGCAGACCCCCTACATGGACGTGTGGGGTCCAGCCCGAGTCTCTGGACAGGGTGGAGAGCGCTACTTCTTGCTGGTTGTAGACGACTACACGCGCTACACCACGGTCTTCCTCTTGCAGAGCAAGGCGGAGGTCTGCAGTATTCTGATCCGCAGGATCCGTGCTGTCCGTCGTCAGCTCGGTGCTCGGTTTCAGCAGGACCTCCCGGTCCTGCGACTGGACTCTGACTGAGGTGGTGAGTTTTCCTCCGGCCTCCTCGAGGACTTCTGTGGTGCTGAGGGCATCCGCTAAACGTTCACGCTTCCGGGCTCTCCACAACAGAATGGGATTGCAGAGCGCCACATTGGCTTGGTGATGGAGGCTGCTCGCACCTCCATCGTCCATACGGCTGCTCCCTATTTTATGTGGCCGTTTGTGGTCCGATACACTGCTTACAAATGCTTCTCACTGTGCGCGTTGTTGACTATCATGCACAGGAGCTGAAGCTTGACGGTTGTGAAAGGTGAAAGACCTCTCGGAGTTGATGCGGCGGTCTTCTCCAGGGAGAGGTACCCAAGCAACTCTTCTTGCGTAGCTTGAGCCATCGATGCTCATTGCTTGATGGCTCTCAAGAGCGTTGATGCGAGCAACGAGTTGCTCGATGAGGGCGGCGCTGACGGAGGTCACTGCTGATGGCGCATTCGTTATTGCTGGTGGTGGGCCCGGTGAGTCCGCAGTAGCTTTCCCTTCAGGAGCCATTGCGATGCAGAGTTGTAACAGGTATTTTAATGAGTAATTTTATAGGGAGTTTGTTCTAGGAAGAACAGGAACTTGGAAGATCTTATCATCCACTCTAGCACTCATACCATGTTGATATAACCGGCAATCGTAGTAGATAGGATAAGGTTTGCTAAATTGTAGGAAGACGATGAAGTCTTGTGATGACCTTGTTAATAATGGTTGAAAAGAGAAGATGATTTTAAGATAAAGTACAAGGATATCAATATCAATCTAGCTAGCCATGTACTATGAGGGGTACATTCCCTTATTACTGTATTGCATTGCTACAGTAACCGCGACTATTGCTCTACTCGACAGTTACCATGTTGCATTGTGTAACCTCCGAGTACGGTTACTAGGCGGTCAACAGTCACGACCGTTGACTAATTGTGACTGTTGACCTTCGAGTGACTCTCGAGCTGCCGCGTGCTCTATACGAGCTTAACGCGATAGTAGTACAGGTGCAATGTCTCGCTATGAAGCGATGCGCTAAGTGAAGCCTTCGGAAATGTTGTCACAGCCATCGGTTATTCCAACAGTTTTTTGGGGAACTCTGAAAACCAGGGCTGGTCTTGAGCGTAACTTTGATTTGTCAGATAAATTTGAACTTCGAAAACAAAATCCTGGGCAGTCAGTGTTAGGGCATGTTGCAAGTGCAAAAACCGTTAGACCACCGAACCGCTCACCGAGTGTGACAGTACATAGATACTGGGCTTGGTGTGTGATCCTAGATACGATCGATCTGCAAAAAAAAATGTTGGGTTTTGTACCACGATTGCCTAGTGACAGTGCATAATTGGCGAGCTCACGATCGATCGTGACTGCCAAAGCGATCGATCTGGCCCTCGCCAAATTTTTCTGTCTTGCAGAGTGTCTTGCACTATTGTCGAGTACTTGCAACACCGTCCTTACTTTTTCTAACTCTGAATATGTCAAACATTATATGTCTATATTGTACTAGGCTGTAGTGGTTTTAGCCTTAGCGGGTACAGTAATTCTCTCGACCTTGTACTTGTACTCCCCCCTTTGACCTAATGCACACCATTCCAGATTATAACATGGTATCAAAGCCATTAGGTCTTTAGGACCAAATTTTTAAAAGGGCCCACCGTTAGTTCCTGGCCGAAACGCGCCCCTTGGCGTGTCACGTTTTTATCCTGCCCAAAACGCGCCCTAGGCGCGTCGATTTTCTCTGCCTAGCCCTGCTGCCCCACTACCCAGTCCCCGTGCCCCACTGCCATGCCTGAGCGCCGCCCTGCCCACGTGCGCTCTGCCTGCAGCTGCACTGCCCTGCCTGCACGCGCGCTCTGCACGCGCACCCTGCTGCCCACCCGCGCTCTGCCCGCATGCGCTTTGCCAGCCCCACCAGTGCGCTTTACCCACCCACACGCTGCCCTGCCCCGCAAATGCGCTGCCCGCTAGAAGCCTGCGCCCTGCCCGTGCGCACCCCACGCGCACCCTGCCTGCTCCCTCCCCGTCCATGCTGCTGCTGCTGTCACTTCTACAGCTGCTACTGCTGCATGCACTACTGCAGCTGCTAAGCGCTGCTGCTGCTGCTAAGTGCGCTGCTGCCACTGCTGCTGGCCACTGCCGCTACTGCTACTGCCCGCTGCCACTGCTGCCCTGCCTGCACGTGCTGCTCAGCGCTGCCATGCCCCGCCTGGCCGCCGCCAACACTGCCCTGCCAATCCGCAGCTGCTGCCGCCACTGCTGCTGCCGCCACTGCTGCTGGCTGTTGGTGCAACCCTACGGTTTGCATTCGACTTGTTGTCCTTGTGCGTGCATGCGTGTGTGCATCGAATGGTGTGAGAGCATGAAATCATATATATTTCATGCTTACAATAGTGTGTGAATGATGAGGCATGATTTGTTTTTTAATGTGTGTGTTGAGTAAATAGCGAGTCATCACAAGTCGCGTGTCATGTCGTCGTTTGCGTGTCGTGTGTGGTTTTCTATTTTGTCGTGTGTGGAACGTTCGGCATGTCGCAGGTGTGTGCAGCAGACTTCCAAGAACTCAAGGAAGAATTTATCTTGAAGAACCAGAGCCTTGGTTTCAAGATTCAAATGATTTCGAAGCTCTCCAAAAGGGTAAACTTCAAGATAGTGAGAATAGTTACATTACAATGTGTAGTGTAACATTTCTCTTGGTGTAGGCCCTTGTGGAGGGTAGTTTCGAGACCCTTCGTTGTTGGGGTCAGTATGGCACTGTTCCACATCACTGTACCTCGGCTCTTGGGGTTTGTAGGAGCTGGGAGTCATTCTCAACTCGTAACTCTTCCTAATTTGTGTTCTAAGACTATAGTGGCTGCCATAGTACTGTTCGTTTAAACCGACGCTGTGTCGTCAATTCTTAATGAAATCATGCAATCTAAATTTGTTATTGTAGGTGGCGTTAAGACTCTCCAGATCCAGGTTGAATCAGGTCATTTGAAGCTGTTACCAGAACGCTATCAACGTTTGAAGCCGCTGTGCAGAAATCCGACTATGCACTCTCTCTTTCGTTTTAGGCACATTCAAGCCTATTGTGACTATAACAAGTGGTATCAGAGCCCCTTGAAGCAGTTTCGACAATGGCTGGACCTGAGGAAAGGGGTGGCAGAGGTGCTGGTGGCAGTGGAGAAGCCCAAGATCAAGGCCAACCCCGTGATCCCACCATGTCTCCCATGCAACCAAGTCTTGGCCCAGCTAGGGATGAGCCTAGGGTGTTGGGGCTTGACAAATTCAACGGTGACAACTTCGCTGAATGGTCCTTCAAGATGGAGAACATCTTTGACCACTATGACCTTCTGGAGGTGATGGAAGGAACGGAGAAGCGCCCCGAGAACGACCCGGAGAAGAGCCCGTGGGTGCGGAAGAGCGCAGAAGGCTATCTCCTACTTGGGCAAGTGTTGGGGAGCAGCCAAATCCGTCACATCAAGCCATTCCAGCGTGAACCAGAAAAGGGACCAAAGGCATGGGCTGCTCTCAAGGGTGTACATGCACCTGCAACAGCGGCCGTAGCGGTGGTGTTGGAACGGCAAATGGCGGCACTACGAATTGAAGAACACGAAGCGGTTGAAGAAGGGGTGCAGAAATGATGGGAGCTGATTTGAACTACAACGAGCTCCAAAAGAAGACCAAGTTGCTGGCCTTACTCCTAGAGTCATGGTCCTCGCTCATCATCAACCGCAATCGTGACTTTCCCCGCCTCTCGCTTGAATACGTGAAGCGAGCGATTCTTCAAGAGGATTTCCGACGCCGTGAGTTGGCGGGTTCGGATGGCGCCAGGGCAGCAAGCATCGGCCGGGGATATGGTCGTGGAAGGGGCAGAGGACGAGGAGGAAGGTTTGGAGGCAGCAACTACAATGGAGGCCGCGGAAGTGGCAGCTATGGCAATGACAACAAGAACTATGGACGCGGTCGCGGACGGTTCGACGGCGAGTGTCATTTTTGCCACAAGAGCGGACACATGTGGCGTGCTTGCTACAAACTCCCTGATGGATGGACTCCTGCTCAAGGCCAAGAGGGTAAAGGAGCAGAGGAAGGGAGAGGAAGAGGCCGTGGAGGCCGTGGCGGTCGCGGAGGTGGCGCTGCAAATATGAAGAACGGTGACAACGAGAGCGAGTCGAGGGACGATCGCTTTCTGGGTCAAATCTTCTTCGTGTCGACGCAAGCACCGGCTGCACCTGAAAAGGATGAAAGCTTTGAGGAGCCTGCTGCTGTGGGGAAGGTGACCCTACACTCCCTGGATTATTGGGTGATCGATAGCGGCGCTACCTATAGCATGACACCTCGTGCGGACTTGCTCACTGAACTTGATCCGTCACTGGTGAAGCATGTCACATCGGCTTTGGGGCAGCGATCAGAGGTGAAAGGCATGGGCAAGGCCATGTTCAAGGGTGCTGATGGGAAGATGGTGGGCCTCAAGAATGTGCTTTGGGTGCCCAACCTTGCTGCGAACCTGATTTCCGTGTGGCGGTTGCAAAAGGCCGGCATGGACACGAGCTCGAAGGGAGCCAAGACCTACACTGCAAGGATTGGCGAGCGGGTTCTTTGGGACCTTCATGAGGATAGGGATGTCTACAACAAGATGTGGCAGATCCCTGTGGTCCCTATGCCTAAAGAAAGGCAAGTGGCAGCAAGCGTCAGCACCAAGGGTGAAGCGGTGGGTAGCGGCTACGGCGCAAATGATGGCGCCAAGGCGAAAGAGTCCAACAAGTGCAATTCTGGAGGGAAAAGCAAGCAGTGTGAGCTTGAGGAGAGTGGTGCAGCAGCCAAGGAGCATCACAAGGGTGAGGATAACCCCAAGGCAGCAACGGAGGAGGAGTATGGAGAGAGCATGTGGGGCACTATTGCGAGTGCGGCATTCTCCAATCCGACTTCGGCTACGGGGGAGTGTGATTGGCTCACCTTGCATCGGCGAATGGGGCATGTGACCCTGCCCATCTTGCAGCAGCTAGTGAAGAATGAGATGGTTGCTGGCATACGTGTGAAAGGGGAGCCAGATGAGGTACTTGTCTGCCCGACGTGCATGCAAGCCAAGTTCACCCGTTTCCCGTTCTCAAGTTCAGAGGCAATGGCTAAGGCACCACTTGATGAGGTGGTGATGGACGTGGTGGGCCCCCTGAAGCTTGGAGCTGCTGGAGCTGAGTACTTTCTCACCATAGTGGACGTCTACATTCGCATGACTTGGGTGTACGTGCTGTCCAAGAAGAACGACGTGGCTGAAACGGTGAAGACCGATTGGTTGCCGATGGTGGAGCGGCAACAAGACCGGCTAGTGAAGGCAATTCGCACCGATTGAGGGGGAGAGTTCCTGAGCAAGGAGTTCTCATTGTGGCTGAAGAAGAATGGCATAAGGCACTCCCTTACCATGCCATACTCCCCTGCAATGAACGGCATCGCCGAGCGAGCGAACCGGACAATCACGGAGACGGCGCGCGGGTTGCTCATTGAAGCCGGGCTACTCGACTATTTCTGGCCTGATGCAGTGCGGAGTGCGTGTGTGGCCAAGAACAGAGCCTTGACTCATGTCGGAGCAGAAAAATGGGTGCCCTATGTGGAGTGGATTGGAAGGAAGCCAACGGTGGATATGCTTCGGGTGTTCGGGTGCATGTGCATGGCGCTTGTGCCTAAGCATCTTCGGCACAACAAGCTCGGTGCCAAGGAGATATGGGCCGTACATTTGGGTATGGCTCAAAACAGCAAGGGGTGGCTTCTTTGGGACCCATTCACCAAGAAATTCTTGGTGAGCAGAGACTACAAGTTCATGGAGAATCTGATGCACAAGGATTGGAAGGCGGAGAATGAGGCGAAGATAGGCATGCGGCTTGGGGAGGTGAATAGTTCCGGTTTGGAGCATGTGGAGCTGCCTTTAGAGCTGAGCAGCGGCAGCACCACCACAAGGCAATCTTCCCTTGTGAATGGGGGAGAGGAGGCCAAGGATGTAGAGGAAGAAGAGGAGGAGGTGCAGCAAGTGAGCGAGCGTGCACCGACACTTCCTTCTCGCACTACGCGTGCTCCACGGATCCGAGTCACCCCGCAGCAACGCCAAGGCCTTCATGTCCCTGCAGCTGAGGAGGAAGGAAGGGGCAAGAGGAGAATTCAAGCCCCAAATAGGCTGACCTATGATGCGACGGGAAATCCAGACAAGTCAGCTCTGGCCGGAGCGGCACTTATAGTTGGAGATGACGAGGAGAGTGACTACGAGGAGTGTGCCTTCGCGTTCTTCTCTCCGGTGGAGATGCCGGGGGAACCAGCAACTCTCAAGGAGGCCTTGGAGAGTAGTGATGCTGAGGAGTGGAAGAAGGCAATGGAGAGTGAGCTGGAGAGCATTGAGGAGAACGGCACGTGGGAATTGGTGGAGCAACGAAAGTACCTGGAGGCCTTGGCTGCCAACTTTGGGCAGATTGAAGGCCATGTGGCTACTCCATTCCCTTCTGGGTTCAATTGTGTGAAGGGACCAGAGGAGGAGAGCGTTGGAGAAGAGGAGAGGCGCCGTTTTCACTCGTTGGTGGGCAGCCTCATGTACGCGGCGGTAAACATCCGACCGGACGACGCCTTTGCTACCGAGCAGCGGGCTAGGGTTGTTCAATGCCCTAATGAGGAGCAGGTAGCTGTTGGAATGAGGTTGGCCAAGTATCTTGGCAAAACACCGACCGTTGGGCTGCAATATTCGGCGGTTGCGTAAAGGCGCCAAAAGGGTGCGGATGGTGTTGAACCCGGGCGTTTGTTCCTCACCGCATTCTCGGATGCTTCTTATGCATCGGAACCAGAGGACATGACAAGTGTTGGAGGGTTTTTTTTTCTGTGTTGGTGGAGGCCCAACTGCTTAGGAGAGCAAGAAGCAGGTGGATCAAGCATTGAGCTCGGTGGAGTCCGAGTACATGGCACTCTTCCATGCCGTACGGGAGATTGTGTGGCAGCGGCGTTTGTTGGCTGAATTGGGGGAGGAGCAGCAAGGACCCACCCCACTCTACTGTGACACCCAAGGTGCCATTGCTCTTGCTAAGAACCCTGTGTTGCATGGCCTCACAAAGCACATGAGGGTGAAATGGGATTGGACGAGGAGCATGGTGGTCGCGGGTGAAGTTGAGTTGCACTACGTGAAGACGACAAGGCAGCCAACTGACATGATGACCAAGAGGCTGGTGGAGCAGCAGCATTGGAAGTGTTGCAAGCTGGGTGGGATGGCTCTGAACTGAGAGAACCAGATCCTAAGGCCAACAATCCGAAGGGGAGTTTGTTGGTGCAACCCTACGGTTTGCATTCGACTTGTTGTCCGTGTGCGTGCATGCGTGTGTGCATGGAATGGTATGAGAGCATGAAATAATATATATTTCATGATTGCAATAGTGTGTGAATAATGAGGCATGTTTTTTTTTAATGTGTGTGTTGAGTCAATAGCGAGTCATCACTAGTCGCGTGTCACGTCGTCGTTTGTGTGTCGTGTGCGGTTTTCTATTTTGTCGTGTGTGGAACGTTCGGCGTGTCGCAAGTGTGCGCAGCAGACTTCCAAGAACTCAAGGAAGAATTTATCTTGAAGAACCAGAGCCTTGGTTTCAAGATTCAGGTGATTTCGAAGCTCTCCAAAAGGGTAAACTTTAAGATAGTGAGAATAGTTACATTACTTTGTGTAGTGTAACATTTCTCTTGGTGTAGGCCCTTGTGGAGGGTAGTTTCGAGACCCTTCGTGGTTGGGGACAGTGTGGCACTGTTCCACATCACTGTACCTCAGCTCTTGGGGTTTGTAGGAGCTGGGAGTCATTCCCAACTCGTAACTCTTCCTAATTTGTGTTCTAAGACTATAGTGGCTGCCATAGTACCGTTCGTTCAAACCAACGCTGTGTCATCAATTCTTAATGAAATTGTGCAATCTAAATTGCTTATTGTAGGCGATGTTAAGACTCTCTAGGTCCAAGTTGAATCAGGTCATTTGAAGCTGTGACCAGAACGCTATCAACGTTTGAAGCCGCTGTGCAGAAATCCGTCAGTGCACTCTATCTTTAGGCACATTCAAGCCTATTGTGACTATAACACTGGCCACTGCCGCAGCTGCTACTGGCTGCTGCCACTGCTGCCCTGCCTGCACGCGCTGCTCAGCACTGCCCTGCTCCGCCTGGCTGCCGCCAGCACTGCCCTGCCCATCCGCAGCTATTGCTTGCTGCTG
The DNA here is from genome assembly GCA_947471745.1 of Closterium sp. Naga37s-1. Lineage (NCBI taxonomy): Eukaryota > Viridiplantae > Streptophyta > Zygnematophyceae > Desmidiales > Closteriaceae > Closterium > Closterium sp. Naga37s-1. The sequence goes on along the minus strand of CANJKZ010000120.1, from coordinate 2,233,083 downwards.
CTGCCACTGCTCCTGGCCACTGCCGCTGCTGCTACTGGCCGCTGCCACTGCTGCCCTGCCTACATGCGCTACTCAGCGCTACCCTGCCCTTCCTGGCTGCCGCCAGCGCTGCCCTGCCAACCGCAGCTGCTGCCTGCTGCTACCGCCACTTCTGCTGGCCACTGCCGCTGCTGCTGCTGGCCGCTGCCACTGCTGCCCTGCCTGCACGCGCTACTCAGCGCTGCCCTGCTTTGCCTGGCCGCCGCCAGCGCTGCCTTGCCAATCCGCTGTTGCTGCCTGCTGCTGGCCCACCACCCGCTGCCCCGTGCATTCGCCCTGCGCCACCCGCTCACGCCCCTGCCCTGCCCCTGCTGCTTTGCTGCACCGCCAGCTTGCGCCCTGCCCTGTCCTGCCTGCGCGCATGCTGCTGCTACTTCCATGCCGCCAAACTGAGCCGCCCAATTGAGCAGCCCTACTAAGCCACCCCTTCCTGCTGCTACTGCCAACTGCCACAGCCGCCCTTGCTACCGCCTGCGCGCGCTCCTACAGTTGCTATAGCTACTGCTCCTACCACTGCTGCCATTCCACCTACCGTTCCAGCTACCGCCGCTGCAGTCGCTACTTCAGCCCTTGAGCCGCTACTGCTGACTGACACTGCCTACCATGGCCACTTTCACTGTCCCGTGTCAGCGGCAGCTAAGTGTGCCTGGGTCTCTCTTGCCGCAGCAGCTTGGAGAGTGGGCTATCTGGTGGGGCAGCCCCGGTGGCGGAGCTAGCCGTGCTCGTCGGCGGAAGCCGCTTTCGCCACAGCAGGGTCGTGAGTGGGCTGTCCGGTGGGGTGCTACTACTGGAGGTACCTGTGAGTCTATTCCTGCTGGTTCTCCCCACAGCAGCTTCGTGAGTGGGCTGTCCGGTGGGGCAGCCCCGGTGGCGGAGGGTTTCGGGGTACTCGTACTGGGGGTGTAGAGGCACCTGGTGGCGTAGAGGCTACTAGTCTCGGTGCGTGTGACTCAGCTAGCGTAGGGGCAGAGCCTGAAGAGGCCTTGCACACTTTTACCCTAGACGCAGGCACGTCTCGCTGCTTCTTCCGCGACAGCTCCACAGTCACACCGCTCACAGCCCCTGTCCCTGTCACACTAGCCGACCCCTCCGGGGGCCGGGTATTTGCGCGTGGCGCTACTGTTCTCCCCTGTCCGGCGGCCCCTTCCGGCCTCCTCACAGGTCTCCACCTCAACTCGTTCGCTAAGAACTTGGTGGCTACCTCTGTCCTCTAGGACCAGTGGGTCACTGTCACCCAGCCTGGAGGCAAGCTCGTGGCAATCTGTACGGACTCGCGCACTGGTGAGCACCTCGCCACGTTCACTCGGAGGTCTGGGTCTGGCCTGTACACACTGACCACTGAGTCTGCACTGGTAGCTGAGTCAGAACAGATAGCTGTGTCGGTTGAGGTTGCTTCGTCTTGCTCGTGACGTCTCTTCACGCACCAGACTCTCCTCTGGCACCACCGTCTTGGCCACCCGTCCTTGCCACGCCTTCGTGGCATACACTCCCGTCTCCTTGTCTCTGGGCTTCCCAGGTCCCTGCCCCCGCTCCTGAGGTCGCTTGCGCCGCCGTGCCTTCCCTGCGTCGAGGGGCAGCAGCGCGCCGCTCCTCACTCCTCCTCGTTTCCTCCGACCACAGCTCCTCTGCAGACCCCCTACATGGACGTGTGGGGTCCAGCCCGAGTCTCTGGACAGGGTGGAGAGCGCTACTTCTTGCTGGTTGTAGACGACTACACGCGCTACACCACGGTCTTCCTCTTGCAGAGCAAGGCGGAGGTCTGCAGTATTCTGATCCGCAGGATCCGTGCTGTCCGTCGTCAGCTCGGTGCTCGGTTTCAGCAGGACCTCCCGGTCCTGCGACTGGACTCTGACTGAGGTGGTGAGTTTTCCTCCGGCCTCCTCGAGGACTTCTGTGGTGCTGAGGGCATCCGCCAAACGTTCACGCTTCCGGGCTCTCCACAACAGAATGGGATTGCAGAGCGCCACATTGGCTTGGTGATGGAGGCTGCTCGCACCTCCATCGTCCATACGGCTGCTCCCTATTTTTTGTGGCCGTTTGTGGTCCGATACACTGCTGAGCAAATCAACCTCTAGCCCCGTGTCTCCCACCCGGAGACCTCTCGCACTCTGCGGTGGACGGGCGAGGTTGGTGATGCGTTGCCGTATCGGGTCTGGGGTGCCCTTTCGCTTGTTCGCGACCCCCCTGCGGGGAAGCTCTCTCCCCGCACTCTTCGCTGCGTCTTCCTTGGCTTCTGTACCGATGCCCCAGGCTGGCAGTTTTACCACGCGGGTTCTCGTCGTGTTCTCTCCTCCCAGGACATCACTTTTGACGAGTCTATCTGCTTCTACCCTCTCCACCCCCACCGAAGTTCCCCCGTGCCCCTCCCGCATCTCGCACTGGTCTCCGACCCCCCCCCCCCCTCGGTAGCCCCACTCCCCCCGCAGGGTCCTGCTCACTCAGATGTGTCTCAGGTTGACCCGTCTCCCTTGGTTCAGCCAGTCGAGGTCTCCTCTAACACCTCTGGCCCAGCTGAGGGGGGTGACCCGACTCCTGCTACCACCGTGACCCCTCGCCGCTCTGCGTGCTTGGCGGTCCCTCCTGGGTTTCCGACTCGACCGTCTTCACCGCCGTTGCAGCTTGTCGTTGTGGACTTTGGTGCTGCAGGAGGCGGCACCACTGGGGGTGCTGGTTCTGGGGGTGCTGAGTCTCCTCTGGGTACAGGAGGTACTGGAGGTACTGGTGCTTGTGGTCCTGGTACGAGTCGGCAGGAGGCTCTCTTGCCGAAGCGGCTTCGCGAGTGGGCTGTCCAGCGGGGCAGCCCTGGTGGTGGAGCTTGCTGTCTTCGAGCAGGAGGTGCTGGGACTGCTGGAGCTGGAGGTGCTGGCACTGCTGGAGCTGGAGGTTCTGCTACTGGTGGTACTGGGGTTGCTAGTGCCGGTGGCACTGGTGCACGTTGGCAGGAGAGTCTCTCGCCGGAGCGGCTTCGCGAGTGGGCTGTATAGTGGGGCAGCCCTGGTGGTGGAGCTAGCCGTGCTCGTACTACTAGAGCTAGAGGTGCCGGGACTCCAGATGCTGCTGGAGGTACTGGAGGTGCTGCTGCTGTGGGTGGTGCTGCGGGTAGTCCTGGCTCACGTCGCCAGGAGTCTCTCTCGCCGGAGCGGCTTCGCGAGTGGGCTGTCCGTTGGGGCAGTCCTGGTGGTGGAGCTGGACGTGCTGGAGCTGCAGGTTCTGGAGGTGCTGGCCCTGGAGTTGCTTGTGCTGGTGTTCCTGGTACTGGAGGCGCAGGTGCTGCTGGAGGTACTAGAGGCGCAGGTGCTGCTGGAGGTACTAGAGGTGCTGGCCCTGGAGGTGCTTGTGCTGGTGTTCCTGGAGTTGGCCGTGCTGGAGGTACTGGTACTGGAGGCGGTGCTGACACTGGAGTACTACTGGAGGTACTGGAGTTAGTGGTGCTAGTCGGCAGGAGTCGCTCTCGCCGCTGCAGCTTCGCGAGTGGGCTGTCCGTTGGGGCAGTCCCGGTGGTGGAGCTGGAGGTACTGGTTCTGAGGGTGCTGTTGATACTGGGGCTGGAGGTTCTGGGGATGCGACTACTCAGCCGCAACCGTCTGCACTTTGTCACCTTCTCAGTCTACTGCCTGCTGCTATTGAGTTCCCGGTTTCTGGTACCACTCCTCCGTTACTGTTCCACCGACAAACCGGTCTCAGCCACAGCTACTGCCTGGCTCCCCGCTGCCATCTCCTGCTCCTCACACAGAGGTGACTGCGTCCCTGACTGCGCGTCGTGAGCCTGAGACTCGTGCTTCCACTCCTAAGCATCGAGAGCCTAAGACTAGAGCTTCTGTCCCTTCTCGTGTTCGTTGTGTTCGTCGTCCTTGTGCTCCGTCCTGTCACGATATGACACTCCGTCCTTCCTCTATTCCACAGCGTGTTGTCCTGTCGTCGCCTCCCGCGTCCTCTCTTCCACACGTTCCTAGCCCTGAGTCTGACTTTGTCCGTGCTGCCAGTCCGTCTGTCACTCGTCTCCTTGCCATAGTTGTGGCAGACCCATCCTTTGAGACTGGTGCTGCGTCTGCCTTAGTTGCTGAGCTTGTTGACTTTGCCGCTTTGTGCCGCATTGACTACACTGCGAGTCTTGTTTTTTACTCATTCTGTCCTCCGTTCGTCGAGGGTGAGCTTGCCCTTAGCTGTGACGTCCTCGAGGACAGGCAGTTTGAGCTGGAGTGCCTAGCAACCGCTGTACCTCATCTCGCGTCCACGCTACTTTGCCCTAAGAGAGACCCGGATGCACTGGAAATCCCGACCCCGCGCACTTACGCAGAGGCGATCATGGGTCCGCTCTCCTCTCAGTGGCAGATAGCTATGGACGCAGAGATGGCTTCCTAGAAGTCTACAGGCACCTACGTTCACGAGGTTCCCCCACATGGGGTGAACATAGTCGATGGCATGTGGATTTTCAGGGTGAAGCGGCCGCCGGATTCTCCGTCTGCCTTCAAGGCGCGTTATGTTGCACGAGGCTTCAGTAAGCGTGAGGGGGACGACTTCTTCCAGACCTTCTCCCCCACCTTGAAGATGACCACTCTTCGGGTGCTACTGCACATTGCAGCACAGCGCGACTGCGAGCTGCACTCTCTCGACTTCACGACAGCCTTCCTGCAGGGCAGCCTTCACGAGGCTATCTGGTTGCGCCGTCCACGTGCCTTCACTGGGTCGTTTCCTAAGGGAACCCAGTCGCGTCTTCAGTGACCAGTCTACGGCCTACGACAAGCGCCCCATGAAGGGCACGACACATTGAGGACTACACTTACGGCGCTTGGCTTTGCTCCCTCGACTGCTGACCCTTCGCTGTATCTGCGCACAGACACTTCTCTGCTAACGTTCTACGTTCTCGTGTACATTGACGACTTGGTTATTGCTACTGCTGACACTAAGGCTCTGGCCTTGGTGAAGGCGGAGCTACAGAAGAGATACACCTGCATTGACCTGGGTGAGCTGGGGAGCTATCTTGGCTTGCAGATCACCCGGGACAGAGCACGCCACACCATCACCCTCACTCAGTCACACATGGTGCAGCAGGTCCTTCAGCGCTTCGACTTCACACGGTCCTCGCCACAGCCCACTCCTCTGTCTACCGGCCACTCGCTCTCAGCTCCACCTTCGGACGAGTCAGTAGAGCCGAGTGGTCCCCAGAGCTTGTGGGTTGCCTCATGTACCTGATGACGTGCACACGACCTGACCTCGCATACCCTCTCAGCCTCTTGGCTCGCTACGTGGCTCCTGGTAGATACCGAAATGTGCACTAGGAAATTTTGAAGAGGGTATTGCATTACTTGTGCAGTAGATCAGGCATGGGGCTCGTGCTTGGAGGACTGGGTTCAGTTGTTCTCACCGGTCACTCAGACGCTTCTTGGGCTGACAACCAGACGAGTCACTGGTCAACACAGGGGTACAGTTTCAGCCTCGGCACTGGTTCTGTCTCATGGAGGTCTACTCGCTCTTCTTCTGTACTTAGTTCCAGCTGTGAGGCCAAGATCTACTTTGGGGCTATGGCTGCACATGAGCTCTGCTGGCTGACCTACCTGCTGACCGACTTCGGTGAGCGGCCTCGTTCTCCTACTGTTCTGTACGTCGAAACAAGGCCATGATTGCCTTGTGTCAGGACCAGAGACAGAAGTACAGAACGAAGCACATTGCTCTCCGTTACTTCCTCACGCGAGAGCAGCAGCAGCGTGGTGAGCTTCGTCTTGCTTACATGGCCACACGGGCCAACACTGCTCATGTCTTCTCCAAGGCCCTTGGGTCTAGTGATCATCAACGTTGCTGCACTGCTCTTGTGCTTGTGCCCACTCTGCCTCACTTGCTTGTCTCTTGATCTTGCCTTGCACTTGTTGTATGTCAGAATAACGAACGAGAATGAATGAGCTAGCAAAGAGTTGGGTACAAGTACTAACCCTAATTGGGTTGTACCCCTTTTGGGCTACCCCACTACAGCCTACACAAATGTATAAGCTATAATGTTCTAACACACCCCCATAGGCAAACTGGGGGAGAACAAGTGGTCACAAGACCAGTCAAGAAAATCAAAGCAAGCTCAGGGTGGATCACAAAGTCACCACACAGTCCGAGCACAAGCAAAGAGCCACAAGGCCAGTTCACATGCAGAGTTCTATAAAGAGAACAAAAAATACAGTGATCATACCCTAGCAAGTGCAAGCATGCAGGTATATATATAGATCATAGTACAAGCAGAGTCAAGCAGTAAGCAAGTGAGGCAAAGTAGGCACAAGGCCTAACACAGTAGAAAAGCACTGATGATCACCTGGCGGAAGTGCCTTGGTGAAGACATCAGCAGTGTTGGCCCGAGTGGCCACGTACGCAAGACAAAGCTGACCACGCTGCTGCAACTCTCGGGCAAGGAAGTAACGCAGGGCGATGTGCTTCGTTCTGTGCTCCAGTCTGTGCTCCTGACACAAGGCAATCATGGCCTTGTTGTCTACGTACAGAACTGGAGGCGAACGAGGCTGCTCTCCCAAGTCGGTCAGCAGGTAGGTGAGCCAGCGTAGCTCCTGAGTAGCCATGGCCCTGGCGTAGATCTCAGCCTCACAACTGGAGCTGAGAACCGAAGAAGAGCGGGTAGACCTCCAAGAAACAGAGCCGGAACCAAGGCTGAAGGTGTAACCCTGTGACGACCGCTACGTAGCTGAATCGTCCACCCAGGAGGCGTCTGCGTGACCGGTGAGGACAACTGGACCTCGTCCTCCAAGCACGAGCCCCATGCCCGACGTACTGCACAAGTAACGCAGTACCCTCTTCGCAGCATCCCAGTGCACCTTTTGGTGCCTGCCGGGAGCCACGTAGCGAGCCAAGAGGCTGAGAGGGTACGCGAGGTCGGGTCGAGTGCATGTCAACAGGTACATGAGGCAACCCACAAGCTCAGGGTACGGACCACTTGACTCTACGGACTCGTCCGAAGGTGGAGCTGAGAGCGAGTGGCTGGTAGACAGAGGAGTGGGCTGTGGCGAGGAGAACTGGAAGGCGAAGCGCTGAAGGACCTGGTGTACCATGTGTGACTGAGTCAGTGTGATGGTGCGCCGAGCTCTGTCCCGGGTGATCTGCAAGCCAAGATAGCTGCGCAGTTCACCCAGGTCAGTGCAAGTGTGTCTCTTCTGTAGCTCCAACTTCACAAGAGTAAGTGCCTAAGTGTCAGCAGTGGCAAAGACGAGGTCGTCGGTGTAGACAAGGACGTAGAACGGCGGCAGCGAGGTGTCGGTGCGTAGAAACAGCGACGGGTCAGCAGTAGCAGGAGCAAACCCAAGAGCCGCAAGTGTAGTCCTCAGTGTGTCGTGCCACTCGCGAGGCGCCTGGCGGAGACCGTAGACTGGCCGCCGAAGACTCCACTGAGTACCTGCAGGAAAAGACTTAGTGAAACCAGGTGGGCGGCGCAACCAGATCTCCTCGTGCAGGGTGCCCTGCAGGAACGCAGTGCTGAAGTCCAGAGAGTGCAACTCGTAGTCACGCTGAGCAGCAACATGCAGCAACACCCGAAGAGTAGTCATCCTTGGGTTGGGGGAGAAGGTCTGGAAGTAGTCAACTCCCTGTCGCTGACTGAAGCCTCGAGCAACGTAACGCGCCTTGAAGGCAGGCGGAGAACCCGACGGCCTCTTCACCCTGAAGATCCACATGCCATCAACTATGTTCGCCCCAGGTGGGGGAACCTCGTCGACATAGGTGCCTGTGGACTTCCAGGATGCCATCTCGGCATCCTTGGCTGCCTGCCACTCAGAGGAGTAAGGACCCGTAATCGCCTCTGCATAAGAGCGTGGGGTCGGGATGTCTGGAGCATCCGGGTCTCCCTCAGGGGCAAGCAGCATGAAAGCGAAACGAGGTACAGCAGCTGCAAGACACTCAAAGTCCTCCTGCCTGTCCTCAAGGACGTCTGTGCCAAGAGCATACTCACCCCTGACGGACGGAGGACTGGCAGACACAGACTCAGCAACAAGAGCAGTGGCATAGTCTAGACGACAGGAAGCAGCAAAGTCAAGCAGCTCAGTAACGAGAGCAGACGCAGCAGCAGACTCAAAAGAAGGGTCAGTGACAGCAGTAGCGAGGAGACGAGAGACAGTGGGACAGGCAGTACGAGCGCGGTCGGACTCAGGGTCAGGGACCTCAGGAAGAGAGGACTCAAGAGGAGCTGGCAGAGGAACGCGTAGAGGAACAGAGGAAGGACGAAGGGTCATAGCGTGCGTGCCAGGGACAGGAGGAGGACGCGAACGAGGAACACGACGAGCAGTGCGAACAGGTGAGACAGGACGAGACGCATGCTCACGACGCTCTGTAAGACCGCTAGACTTCTCAGTGTAAGGAGAAGGAGCAGGCAGTGGAGAGGCTGGCTGTAACGGCGGCTGTGACTGGTCAGGCGGGGGACATAGAAGGGAAGGAGTAAGGGCAGCAGAAGGCGGGGTACCAAGAACCTGCTAGAGCAGGGGAACAAAGTACGGTCGCGGCCGCACAGCTCCAGCTCCTTCGACTCCAGTACCTCCAACACTAGGGCCTCCTGCACCAGGGCCACCAACTCAAGCTCCTCCAGCTCCATCGCCACCATCGCCAGTAGTACCAGACTCCGTAAGGACTCCAGCTCCAGCACCCCCAACACCACCAGTCCCGGCAGCTCTAGTACCCCGGGTACGAGCACCTCCAAGACCAGTGGTCGCAGTACCTCCAGTAACACCAGCTCCAGCAGCAACTCCAGTACCTCAAGCTCCAGTAGCGCCAGCACCTCCAGCTCCAGAAGCTCCACTCACGCAACTGCTGCGGAGACAGTCTCGGCGAAGCACCAGCAGATCCACCAGACGAAGCAGCACCCCCAGGCTCAGCGCCAACCTCCCCCGTCCAACGCAGTGTGGGCGAGGTCTCCAGCAAGGAGACACGGGGCCAGAGGTTGAGCTGATGCGCAGCATACCGGACCGCAAACGGCCAAAGAAAATGGGGAGGGGCCGCATGGATCATGGAGGTACGAGCGACCTCCATGACTAAGCCAATGCGGTGCTCAGCAATCCCATTCTGCTGAGGGGAGTCTGGAAGCGTGAACGACTGGAGAATGCCCTCCCCACGACAAAAGTCCCGCAAGAGGTTGGAGGAGAACTCACCACCTCTGTCAGAGTGCAGACGCAGGACAGGAAGGTCCTAGCCGAACCGCTCGCGGAGCTGTAGACGGACTGTGCGGATCCAAGGGATCAAGATATCAACGACCTGACCCTTGCTGCGCAAGGGGAAGACCGTGGTTTACCGCGTGTAGTCGTCAACTACCAGCAGAAAGTAGCGCCCACGGCTCTGTCCACTGACGCGGGCTGGGCCCCACATGTCCATGTGGAGAGTCTGCAGGGGAGCAGTCGTCGCGGGAAACGAGGAGGAGTGAGGAGCGGCGCGCTGCCGCCCCTTAACGCAAGGGAGGCAGGGCGGGGCAGGCGAGGGTGGCAGGGGAGGCAGAGACCTGGGGAGGCCAGAGACAAGAAGACGACACTGCATGCCACGAGGGCGAGGCAGGGAGGGGTGACCCAGACAGTGGTGCCACAGAAGAGTCTGGTGCGACAAGAGGCGACACGAGCAAGAGGCAGCTACCTGACCTGACGCGGACACCTAAGCAGACGCAGCTACCTGAGAAGGCTCGGTAGTGAGTGTGTACAAACTCGACCCTGGCCAACGAGTGAACGTGGCCAGGTGACGCCCCGTCCGTGTGCACGTGCAGATCGACACACGCTGACCCCCAGGAGTGGTGGTAGTGACCATCGCATGATGGAGGGCAGCGGTACTCACCAAGTTCGTAGAGAACGAGGGGAGGTGAAGACCTGACAGTGAGCCGGACGGAACCGCCGGACACGGGAGGACTGTAGAGGAACGGGCCACGACCGGTCCCATGGAGGGGTCAGCCAGTCTGACCAGGACAGGCGCAGAAAGAGGAGTGAGGGTGGTGCTGTCACCCTTCCTTCGAGGTAGCATCGCCACGTCTGGAATGCGGTGATGATCACTAGGGCCTTTTTGTCGTGAACCGGGTAGTTGAATTCTGCCCCGTGCAATTTTTTTCTAAGGTAAGCGATTGGTTGCAGTCCCTTCCCTTGGTCTTGCATCAAGACTGCTCCAACTGCTTGGTCGCTAGCATCAGCTTTGATGACGTAGTGTTTTTCTGGATCGGGCAGGATCAGGACGGGTGCGGACGTGAGTGTGGTCTTCAACTGCTCCATGGCTTGCTGGTGCACATCCTCCCACTTGAAGGGTGTATTCTTCTTCAATAGATTGGTGAGAGGTGTTGCAATCTTCGCATACTGTGGCACAAATCGATTGTAATAGTTCGCGAAGCCAAGGAATTGCTGAAGTTTCTTCACGTTCTCCAGCGTCTTCCACGTACGTACGTCTTCGATCTTCTTAGGGGCGACATGCACTCCTTGAGCATTGTCCAAGAAATTGAACCTTTCTTAAGGCGAACTCGCTATTGGATAGCTTGATGCAGAACTTCTCCCGTCGAAGTCTCTCGAAGACACGTCGTAGGTGTTCGATATGCTGCTTCATGTCCTTCAAGTAGATCAAGATGTCGTCCAGGTACACCACCACGCATTTGTCGAGTAGAGGCCTGAGAATATGGTTCATCTCAGCCTGAAATGTTGCTGGTGCATTGGTGAGACCGAATGGCATGACGAGGTACTCGTAGGATCCGTATTTTGTCCGAAACGCCGTCTTGTGGATACAATTATCCGCCATCCGAATCTGCCAATATCCCGATCTCAAATCGAGTTTTGAGATACCGTGGCTCCCCGAAGCTGGTCAAGCAGGTCGTCGATTCGTGGAATAGGATACGTGTTCTTGATTGTCTACTTGTTGAGAGCTCGGTAGTCGATGCACATGCTTAAGCTTCCGTCAGGTTTTGGCGTGAAAAGTATAGGTACATCGTATGGTGATGTTGATGGTCGAATGAGTCCCTCGTCCAGGAGGTACTCGATCTGCTTCTTCATGTCGGCCAACTCGGTAGGACTGAGACGATATGGTGCTCGGAAGGTTGGTTTCGAACCAGGTTCTTCGCCGATCTCGTGCTGGTGGGTTCGGTATGGCAGCAACTGGTCTTGAAGGTCATCGGGGAGAACGTCTTCGTAATCCTCCATAAGTTTATGGATCACAAGAGGAAGCTCAGATGCCTTCTTCTCTCCTTCGTCCTTGTCAGTAACCAGTGCTACAAACCATGCCATTGTTCTATTCACGTCCTTCTCAAAGTGTGCGAGAGTCCCCTCTGGAATATCTCCCGTATTGCTCCAACTCGGAAGTGTAACTCTTCTGTCTTGATTGTAGATGCTCGCCGTGAGGTTCACCCAGTTGATCTCGGGGTTTAACTTCTTTAGAAAGTCTCTCCCGAGAATCAAGTCTAGCCCTTTGATGTTGGTGACAGGTGGGGTCGGTTTCCAGCGCAGAGGACCCATCTGTATGGGTAGCTCTGCTTCGCCATAGATCGATATTTTGCTTCCGTCAACCATTGTAGCTGTGGAGCTCGAAGGCGTGTACTCCTCGTTAAGTTTGAGGGTCGCCTTGTCGCATATGAAATGGGATGCTTCGCTATCCACAAGTGCTTGGAGGCGTTGCCCATTGCAGATCACCTTGAGCAGAAGTGGTTGGCATTGGTCACTGTACCCGTTGATCATCTTGTTGACTGGATCGTAGGGCATATCCAATGGCTCCGTGTTATCTCCTGGGGTGGCATATGGCTAGTTCTGCCTTTCTCGATTACCATCATTTTTTGTTGTCATAGACGATGTCGTTCTCGCGCTCGATTTTTTCGTAGTGGATTTCCCTGATAAGGTAGATATTGCAGATGCATCTGTAGAGGAGGTTTGAGGTCGCCGCAGCTTCGTGTTGACCTCCAGCTCCCTCTTGAGCTGCTCCAGCGCCGCAGACGTCTTCTATGGGGACCAGTTCGTTGACATCGTCTGGTTATTCCAAGAGAGGACGATGTCGTCGCTGGAAGGTCGTTCTTCCACGCTCCGTTGTTGGTTCCCCTTGTGCAGCTGCTGCAGTTGTCGTACCGGTACATGATTTTTCTTCTGGAGCCTCTCTCCAAAATTCAACAAAGTCGTAGACCCAGGGAATTTTTAACAAAGTGAAGCGTCCTTGTATGATAATTTTAATGAATGCTTATGTTTAAGAGGGCCTTCTTGGAGTTGTCCAGGTCCAGCAGAATCTTGTTTCGCTATGATTTTTTTTTTCTCGGCGATTCTCCCTGGTAGAGTCCGTTCATGGGTTGAAGAATTTGCTCCACGATCCTCCAATGTTCGCGTTGAATCTGCTCCACTGCTGCGGTCCCAAAGTGCTGAACGTGCGCTTTTTATTTCGTCACAATCGATGAGTCAATGTCCCAGCTTGCGGTAGAAATAACACGTAGATTTGTTCCTCTTTGATCTTGCCTTTGCGTCGATTCGATCGAGTTCCATCGAGTCGGCGCACATAGGGGTAGCCAAGTGTCCTCCATGTCGTCCAGCTCGTTCTCAAGAGTAGGCTAACGGAAGTGGATGATAGACTAGAAGGGCAAGAGGTACAAGTAGAAATGTCAAGGGAAAATGTGTACACTATACTATGCAACTCACTATAGTCTAGCAAACTAACAAAACATATAAATATTATTTGACACACCCCCATAGGCCAAGTGAGGGGCATCAAAACAAGCAAGGGAAACAACGGTCACAAGACCAATCATGAAAGGAACAAAACAAAGCTCAGGGTGGATCTCAAGATCACCACGCTGTTCGAGCACAAGTAAACGGCCACAAGGCCAGTTCAAGAGTTCGCAAATACATATAGATGCAAGGACAAGCAGAGCAAGCAACAAGAACAATGCAACAGCAACCTAGCACAAGTTTCCATAAGGCCTAACTGTAAACAGGACCCGTGGTGGTCACTAGGCGCTAGGGCCTTGGTGAAAATGTCTGCTGTGTTGGCCGCTGAGGCCACGAAGTCCAAGCGAGCCTGGCCGCATCGCCGCAACTCTCGCAGGAGAAAGTACCTCACGTTGATGTGCTTCACTCTGCCCTCGAGTCGAGGCTCTCGACAAAGGAAGATCATGGCCTTCTTGTCGGTGCAGAGCGAGGCCGCTCACCAAGGTCAGTGAGCAAGAAAGTCAACCAAAGAAGTGTTATGGTCACAATAGGCTTGAATGTGCCTACAACGAAAGATAGAGTGCACAGATCGATTTCTGCACAGCGGCTTCAAACGTTGATAGCGTTCCGGTCAAAGCTGCAAATGACCTGATTCATGTCGCCTACACTATACAATTTAGATTGCACGATTTCATTAAGAATTGACACAATGTTGGTTTGAACGAACAGCACTATGGTAGCCACTATAGTCTTAGAACACATATTAGGAAGAGTTACGAGTTGGGAATGACTCCCAGCCTCTACAAACCCCAAGAGCCGAGGTACAGTGATGTGGAACAGTGCCACACTATCCCCAACCATGAAGGTGTCAGAATGTTATGTTTGTCTAGCCTGCAGTGGGGTACTCAATAGTGAGTACAACCCAATCTAGGGTTTGCTATATGTACTCAACTGCTTGCTAGTGCAACCTCTCTTTCTCATTTCTAACTTTCAATTGTTATTTCAACATGGAATCAGAGCAGGTCGACCCCCTCGGGTCGATCTTGTGTATGGGCCCACCCAATACTTCCGCTGCTGCTACTCTGTCTATCGCGCGCCTCGGGCGCGCGCTGCCTGCTTGCCTGCCGCGCGGCCATTTTTCTTCCCGCCGCGCGCTCGAGGCGCGCGGCGGTTTTCTGACCGTCGCGCCGCCCTGGGGGCCGCGCGATGCCCTACTCTGCCCGTCGTGCGCCCCGTGGCGCGCGGCGATGCCCTGCCCGTCGCGCGCCCCGGGGCGCACGCCGGTTTCGTCGCCCGGGGGGCTCGTGCGCGCCCCCCCCCCCCCCTCGTCGCCCGTCGCAGCGCCAACGGGGGCCCGCGCGGCCCCAATTCCCGTCGCCTCTCGAGGCGACCCTGGGGGGGGGGGGGCGCGACAGAAGGGGGCCACGCGTCGGCCCCTCCTGTCTTCGTCGCGGCTCGGCCCGACCCTGCCCTGCTCGGCCCTGCCCCCGTCTTCGTCGCGGCCCTACCCTGTGTTGGGGTTTGGGGGTGGCGAGTATGGGGGTGAAAGCTGGGTGGCGGGTGTGTGGCATCCCCTGCTCCTCCTCCTACTCCGTCTCCCACTGCTGCAGCTGCCGCTGAGGGGGGTGGGTGTGTGTGAGTCGACGGAGTGGTGCTAGGGGGTGGAGTGTGAGTGAACCTAGGGGTGCAGCAGGGGGTGTGTGAAAGGGGGGTGAGACAGTTAGAGGGAGGTTGGGCGGAGGCAGCTGTCGTGTCGCCAGCAGTGCCAGTAGTCCGGAGGCTACAATCTCCGGTAGCCCAGCGAGCCTGCTGCGCCAGTAGCCCGTGGGTCCGTTGCTCCTGCCGCTCAGAGTTAGCCGCAGAGCCAGTTACTCCAGTAGTCCGGAGGCTACAATCTCCGGTAGCCGCAGTGCGCGCCGCTCCTGTTGCCCGTGTTTCTGCAGCTTCACCTGTCGTCTCCTATCTCTTCTCCTCTCACAGTCTCTCCTCCTCCTCACTTACCGTCTGTGACTGCCTCTAGCTTTGCTTATATTTGTGAACTATAAACTGCTGCTTCTTGTACTTTTGCTCAGAATGTGTGGTGACATTGTGATCCACCCTGAGCTTGTTTTTTGCTTGCTTGTTGTGCTGATTACACCCCACTTTGGCTATGGGGGTGTGTCAGAATGTTATGTTTGTCGAGCCTGCAGTGGGGTACTCAATAGTGAGTACTGCCCAATCTAGGGTTTGCTATATGTACTCAACTGCTTGCTAGTGCAACCTCTCTTTCTCATTTCTAACTTTCAACTGTTATTTCAACAGAAGGGTCTCGAAAATACCCTCCACAAGGGCCTACACCAAGAGAAATATTACGCTACTCATTGTAATGTAACTATTCTCACTATCTTGAAGTTTAAGGTTTTGGAGAGCTTCAAAATCACTTGAATCTTGAAACCATGGCTCTGGTTCTTCAAGATAAATTCTTCCTTGAGTTCTTGGAAGTCTGCTGCTCAGACCTGCGACACGCCGAACGTTCCACACATGACAAAATAGAAAACCGCACACGTCACACAAACGACGACGTGACACGCGACTAGCGATAACTCGCTATTGACTCGACACACACATAAAAAAAAATCATGCCTCATCATTCACACACTATTGTAAGCATGAAATATATATTATCGCATGCCCTCATACCATTCCATGCACACACGCATGCACGTGTGAGAATTGAGAATGGAATGATTGAACTAGAAACGAGATGGGTACAAGTAGAGAACACAAAAGTGTTGTACCCTCTAAGAACTACCCCACTACAGCCTAAACAGACTATAGCAGATATAAGTTTGACACACCCCCATAGGCAAAGTGGGGGAAAACAAGAGGTCACAAGACCAGTCAAGAAAGACAAAGCAAGCTCAGGGTGGATCACAAAGTCACCACGCAGTCTGAGCACAAGCAAATGGCCACAAGGCCAGTTCATATGCAGAGTTATATAAAAGAAAACAAACAATAAACAGAACAAAACCTAGCAAGAGTAAGCATGCAGGTATATGTATAAAGAGTACAGTACAGGCAGAGTCAAGCAGAAAGCAAGTGAGGCACAGTAGGTACAAGGCCTAACACAGTGCAGAAACGCTGATGATCACAAGGCTGAAGTGCCTTGGTGAAAACATCAGCAGTGTTGGCCTGAGAGGCCACATACGCAAGACGAAGCTGGCCACGCTGCTGCAACTCCTGAGCAAGGAAGTAGCGCAGAGCAATGTGCTTCGTTCTGTGCTCCAGTCTGTGCTCCTGACACAAGGCCAGCATGGCCTTGTTGTCGACGTACAGAACTGGAGGAGAACGAGGCGCCTCTCCCAAGTCGGTCAGCAGGTAGGTAAGCCAGCGTAACTCCTGTGCAGCCATGGCCCCAGCGTAGATCTCAGCCTCACAACTGGAGCTGAGAACAGAAGAAGAGCGGGTAGACCGCCAAGAGACAGAACCGGAGCCAAGACTGAAGGTGTAGCCTTGTGATGACCGCTGCGTAGCCAAGTCGTCAACCCAGGAGGCGTCAGCGTGACCAGTGAGAAGAACTCGAGCCCGTCCTCCAAGCACGAGCCCCATGCCCGATGTACTGCACAAGTATCGCAACACCCTCTTTGCAGCATCCCAGCGCACCTTTCGGTGCCTGCCGGGAGCCACGTAGCGATCCAGAAGGCTGAGAGGGTATGCGAGGTCAGGTCGTGTGCAAGTCATCAGGTACATGAGGCAGCCCACAAGCTCTGGATACGGGCCACTCGGCTCTACGGACTCTTCCGAAGGTGGAGCTGAGAGCGAGTGACCGGTAGGCAGAGGAGTGGACTGTGGCGAGGAGTACGTGAAGCCGAAGCGCTGAAGGACCTGCTGCACCATGTGTGACTGAGTCAAGGTAATGGTGCGCTGTGCTCTGTCCCGGGTGATCCGCAAGCCAAGATAGCTTGTCAGCTCACCCAGGTCTGTGCACGTGTGTCTCTTCTGCAGCTCGGACTTCACGTGGGCGAGTGCCTCAGTGTCAGCAGTAGCAAAGACGAGGTCGTCTACGTACACGAGAACGTAGAACGGCGGCAGAGTAGTGTCAGTGCGTAAGAACAGAGAAGGGTCAGCAGTAGAAGGAGCGAAACCAAGAGAAGCAAGAGTCGTCCTGAGTGTGTCGTGCCACTCACGGGGTGCCTGGCGAAGACCGTAGACTGGCCGCCGGAGGCTCCACTGGGTACCAGTAGGAAACGACCCAGTGAAGCCAGGTGGGCGACGCAGCCAGATCTCCTCTTGCAGGCTGCCCTGTAGGAAGGCTGTGCTGAAGTCAAGCGAGTGGAGCTCGTAGTCACGCTGAGCAGCAACGTGCAGAAGTACCCGAAGAGTGGTCATCTTCGGGGTAGGGGAGAAGGTCTGAAAGAAGTCAACTCCCTGTCGCTTACTGAAGCCACGTGCAACGTAACGCGCCTTGAAGGCAGGCGGAGAACCCGACGGCCGCTTCACCCTGAAGATCCACATGCCACTAACGATGTTCGCCCCAGGTGGGGGAACCTCGTCTATGTAGGTGCCTGTGGACTTCCAGGAAGCCATCTCTGCGTCCATGGCTGCCTGCCACTGAGAGGAGTAGGGACCCTCTATCGCCTCTGCGTAAGAGCGCGGGGTCCGGATGTCTAGTGCATCCGGGTCTCCCTCAGGGGCCAGCAGCATGGACACGAGATGAGGTACAGAAGCAGCAAAGCACTCAAACTCCTCCTGTCTGTCCTCAAGAACGTCCGTGCCAAGAGCACACTCACCCCCGACGGATGGAGGACAGACAGACCCAGACGCAGCAACAAGACTAGCAGCATAGTCTAGGCGACAGGCGGCAGCAAAGTCAACAAGCTCAGTAACACGAGCAGACGCAGCAGAGGACTCAAACAGAGGGTCAGTGACAGCAGTGGCCAGAAGGCGCGTGACAGCTGGACTAGCAGCACGAAGGGAGTCGGACTCCGGGTCCGGACTGGCAGAAAGAGAGGACGCAGGAGGAGACGGCAGAGGGACACGCTGTGGAGCAGTAGAAGGACGCAGTGTCATAGAGTGAAGGCCTGGGACAGGAGGGAGATGCGGACGCGAAACACGACCAGCGCGAACAGGACGGACAGGCGACGCAGCACGAGACGCAGGCGACACAGGACGAGACTCAGGTCACGACGCTCCGTAAGACCCCCAGTCGGTCCAGAGTAAGGACCGGGCAGTGGAGAGGCCGGCTGCAACTGTGACCGGGACTGGACAGGCGGCTGACTCAGGAAAGGAGGAGGACCAGGAGAAGGCGGTGAGCTAAGAACCTGCTGAAGGAGCGGAATGTAGTACGGCCGCGGCCGCGCAGCGCCTCCAGAAACAGCAGAGACAGCACCGGTACCCTCAGCCCCGGGGTCTCTAGTCCCAGCAGCACCTCCAGCACCACCAGCAGCAGCAGCACCTCCAGCAGCACCTCCAGCACCACCAGCACCACCAGCACCTCTAGAAGCTCCAGCAGCACCTCCAGCACCAGCAGCACCTCCAGCAGCACCAGGACCAGCAGCACCAGGACCAGCAGCACCTCCAGAAGCCCCAGCAGCACCTCCAGCACCAGCAGCACCTCCAGTAGCACCAGCACCAGCAGCACCTCCAGAAGCCCCAGCAGCACCTCCAGCACCAGCAGCACCTCCAGAAACCCCAGTAGTACCCCGACAGCGCCGAGAGTACCACTCACGAAGCTGCTGTGGAGAGAGAGGCTCCCGCCGCGGCGGGACACCGAGAGCACCTCCAGACGCAGTACCCTCAGGCTCCATACGCTCAGGCTCAGCACCCCCAGGCTCAGCACGCCCAGACTCAGCACCCCCAGACTCAGCACCCCCAGTCCCCGCACCCGCAGGCTCAGCACCCCCAGACTCAGCTACCTCGACCGGCTCGGCAGGGTCTACCTGGGATACACCTGAGGGGGCAGGACCCTGGGGGGGGAGGGGGTCTACCGGGGGAGTACCTCGAGCAAGGAAGAGCGGCGGGGGGGGGGGGGAGAGGTAGAGCGGTAGGGAAAGAGACGGTAGTACGACACCGACACGTCAAACGTGACGTCCTGAGAGGACAGAACACGACGCGAGGTGGGGTGGTAGAACCGCCACCCGGGTGCGTCAGGAGGGAAGCCAAGGAAGACACAGGGAACGGCACGGGAGGACAGCTTGTCCGCAGTAGTATCACGGACAAAAGCTCGAGATCCCCAGACACGGAACGCGGACGCATCGCCAACCTTCCCCGTCCACCGCAGAGTAGGTGTGGTCTCCGGCAAGGAGACACGAGGCTGAAGGTTGATCTGATGCGCTGCGTACTGAACCGCGAACGGCCACATAAAATGGGGAGCAGCCGCATGGATCATGGACGTACGAGCGACGTCCATGACCATGCCAATGCGGCGCTCAGCAATCCCATTTTGCTGTCGGGAGGCCGGAAGCGTGAACGTCTGGCGGATGCCCTCAGAACGACAGAAGGCTCTCAAGAGGTCGGAGGAAAACTCCCCGCCCCTGTCTGAGTGCAGACGCAGAACAGGAAGGTCTGAGCCGAAACTCTCACTAAGCTGGCGACGAGCACCGCGGATCCAGTCGATCAACACCTCAGGGACCTCACCCTTGCTGCGCAAGGGGAAGACTGTGGTGTAGCGCGAGTAGTCGTCAACGACCAGCAGGAAGTAACGCTCGTGACCCTGTCCACGGACGCGGGCTGGGCCCCACACGTCCATGTGAAGAGTCTGCAGAGGAGCCTCAGTCGGAAGGAACGAGGAGGAGTGAGGGGCGGCACGCAGCCGGCCCTCGACACAAGGAACACAGGTAGGGGCAGGCCCCGGAGGAAGGGGAGGGAGGGACGTGGGGAGACCAGAGACAAGGGCACGGGAGGCCATACCTCGAAGACGAGGCAGGGAGGGGTGACCAAGGCGGTGGTGCCAAAGGAGAGTCTCGTGCGACAGAGGACGACACGAGCAGGGGGCAGACGCAGGACTAGACCTGGACGCGGCAGCAAACACCTGACTAGACACAGCTACCTGACCAGACGCAGAGACCGAAGGAGGCGCAGTAGTCAGTGTGTACAGACTCGACCCTGGCCGACGGGTGAACCTGGCCAGGTGGCGGCCCGTCCGAGAGCAAGTGCAGTGGGTCACACGCTGACCTCCAGGGGTGAACTGGTCAACCCACGCGTCCTAGAGGTCAGCTCCACTCACCAAGTTCGTTGAGAACGAGGGGAGGTGGAGTCCCGACAGTAAGCCCGACGAGGCCGCAGGACACGGTAAAACTGTAGAGGAGCGTGCAAGGACTGAGCCCCCTGAGGGGTCAGCAAGGGAGACCGCAACAGGCCGGGAGCGGCGTGAGCGTGGTGCTGTCTCTAAAGAAAGAGAGCGAAGCACCAGAGTCAAGTGTGAAAGTGTGCAAGGCCTCAGTAGGTGCAGTACCAGAGAGAGTAGACGTACCAGCACCTGGAGCAGCAGACGCACTAGCACCTAGGGCAGCAGACGCACTAGCACCTAGAGCAGCAGCCGCAGTGCCCGGGTCGGGCGGGACACTCAGGTAACAGTCACCCTCAGTAATATCAGCAAGAGCATACATGGCAGCAAGGATAGCATCAAAATCTAGATCAAAGATAGGCACATTCTGCAGAAGCAGATCATGCCAGCGAGGGAGCTCAACAGAGTCAGGAAACTGGGTACGCCAAGCGTCAGTCAAGCAACCGAAGCAGCGCTGGGTGGTGTGTGGGAGCCCACACACCTCCCCACTACGAGGGCCGGTGCGAAGAACGTAAGCGCAGGGACCTGCACCCCCAGACCTCCCACGCCCAGCGTACCACTCACGAAGCTGCTGAACCGATGGGGTCTCACGGGTGCGCAGCTGCTGCTGGCGCTGGCTGCCACCAAAGCCTCCACGCTGCGCGGCTGCACCTCGACCAGAACCACCGCCGCCTCCGCCTCCACCACCGCTGCCGCTGCCTCCACCACCTCCGCCGCTGCCTCTACCACCTCCACTACCGCCACTAAAGCCCCCACTCCCGGTACCACCCCCACCTCCACCGCCACCCCCTCCGCCTCCTCCACCACCCCCCCCGCCACCGCCTCCACCACCCCTGGTCCCCTTGCCCTTGCTGTTGCGGCGTCTCCCACTAGGGGCAGACGCAGCTCCGACCTCCTTAGTGCCAACGAGGTCGACAGCAGCAGCAGAAGCAACAGAGGGGAGAAGGGGGACAGGGGAACACCCCTCAAAGAAGGGGGTGCGACGGTCGCCGCGAGAAGCACCTACAGCTAAGATACTCTTCTCAGCTGCAGCAAGGCGCTCCTCTAGCAGGTCGACAGTCAGCTCGGTGGGGCAAGGGGAGAGAAAGTGGTCCCTGACTGAAGAGAGAGAGTCAGGGAGGCGGGTGACTAGGTAGTAAAGGGTGATGTACATGGGGGGGGGGTTCTTGGCACAGAACTCAGTGGGAAGGGCAGCGCGGTAGCGGGCGTCACTAGTGCGAAGGTGAGCAACTAGGTCAGCGACTGTGGTAAAGGTGGCAAGGTCAGGGAAAAGGTACAGCAGCATGAGGCGACTGAGGGCAGCAGTGGCAGGGGAGGAGTAGCGTGCAACTACAGCGTCGTACAAAGACTGAGCAGTCCTGTACTGCCAAAGTGTGCGCGCTCAGCAGGCGGCAGGTGACTACGAACAGCAAGACGAGCAACAGCGTCACGAGTGGTCCACTGCGAGCGAACAGTACTGTCAGCAATGACAGGAGGAGCAGTGGAAACACTGGACGTGTGATCGAAAAGGGATACCCCATCCCTAGAATCACACTGAAGAAAGAGCTGTAGGTCATCAACCCATACGTCAAAGTCAACTGCACGTCCCTCAGAGTCAAAGGTGAGAACTGTAGGACTAGCCATAGCAGCAGTGGAAGCAGTAGGAAGAGGAGCAGCAGTAGCAGTAATAGCAGTAGTGCAGCAGTAGCAGAATAGCGGCAGTAGCAGCGGCGGCGCGGCTCGGCTAGGTAGCGCGGCTCGGCTGGGCGGCGCGGCTCAGCCGGGTGGCACGGCTCGGCTTACCAGAGACAGGTGCAGGCGCCGGCAGGGGTCGGCAGGGGCTTGTCAGCAGGGTTCGGCAGGGGCCGGCAGAGGCACACCAGGAGGGGCCGCGCCAGTTGGGGCTGGCAGGGGCTCGGCAGCAGGAGCCGGCCGGGGGCGCGCCAGTTGGGGCCGAGAAGGGGGGGGGTCCGCGACGGGCCGGCAGAGGGGCCGCGACGGGCCGGCAGAGGGGCCGCGAAGGGCCGGCAGAGGGGCCGCGAAGGGCCGTCAGAGGGGCCGCAATGGGCCGGCAGAGGGGCCGCGAAGGGCCGTGATGGGGCCGCGACGGGCCGTCAGAGGGGCCGCGAAGGGACGCGAGGGGCCGCGACGGGCCTTAAGAGGGGCCGCGAAGGGCCGTAGGAGGGGCCGCGACGGGCCTTAACAGGGGCCGCGAGGGGCCTTAAGAGGAGCCGCGACGCTCCTTAAGAAGGGGGCCGCGACGGGCCTTAAGAGGAGCCGCGACGGGCCTTAAGAGGGGCCGCGACGGGCCTTAAGAGGGGCCGCGACGGGCCTTAAGAGGGGCCGCGACGGGCCTTAAGAGGGGGCGCGACGGGCCTTAAGAGGGGCCGCGACGGGCCTTAAGAAGGGGGCGCGACGGGCCTTAAGAGGGGCCGCGACGGGCCTTAAGAGGGGCCGCGACGGGCCTTAAGAGGGGCCGCGACGGGCCTTAAGAGGGGCCGCTAAGGGCTACGAAGGGGCAGCGACAGGCCACTAGGGGCCTCGAAGGGCAGGCACTAGGCCGCGGCTCGGTCAAACGCGACACGCGCCTCGGGCAGGTAAGGAAAAAACATATTTCGAGTGGTGGGCCCTAAAAAAAAAAACTCGAACCAGCTCTATACCATGTGAGAATTGAGAATGGAATGATTGAACTAGAAACGAGATGGGTACAAGTAGAGAACACAAAAGTGTTGTACCCTCTAAGAACTACCCCACTACAGCCTAAACAAACTATAGCAGATATAAGTTTGATAGCACGCACACGGACAACAAGCCGAATGCAAACCGTAGGGTTGCACCAACAAGAAGCTCCTGTGCAGCCATGGCACCAGCGTAGATCTCTGCCTCTGCGCTGAACTGTGCCACAGACAACGACTGAGTGGACCTCCACGACACAGCTCTAGCACCCAAACTTAAACAGTACCCCTGAGTAGACCGTTGTGTCTCCACGTCGTCGGCGTACGAAGAGTCGCAGTGACCGGTCAGTACAACTGATAGTTTCCCACCAAGCACAAGGCCCACGCCTGATGTAGTCGCCAGGTACTTTGCCACCCTCACAGCAGCCGTCCAGTGCACAAGACGGTGTCTCTTATTCGCAACAAAGCAAGAGAGAACCATGAGGGGAAAGGTGAGGTCAGGACGAGTACAAGTCATCAGGTACATGAGGCAGGCCATAAGCTCTGTGCAGAAACCACTAGACTCAAAATGGCCTATCGGGAAAAGGGTCGTTGAGTCTGTGGTCAATAGCAAGAGGAGTGGGCTGTGTGGTGGAGAACTGAAGCCCGAACCGCTGAAGGACCTGCTGCACCATGTGTGACTGTGAGAGTGTAATGGTGCGAACGGCTCTGTCCCTGGTGTTCTGCAAGGCAAGGTAGCGGCGCAGTTCACCCAGATCAGTACACGTGTGTCTCTTCTGCATTTTGGACTTCACCTCAGCCAGAGCAACCTTGTCTGCTGTAGCGAAGACCAAGTCGTTGACGTAGACAAGGACAAAGAAAGGAGTGGAGCCTCTGCGAACAAACAGCGACGGGTCGGCGGACAAAGGGTGGAAAACGAGGTGAGCCAGAGTGGTGCGTGTCAGAACATTATGTTTCTCTAGTCTGCAGTGGGGTACACTGTAGTGAGTACAACCCTGTTAGGGTTTGTTATATGTATCCAACTGCTTGCTAGTGCAATCATCCTCACTCAATTCTTCTCGATTCTCACATGGTATAGAGTTTTTTTTTTCGATCCTCGGGCCCACCACTAAATTTTTTCCTACCCTAGGCGCGCGTCGCGCCTGCCCTTAACGGCCCTTCGCGGCCCCTCGTAAGGCCCTTCGCGGCCCCTCGTTAGGCCCCTTCGCGGCCCCTCGTAAGGCCCCTCGTAAGGCCCCTTCGCGACCCCTCGTACGGCCCCCTTCGTGGCCCCTCGTTAGGCCCCTTCGCGGCCCCCTCGTAAGCCCTTCGCGGCCCCTCGTTAGGCCCCTTCGCGGCCCCTCGTAAGGCCCCTCGTAAGGCCCCTTCGCGGAACCTCGTACGGCCCCCCTTCGCGGCCCCTCGTTAGGCCCCGTCGCGGCCCCCTCGTAAGGCCCCTTTCGCGGCCCCCTCGTAAGGCCCCTTCGCGGCCCCTAGTGAGGCCCTTCGCGGCCCCGTCAGGCCCCGTTTGCGGCCCCGTCAGGCCCTGTAAGGCCCCGTCAGGCCCCGTTTGCGGCCCCGTCAGGCCCTGTTTGCGGCCCCATTCGGCCCCGTCAGGCCCCGTAAGGCCCCGTCAGGCCCCGTTCGCGGCCCGTTAGGCCCCTTCGCGGCCCGCCCCGGCCCTTCCTCGGCCCCGTCCCGGCCCTGTCCCGGACCTGCCCCGAACCCGGCCCTGCCCCGACCCTGTCGCGGCCCGTTAGGCTTGTCGCGGCCCCTTCGCGGCCCGTTAGGCCCCTTCGTGGCCCGCCCCGGCCCTTCCTCGGCCCCGTCCCGGCCCTGTCCCGGACCTGCCCCGACCCAGGCCCCGCCCTCATGCCGGTCGTGGCGCACCAGGGGCCCGTGCACCGCCCCCCCCCCCTTTTCCTGTCGCCTTACGTGGCGAGCGGGGGGGGGGAGCCGCGCGCGGGGGGGGGCGCGCGTCGGCCCCCGTACTCCTCCCCCCCCCCCCCCCCCCCCCCCCCCTCAGGTCGCCTCAACAGGCGACGGGAGGGGCGACCTGGGGGGGGGGGGGCACGCGTCGGAGCAGCCGCCCCTGGTGCAGCCGCCCCTGGAGCAGCCGCCCCTGGTGCAGCCGCCCCTGGTGCAGCCGCCCCTGGAGCAGCCGCCCCTGGTGCAGCAGCCCCTGGAGCAGCCGCCCCTGGTGCAGCCGCCCATGGTGCAGCCGCCCCTGGAGCAGCCGCCCCTGGTGCAGCCGCTCCTGGACCTCAGCAGCCGCCCCTGGCCCCTGGAGCAGCCGCCCCTGGACCCCGCGCTGCCGCCCCTGGACCCGGTGCCGCCGCCTCCCTGTGCTGCCCATTGCCGCCCGTTGCTGCCCGTTGCTGCTCTCCCCCCCCCCCCCCCCCCCCCCTTCTTCGTCTCCCTGCTGCGCGTGCAGCCGTGGAACGGAGGGTATGGGGGTGGCGGGTATGGGGTGATGGGTGGTATGTTTCCCTTCCCCTCCTCCTCCTTTGTCTCCCACTGCTGCAGCTGCCGCTGAGGGGGGTGGATGTGTGGGAGTCAATGGCGTGGTGCTAGGGGGTGGGGTGTGAGTGAACCTAGGGGTGCAGCAGGGGGTGTGTGAATGGGGGTTGCGGTAGTAGAGGGAGGTTGGGTGGAGGTAGCCGTCGTGTTGCTAGCAGTGCCAGTAGTCCGGAGGTGCGCTTCCGGTAGCCCAGTGATGCCGCTGCGCCAGTCGCCCGTGGGTCCGTTGCTCCTGCCGCTCGTCTTAGCCGCGGAGCCAGTTACTCCTGTAGTCCGGAGGTGCGCCTCCGGTAGCCACAGTGCGCGCCGCTCCTGTTGCCCGTGTGTCTGCAGCTTCCGCCGTTGCCTCCTCTCTCCTCTCCTATTAGTCCAGCCTCCTCCTCCTCACTTGCCCTCTGTGATAGCCTCTAGCTTTGCTTATTTATTGTGAACTTTAAACTGTTACTTCTTGTACTTGTGCTCAGAATGTGTGGTGACATTGTGATCCACCCTGAGCTTGCTTTGCTTTGCTTCTTGTGCTGATCATACCCCACTTTGACTATGGGGGTGTGTCAGAACATTATGTTTCTCTAGTCTGCAGTGGGGTACACTGTAGTGAGTACAACCCTGTTAGGGTTTGTTATATGTATCCAACTGCTTGCTAGTGCAATCATCCTCACTCAATTCTTCTCGATTCTCACAGTGCGCAGCGTGTCGTACCACTCACGGGGTGCCTGGCAGAGACCGTAGACTGGTCGTCTCAGGCTCCACTGGGTCCCAGGAGGGAAAGTGCCAATGAAGCCAGAGGACACCACAGCCAGATCTCCTCGTGTAGGCGGCCCTGGAGAAGCGCAGTGGAGAAGTCGAGGGAGTGCAGCTCGTGGTCTCGTTGTGCTGCTACGTGAAGTAACACCCGAAGAGTAGTCATCTTCGGGGTCGGAGCGAAGGTCTGAAAGAAGTCAACTCCCTCACGCTGACTGAAGCCCCTAGCCACGTAGCGCACCTTGAAGACAGGCGGTGATCCAGGCGGCCGCTTCACCTTGAAGATCCACATGCCGTCGACTACGTTCGCCCTGGAAGGGGGGACTGCGTCAACGTAGGTGCATGTGGATCTCCAAGACGCCATCTCTGAGTCCATGGCCGCTTTCCACTAAGAGGCCCACTGCCTTGACACTGCCTCAAGGTACGTGCGAGGAGTCAGAATGTCAAGGGGGTCGGGGTCTCCCTAAGGGGAAAGCAGCATGGCACAGGGAGAGGGGGAAGCGGCTGCCAAGAACTCTTGCTTAAACTGCCTATCCTCTAGGACGTCACAGCCAAGGGAAAACTCACCCCCAGCGGACAGAGGACACATAGGAGGAGCAGCCACCACACTGGTGGCGTAGTCAAGGCGGCGGGTGGTGGCAAAGTCAGAGACAACAGCAGTAAGAGCTGACACAGACGACGGAGAGGCACCTGGGTCGGTGACAAGAGAGGCAAGAACACGTGTGACAACACATTGAGCAGCACGGTAGTAGTAAGTGATAAGGCGAGAGGAGACAGTGAGAGACGAATCAGGAGGTAGCAAGAGAAAAGACACAGGCGGAAAACGATGGGGACTAGAATGAAACAAGACAGTGCGGAGGTAGTCAAAATGAGACGAGGGACGAGCACGTGGAGGACAACGAATGATCCAGACGTGCGGGAGAAGAGGAGGAGGTGACTGTGACTGAGGAGGAGAGGAAACAGCCAGGGCCAAGTCTGGAGGAGGATACGTAGGACCGTACGCAGTAGGAGACTAGGAGCAGACAGGAGGAGAGGAGGGAAAACCAAGGGCCCGAAGGCCACTCACTCGTGGGAACAACTGCTGTAAAGGTGGCGGCTGCGGCGATTGCTGCTGCTGCTCCTGCTGCACCAGCTGCTGCTCCTACTGGTCGAGTTGCTGCAGCTCCTGCCTCTCCTGCGCCATCCTCTCCTGCTCCTCGTGCGCACGCCGACAAGCAGTCTGGTAACGTGTGTCGTGGCGGTGGGGAGGCAAAGAAGGCGTCGAAGTAGGAGTGCCTCCAGCTCCAACCCCCTCAAAGCCAGCACCTCCAGTACCAGCACTCCCAGAGCCACAACCTCCAACGTCAGGAACCCCAGCATCTGCACCTCTGGAACTAGCACCTCCAGTGCCAGCACCCCAGCTCCAGTACCTCCAGCCCCAGCACCTCCAGCTCCAGCACCCCCCAAACGAGCAACCCCAATGCTAGCACCTCCAGCTCCAACGCTCCCAGAGTCCACAGAAACATGTCGCTGAAGTGCCGAAGGCTACTGAGGGGACTGCGGATAGGGAGACGCTACCTAACGCGCTGCCGAGGGTAGAGGGGTAGCGTGAGACCACCTGACGGGGCAGGACCTGTGGGGGGCTGGGGTACCGGAGGAGCGGGAGCAGGAGGAGGAGAGGGGGCGAGGAAAAGGGGGTGAGGGGGAACCGGGAGACCTCGACAGGGGTAGCGAGCGTAGTAGGACAGTGACTTGTCGAACCGGACGCCACAGGAGTCGAGGAAACGGTGGAGGGGTGGGTCGTAAAACGCTAAGTAAGGAGAGTCCACCAGGAAACCAAGGAAGACACAGGGGAAGGCGCGAGCCGAGAGCTTATCCGCAAAGGTGTCGCGGACAAGCGCAAGGCAGCCCCAGACGTGAAACTTCGACACAACACCAGGGGACCCGGTCCAAAGACTGGTCGGTGAATCCCCTTGTCATGAGACACGATGCCAGAGGTTCAGCTGGTGGGCGGCGTAGCAAATCGCGTATGGCCACAGAAAATGGGGCGCACGGGCATGGATCATGGACGTGCGGGCGATCTCCATGACAAAGCCAATGCGGCGCTCAGCAACCCCATTCTACTATGGGGATTCTGGAAGCGTTCAGGGCTGTGTGATGGCCTGCTCGCCGCAGAACCCGGCAAGTACGTCAGAGCGGAACTCAACCCCATGGTCGGAGCGGAGACAACTGACACGACCACCACGAGTGCCCTCAGTGGCCAGGAGCCACCAGACCAGTGTAGAAGTTACCTTGGACTTCTTCGCAAGAGGAAACACCGTGGTGTACCTTGAGTAGTCGTCAACGACCACGAGGAAGTAGGGCTCCCACTCCGGTCCAAGACGAGGGGCTGGGCCCCAGACGTTCAAGTGGAGGGTCTGGAAGGGAGCGGTGGCCGGATGAAGAGAGGAGGAGTGAGGAATGGCGCGCAGCCGACCCTCGACGCAACGAGTGCACGGCGGCGCAGGCGAGGGGGGGAGCGACTCAAAGACACGTGGGAGACCTGAGACAAGACGTTGGCTAGCCATGTTGCGGAGGCGTGGGAGGGACAGGTGCCCAAGACGGTGGTTCCACAGGACTGTCGAGTGGGAGAGGAACCTACAGGAGCACGACGCCGCAACCTGACCTGAGGCAGCTACCTGATTGGGTGTAGTAACCTGACCAGACGCAGCTACTTGGGAGGGGGCAGTGTGCAGGACGAAGAGTCTTGAGTGAGGCTCTCTGGTGAACGTGGCAAGAACAGCCCCGGTGGAAGCGTCCGTACAGATTGCAGTCCCCCCGTGTGCAGGAAATCGACTATGATCCCACGGTCCTGAAGGTATCCAACACCCACCAAGTTTCGAGAGAATGAGGGGATGTAGAGACCAGTGAGGAAACCTGAAGGGACAGCCGGGCATGGGAGGGTGGTAGAACTACGAGCGACTGCTGGTCCTGAAGTAGGATGAGCCAGGGAAAATGGGACTGGAGCAGAAAGAGGTGTGACAGTGGTGTGGTCGCGGAAGAAGCACTGAGACGCGCCTGAGTCCACCGTGAAGGAGAGCGACGCGACAGCAATCGTAACAGCTGGACTAGTAACTACACAAGCACCTACATTGAAAGCACAAGTACCTACACTAGCAACAGGCAAAGGTCCTAAGTTCTGCACACGCAAGCCAAAAGATCCATACGTGATAGAATAAGCAGCATCCATAGACATATCAAAACACAGGGTAACCACTACGAGATAGACCGGGCCAGATTGGTGGCCTCGACTCAGACCCAAAACGCTCACGGTAAAGGTCGTCGAGGCGACTGTAGCAGCGCTGTGCAGAGTGGTCAGGACGCCAGCAGGTAGTGCCAGCACTAGGGCCTGACAGGATCCAGTACTGGCAGGGGCCGACGTCGCGACCACCACAACGAGCTCCCAAGCTGGCTGGGCCACTGCTAAACCCAACGCTACCCGAACCACCAGGGCCCCACTGCTGCTAAGGGCGCCACTGTTGCTGAGGGCGCCACTGCTGAAACTGTCGTTGTTGCTGTCCCTGCTGCTGGAGAATTCTAGTGGACGCCATGGTAAGGGCTAGCTGGGCGTAGGAGCGGTAGGCTAGGAGTAGCTAGAGATAGACACGGGAAAAATGAGGAAACGCCATGCTAGGAGCTACTGGCGCTAGGAGCAGCTGGAGCGGGGAGCAGCTGGAGCTACAAGTGTGAGAGAATTGAGAATGAATGATTGAACTAGAAATGAGATGGGTACAAGTAGAGAACACAAAAGTGTTGTACCCTCTAAGAACTACCCCACTACAGCCTAAACAGACTATAGCAGATATAAGTTTGACACACCCCCATAGGCAAAGTGGGGGAGAACAAGGGGTCACAAGACCAGTCAAGAAAGGCAAAGCAAGCTCAGGGTGGATCACAAAGTCACCACGCAATCTGAGCACAAGTAAATGGCCACAAGGCCAGTTCATATGCAGAGTCATATAAAAGAAAACAAACAATAAACAGAACAAAACCTAGCAAGAATAAGCATCCAGGTATATGTATAAAAAGTACAGTACAGGCAGAGTCAGGCTGAAAGCAAGTGAGGCACAGTAGGTACAAGGCCTAACACAGTGCAGAAACGCTGATGATCACAAGGCTGAAGTGCCTTGGTGAAAACATCAGCAGTGTTGGCCTGAGAGACCACGTACGCAAGACGAAGCTGGCCACGCTGCTGCAACTCTCGAGCAAGGAAGTAGCGCAGAGCAATGTGCTTCGTTCTGTGCTCCAGTCTGTGCTCCTGACACAAGGCCAGCATGGCCTTGTTGTCGACGTACAGAACTGGAGGAGAACGAGGCGCCTCTCCCAAGTCGGTCAGCAGGTAGGTAAGCCAGCATAGCTCCTGTGCAGCCATGGCCCCAGCGTAGATCTCAGCCTCACAACTGGAGCTGAGAACAGAAGAAGAGCGGGTAGACCGCCAAGAGACAGAACCGGAGCCAAGACTGAAGGTGTAGCCCTGTGACGACCGCTGCGTAGCCAAGTCGTCAACCCAGGAGGCGTCAGCGTGACCAGTGAGAACAACTCGAGCCCGTCCTCCAAGCACTAGCCCCATGCCCGATGTACTGCACACGTATCGCAACACCCTCTTCGCAGCATCCCAGTGCACCTTTCGGTGCCTGCCAGGAGCCACGTAGCAAGCCAGAAGGCTGAGAGGGTATGCGAGGTCAGGTCGTGTGCAAGTCATCAGGTACATGAGGCAGCCCACAAGCTCTGGATACGGGCCACTCGGCTCTATGGACTCGTCCGAAGGTGGAGCTGAGAGCGAGTGATCGGTAGGCAGAAGAGTGGACTTTGGCGAGGAGTACGTGAAGCCGAAGCGCTGAAGGACCTGCTGCACCATGTGTGACTGAGTCAAGGTAATGGTGCGCTGTGCTCTGTCCCGGGTGATCCGCAAGCCAAGATAGCTTGTCAGCTCACCCAGGTCTGTGCACGTGTGTCTCTTCTGCAGCTCGGACTTCACGTGGGCGAGTGCCTCCGTGTCAGCGGTAGCAAAGACGAGGTCGTCTACGTACAC
This sequence comes from Closterium sp. Naga37s-1, assembly GCA_947471745.1. NCBI lineage: Eukaryota > Viridiplantae > Streptophyta > Zygnematophyceae > Desmidiales > Closteriaceae > Closterium > Closterium sp. Naga37s-1. The sequence goes on along the minus strand of CANJKZ010000120.1, from coordinate 2,202,231 downwards.
GACAACGTAGAACGGCGGCAGAGTAGCGTCAGTGCGTAGAAACAGAGAAGGGTCAGGAGTGGAAGGAGCAAAACCAAGAGAAGCAAGAGTCGTCCTGAGCGTGTCGTGCCACTCACGGGGCGCCTGGCGGAGACCGTAGACTGGCCGCCGGAGGCTCTAATGGGTACCAGCAGGAAACGACCCAGTGAAGCCAGGTGGGCGGCGCAGCCAGATCTCCTCGTGCAGGCTGCCCTGTAGGAAGGCTGTGCTGAAGTCAAGCGAGTGGAGCTCGTAGTCACGCTGAGCAGCAACGTGCAGCAGTACCCGAAGAGTGGTCATCTTCGGGGTAGGGGAGAAGGTCTGAAAGAAGTCAACTCCTTGTCGCTGACTGAAGCCACGTGCAACGTAACGCGCCTTGCAGGCAGGCGGAGAACCCGGCGGCCGCTTCACCCTGAAGATCCACATGCCACTGACGATGTTCGCCCCAGGTGGGGGAACCTCGTCTACGTAGGTGCCTGTAGACTTCCAGGAAGCCATCTCTGCGTCCATGGCTGCCTGCCACTGAGAGGAGTAGGGACCCTCTATCGCCTCTGCGTAAGAGCGCGGGGTCGGGATGTCTAGTGCATCCGGGTCTCCCTCAGGGGCCAGCAACATGGACACGAGATGAGGTACAGAAGCAGCAAAGCACTCAAACTCCTCCTGTCTGTCCTCAAGAACGTCCGTGCCAAGAGCACACTCACCCTCGACGGACGGAGGACAGACAGACACAGACGCAGCAACCAGACTAGCAGCGTAGTCTAGGCGACAGGCAGCAGCAACGGCAACAAGCTCAGTAACACGAGCAGACGCAGCAGAAGACTCAAACAGAGGGTCAGTGACAGCAGTGGCCAGAAAGCGCGTGACAACTGGACTAGCAGCACGAAGGGAGTCAGACTCCGGGTCCGGACTGGCAGGAAGAGAGGACGCAGGAGGAGACGGCAGAGGGACACGCTGTGGAGCAGTAGAAGGACGCAGAGTCATAGAGTGAGTGCCTGGGACAGGAGGGAGATGCGGACGCGAAACACGACCAGCGCGAACAGAACGGACAGGCGACGCAGCACGAGACGCAGGCAACACAGGACGAGACTCAGGCTCACGAAGCTCCGTAAGGACTCCAGTCGGTCCAGAGTAAGGACCGGGCAGAGGAGAGGTCGGCTGCAACTGTGACTGGGACCGGACAGGCGGCGGACTGAGGAAAGGAGGAGGACCAGGAGAAGGCGGTGAGCTAAGAACTTGCCGAAGGAGCGGAACGTAGTACGGCCGCGGCCGCGCAGCGCCTCCAGAAACAGAAGAAACAGGACCAGTACCCTCAGCATCAGGGTCTCCAGTCCCAGCAGCACCTCCAACACCTCCAGCAGCTCCAGCAGCAGCAGCACCTCCAGCAGCACCTCCAGAACCATCAGCACCAGCAGCACCTCCAGAAGCTCCAGCAGCACCTCCAGCACCAGCAGCACCTCCAGAAGCCCCAGCAGCACCTCCAGCACCAGCAGCACCTCCAGCAGCACCAGCAGCACCTCCAGCACCAGCAGCACCTCCAGAAGCTCCAGCAGTACCTCCAGCACCAGCAGCACCTCCAGTAGCACCTCCAGAAGCCCCAGCAGCACCTCCAGCACCAGCAGCACCTCCAGCAGCACCAGCACCAGCACCTCCAGAAGCCCCAGCAGTACCTCGACAGAGCCGAGAGTACCACTCACGAAGCCGCTGTGGAGAGAGAGGCTCCCGCCGCGGCGGGACACCGAGAGCACCTCCAGACGAAGCACGCGTAGGCTCAGCACCCCCAGGCTCAGCACGCCCAGACTCAGCACCCCCAGTCTCAGCACCCCCAGTCCCCGCACCCGCAGGCCCAGCACCCCAAGACTCAGCACCTGAGTCGACAGCTACCTCGACCGGCTCGGCAGGGTCTACCTGGGAAACACCTGAGGGGGCAGGACCCTGGGGGGGGAGGGGCTCTACCGGAGGAGTACCTGGGGCAAGGAAGAGCGGCTGGGGAGGGGGAGAGGCAGTGCGGTAGGGAAAGAGACGGTAGTATGACACCGACTCGTCAAACGTGACGTCCTGAGAGGACAGAACACGACGCGAGGTGGGGTGGTAGAACTGCCACCCGGGTGCGTCATGAGGGATGCCAAGGAAGACACAGGGAACGGCACGGGAGGACAGCTTGTCCGCAGTAGTATCGCGGACAAAAGCTCGAGATCCCCAGACACGGAACGCGGACGCATCGCCAACCTTCCCCGTCCACCGCAGAGTAGGTGTGGTCTCCGGCAAGGAGACACGAGGCTGAAGGTTGATCTGATGCGCTGCGTACTGAACCGCGAACGGCCACATAAAATGGGGAGCAGCCGCATGGATCATGGACGTATGAGCGACGTCCATGACCATGCCAATGCGGCGCTCAGCAATCCCATTTTGCTGCGGGGAGGCCGGAAGCGTGAACGTCTGGCGGATGCCCTACGAACGACACAAGGCTCTCAGGAGGTCGGAGGAAAACTCCCCGCCTCTGTCTGAGTGCAGACGCATAACAGGAAGGTCTGAGCCGAAACTCTTACTAAGCTGGCGACGAGCACCGCGGATCCAGTCGATCAACACCTCAGGGACCTCACCCTTGCTGCGCAAGGGGAAGACTGTGGTGTAACGCGAGTAGTCGTCAACGACCAGCAGGAAGTAACGCTCGTGACCCTGTCCACGGACGCGGGCTGGGCCCCACACGTCCATGTGAAGAGTCTGCAGAGGAGCCTCAGTCGGAGGGAACAAGGAGGAGTGAGGGGCGACGCGCTGCCGGCCCTCGACACAAGGAACACAGGTGGGGGCAGGCCCCGGAGGAAGGGGAGGGAGGGACCTGGGGAGACCAGAGACAAGGGCACGGGAGGCCATACCTCGAAGACGAGGCAGGGAGGGGTGACCAAGGCGGTGGTGCCAAAGGAGAGTCTCGTGCGACAGAGGACGACACGAGCAGGGGGCAGACGCAGGACTAGACCTGGACGCGGCAGCAAACACCTGACTAGACGCAGCTACCTGACCAGACGCAGAGACCGGAGGAAGCGCAGTAGTCAGTGTGTACAGACTCGACCCTGGCCGACGGGTGAACGTGGCCAGGTGGCGACCCGTCCGAGAGCAAGTGCAGTGGGTCACACGCTGACCTCCAGGGGTGAACTGGTCAACCCACGCATCCTGGAGGTCAGCTCCACTCACCAAGTTCGTAGAGAACGAGGGGAGGTGGAGTCCCGACAGCAAGCCCGACGGGGCCGCAAGACACGGTAAAACTGTAGAGGAGCATGCAAGGACTGGGCCCCCTGAGGGGTCAGCAAGGGAGACCGCAACAGGCCGGCTGAGCGGCGTGAGCATGGTGCTGTCTCTAAAGAAAGAGCGCGAAGCACCAGAGTCAAGTGTGAAAGTGTGCAAGGCAACAGTAGGTGCAGTACCAGAGAGAGTAGACGTACCAGCACCTGGAGCAGCAGACGCACTAGCACCTAGGGCAGCAGACGCACTAGCACCTAGAGCAGCAGCCGCAGTGCCCGGGTCGGGCGGGACACTCAGGTAACAGTCACCCTCAGTAATATCAGCAAGAGCACACATGGCAGAAAGGATCGCATCAAAATCTAGATCAAAGATAGGCACATTCTGCAGAAGCAGATCATGCCAACGAGGGACCTCAGCAGAGTCAGGAAACTGGGTACGCCAAGCGTCAGTCAAGCGACCGAAGCAGCGCTGCGTGGTGTGTGGGAGCCCACACACCTCCCCACTACGAGGTCCGGTGCGAAGAACGTAAGCGCAGGGACCTGCACCCCCAGACCTCCCACGCCCAGCGTACCACTCACGAAGCTTCTGAACCGACGGGGTCTCACTGGAGCGCGGCTGCTGCTGACGCTGGCTACCACCAGTGCCTCCACGCTGCGCGGCTGCACCTCAACCAGCACCACCGCCGCCGCCACCTCCACCACCGCTGCCGCTGCCTCCACCACCTCCGCCGCTGCCTCCACCACCTCCACTTGTGCCACTGAAGCCCCCACTCCCGGTGCCACCCCCACCTCCACCGCCACTCCCTCCTCCTCCGCCACCACCCCCCCTGCCGCCCCCTCCACCACCTATGCTCCCCTTGCCCTTGCTGTTGCGGCATCTCCCACTCAGAGCAGACGCAGCCCCGACCTCCTCAGTGCCAACGAGGTCGACAGCAGCAGCAGAAGCAACAGAGGGGAGAAGGGGGACAGGGGAACACCCCTCAAAGAAAGGGGTGCGACGGTCGCCGCGAGAAGCACCTACAGCTAAGATACTCTTCTCAGCTGCAGTAAGGCGCTCCTCTAACAGGTCGACAGTCAGCTCAGTGGGGCAAAGGGAGAGGAAGTGATCCCTGACTGAGGAAAGTGAGTCAGGGAGGCGGGTGACTAGGTAGTAAAGGGTGATGTACATGGGGGGGGGGTTCTTGGCACAGAACTCAGTGGGAAGGGCAGCACGGTAGCGGGCGTCACTAGTGCAAAGGTGAGCAACTAGGTCAGCGACTGTGGTAAAGGCGGCAAGGTCAGGGAAAAGGTACGGTAGCATGAGGCGGCTGAGTGCAGCAGTGGAAGGGGAGGAGTAGCGTGCAACTACAGCGTCGTACAAACACTGAGCAGTCTTGTACTGGCCAAAGTGTGCGCGCTCAGCAGGCGGCAGGTGACTACGAACAGCAAGACGAGCAACAGCGTCACGAGTGGTCCACTGAGAGTGAACAGTACTACCAGCAGTGACAGCAGGAGCAATAGAAACACCATACGTGTGATCGAAAAGAGATACCCCATACGTAGAATCACACTGAAGAAACAGCTGGAGATCGTCAACCCACACGTCAAAGCCAACTGCACGTCCCTCAGCATCAAAGGTGAGAACGGTGGGACTAGCCATAGTAGCAGTAGGAGCAGCAGCAGTGCAAAGCAGTGATAGCAGCAGTAGCAACAGGAGCAGCAGTAGAAGCAGTAGCAGCAGTTGAAGCAGTAGCAGCAGTGCTGCTCGGCAGAGCAGTGCGGCTCGGTGGGGGCGGCGCGGCTCGGCTGGGCGGCGCGGCTCGGTTGGGCGACGCGGCTCGGCTACCGGCGGCGCGGCAGGAGGGAGGGGGAGGGGAGGGGAGCACGAGTGCTTACCAGGGGCCGCTGTTGGGGCGGCAGCAGGGCAGGGCCAGGCCGGTGACGAGCGGCTGGTCAAGGACGGGCGGCAGGTTGGCGACGGGCGGCAGGTCGGCAACGGGCGGCAGGTCGGCAACGGGCGGCTGGTCAGGGACGCGCGGCTGGTCAGGCGACTGGCGGCAGGTTGGCGACGGGCGGCTGGTCAGGGACGGGCGGCTGGTCAGGCGACGGGCGGCTGGTCAGGGACGGGCGGCACGGGTCGCGAAGAGGCCGCTACGGGCCAGAAGGGGGGGGGGGGGGCGCTACAGGCCGCGACGGGCCGTGAAGGGGCCGTTACGGGCCGTGAGGGGGGGGGCCGCGACGGGCCGTGAAAGGGGCCGCTACGGGCCGATAAGTGGGGGGCCGCTACTGGCCGGAACGGGGCCGCTACGGGTCGCAAAGGGGCCGCGACAGGCCGCGAAGGGGCCGCGACGGGCCTAGAAGGGGGCCGCGACGGGCCTAGAAGGGGCTGCGACGGGCCTAGAAGGGGCCGCGACGGGACTAGAAGGGGCCGCGACGGGCCTAGAAGGGGCCGCGACGGGCCTAGAAGGGGCCGCGACGGGCCTAGAAGGGGCCGCGACGGGCCTAGAAGGGGCCGCGACGGGCCGTGAAAGGGTCGCCACGGGCCGCAAAGGGGCCGCTACGGGCCACAAAGGGGCCTCTACGGGCAGGCGCGACGCGCGCGTCGGGCAGGTAAGGAAAAAAAAAACTTTCAGAGGTGGGCCCTTAGGAAAAAAAATCGAACTAGCTCTATACCATGTGAGAGAATTGAGAATGAATGATTGAACTAGAAATGAGATGGGTACAAGTAGAGAACACAAAAGTGTTGTACCCTCTAAGAACTACCCCACTACAGCCTAAACAGACTATAGCAGATATAAGTTTGACAAGAAGTAGCTGGAGCTAGACACGGCTGGAGCTAAGCACGGCTGGAGGTACAAGCGGCTGGAGCAAGGCACGGCTGGAGTAAGGCACGGCCGAAGCAAGGTATGGCTAGAGCAAGGGACGGCTGGAGTAAGGCATGGCTGGAGCAAGGCACGGCTGGAGCAAGGCACGGCTGGAGCAAGGCACGGCTGGTTCGGGCTAGTCCCGAAGCGTAGGCCAACTCGGCTAGGCCAGCCGTGCATGGTTTGGTGAAACACTGCGCGCGAAGTTGGCGAAGCCCCGTTAGCAGTAACAGGCGAACCACGGCTGCTGGTGTACGCGATGTTGACGGTCGCGGTATGGAATGTAGAGAAATTTCCTTACAGTAAAGAAACACAAGGTTATTGGCACACCGGAATGTCTAGATTATTCACTGTATACCTTCTGTTAGTGCGGTATGACATATATGTCGGTGCGGAAAATACAAAATAAGTGAAATAATCGAAATGCTATAGAAAATAGAATAGTAGTTTGATTAAGGTGAAAATAAAGTGCAAATGAAAGAGGGAAATAAGGAGAATATGATAAAGGAAAAATATGGAAACATGAAATATGTCAAACGACTACGTACTCTCACAAAACATGTCTTCAAGTTTCACTCAAGGCAATTGCCCAAGTTGACTCCCCACATAAACACTCATAGCTCTCATTTGACTCCCACGAGGCTCTCATGACAGTCATGTGAGTTAACAGTTACCAAACGGATTTAACCGTTGAATGACGCGAGTAACCGAATTGTACATATGGCAAAATCATTTCGCAAAGCGGCATTACTTTTTCGAGAAATTGCCTGTCCCGTGAGTCGACGCGGGATTCAGGTTTTCAACTGAAATCCCGAGCCCCCCCCTCCGCCCCCCCCCCCCCCCCCCCCCCCTGCCACACGCCACAACCGATATTTTTCTCGGTCGTATTGTATAGCGCGATCATACGTGTGTACAGTGCGGAAAAGGGCCATAATGTGCCGTGTCGTGTTGCGATCGTGCTGTATAGTGCACGCGCAACAGTTCCGACATTTGCGCGTGCCTTGTGGGACCATACGCGCGTGTTAGGACCCTACACGTGGGACTTGTCTTTGGCGCCCTTGACTAGCGCAAAAATATTCCCTCGCCACTCAACCCCCGGTACACCACCCGCTCGAATGAGCCTCGCATGAAACATTCAAGGCTCATGTGACTTTCATGGGTCGCTCGTATGAGCCTCGCATGAAATATTTGAGGCTCATGGGATTTTCACGGGAGTCTCATGTGAGTCCTTTGAGGGTTTCATTTGAGCGCTTCATGAGAGCCTCATTTGAGCGCATTATAAGAGCTTCATGAGAACAGTGAACACGCAACATAAAATGCACTAGGATAAAGTGCAATTACGAATGAAAACGAAATGCACAAATTGCAAGCACGAATGCATACAGAACACACACAAAATGCAAAGTGCGACGCAGTCCGCTGGTTGACGTGTAAAATAAATATTTGCACCCAACTAACTCCCCCTCAAGCAGTTGCCTGCTTGTGCTCTCATGCGTGAGCCTAGTTAAGACTCATGCCACTCAGCTTGGCACAGCGCCAATGAGGTTCCTCAGCCAGCTGCTTTGTGAGGAAATCAGCCGGCTGCTGATGGCTCTTCACATTGAGGGGCTCAAGGGTTCCCCTCTGCACTTCCTTGCGCAGCCAATATCACTTGATACGCATATGCTTGTTAAGCCCATGCAGCACGGCATTCTTGGACATTAAGATGGCACTTGAGTTGTCACAGAAGAGTGGAGTAGGTGCCTTCTGCTCATGCCCAATCTCCTCCAGCAGCTTATGCAGCCAAACAAGCTCCTTGGCCGCGTGGTACAAAGAGATGTACTCAACATCAGCAGATGAACCTGAAGTTTCCACTTGCTTCTTTGACCTCCAGCTCACGGACCCTCCTCGAATCACACATACATATCCTTCCATGGAGGACATGTCCGCTGCCTCTGAAGCCTATGGTGCATCAAATTAGCCTGTGAGAAATAGCTCCCTCTCTCCCAGGTGCTCCCCCTTCTCCTTGAGAATCTTTGCTCCCTTCTGCTTCTTTTGTCCCATAGGAGAGTACCGAACTCAATCAGTGGGGTGAGAGTGTCAGAATAACGAACGAGAATGAATGAACTAGCAAACAGCTGGGTACAAGTACTAGCCCTAATTGGGTTGTACCCCTTATGGGCTACCCCACTATAGCCTACACAAATATAAGCACTATAAAATTCTGACACACCCCCATAGGCAAAGTGGGGGAGAACAAGTGGTCACAAGACCAATCAAGAAAATCAAAGCAAGCTAGGGGTGGATCACAAAGTCATCACACATTCCGAGCACAAGCAAAGGGCCACAAGGCCAGTTCACATGCAGAGCTATATAAAAGAGAACAACCAATACAGTGATCATGCCCTAGCAAGTGTAAGCATGCAGGTACATATATAGATCACAGTACAAACAGAGTCAAGCAAGGAGCAAGTGAGGTAAAGTAGGCACAAGGCCTAACACAGTAGAAAAGCGCTGATGATCACCAGGTGGAAGTGCCTTGGTGAATATATCAGCAGTGTTGGCCCTAGTGGCCACGTACGCAAGACGAAGCTGGCCACGCTGCTGCAACTCTCGAGCAAGGAAGTATCGCAGAGCGATGTGCTTTGTTCTGTGCTCTAGTCTGTGCTCCTGACACAAGGCAATCATGGCCTTGTGGTCTAGGTACAAAAATAGAGGCGAATGAGGCTTCTCTCCCAAGTCAGTCAGTAGGTAGGTGAGCCAGCATAACTCCTGTGCAGCCATGGCCCCGGCGTAGATCTCAGCCTCACAACTGGAGCTGAGAACCGAAGACGAGCGGGTAGACCGCCAGGAAACAGAGCCGGAACCGAGGCTGAAGGTGTAACCCTGTGACGACCGCTGCGTAGCTGAGTCGTCAACCTAAGAAGCGTCTGCGTGACTAGTGAGGACAACTGAACCCCGTCCTCCAAGCACGAGCCCCATGCCCGACGTACTGCAAAAGTAACGTAGTACCCTCTTCGCAGCATCCTAGTGCTCCTTTCGCTGCCTACCAGGAGCCACGTAGCGAGCCAAAAGACTGAGAGGGTACGCGAGGTCAGGTCGTGTGCACGTCATCAGGTACATGAGGCAACCCACAAGCTCTGGGTATGGACCACTCGGCTCTACGGACTCGTCCGAAGGTGGAGCTGAGAGCGAGTGGCCGGTAGACAGAGGAGTGGGCTGTGGCGAGGAGAACTGGAAGCCGAAGCGCTGAAGGACCTGGTGCACCACGTGTGACAGAGTCAGGGTGATGGTGCGCCGTGCTCGGTCTCGGGTGATCTGCAAGCCAAGATAGCTGGGCAGTTCACCCAGGTCAGTGCAGGTGTGTCTCTTCTGCAGCTCCGACTTCTCAAGGGTCAGTGCCTGGGTGTCAGCAGTGGCAAAGACGAGGTCGTCGACATACACGAGGACGTAGAACAGCAGCAGCGAGGTGTCGGTGCGTAGAAACAGCGACGGGTCAGCAGTAGAAAGAGCAAACCCAAGAGCCGCAAATGTAGTCCTCAGTGTGTCGTGCCACTCGCGAGGCGCCTAGCGGAGACCGTAGACTAGCCGGTGGAGGCTCCACTGGGTACTTGCAGGAAACGACCCAGTGAAGCCAGGTGGGCGGCGCAGCCAGATCTCCTCGTGCAGGCTGCCCTGAAAGAAAGCTGTCCTGAGAGTGCAACTCGTAGTCACGTTGAGCAGCGACGTGCAGCAACATCCGAAGAGTAGTCATCTTCAGGGTGGGGGAGAAGGTCTGGAAGTAGTTGACCCCCTGTCGCTGACTGAAGCCTCGAGCAACATAACGCGCCTTGAAGGCAGGCGGAGAACCCGGCGGCCGCTTCACCCTGAAAATCCACATGCCATCGACTATGTTCGCCCCAAGAGGAGGAACCTCTTCAACGTAGGTGCCTGTGGACTTCCAGGATGCCATCTCGGCATCCATGGCTGCCTGCCACTCAGAGGAGTAAGGACCCGTAACTGCCTTTTCGTAAAAGCGCGGGCTCGGGATGTCTGGTGCATCCGGGTCTCCCTCAGGGGCAGGCAGCATGGAAGCGAAACGAGGTACAGTAGCTGCAAGACACTCAAAGTCCTCCTGCCTGTCCTCAAGGACGTCCGTGCCAAGAGCACACTCACCCCCGACGGACGGAAGAGTGGCAGACTCAGACTCAGCAACAAGAGCAGTGGCGTAGTCTAGACGACACGCAACAGCAAAGTCAAGCAGCTCAGCAACGAGGGCAGATGCAGCAGCAGACTCAATAGAAGGTTCAGTGACAACAGTGGTGAGGAGACGAGAGACAGTGGGACTGGCAGCACGAGCGCGGTCAGACTCGGGGTCAAGGACCTCAGGAAGAGAGGAATCAGGAGGAGCAGGCAGAGGAACACGCAGTGGAACCGAGGAAGGACGGAGTGTCATAGTGTGCGTGCCGAGGACAGGAGGAGGACGCGAACGAGGAACGCGACGAGCAGTGCGAACAGGCAAGAGAGGACGAGACGCAGGCTCACAACACTCTATAAGACTGCCAGACTACTCAGTGTAAGGAGAAGGAGCACGCAGTGGGGAGGCTGACTGTAACTGCAGCTGCGACTGGTCAGGCGGTGGACACAGGAGGGGAGGAGTAAAGCTAGTAGAAGGTAGGACACCAAGAACCTGCTGAAGATGGGGAACGAAGTACGGTCGCGGCCGCACAGCGCCTCCAGGGTCAACAGCTCCAGCTCCTCTAGCTCCAGTGCCTCCCGCGCCAGTGCCTCCAACTCCAGCTCCTCCAGCTCCAGCGCCTCCAGCGCCAGTGCCACCAGCTCTTGCTCCTCCAGCTCCAGCGCCACCAGCTCCAAAGCCTCCAGCTCCAGCAGCTCCAGGCTTCGTAGGGTCTCCAGCTCCAGAGCCCCCAACACCACCAATTCCGGCAGCTCCAGTACCCTTGGTACGAGCACCTTTAGGACCAGTAGCCGCAATACCTCCAGCACCACCAGCTCTAGCAGTATCTCCAGCACCTCCAGCTCTAGAGGCTTTAGCTCCAGTAGCTCCACTCGGAAGGCGTGCGCACCGAACAAGCCACTCACGCAGCTGCTGCGGAGACAGTCTCGGCGAAGCACCAGCAGGACCTCCAGACGAAGCAGCACCCCGAGGCTCAGCACCCCCAGACTCCGCACCCTCCGACTCAGCACCCCCAGGCTCAACACCCTCAGGCTCACCACCCCCAAGCTCCACACCCGCAGGCTCAGCACCCCCACGCCCCTCACCCCCTGGCTCAGCACCCCCAGACTGAGCACCCTCAGACTCCGCAACCACCGGATCCGCACCCCTGGACGCAGCACCCCCAGAAGCAGCACCTCGAGCAGCACCTGAGCCGACAGCTACCTCAACAGGCACAATACCAGGGAGAGGGTCTACCTGAGACACACCTGAGGGAGCAGGACCCTAGGGCGGGAGGGGGACTACCGGAGGGGGACCTGGAGTAAGGAAGAGCGGCGGGGGCGGGAGAGGGGCAGAGCGGTAGGGAAAGAGATGGTAAAAGGGAACCGACTCGTCAAACGTGACGTCCTGAGAGGGGAAGACACGGTGCAAGGTGGGGTGGTAAAACTGCCAGCCAGGCGCGTCAGGGGTAAAGCCAAGGAAGACGCAGGGAATAGCGCGGGTGGAGAGCTTGTCCGCGGACGTATCGCGAACAAAGGCACGAGAACCCCATACCCGGAACACCGACGCATCGCCAACCTTCCCCGTCCAACGCAGTGTAGGCGAGGTCTCCGGGAAGGAGACACGGGGCTGGAGGTTGAGCTGATGCGCAGCGTACCGGACCGCAAACGGCCACAGAAAATGGGGAGCAGCCGCATGGATCATGGAGGTACGAGTGACCTCCATGACTAAGCCAATGCGGCGCTCAGCAATCCCATTTTGCTGAGGGGATTCTGGAAGTGTGAACGACTGGAGAATGCCCTCCCCACGACAAAAGTCCCGCAAGAGGTTGGAGGAGAACTCACCACCTCTGTCAGAGTAAAGACGCACGATAGGAAGGTCTGCACGGAACCCCTCGCGGAGCTGGAGACGGACTACGCGGATCCAAGGGATCAAGATATCAACAACCAGCAGAAAGTAGCGCTCGCGGCCCTGTCCACTGACGCGGGCTGGGTCCCACATGTCCATGTGGAGAGTCTGCAGGGGAGCAGTCGTCGGGGGAAACGAGGAGGAGTAAGGAGCGGCGCGCAACCGATCCACGATGCAAGGAAGGCAGGGTGGGGCAGGCGAGGGCGGGAGGGGAGGCAGAGACCTGGGAAGACCAGAGACAAGGAGACGGAAGTGCATGCCACGAAGGCGTGGCAGGGAGGGGTGACCTAGGCGGTGGTGCCACAGAAGAGTCTGGTGCGACAGGAGGCGACACGAGCAAGGGGGTGAGACCTGACCTGACGCGGACACCTGAGTAGACGCAGCTACCTGAAGAGGCTCGGTATCTAGTGTGTACAGACTCGACCCTGGCCGACGAGTGATTGTGGCCAGGTGACGACCCGTCTGTGTACACGTGCAGATCGACACACGCTGACCCCGAGGAGTGGTGGTAGTGACCATCGCATCTTGGAGAGCAGCGGTACTCACCAAGTTCGCAGAGAACGAGGGGAGGTGAAGACCTGACAGTTAGTCGGACGGAACCGCCGGACACGGGAGGACAGTGGAGGAACGGGCAATGACCGGGCCCCCGGAGGGGTCACCCAGTCTGACCAGGACAGGTGCAGGGAGTGGAGTTAGAGTGGTGCTGTCACGAAAGAAATAGCGTGAGGCACCTGAGTCCAGCGTGAAGGTGTGCAAGGCCTCAGCAGGCGCAATACCAGGGAGAACAGACTCACTAGAACCTAGAGCAACAGCAGCTATACCCGGGTCAGGTGGCACACACCGGTAACAGTCACTCTCGGCACTAGCAGACAAAGCATACATAGCAGTGAGAATAGCATCATAGTCTAGGTCAAAGATCTCAACACCAGACCTAAGTAGCTCTGCCGAGTGGGGGCGCTCGACCTCGTCACCAAACTCAGCGCGCCAAGCGTCGTCGAGACGGGAGAAGCAGCGGTGCTGCGTGTGGGCCTTCCCGCATGTCTGGCCAGCACGGTCACCCGTGCGAATGACATACGAGCAGCTCACACTAACCCCAAACGCCCCACGCTGAAACAACCACTCACGAAGCTGATAGGGCGACGGGGTCTCGCTCTGAAGCTGCTGCTGCTGCCGCTGCCGCTGGCCTCCTCCAGAACCTCCATGCTGAGCTCCAGTCCTACCGCCACCACTGCCACCGCTGCCACTACCGCCACTCCCACCGCTGCCTCCACCACCGCTGCCAGAGCCCCCACTCCCGCCACCAATCCCACCGTTGCCAACACCTCCACTGCCGCCACTGCCTTCAGTGCTGCCCCCACCACCACTCCCGCTGCCCCCTCCACCACCCCTGCCACCCTTGCCCTTGCTGCTGCGGCGCTTCGCACTAGCAGAAGCAGCCTCGACATCCTCTATACTAAGGACGTCTACAGCAGCAGCAGAGGCGTAGGAGGGGGCAAGGGGGGAGGGGGAGCATCCCTCAAAGAAGGGGGTGCGCCGAATGCCACGAGCAGCACCTACAGCTACCACTCTAGACTCAGCTACAAGGAGGTGCTGCTCGAGTAGGTCAACAGTGAGGGAGGTGGGGTCAAGGGAGAGGAAGTGGTCCCTGACAGAGCACAGAGAGTCAGGGAGGCGAGTGACTATAAGGTAGAGGGTGATGTACATCGGGGGCGGGTTCCTGTCAAGGAACTCTGCTGGGAGGGCAGCGCGGTAGCGAGCGTCGCTAGCGCGAAGGTGGGAAACCAGGTCCTCGACTGTGGCAAAGGAGGAGGAACAGTTATGGCAGGAGGAGGCGGCCTAGAGCAGCAGTGGCAGGCAAGGAGTAGCGAGCGACTACTGCGTTGTACAGTGTCTGCGCTGTCCTGTGCTGTCCGAAGCGAGCGCATTCGGCCAACGCGAGGTGGTTGCGAATGGCTAAGCGGGCAGCAGCGTCGCAAGTCAGCCACTGTGAACGAGTCGTACTGTCAGCTGTGTCGGGAGGGGCGGGAGCGGCGCCAGACGTGTTGTCAAACAACGAAACACTGTCCCTAGAGTCGCTCAGTAGGTACAGCTGCAGGTCGTCGAGCCACGTGTCAAACTGCAGGGGGCGTCCCTCATGATCAAATGCTAGCACGCGGAGAGAAGCCATAGCGGCGCAGCACGTAGGAGCAGCTGAGAGGGGCGGCAGTAGTGGCAACAGTAGCAGCAGTATTAGGAGTAGCAGTAGCAGTAGCAGTAGTAGCAGCTACAGCAGTAGCACGCAATAAGCGGCGTGGGGGGCCTGGGGTCGACGGGCCGGGGCCGAGGGGCAACGGGCCCGGGGGCCTCTAGGGCTTGGGGCGTCGGGGCCGAGGCGCTCCGGCTAGGGTCGACGGGGCCGGGGTGCTCGGGCTAGGGTCGACGGAGCCAATCGCGCGGGCTAGGGTCTACGGGGTCGGGCGTTCGGGCTAGGGGTCGACGGGGCCGGGCGCGTGGGCTAGGAGTAGACGAGGCCGGGCACTTGGGCTAGGGGTTGACGGGCCGGGGCGCGGGCTAGGGGTCGACGTGGCCGGGCGCCAGGGCTAGGGGTCGACGGGGCCGGGGCGCGGGCTAGGGGTCGACGGGCCGGGGCGCGGTCTAGGGGTCGACGGGTCCGGGCGCCAGGGCTAGGGGTCGACGGGGCTGGGGCGCGGGCTAGGGTTCGAGGGGCCGGGCGCGCGAGCTAGGGGTCGACGGGCCGGGGCGCGGGCTAGGGGTCGACGGGCCCGGGCGCCAGGTCTAGGGGTCGACGGGGCCGGGCGCCAGGGCTAGGGGTCGACGGGGCCGGGGCGCGGGCTAGGGGTCGACGGGCCGGGGCGCGGGCTAGGGGTCGACGGGGCCGGGGCGCGGGCTAGGGGTCGACGGGGCCGGGCGCTAGGGCTAGGGGTCGACCGGGCCGGGCGCTAGGGCTAGGGGTCGACGGGCCGGGGCGCGGGCTAGGGGTCGACGGGCCGGGCGCGCGGGCTAGGGGTCGACGGGCAGGGCGCGGGCTAGGGGTCGACGGGGCCGGGCGCGGGCTAGGGGTCGACGGGGCCGGGGCGCGGGCTAGGGGTCGACGGGCCCGCGCGCGGGCTAGGGGTCGACGGGGCCGGGCGCCAGGGCTAGGGGTCGACGGGGCCGGGGCGCGGGCTAGGGGTCGACGGGCCGGGGCGCGGGCTAGGGGTCGACGGGCCGGGGCGCGGGCTAGGGGTCGACGGGCCCGAGCGCGGGCTAGGGGTCGACGGGCCCGAGCGCGGGCTAGGGGTCGACGGGCCCGAGCGCGGGCTAGGGGTCGACGGGGCCGGCGCGCGGGCTAGGGGTCGACGGGGCCGGCGCGCGGGCTAGGGGTCGACGGGGCCGGCGCGCGGGCTAGGGGTCGACGGGGCCGGCGCGCGGGCTAGGGGTCGACGGGGCCGGGGCGCGGGCTAGGGGTCGACGGGCTGGGGCGCGGGCTAGGGGTTGACGGGGCCGGGCGCTAGGGCTAGGGGCCGATGGGGCCGGGGCGCGGGCTAGGGTCGACGGGCCGGGCGCGCGGGCTAGGGGTAAGGGGCGTGGACGACGGGCCTAGGGGCGCTCTGGCTAGGGCCTACGGGCCGGGCTAGGAGCGACGGGCCTAGGGCCGACGGGACAAGGGGTGGCTAGTGGGGCAGCGCAGTGGTGGGCCCAAGGATAAAAAAACGGTCCTAGCGGAGGACCTGCTCTGAAACCATGTCAGAATATTGAATGAGAATGAATGAACTAGCAAACAGTTGGGTACAAGTACTAACCCTAATTGGGTTGTACCCCTTATGGGCTACCCCACTATAGCCTACACAAATGTAAGCACTTTAACATTCTGACAGAGAGTTCAAGTACTGAATAATGCGCTTAGCTACATTCACCTGCTCCTCGGTTGGATTTTGTACCACCCGAGCCACCTGCCCCACAGCAAATGAGACATCCGGCCTGGTGTGCACCGCTGCATAGAGCAAGCTCCCCACTACGTACTGAAAACGTGCCTGCTCTCGCTAATTTAAGAAGAGGATATATTTTCTATGTCCATGCAACGGACTCTATATCTTCAGCTACTTAGGCTTTTTTCAATGTTCCTTGCTCTTATCATAATCTGCAAATACCAAGGCTTCTTATCATCGAGCGTGTCGCGACTACAGCTAAAGCGTTGTTAACAAGCATTATTCACAATGGCCGTGAACTGCACTTCAATTATTACAACCAGTTCCTTCGCCATGATCCCAAGGCATCTACATCAGGATCTCACCATCTTAGCCAAGAACACTATTCTTTAGTGGCTCGCAGAAGATACTTTAAGGAGTCGGTGCCCAGACCTCAAGCAGCAGAAGCTCCATGAGCATTTTATTTTTCAAGAGACCTTCCTCGTCTCTGCTGCTACTTGTCTCCAATCATCATCGCACTATGCCTCATAAGAGCCACTCGAACAAGGTTATCGTGGATGTTACTTCGCCGAACGGCATTGTGTTGGAGCAGAATCCTGTCCCTAAACGTGTTGTCAACACGGATGCGGTGCAGGCACATCAGAATCAGTCGGCGTCTACCTAGGAGACTTCAGCGCCTGAGAGCTTTGGTCTCTCTGTGGAGGAGAAGTCTCAGGCACCTCTGCTTACCGTTGACGCTGATGATGGTTCCATGGAGGATAACTCCAATGAGGAGCTGGATGTCAATGTTGCAAAAGCAGCCGCATTTCGTCTTCATTTGACTGCTATCTTGCTGATCCCGGTCGCATTGTCTCAGCATATCAGTTTGACTATAACTGCAATCCAGTTGCTGATGAGGACGGTCAGGGATGTTGTTCAGGATCCGTCACTTTGAGAGCTTAAGATGAACTCATTTCTCAACTAATCGCAAATCCGCTCAGTAGGATTATGTGCCGGAGGCTTAGCTACCATCTCCAATTTGAATCACTTTGAAAGATGGTCTAGAGAGTGAGAACCACTTGAAAACGTCCAGCAGCCGCATGATTAGAATGATAGAGGAAGTGCAAGCATGAAGGCATAGAATGTTGGAGTTGGGGACTCCAAGAGAACCATGAGAGGGAAGGGGTTCTCCAAGAGCTAGGGAAGGATGGTAGGAACCTTCCTAGCAGCAGGAATGCAACCCTCATCATGAGGTCCTTGAGGTGTCACATGCAAAATCCAATCTATTGGATTTTGCCTAGGTGTTGCAACATTTGCAACCCATGCTAGAAACTTCTAGCCACCCCAATCCAAAAGTCAAAATTGCATTCCTAACGACCCAACCAAAGATCCCTTTATAGTCATGTCCAAGTAATTATCCAAACTAGATATAAGCCCAAAATGTAATAAGAAATCCAAGTCTTGGAAATCTTGTAACTTGGGCGATCTTGGTCGGAATAAGGCGATCTTGGTATCGTTGGAAAGCTCTGGATTTCTCCTGCACGATCAAGCATTTAAGCTTGGAGAAAAACACAGAGATGATAATATCCAACAGCCATGTACAATGACATATGCTCATGCAAACAATGCATGCATGAATAGCACGAGCACTCGGCAGGACGTTAGGATGACATGCACTCAGAATGACGTGCATCCAACAAGGGATCCCTCATTGTCGGCAAATGTCACCGATATCGCAAAGTTCCAAGAGTTGCTGTCGGCTTACGTCGCCATAAATCGTTTCCACCGTCTTCAAATCTCGTTCATGGAGGAAAGGGACACTCATGACATCAAGTTTCATACCTTTGACAGTCAGAAGACCAACAAGTTATCGTATAATCTGATCTGGCAGTACAAAGAATACTCGTCGTACCTCAGAGAGAATTCTACCAACCCCGACATCATTGAAGTGATCTTCAAGCGTGTCCCGGCTAACATCTCACCTGATGTGCTGAAGGACCTGCTTGTGCTGTATAAGCTGAAGATGCGGAAGCAATCGACTTTTAAGGAGGGGTTCTACTTTCACCGAGCTGCGCATCCTCTTATCGGTGGTGACACGGACGTGACTAAGGGGTTGGTGGTTCAGCACCCTGGCGAACGTTACCGTTGGCGTCACATTGTCGACAATCCGATGGAGACCGGCAAGCACCTTCTGGTCCACTTCCCTGCACTGTCCTGCCAACTCTGTGGTGGACAGCATTATGATAAGTATCATGATCTGTTCATCACAGAGTTGCCGAACAATATAGGGCAGTGGAATTTGACCCTGGGGAAATTTCACCCTTAACTTTACTTACTGACGCCCTGCTTTGCTACCGCAGCAGCCTCTCTGCGCACCTCTGGCATAGTGACCCCCATCCTAAAAGACCCTGCCATTAAACTCATCTCCACTGGCAGCAACCATGAAGAGTGGATCTTTACACAGGCAGGTTGCAGAAAGGCAAAGGGTGTGTCATTCATCGAGGCGGAAAGTCATATCACCACTGCAACGCATCTGCTAAACTTGGAGAAGTTGGGCTCCGCCACCAAAGAGTCGCTCGACAAGGCGAACCACATCAACATGCGGAAGGATTACTGTTTATGAGAACACAAACCAAGAATCGTGTGTTGTTAGCCATAGCTGGATGGTGTTCGGTCGTAAGTATTGTATCCCTCATCAGCCTGTGGATCAACGGGGGCTGCCAGGTACCACAATAAACAAACCAAAGTAACAGACTGGTCACGGAAAGCCGCCAACGTTCTCATCCTATCAAGCACTAGACTACAAAAAAACCACCCCTATTTTACACTTCCCTTTTTTACCACAGTTCTAACCACACAACCCACTGTCAAACCCGAAGGAGTAGCAATACTCACCAGAAACCCTTCCATTCTCATCCGCAGTATAGTAACCCACCCCTCATGTAGAGATATAGCCGCTGAGGTCAGCCGTCCAGGTCTTAAGCTCACCGTCCTTGCAGCGTACTTCCCAGCAAACGCTACTGCCCGATTCTCCTTCCTAGCGTCATCGACCAGATCCATTCCTCCTCACACCTTATCCTGACCAGAGACCTGGACACAATAGAGGACCCCACCCTTGACAAAACATCCAAGTCCGGCAACACGCTTGAGAACGATAGATCACTCTCACGGTGCAGCAGATTTCAACTGTCTGATGCATTCCAAACCCTTCACCCAAAAAAACGCGAGTTCCCCTTTTTCTCAGCTTCAAAACAAGCCAGCTATAGAGTGGACCGAGCCTTAGTCTCCTGCCCACTGCTTCCTCACCTAGACTTTGCCTCACACACAATGCCAGACAACCCCATCTCTGACCACGGATTCGCCATAAAAATCACCTTAAAAAAAAAAAAAACACAGCAAACCTGGGACAGGGGATTTGGAGGCTGCACGCTATAGCAAATGAGGGGGGCGGCATTAGGAAAGCCTTTGAAGCTGGCGAAAGCAAAGAAGAACGCGGAGGATTTTTAGCTACTGCTGGCAAGGCTCAATGCGGGGCTGCAATCATACATCACGGAGGAGAACAAGCGCATTAGGAAAACCACGGAGCACCTCACGGATGTAGTGGCGGAGCTATGGCAGGAGCAGATGACGATTCTTGGCTGCCAAGCAACAAGGGGCTGCCTACTAGTGAAGGAAAAACAAGTGCGGGAATCTCACGAGACAAGGCATGACAAGCTGCATGTCATGTTCGGAATGAAAGTTGAGCTTGTTGGGGAGATCCCTTCGCCTTACCTCTTTGCGAAGGTGAAGGTCAGGAAGCAGTGCACCCACATTTTGGAGCTGAAAGTGAGTGGGGTCCTGACCAGTGGCGACGGACTACTTCACAGACCTCTTCAGGATGGACGGACGGACGGACGGACGGACGTCGACTGACAGATGGATCCCAATTCCTGGTATGAAGTTGGATGCCTTATAACCAAAAGTGTCAAAATGTTATATAGCATACTCTATGTAGGCTATAGTGGGGTAGCCCATAAGGGGTCCAACCCAATTAGGGTTAGTACTTGTACCCAACTTCTGCTCAATGCATTCATTCTCGTTCATTATTCTAGCATGGTTTCAGAGCAGGTCCTTCCCTAGGACCGTTTTTTTTTTTAGGGCCCACCACAGAGCTGCCCCACTCACTGCCCTGCTGCCCTGCCCTAACAACGCGCCGCCCTGCTGGCCCACGCGCTGCCCCTTGCAGCCCGTCGCACCGCCCTTAGCAGCCCGCGAGCTGCCCCTGCAGCCCGCGCACCGCCCCTGCAGCCCGCGCGCCGCCCCTGCAGCCCCGCGCGCAACCTCTGCAGCCTAGCGCGCCGCCCCTCCAGCCTGCGCGCCGCCCCTGCAGCCCGAGCACCGCCCCTGCAGCCCCGCACGCCGCCTCTGCAGCCCCGCGCTATGCCTCTGCAGCCCGCGCGCCGCCCTTGCAGCCCGCCTGCCGCCCCTGCAGCCCCGCGCGCCACCTCTGCAGCCCTGCGCGCCGCTCCTGCAGCCTGCGCGCCGCCCCTGCAGCCCCGCGCGCCGCCCCTGCAGCCCCGCGCGCCGCCTCTGCAGCCCGCGCGCCGCCCCTGCAGCCCGCGTGCCACACCTGCAGCCCCGCGCGCCGCCCCTACAGCCCCGCACGCCACCCCTTGCGGCCCGCGCGCCGCCTCTGCAGCCCCGCACGCTGCCCCTTGCGGCCCGCTCGCCGCCCCTGGGCCCGGTGGCAGCCCTTGAGGCCCGCTCGCTGCCCCTTGCAGCCCGCGCGCCGCCCCTTGCAGCCTGCTCGCCGCCCCTTACGGCCCGCTCGCAGCCCCTTGCATGCCCGCCCTGCTGCTTGCACCGCCTGGCTCCTGCTCGCTCTGCTGCTGGCCACCCTAGCCGTGCGCCGCCCTGCCCTACCTGCGTGCTGCTTTGCTGGTAGCGCGCCGCCCTGCTCTACCCGCTATGGCTTCTCTCCGTGTCCTCACATTCGATCATGAGGGCTGTCCGATTCAGTTCGGCACGTGGCTCGACGAATTACAGCTGTGCCTACTGAGTGACTCTAGAGACTGCGTTTCGTTGTTTGACCACATATCTGGAGCCTCTCTCGCCCCTCCCGCCACAGCTGACAGTACGACTTGCTCACAGTGGCTTACCAGTGACGCTGCTGCTCGCTTAGCCATTCGCAACCACTTGCCGTTAGCCAAATGCGCTCACTTCGGACAGCACAAGACTGCTAAAGCACTGTACGACGCTATAGTCGCTCGTTACTCCTCCCCTGCCACTGCTGCTCTAGGCCGTCTCATACTGCCCTATCTGTTTCCAGAGCTGTCCGCCTTTGCCACAATAGAGGACCTCGTTACCCACCTTTGCACTAGCGACGCTCGCTACCGTGCTGCCCTCCTGTCAGAGTTCCTTGTCAAGAACCCACCCCAGATGTACATCACTCTCTACTTCATAGTCACCCGCCTCCTTGACTCTCTTCGCGCAGTCAGGGACCACTTTCTCGCACTTGACCCCACAGACCTCACTGTTGACCTACTCGAGCAGCACCTCCTTGCAGCTGAGACTAGTGTAGTCGCGGTAGGTGCCGCTCGTGGCACTCCTCGCACACCCTTCTTTGAGGGGTGTTCCCCCTCCCCCCTTGCCCCCTCCTACGCCTCCACTGCTGCTGTTGACATCCTTGGTGCTGAGGATGCCGGGGCTGCTTCTGATAGTGGGAAGCGCCGCAGCAGCAAGGGCAAGGGTGGCAGGAGTAGTGGAGGTGGGAGCGGGGGTGGTAGTGGGGGCGGCAGTGGAGGTGGTGGAGGTAGTGGAGGTGCTGGCAGCGGTGGGAGTGGTGGCGGGAGTGGGGGCTTTAGTGGCGGCGGGAGTGGTGGCAGTCGGGGTGGAGCTGTTCAGAGGGGAGGTTCAGGCGGTGGCCAGCGGCAGCAGAAGCAGCGTCAGAGCGAGACCCCTTTGCCCCTGCAGCTTCGTGAGTGGTTTGCTCAGCGTGGGGCGTCTGGGGGTAGTGTGCCGCCTGACCCAGGTATAGAGGCTACTGCTCTGGGTGCTAGTGAGTCTGCTCTCCTTGGTACTGCGTCTGCTGAGGCCTTGCACACCTTTACACTTGACTGAGGTGCTTCCCGCTATTTCTTTCGCGACAGCACCACCCTCACTCTTCTCTCTGCACCTGTACTGGTCAGAATGGCTGACCCCTCAGGGGGCCCAGTTCTTGCCTGTTCCTCCACTCTTCTCCCGTGTCCGGCGGTTCCGTCCGGCTCACTGTCAGGTCTTCACTTCCCCTAGTTCTCTACAAACTTGGTGAGTAACACTGCCCTTCAGAATGCGATGGTCACTACAACCACTCCTGGGGGTCAGCGTGTGTCGATCTGCACGTGTACACGGATGGGCCGTCACCTGGCCACGTTCACTCGTCGGCCTGGGTCGAGTCTCTACACATTGGCTACCGAGCTTCCTTAGATAGCTGCGTCTGCCTAGGTGTCTGCGTAAGGTCCGGTAGCACCCCCCTGCTCGTGTCGCCTCCTGTCACACCAGACTCTACTGTGGCACCACCGCCTTGGTCACCCCTCCTTGCCACGCCTTCGTGCCGGGGCCTAGGGTCGATCGGGCGGCCGCAAGGGGCAGGCGCGAGGGGCAGTAGGTGCGGCACGAGGGTCGCAAGGGGCGGCGCGTGAGCCAGCAGGGCGGCAAGTGAGGCAGCGCTGTGGTGGGCCCAAAAAAATCGGTCCTAACGAAGGGCCTGCTCTGAAACCATGTCAAACTAACGTAGAGAATGAATCAACTATGAAAGAGTTGGGTACAAGTACTAACCCTAATTGGGTTGTACCCCTTATGGGCTACCCCACTATAGCCTACACAAATGTAAGCACTATGACATTCTGACACTCCCGCCTCCTCGTTTTGTCAGAATCCCAACCACTAGACCATTGGGATAAAAGGGCTTGTTAAGTAGCGGGTCAGTGCGCCCATAACCCCCCAGGCCAACATGCCTGTAACCCTTCCCTAGGATCAATCGGGGATCACCAGTGGACCTCTGACACCCCCCCGCACTGGGATGCCCGAAGTGCACACACTGGGATTCGAATCCGAGACCTTCGCTCTGATACCATGTCAGAATCCCAACCACTAGACCATTGGGATAAAAGGGCTTGTTAAGTAGCGGGTCAGTGCGCCCATAACCCCCCAGGCCAACATGCCTGTAACCCTTCCCTAGGATCAATCGGGGATCACCAGTGGACCTCTGACACGTTTCTGGTCTTCCCAGGTCTCTGCCTCCCCTCCCGCCCTCGCCTACCCCGCCTTGCCTTCCTTGCGTCGAGGGGCGGCAGCGCGCCGCTCCTCACTCCTTGTTTCCCCCGACGAATGCTCCTCTGCACACTCTCCACATGGACGTGTGGGGCCCAGCCCGCGTCAGTGGACAGTGCCGCGAGCGCTACTTTCTGCTGGTTGTTGACGACTACACGCGTTACACCACGGTCTCTCCCTTGCGGGGCAAGGGTGAGGTCGTTGATGTCTTGATCCCTTGGATCCGCGCAGTCCGTCTCCAGCTCCGCGAGCGGTTCCGCCAGGACCTTCCTGTCCTGCGTCTGCACTCTGATAGAGGTGGTTTAGTTCTCCTCCGACCTCTTGCGGGAATTTTGTCGTTGGGAGGGCATCCTCCAGTCGTTCACGCTTCCGGCCTCCCCGCAACAAAATCGGATTGCTGAGCGCTGCATTGGCCTAGTCATGGAGGTCACTCGTACCTCCATGATTCATGCGGGTGCTCCCCATTTTCTGTGGCCGTTTGCGGTCCGGTACGCTGCGCATCAGCTCAACCTCATGCCCCGTGTCTCCTTGCTGGAGACCTCGCCTACACTACGTTGGACGGGGAAGGTTGGCGATGCGACGGTGTTCCGGGTCTAGGGCTCTTGTGCCTTTGTTCGCGATACGTCCGCGGACAAGCTCTCCTCCCGCGCTATTCCCTGCGTCTTCCTTGGCTTTACCGTTGACGCGCTTGGCTGGCAGTTTTACCACCCCGCCTCGCGATGTGTCCTCCCCTCTCATGACGTCACGTTTGACGAGTCGGTTCCCTTTTACCGTCTCTTCCCCTACCACTCTGCCCCTCTCCCACCCCCGCCGCTCTTTCTTGCTCCAGATCCCCCTTCGGTAGACCCCCTCCCCCTTCAGAGTCCTGCTCCCTCAGGTGTGTCTTAGGTATACCCACTCCCTCGTAGTCCCCACTGCCACAGTTACAGCCAGACTCCCCACTGCTTGCTCCTTCTCCTTACGCTGAGCACACAGACTCTTTTACAGAGCGTTGTGAACCTGAGTCTCATCCTGCCTTGCCTATTCAAGCTGTTCGCACGGGTCGTCGGGTTCCTCGTCCGTGTCCTCCTCCTGTCCTTGGCACTCACGTTATGACACTTCGTCATTCCTCGGTTCCACTGCGATTGCATCTGCCGCCTCCTCCTGATTCCTCTCTTCCTGTCGTTCGTGACCCTGGGTCTGACCTAGCTCGTGCTGCCAGACCCGGTGTCTCTCGTCTCCTCGCCAGTGTTGTCACTGACCCTTCGTTTGAGTCCTCTGCTGCGTCTGCCCTAGTTGCTGAGCTTGTTGACTTTATTGCCGCCTGTCGTCTCGACTACGCCACCAGTCTTGTTGATGAGTCTGAATCTGACTGTCCTCCGTCCTTCAGGGGTGAGTGTGCTCTTGGTACGGACGTCCTTGAGGAGAAGGAAGAGGACTTTGAGTGTCTTGCAGCTGCTGTACCTCATCTCGTCTTCATGCTGCTTTCCCTTGAGGGAGACCCGAATGCACCAGACATCCCGACCCCGCGCTCTTACGCCGAGGCGATTACGGGTCCCTACTCCTCTCAGTGGCAGACAGTTATGGACGCAGAGATGTCATCCTGGAAATCCACAGGCACCTACGTCGACGCAGTTCCCCCTTCTAGGGCGAACATAGTCGATGGCATGTGGATTTTCAGGGTGAAGAGGCCGCCGGGTTCTCCACCTGTCTTCAAAGCTCGTTACGTTGCACGAGTCTTGACATGGAGTTGACTTCTTTCAGACCTTCTCCCCTGCCCCGAAGATGACCACTCTTCAGGTTCTGCTGCACGTCCCCCCTCAGCGTGACCACGAGCTGCACTCTCTTGACTTCAGCACAGCTTTCCTACAGGGCAGCCTGCACGAGGAGATCTGGCTGCGCCGCCCACCTGGCTTCACTGGGTCGTTTCCTGCAGGTACCCAGTGGAGCCTCCGGTGGCCAGTCTACGGTCTTCGCCAGGCGCCTTGCGAGTGGCACGACACACTGAGGATGACGCTTGCGGCTCTTGGGCTTGCTCCTTCGACTGCTGACCCGTTGCTGTTTCTGCGCACCGACACTTCGCTGCCACCGTTCTACGTCCTTGTGTACGTCGACGACTTGGTCTTTGCCACTGCTGAACGTGAGGCACTGGGTGAGCTGCGCAGCTATCTTGGCTTGCAGATCACCCGGGACAGAGCACGGCGCACCATCACCCTGACTCCATCACACATGGTGCACCAGGTCCTTCAGTGCTTCGGCTTCCGGTACTCCTCGCCACAGTCCACTCCTCTGCCTTCCGGTCACTCGCTCTCAGCCCCACCTTTGGACGAGTCCGTAGAGCCGATTGGCCTGTATCCAGAGCTTGTGGGTTGCCTCATGTACCTAATGACCTGCACTCGACCTGACCTTGCCTACACTCTCAGCATCCTGGCACGCTACGTTGCCCCCGGGAGACTGATGAGAGGGTGTTGCGCTACTTGTGCAGTACTTCAGGCATGGGGCTCGTGCTTGGAGGACGGGGTCCAGTTTTCCTCACTGGACACGAAGACGCTTCTTGGGTTGACGACTTGGCTACGCAGCGGTCTTCACAGGGTTACACCTTCAGCCTTGGCTCCGGCTTTGTTTCTTGGCGGTCTACCCGCTCGTCTTCAGTTCTCAGTTCCAGTTGTGAGGCGGAGATCTATGCAGGGGCCATGGCTGCACAGGAGTTACGCTGGCTCACCTACCTGCTCACCGACTTGGGAGAGCGGCCTCGTTCTTCTCCATTTCTATACGTAGACAACAAGGCCATGATTGCCTTGTGTCAGGAGCACAGACTGGAGCACAGAACGAAGCACATCGCTCTGCGTTACTTCCTTGCTCAAGAGTGGCAGCAGCGTTGTCAGCTTCGTCTTGCTTACATGGCCACTCGGGCCAACACTGCTGATATATTCACCAAGGCACTTCAGTCTGGTGATCATCAACGTTTCTGTACTGTTTTAGGCCTTGTGCCTACTTTGCCTCACTTGCTCATTGCGCGACTTTGCTTGTAATGTGATCTATATATATAACTGCATGCTTACACTTGCTAGGGTATGATCACTGTACTGTTTGTTCTCTTTTATATAAATCTGCATTTGAACTGGCCTTGTGAACGGGCGACCGTGCTGGTCAGACATGCGGGAAGCCTCACACTCAGCACCACTGTTTCTCCCGCCTCAACGACGCTTGGTGCACAGAGTTTGGTGACAAGGCCGAGCGCCCCCGCTGGGCAGAGCTGCTTAGGTCTGGAGTTGCTATCTTTGACCTAGACTATGATGCTATCCTTGCTGCTATGTATGCTTTGTTTTTTAGTGCTCAGGGTGACTGTTACCTGTGTGTGCCGCCTGACCCAGGTATAGAGGCTGCTGATCTAGGTGCTGGTGAGTCTGCTCTCCCCGGTACTGCGCCTGCTGAGGCCTTGCACACCTTTAGACTTGACTCAGGTTCTTCACACTGTTTCTTTCGCGACAGCACCACCCTCACTCCTCTCTCTCCGCACCTGTACCGGTCAGACTGGCTGAACCCTCTGGGGGCCCAGTCCTTGCCTGTTCCTCCACCTTTCTCCCGTGCCCAATGGTTCCGTCCGACTCACTGTCAGGCCTTCACCTCCCCTCGTTCTCTACGAACTTGGTGAGTACCGCTGCCCTCCAGGACGCGATGGTCACTACCACCACTCCTTGGGGTCAGCGTGTGTCGATCTGCACGTGTACACGGACGGGCCGCCACCTGGCCACGTTCACACGTCGGCCAGGGTCGAGTCTTTACACATTGGCTACTGAGCCTTCTCCGGTAGCTGCGTATGCCCAGGTGTCCGCGTCAGGTCCGGTAGCACCCCCTTGCTGGTGTCACCTCTTGTCGCACCAGAATCTCCTGTGGCACCACCGCCTTGGTCACCCCTCCCTGCCAGGCCTTCGTGGCATGCACTCCCGCCTCCTTATCTCTGGTCTTTCGAGGTCTCTGCCTCCCCTCCCGTGTCAAACTTACATATAGCTTACATTTGTGTAGGCTGTATTGGGGTAGCCCATAAAGGGTACAACCCAATTAGGGTTAGTACTTGTAACCAACTGTTTCATAGTTTATTCATTCTCGTTCGTTCTTTCTGACATGGTTTCAGAGCAGGTCCCTTCTAGGACCGTTTTTTGGGCCCACCACCTGCTGCCCTGCTAGCCACCCTTGCGACCCGTAGGCCCCCTAGGCCACGACCTGTCGCCGCTCCTAGCCCGGCCCGTCGCCCCTAGCCCGGCCCCTCGTCGCCCGTCGCCGCTAGACTCGGCCCCTTGGCCTCGTCGCCCCTAGCCGCAACCCCTCGGCCCTGACGCCCCTAGCCGCGGCCCCTCGCGACCCGTCGCCCCGTCGCCCCTAGACTCGGCCCCTTGGCCCCGTCGCCCCTAGCCGCTGCCCCTCGCAACCCGTCGCCCTGTCGCCCCTAGCCGCGGCCCCGTCGCCCCTAGCCTCGGCCCCGTGGCCCCTCGCGGCCCAGACGCCCCTAGTCTTGGCCCCGCGGCCCCTCGCGAGACGTCGCCCGCCCCCCCTCACCTAGGCCCAGGCCCCGCGGCCATGTCGCCCGCCCGCCCCTAACCGCGGCCCCTCGGCCCCTAGGCCCCTCGGCCCCTCAACCCCTCGGTCCCTCAGCCCCTTGGCCCTTAGGCTAATCCGCCCCTTCGACCTCGGCCCCTCGGCCCCTAGGCCCCAGGCCCCTCGGCCCCTTGGCCCCTCGCCCCCTCGGCCCCCTTCGTGTTTGGCCCCTCGGCCCCTAGACCCCAGGCCCCTCGGCCCCTTCGACCTTGGCCCCTCGGCCCCTCGGCCCCTAGGCCCCAGGCCCCCTCGGCCCCTTTGCCCCTCGGCCCTTAGGCCCCTTCGTGTTTGGCCCCTCGGCCCCCAGGCCCCTCGGCCCCTTCGCCCCGCCGCCCCTCGGCCCCCCCTTCGTGTTTGGCTCCTCGGCCCCTAGACCCCAGGCCCCTCGGCCCCTTCGACCTCGGCCCCTCGGCCCCTCGGCCCCTAGGCCCTAGGCCCCCCCTCGGCCCCTTGGCCCCTCGGCCCCTAGGCCCCTTCGTGTTTGGGCCCACGGCCTCTAGGCCCCTCGGCCCCAAGCCCCCAGGCCCCTTGGCCTCTCTGCCCCTGCTACTACTGCTGCTGCTACTGCTGCTACTGCTGCTACTGCTGCTCCTGCGTGCTGTGCCACTATGGCTTCGCTTCGAGTTCTCGCATTCGATCATGAGGGTAGACCGGTTCAGTTTCACACGTGGCTCGACGACCTGCAGCTGTACCTACTGAGAGATTCTAAGGACAGTGTGTCGCTGTTTGACCTCACATCAGGTGCCGATACTGCCCCTCCCGCCACAGCTGACATTGCGACTCGCTCCCAGTGGCTTACGCGCGACACTGCTGCACGCTTAGCCATTCCCAACCACATACCGCTAGCCGAATGCGCTCACTTTGGACAGCACAGGACAGCACAGGCCCTGTATGACGCTGTAGTCACTCGCTACTCCTCGCCTGCCACTACTGCACTAGGCCGACTGCTAATGCCCTACCTGTTCCCCGAGCTGTCAGCTTTTGCCACAGTAGAGGACCTGGTTTCCCACCTGCGCACTAGCGTCGCTCGTTACCGAGCTACTGTCCCTGCTGAGTTCGTTGACAGGAACCAGCCCCCAATGTTCATCACCCTCTACTTCATAGTCACTCGCCTCCCTGACTCTCTTCGCTCTGTCAGGGACCACTTTCTCTCCCTTGACCCCACCTCCCTCACTGTTGACCTCCTGAGCAGCATCTCCTCGCAGCTGAGACTAGTGCAGATGCTGTAGGTGCTGCTCGTGGCACTCCGCGCCCGCCCTTCTTTGAGGGGTGCTCCCACTCCCCCCTTGCCCCCTCCTACGCCTCTGCTGCTGCTGCAGACGTCTCTGTTGCTGAGGACGTCGGGGCTGCTTCTGCTAGTGCAAAGCGCCGCAGCAGCAAGGGCAAGGGTGGTGGAGGTGGCAGCGGTGGTGGTGGAGGTGGCAGCGGGAGTGGTGGTGGCAGCACCAGTGGAGGTGGTGGAGGCAGCGGTGGGAGTGGCGGCAGTGGAGGCAGTGGGACTGGAGGCAGTAGGACTTGACCTCGGCATGGAGGCCCTGGTGGTAGCCAGCGGCAGCAGCAGCAGCGTCAGAGCGAGACCCAGTCGCCCCAGCAGCTCCGTGAGTGGTTCTTTTCAGCGTGGGACGTCCGGGGGTAGTGATAGCTGCCCGTATGTCAGTCGCACGGGTGTTCGTGCTGGTCAGACATGCGGGAAGCTTCACACTCAGCACCGCTGCTTCTTCCGCCTTGACGACCCTTGGCGTGCTGAGTTTGGTGACGACGTCGAGCTCCCTCGCTGGGCAGATCTACTTAGGTCTAGGATTGCTATCTTTGACCTATACTTTGATGCTATTCTTTCTGCTATGTATGCTTTGTCTGTTAGTGCTCAGGGTGACTGTTACCGATGTGTGCTGCCTGACCCAAGTATAGCTGCTGCTGCTCTAGGTGCTAGTGAGTCTTCTCTCCCTGGTACTGCGCCTGCTCAGGCCTTGCCCACCTTCACGTTGGATTCAGGCGCCTCGAGCTGTTTCTTTCGTGACAGCACCACTCTCACTCCTCTACCTGCACCTATCCCGGTCAGACTGGCTGACCCCTCTGGGGGCCCGGTCATTGCCCGTTCCTCCACTGTCCTCCCTGTGTTTGGCGATTCCGTCCGGCTCACTGTCAGGTCTTCACCTCCCCTCGTTCTCTACAAACTTGGTGAGTATCGCTGCCCTCCAGGATGCGATGCTCACTACCACCACTCCTGGGGGTCAGCGTGTGTCGATCTGCATGTGCACACGGACGGGGCGTCTCCTGGCTACGTTCACTCGTCGGCCAGGGTCAAGTCTGTACACACTGGCTACCGAGCCTCCTCAGGTAGCTGCGTCTGCTCAGGTGTCCGCGTCAGGTCACGTAGCCGCCTCTTGCTCGTGTCACCTCCTGTCGCACCAGACTCTTCTGTGGCACCACCGCCTGGGTCACCCCTCCCTGCCACGCCTGCGTGGCATGCATTCCCGTCTTCTCGTCTCTGGTCTACCCAGGTCTTTGCCTCCCCTCTCGCCCTCGCCTGCCCCGCCCTGCCTTCCTTGCATCGAGGGGCGGCAGCGTGCCGCTCATCACTCCTCCTCGTTTCCCCCAACGACTGCTCCCCTGCAGACTCTCCACATGGACATGCGGGGCCCAGCCCGCGTCAGTGGACAGGGCCGCGAGCGCTACTTTCTGCTGGTAGTTGACGACTACACGCAGTACACCACGGTCTTCCCCTTACGTAGCAAGGATGAAGTCTTTGATGTCTTGATCCCTTGGATCCGCACAGTCCGTCTCGAGCTCCACGAGCGGTTCGGCCAGGACCTTCGTGTCCTGCGTCTGCACTCTAACAGAGGTGGTGAGTTCTCCTCCAACCTCTTGCGGGAATTTTGTCGTGGGGAGGGCATTCTCCAGTCGTTCACGCTTCCGGACTCCCCTCAGCAAAATGGGATTGCTGAGCGCCGCATTGGCTTAGTCATGGAGGTCGATCGTACCTCCATGATCCATGCGGATGCTCCCCATTTTCTGTGGCCGTTTGCGGTCCGGTACGCTGCGCATCAGCTCAACCTCTGGCCCGTGTCTCCTTACCGAAGACCTCGTCCACACTGCGTTGGACGGGGGAGGTTGGCAATGCGTCGGTGTTCCGGGTCTGGGGTTCTCGTGCCTTTGTTCGCGATACGTCCGCGGACAAGCTCACCGCCCGTGCTATCCCCTGAGTCTTCCTTGGCTTTGTCCCTGACGCGCCTGGCTGGCAGTTTTACCACCCCACCTCGTGCCGTGTCCTCCCGTCTCAGGACGTTACGTTCGACGAGTCGGTTCCCTTCTACCGTCTCTTCCCCTACCACTCTGCCCCTCCCCCGCCCCCGCCGCTCTTCCTTGCTCCCGGTCCCCCTCCCGCCCCAGGGTCCTGCTCCCTCAGATGTGTCTCAGGTAGACCTTCTCCTTGGTACTGCGCCTTTCAAGGTAGCTGTCGGCTCAGGTGCTGCTCGAGGTGCTGCGTCTGGGGGTGCTGCGTCTGGGGGTGCAGAGCCGGGGGGTGCGGGGTCTGAGGCTGCTGGGTCTGGGGGTGCTGAGCTTGGGGTTGAGGAGCCTGAGGGTGCTGAGCCGGAGGGTGTTGAGCCTGGGGGTGCTTAGTCGGAGGGTGCGGAGTCTGGGGGTGCTGAGCCTAGGGGTGCTCCTTCATCTGGAGGACCTGCTGGTGCTTCGCCGCGACTGTCTCCGCAGCAGCTGCGTCAGTGGCTTGCTCGGCGAGCACGCCTTCGGGGTGGAGCTCCCAGAGCTGGAGGCGCTGGAGACACTAGAGCTTGGGGTGCTGGAGTTACTGCTGGAGCTGGTGGTACTGGAGGTACTGCCGCTACTGGTCCTGGAGGTGCTTGTACCAGGGGTACTGGAGCTGCCGGGACTGGTGGTGTTGGGGACACTGGAGCCGGAGACCCTACGGAGCCTGGAGCTGCTGGAGCTGGAGGAGCCGGAGTTGGAGGCACTGGTGCGGGAGGCGCTGGAGCTTCAGGTGCTGGAGCTGTTGACCCTAGAGCTGGAGGTGCTGGAGGCACTGTGCGGCCGCGACCGTACTTCGTGCCCCTGCTTCAGCAAGTTCTTGGTGTCCCGTCTTCTCCTGGCCTTACTCCTCCCTTACTCTGTCCACCGCCTGACCAATCGCAGCCGCCGTTACAGCCAGCCTCCCCACTGCCTGCTCCCTCTCCTTACACTGAGCAGTCTGGCGGTATTACAGAGCGATGTGAGCCTGCGTCTCGTCCTGTCTCACCTGTTTGCACTGCTCGTCGCGTTCCTCGTTCGCGTCCTCCTCCTGTCCCAGGCACGCACGCTATGGCACTCCGTCATTCCTCTGTTCCACTACGTGTTCCTCTGCCTGCTTCTCCTGAGTCCTCTCTACCTGAGGTCCCTGACCTTGAGTCTGAACGCGCTCGTGCTGCCAGTCCCACTGTCTCTCCTCTCCTCACCACTGCTGTCACTTACCCTTCTTTTGAGTCCGCTGCTGCGTTTGCTCTCGTTGCTGAGCTGCTTGACTTTGCTGCTGCCTGCCGTCTAGACTACGCCACTACTCTAGTTGGTGAGTCGGCGTCTGCCAGTCATCCGTCCGTCGGGGGTGAGTGTGCTCTTGGCACGGACGTCCTTGAGGACAGTCAGGGGGACTTTGAGTGTCTTGCAGCTGCTGTACCTCGTTTCGCTTCCATGCTGCTTGCCCCTGAGGGAGACCCGGATGCACCAGACATCCCGACCCCGCGCTCTTACGCAGAGGCGATTACGGGTCCTTACTCCTCTCAGTGGCAGGCAGCCATGGATGTCGAGATGGCATCCTGGAAGTCCACAGGCACCTACGTCGACGAGGTTCCCCCACCTGGGGCGAACATAGTCGATGGCATGTGGATTTTCAGGGTGAAGCGGCCACTGGCTTCTCCGCTTGCCTTCAAGGCGCGCTACGTTGCCTGAGGCTTCAGTCAGCGACAGGGAGTTGACTACTTCCAGACCTTCTCCCCCACCCGGAAGATGACTACTCTTCGGGTGTTGCTGCACGTCGCTGCTCAGCGTGACTATGAGTTGGACTCTCTGGACTTCAGCACAGCTTTCCTACAGGGCAGCCTGCACGAGGAGATCTGGCTTCGCCGCCCTGCTGGCTTCATTGGGTCGTTTCCTGAAGGTACCTAGTGGAGCCTCCGCTGGCTAGTCTACGGTCTCCGCCAGGCGCCTCGCGAGTGGCATGACACGCTGAGGACTACACTTGCGGCTCTTGGGTTTGCTCCTTCTACTGCTGACCCGTCGTTGTTTCTACGCACCGACACCTCGCTGCCGCCGTTCTACGTCATCGCGTTCGTAGACGACCTCGTCTTTGCCACTGCTGACATAGAGGCACTGACCCTTGTGAAGTCGGAGCTGCAGAAGAGACACACCTGCACTGACCTGGGTGAACTGCGCAGCTATCTTGGCTTGCAGATCACCCGGGACAAAGCACGGCGCACCATTACCCTTACTCAGTCACACATGGTGCACCAAGTCCTTCAGCGCTTTGGCTTCCAGTTCTCCTCTGTCTACCGGCCACTCGCTCTCAGCTCCACCTTCGCACGAGTCCGTAGAGCCGAGTGGTCCGTACCCAGATCTTCTGGGTTGCCTCGTGTACTTGATGACGTGCACACGACCTGACCTCCCGTACCCTCTCAGCCTTCTGGCTCGCTACGTGGCTCCCGGTAAGCACCGAAAGGTGCACTGGGATGCTGCAAAGAGGGTACTGCGGTACCTTTGTAGTACATCGGGCATGGGGCTCGTGCTTGGAAGACGGGGTCCAGTTGTTCTCACCGGTCACGCAGACGCTTCTTGGGTTGACGACTCAGCTACGCAGCGGTCGTCACAGTGTTACACCTTCAGCCTTGGTTCCGTCTCTATTTCCTGGCGATCTACCCGCTCGTCTTCGGTTCTCAGCTCCAGTTGTGAGGCTGAGATCTACGCAGGGGCCATGGCTGCATAGGAGCTACGCTGACTCACCTACCTGCTAACTGACTCGGGACAGCAGCCTCGTTCGCCTCCAGTTTTGTACGTAGACAACAAGGCCATGATTGCCTTGTGTCAGGAGCACTGACTAGAGCACAAAACGAAGCACATCGCTCTGCGATACTTCCTTGCTCGAGAGTTGCAGCAGCGTGGCCAGCTTCGTCTTGCATACGTGGCCACTAAGGCCAACACTGCTGATAACAAGGCACTTCCGCTTGGTGAACATCAGCGCTTCTCTACTGTGTTAGGCCTTGTGCCTGCTTTGCCTCACTTGCTTACTGCGTGACTTTGCTTCTACTGTGATCTATATATACATGCATGCTTGCACTTGCTAGGGTATGATCACTGTATTGTTTGTTCTCTTATATATAACTCTGTATGTGAATTGGCCTTGTGGCCCTTTGCTTGTGCTCGGACTGTGTGGTGACTTTGTGATCCACCCTGAGCTTGCTTTGCTTTTCTTGACTGGTCTTGTGACCACTTGTTCTCCCCCACTTTGCCTATGGGGGTGTGTCAAAATGTTATATAGCTTATATTGTGTAGGCTGTAGTGGAGTAGCCCATAAGGGGTACAACCCAATTTGGGTTAGTACTTGTACCCAACTCTTTCATAGTTCATTCATTCTCGTTCGTTCTTTCTGACATCCCGCCCTTGCCTGCCCCGCCCTGCCTTCCTTGCGTCGAGGGGTGGCAGCGCGCCGCTCCTCACTCCTCCTCGTTTCCCCTGACGACTGCTCCCCTGCAGACTCTCCACATGGACGTGTGGGGCCCAGCCCGCGTCAGTGGACAGGGCCGCGAGCGCTACTTTCTGCTGGTTGTTGATGACTACATGCGGTACACCACGGTCTTCCCCTTGCTCAGCAAGGGTCAGGTCGTTGATGTCTTGATCCCTTGGATCCGCGCAGTCCGTCTCCAGCTCCGCGAGCGGTTCGGCCAGGACCTTCCTGTCCTGTGTCTGCACTCTGACAGAGGTGGTGAGTTCTCCTCCAACCACTTGCGGGACTTTTGTCGTGGGGAGGGCATTCTCCAGTCGTTCACGCTTCCGGACTCCCCTGAGCGCCGCATTGGATTAGTCATGGAGGTCGCTCGTACCTCCATGATCCATGCTGCTGCTCCCCGTTTTCTGTGGCCATTTGCAGTCTGGTACGCTACGCATCAACTCAACCTCTGGCCTCGTGTCTTGCCGGAGACCTCGCCGACACTGCGTTGGACGGGGAAGGTTGGCGATGCGTCGATGTTCCGGGTCTGGGGCTCTCGTGCCTTTGTTCGCGATACTTCCCTTCACGCTATTCCCTTCGTCTTCCTTGGCTTCCCTTTTGATGCGCCTGGCTGGCAGTTTTACCACCCCACCTCGCGCCGTGTCTTCCCCTCTCAGGACTCACGTTTGACGAGTCGGTTCCCTTTTACCATCTCTTCCCCTACCACTCTGCCCCTCCCCCGACCCCGCCGCTCTTCCTTGCTCCAGGTCCCCCTCCGGTAGACCCCCTCCCCCCCCTAGGGTCCTGCTCCCTCAGGTGTGTCTCAGGTTGACCCTCTCCCTGGTACTGTGCCTATTGACGTAGCTATGGACTCAAGTGCTGCTCGAGGTGCTGCGTTTGGGGGTGCTGCGTCTGGGGGTGCGGAGCCTGGGGGTGCGGAGCCTGGGAGTGCTGAGTCTGAGGGCGCCGGGTCTGGGGGTGCTGAGCCTGCGGGTGTGGAGTCTGGGGGTGCTGAGTCTGAGGGTGTGGAGCCTCGGGGTTCTGAGTTTGGAGGTACTGAGCCTCAGGGTACTGCTTCTTCTGGAAGGTCCTGCGGGTGCTTCGCCACGACTGTCTCCCCGGCCGAAGCCTCTCTCCCCGCAGCAGCTGGGTGAGTGGTTTACTCAGCGCACACGCCTTCAAGGTGGAGCTGCTAGAGCTGGAGACTCTGCCACTGGAGACACTTGAGTTGGAGGTGCTAGAGTTCCTGCTAGAGCTGGTGGTACAGGAGGTGCTGCAGCTGCTGGTCCTGGAGGTGCTCGTACCAGGGGTACTGGAGCTGCCGGGACTGGTAGTGTTGGGGGCGCTGGAGCTGGGGACCCTACGGAGCCTGGAGCTGCTGGGGCGGGAGGAGCTGGAGCTGGAGCTGGAGGCGCTGGTGGCGCTGGAGCTGGAGGAGCTGGAGCTGTTGACCCTGGAGCTGGAGGTGCTGGAGCTGGAGGCGCTGTGTTTGGTGGTATTGGTGCTGGAGGCACTGTGCGGCTGCGACCATACTTCCTTCTCCAACTTCAGCAGGTTTTTGGTGTCCCGTCTTCTACTGGCCTTACTCCTGCCTTACTATGTCCACCGCCTGACCAGTCGCAGCCGCCGTTACAGCCAGCCTCCCCACTGCCAGCTCCTTCTCCTTACAGAGCGTCGTGAGCCTGCGTCTCGTCCTACCTCCCCTGTTTTCATTGGTTGTCGCATTCCTCGTCCGCGTCCTCCTACTGTCCCCGGCACACACGCTATGGCACTCCGGCCTTCCTCTGTTCCACTGCGTGTTCCTCTGCCGCCTCCTCCTGAGTCCTCTCTTCCTATTGTCCCTGACCCTGGGTCTGACCTCGCTCGTGCTGCCAGTCCCACTTTTTATCGTCTGCCCTCGTTGCTGAGCTGCTTGACTTTGCTGTTGCCTGTCGTCTAGACTACGCCACTGCTCTTGTTGCTGATTCTGAGTCTGCCAGTCCTTCGTCCGTCAGGGGTGAGTGTGCTCTTTGGACGGACGTCCTTGAGGACAGGCAGGAGGACTTTGAGTGTCTTGCAGTTGCTGTACCTCGTTTTGCTTCCATGCTGCTTGCCCCTGAGGGAGACCTGGATGCACCAGACATCCCGACCCCGCGCTCTTACGCAGAGGAGATTATGGGTCCTTTCTCCTCTCAGTGGCTCGCTGCCATGGATGCCGAGATGGCATCCTGCAAGTCCACAGGCACCTACATCGATGCAGTTCCCCCATCTCGGCCAAACATAGTCGATGGCATGTGGATTTTCAGGGTGAAGCGGCCGTCGGGTTCTTCGCCTGCCTTCAAGGTGCGTTACGTTGCTCGAGGCTTCAGTCAGCGACAGGGGGTCGACTACTTCCAGACCTTCTCCCCCACCCCGAAGATGACCACTCTTCGGGTGTTGCTACACGTCGCTGCTCAGCGTGACTACAGCTGCGTCACCACTCAGAGTTACACTCTCTGGACTTCACTACAGCTTTCTTGCAGGGCAGCCTGCACGAGGAGATCTGGCTGCGCCACCCACCTGGCTTCACTAGGTCGTTTCCTGCAGGTACCCAGTGGAGCCTCCAACGGCCAGTCTACGGTCTCCGCCACGCGCCTCACGAGTGGCACGACACACTGAGGACTACACTTGCGGCTCTGGGGTTTGCTCCTTCTACTGCTGACCCGTCGCTGTTTCTACGCACCGACACGTCGCTCCTGCCGTTCTACGTCCTCGTGTACCTCGACGACCTCGTCTTTGCCACTGCTGACAATGAGGCACCGACCCTTGTGAAGTCGGAGCTACAGAAGAGACACACCTGCACTGACCTGGGTGAACTGCGCAGCTATCTTGGCTTGCAGATCACCCAGGACAGAGCTCGGCGCACCATCACACTGACTCAGTCACACATGGTGCACCAGGTCCTTCGGCGCTTCGGCTTCCAGTTCTCCTCGCCACAGCCCACTCCTCTGTCTACCAGCCACTCGCTCTCAGCTGCACCTTTGGGCGAGTCCAT
Organism: Closterium sp. Naga37s-1; assembly: GCA_947471745.1. NCBI lineage: Eukaryota > Viridiplantae > Streptophyta > Zygnematophyceae > Desmidiales > Closteriaceae > Closterium > Closterium sp. Naga37s-1. The sequence continues at coordinate 2,164,638 of CANJKZ010000120.1, read as the reverse complement.
AGAACCGAGTGGTCCGTACCCAGAGCTTGTGGGTTGCCTCATGTACCTGATGACGTGCACACGAATTGACCTCGCATACCCTCTCAGCCTCTTGGGTCGCCATGTGGCTCCCGGTAGGCACCGAAAGGTGCACTGGGATGCTGCAAAGAGGGTACTGCGTTACTTGTGCAGTACGTCGGGCATGGGGCTCGTGCTTGGAGGAAGGGGTCCAGTTTTCCTCACTGGTCACGTTGACGCTTCTTGGGTTGACAACTCAGCTACGCGGCGGTCGTCACTGTTATGTGATGCTATCATTTGCATTCACGTCTGTCTGCCTCCCATCATATGTTCGTGTGTTGCATTCGTGGTGTGAGCGTGTGCACGAATTTGTGTTTGGTGTTGTTTGGATTTTCTGAGTGTGCGTGAATGTTATTTGGCTTGAGCAGATATCTGAAGTGACTCCTCTGCTCAAGATCTTCCCGACGAACCGAGAATCGCCGCGATCGGAGCAAGAACGAGAAAGAGATGATCGTTCGAAGTTTTGATTGAGATGCGGCGACTATGGGAATTTGTGGGTTGACTCAATATGGGGTACAGACTTTTGTGGGTTGGGAAATTCGATACCATCACTGTAGATGATGCCAAGTGGTTGGGAGAAGCCAAACCAGGTTGGCAAGTGTGGCCAAGTTGGGTGAGGTGGATGGCATGAGTTGGGAAAGTGACAAATGTCAAAGTTGGGGTGCCTATAGAGAGGGGAATTGTGTGGTATGGGGTTTCCTTGGTTGGGGAATCCCTTGGGACCTTCCCTCTCGTCCTCCTCATCCCCTCCTACCTGGTTCTATTGCTACTCTAACTTTCTTGTGTGAACTTGTGAGATAATTGTGATTGAGTTACGTTTTCTATGGCAGCATACCCCCTAGTGCGCCGAAGTTCATAACTCGAGTTATACTCCATATTTTGATACTATTCAAATTGGTAAAGATAGCCACGGTCAAGGGCTACATCATACTCGAGTTTGAAAGAATTCTAATAGTGCGTTAATCGTCGACGACGTTTCTTGTGAAGACGACGTTTCTGTCCAGAATTGTAGTTGACGATTTTGAGATATTTCAGCCCCTAATCTTCATAGACTCTGTCCTTAGTCTCTAACAGTCACAGGGTTACACCTTCAGCCTCGGTTCTGGCTCCGTTTCCTGGTGGTCTACCCGCTCGTCTTCGGTTATCAGCTCCAGTTGTGAGGCTGAGATCTACGCAGGGGCCATGGCTGCACAGGAGCCATGGCTGCACAGGAGCTACGCTGGCTCACCTACCTGCTGACTGACATAGAAGAGCTACCTCGTTCGCCTCCAGTTCTGTACGTAGATAACAAGGCCATGATTTCCTTGTGTCAGGAGCACAGACTGGAGCACAGAACCAAGCACATCGCTCTGCGATACTTCCTTGCTCGAGAGTTGCAGCAGCGTGGCCAGCTTCGTCTTGCGTACGTGGCCACTAGGGCCAACAATGCTGATATACTCACCAAGGCACTTCCGCTTGGTGATCATCAGCGCTTCTCTACTGTGTTAGGCCTTGTGCCTACTTTGCCTCACTTGCTCACTTCTTGACTTTGCTTGTACTGTGATCTATATATATATCTGCATGCTTACACTTGCTAGGGTATGATCACTGTATTCTTTGTTCTCTTTTATATAAATGTGCATGTGAACTGGCCTTGTGGCCCTTTGCTTGTGCTCAGACTGTGTGGTGACTTTGTGATCCACCCTGAGCTTGCTTTGCTTTTCTTGACTGGTCTTGTGACCACTTGTTCTCCCCCACTTTGCCTATGGGGGTGTGTCAGAATGTGTTTGTGGTTACATTTGTGCCTATTTGCAACTTCTCTTCAATGCATTCATTCTTGTTCGTTAGTTTCAACACTGGGTTGTGGTGTACACTTTACTACAGGAGCTGCTATTACAGGAGGCACATGACGGAATTACCTCAGGTCACTTCGGGGTAGAAAAGACACGGCAGCAGTTGCAGCGGTATTACGACTGGCCAGAAATGTTGACCGATGTGCAACGACACGTGGCATCGTGCCCCACTTGCAAAATCATGAAGCCATCACGGAAGCGGCCGGCAGGAAAGTTGCAGCCGATACCACCCCTAAAGCGTGCTTGGCAGCAGGTGACGATGGACTTCGTCACGGGGTTACCGGCTGGGGCAAGTGGGAACGATGCAATCCTGGTCGTCGTCGATCGACTCACAAAAATGGCACATTTCGTAGCATGTAAGAAATCATTCTCAGCCGAAGAAACAGCTCAGCTCTTCATCACCACCGTCGTTTGACTGCACGGGATACCAGCAGCCATCATCACCGATCGAGACACAAATTTTACGAGCAACTTTTGGTGGAACCTGTGGCAGCAGTTCAGCACACGACTACAGTTTAGTTCATCGTACCACCCCGAAACCGACGGACAGACAGAACGGATAAACCAGACCATGAAACAACTGATCCGAGCCACGTGCGACGACCCCACCATGTGAGAACAATAATTGCCACTCATTGAGTTCGCGTACAACAATTTGCCATCCGCCACGACCCAACAGTCACCGTTTTACCAGAACTACGGACAAGACCCTACAGTACCCATGACCCCGTATCCCGACAACCCCGTACCTTGCGCACTGCAGTTCGCGGAAATTTTACAGGCAGCACGGACCCGCGCAAACAGACGCAATTAAAAAAGCCAATATCATCGCTAAACGCAACGTCGACCGCCATCGCCGACCTGTTACTTACCAGCTCGACGACATAGTTTTACTCGACACCCAAAACCTCCGCCTACCCATCACCCCAAAACTTCGCCCCCGATATTGCGGGCCATTTTGCATTAGCCACATGATCACACCCGTCACCGCCCACCTCCTCCTTCCCGCTGACTGGTACGTCAGCTCGACCTTCCACGTCAGCTTACTCCGCCCCTACGTACCATCCACGAGCCACCTGCCCCGCAACCACCCAGCAAGCATGACTCGACCACCCCCCGAGCCCATCATCACACCCGAGAAGTTCCTGAGTCACCGAGTTCGAGACCCACGTGGAGCTCGGAGGATCGAGTTCTTGATACGCTGGAAAGACCGCACGCCCACCGAAGACAATTGGGTACCCCTGGACAGAATCGAAAACCACCCCGTCCTCACCGAGTATCTGCGCAGCCGCAATTTCCGAGATGTACACGCACTCTCGTAAGGAGGGCCTCCTAAGGGGGGGGAGTAGCGTAAGGAAAATTCCTTTTCCTTACGCCGCATCCCTGCGTAACGCGTACATTACTGTTCTCACCACACTCGGCACCGTTACCACTCGCGACCCTCGCTTCGACAATCTTCCCGCCACTTCGCACGTCGCAACCCATCCTCCCAGCTCGGCTGGTAACCCGCGCTCCGGGCCTCCGCTTCGACACTTTCCCGACCTCAATCACCGGCCCATCGCGCGTCAACCACAGTTCATTACCGTTACCGTTACTGTTACCACCGTCGCTCGTTCTCGCTCATTCCTTCGCTCATTAAGCCGTAAGACCCGGGATAGAAGCGCAGGCCTCGGAAAAGCTCCGGCGCTTATAAAAGGATGACGGCGCTTATATCCGGTCCTCGATTATAAGCCCACCCCCTAAAAAAAATGATTTATTATAAGCGCATGTTGTTTTTTCATTTGAAAACCTGACGAAATACAGAAACAAATTTCACATTATCAGGGAAACGAAATACAAACTCGATTTCCCACACCCTGATCTCACCTTTTGCGCGTCTAGTCAGCATGTGCTGTCATTCTGTCTGTTTGAGTTGGCAGGGAATCACTCCCTGCCAAGCTGCGCGAGAATCACATTCGCGACCCTATATGTTTTCGACTCGATTACAAACGGCAGAACGAGATCTACACTTTGGTGTAAAACAGATAGAAATTGTTTTTGTCATTTTATCAACGCCGGCGCTTATAAAATTCCTCGATTATAAGCGCACCCCCTAAAAAACATTGTTTTTTTATACCCCCAGGGGCGCTTCTATCTGGGGGCTGACGGTACTGTTTTGCTTCGATAGTGCAATTCTCGCTCGCTCGCTCAAATGCACTCGTACCACAGGGATCCTACCCGGAATGTAATCCCCCGGATATACCGTAATACCCCGGATAGTAGCGCATATGCGCTTATAATAAATTCATTTTTTTTAGGGGGGGCGCTTGTAATTGAGTAACGGCCATAAGCGCCGGCGCTTTTATAAAGGCAAAATTTAATTTCAATGTAAAGGATATCATTCTGAAGCCCTCAATAAGGTGAATACAACACTGTACCATGCGCGCGGGGTCGTCCATGGAATGACAGCGAAACTTGCCATGATTCGATTTCCCACCACACAAAACCCGTCCCGGTGCAACGCACCTGCCAGCGCTGATGCAAAACCTGCCGTGCAGCCCAATCAGGTTGGCATGTGCTGCCAGGCAGGAGCATCTCGGCAGAACCATCCAGAACGTGATGGAATCTGCCGTGCCAGCGCTGCATGGATGGTGCCCCCAACCATCTTCTGCGGGTTGGGGCAGGTGTGTACTCGTCTGTCATCGACGAGGATGTCAAACATATATGATATAGCCTGTGTAGGCTGTAGTGGGGTAGACATTATGGGGTACAGCTTTTCTAGGTTTTCATACTTGTACCCATCTCCTTTCTAGTCCACACCATTCCTTGTACTATTCTAACATGGTATAGAGCGGGTTCCCTAGTGGGACTGTTTTTTTTAGGGCCCACCACTTCCTGCCCTGCCCGAAGCGCGCCCGAAGCGCGCTCCTGCCCCTGTCGCGCGCCTCGCGCCTGCCTCACCTACGCCCCGTGCGCCTACCCTGCCGTCGCGGCCCCTGCTGTCGCGGCCCTCCCTGCGGCTGTCGCGGCCCTACCCTGCCGTCGCGGCCCTGCCGCCCTGCAGTCGCGGCCCTGCCGCCCTGCCGTCGCGGCCCTCCCTGACGCCGTCGCGGCCCCACCCTGCCGACGCGGCCCTGCCTGCCGCCGCTGCAATCCGTCCTACGGCCGCCGTCGCGGCCCTGCCTACTGCCGCGGTTGCGGCCCTGCCTACAGCCGTTGTTGCGGCCCTGCCTCGTTACGGCCCTGCCTGACGCGGCCCTGACCTGCCGACGCGCCATGGCCCTGCCCTTCCAGTTGCGGCCCTACCCTGATCCTGACCTGGTAAGCACACCGCCGCACCCGCGCCGCCCTGCCAAGCCGCGCAGCCTTACCGAGCCGCGCCGCCCTACCAAGCCGCGCCGCCCTGCCGAGTCGCGCTGCTCTTGCTGCTGCTGCTGCTGCTGCTGCTGCTGCTGCTGCTGCTACTGCTACTGCTACTGCTGTCATGGCTACCCCTACTGTACTTACCTTCGATGCTGAGGGTCGGGCAGTTGATTTCGAGGTCTGGGTCGTTGATCAACAGCTGTTTCTGCAGTGCGATTCTAGGGATGGAGTCTCACTATTCGATCTCACGTCCGGCGTCTCTGTTGCACCTGCTGCCGATGCTGACAGTACTGTTCGCTCGCAGTGGACCACGCGCGATGCTGCTGCCCGTCTTGCTGTTCGTAGTCACCTGCCGTCTGCTGAACACGCACACTTGTTGCGCGCTACTCCTGCCCTGCCACTGCTGCCCTTAGCCGCCTCATGCTGCCGTACGTGTTCCCTGACCTAGCTGCTTTTGCCACAGTCGCTGACCTCATTACGCACCTCCGCACTAGTGACACCCGCTACCGCGCTGCGCTTCCTACCAAGTTCTGTGCCAAGAACCCCCCCCCTATGTACATCACTCTCTACTACCTCGTCACCCGGCTCCCTGACTCCCTTCGCTTGGTCAGGGACCACTTCCTCTCCCTTTGCCCCACCACGCTCACCGTTGACCTCCTCGAGGAGTGCCTCCTTGCAGCTGAGAAGAGTATAGTCGCTGTAGGAGCCTCTCGTGGTGACCCTCGTGCCCCTTTCTTTGAGGGGTGCTCCCCCGTTCCCCTTTTGCCTTCTGTTGCCTCTGCTGCTGCTGTCGACCTCGTTGGCACCGAGTCGGTCGGCGCTGCGTCTGCTCCTAGTGGGAGGCGCCGCAGCGGCAAAAGCAAGGGGGGCAAGGGTGCTGGAGGGGATGGCAAGGGCGGCGGTGGTGGTGGTGGTGGCGGTGGAGGGGGTGGGGGTGGAGGTGGGGGTGGTGGCGGGAGTGGGGGCTTCGGTGGCGGCGGTGGTGGAGGCGGCGGAGGCAGCGGCAGTGGGGGTGGAGGTGGCGGCGGTGGCGGCGGCGGTGGGGGTGGCGGCGGCGGTGGTGCTGGTCGAGGTGGTGCTGTGCTGCGGGGAGGCTTTGGCGGTGGCCAGCACTAGCAGCAGCAGCGCCCTCGTGAGACCCTATCGCCCCAGCAGTTTCGTGAGTGGTACGCTGGGCGTGGGAGGTCTGGGGGTGCTGGTCCCTGCGCTTACGTTCTCCACACCAGCGACCGCAGTGGAGAGCCGTGCGGCGGCCCGCATGCCACGCTCCGCTGTTTTGGCCGTCTGACTGACGCCTGGCGTGCACAGTTTCCTGACGCCACTGAGATCCCTCGCTGGGGTGATCTGCTTAAGTCGGGGGTTGCAATCTTTGATCTTGATTATGATGCTATCCTTGCTGCTATGTATGCTGTGTCTATTAGTGCTGAGGGTGATTGTTACCTGTGTGTTCCGCCCGACCCGGGCATTGAGGCTGCTGCTCTAGGTGCTAGTGAGTCTGCTGCTCCAGGTGCTGGTGAGGCTGCTCTCTCAGGTACCGCGTCGGCTCAGGTCTTGCACACTTTCACCCTTGACTCAGGTGCTTCCCGCTCCTTCTTTCGTGACTGCACCACACTCTCGCCGCTCAGTCGGCCGGTGGCAGTCTCTCTGGCTGACCCCTCTGGGGGTCCGGTCCTTGCACACTCCTCCACGGTTCTGCCATGTCCGGCGGTCCCGTCTGGCTCTTTGTCTGGCCTCCACATCCCCTCGTTCTCCACAAACTTGGTGAGTGGAGCTGACCTTCAGGTCGTGTGGGTTGACCAGTTCACTCCTGGAGGTCAGCGGGTGACCCACTGTTCGTGTACTCGGACGGGCCGGCACCTGGCCACGTTCACCGGTCAGCCTGGGTCGAGCCTGCACACCCTGACTACCGTGTCTCCTCCGGTTGCTGAGTCTGGTCAGGTAGGCGTGTCGGGTCAGGTGTTTGCTGCAGCGTCCCGGTCTGGTCCTGAGTCTGCCCCCTGCTCGTGTCGCCTCCTGTCTCACCAGACTCTCCTCTGGCACCACCGCCTTGGTCACCCCTCCTTGCCTCGTCTCCGAGGCATGGCCTCCCGTATCCTTGTCACTGGTCTTCCCCGGTCTCTCCCTCCCCTTCCCCCGGGGCCTGCCCCTACATGCGTTCCTTGCGTCAAGGGGCGGCAGCGAGCCGCTCCTCACTCCTCCGAGTTCCCTCCCACGGAGGCTCCCCTGCAGACTCTTCACATGGACGTGTGGGGCCCAGCCCGCGTCCGTGGACAGGGTCAAGAGCGCTACTTTCTGCTGGTCGTTGACGACTACTCGCGTTACACCACCGTCTTCCCCTTGCGCTGCAAGGGTGAGGTCACTGAGGTGCTGATCGACTGGATCCGCGCTGCCCGTCGTCAGCTCAGTGAGAGTTTCAGCTCGGACCTTCCTGTTCTGCGTCTGCACTCAGACAGAGGTGGAGAGTTTTCCTCCGACCTTCTGCGAGCCTTCTGTCGTGCGGAGGGCATCCGCTAGACGTTCATGCTTCCGGCCTCTCCGCAGCAAAATGGGATTGCTGAGCGCCGCATTGGCATGGTCATGGACGTCGCTCATACGTCCGTGATCCATGCGGCTGCTCCCCATTTTCTGTGGCCGTTCGCGGTTCAGTACGTGGCGCATCAGATCAACCTCCAGCCCCAGGTCTCCATTCCGGAGACCACACCTACTCTGCGGTGGACGGGGAAGGTTGGCGATGCGTCTGCGTTCCGTGTCTGGGGATCTCGAGCTTTCGTCCGCGACTTGTCTGCGGGCAAGCTGCCCTCCCGTGATGTTCCCTGCGTCTTCCTTGGCTTCCCCCCTGACGCGCCTGGTCGGCAGTTTTACCACCCCACCTCGCGCCGTGTTCTGTCCTCTCAGGACGTCACGTTTGACGAGTCGGTTCCTTACTACCGTCTCTTCCCCTACCGCACTGCCCCCCTCCCCCCCCCGCCGCTCTTCCTCGCGCCAGATCCCCCACCGGTAGACCCCCTCCCCCCTCAGGGTCCTGCCCCCTCAGGTGTGTCCCAGGTAGACGCAGTCGAGCCTGTCGAGGTAGCTGTTGACTCTGGTGCTGCTAGGGGTGTTGAGCCTGCGGGTGCTGGGTCTGGGGGTGCTGAGCCTGAGCGTGCGGAGCCTGGGGGTGCTGAGTCTGGGGGTGCTGAGCCTGGGGTTGCTGAGTCTGGCGGTGCGGAGCCTGAGGGTGCCGAGCCTGCTCGTGTGGAGTCTGGAGGTGCTGCGCCTGGAGGTCCTTCGGGTGCTTCGTCCCGACGGGAGCCACTCTCTCTGCAGTAGCTGCGCGAGTGGTTTGCTCGGCGCTTGAGCCGTGCTGCTGGAGCTGGTGCTGCTACGGGCGCTGGAGGTTCTACTGCTACTGGAGCTGCTGGGGGTTTTGGAGTCACTGGTCCCGGAGGTGCTCGTACTGGAGGTACTGGAGCTGTTGGGCCTGGTGGTGCTACTGGAGCTGGAGCTGCTGGAGGTGCTGGAGCTGGTGGTACTTCTGGAGCGGGTGCTGCTGGAGGTACTGGAGCTGGCGCTACTGGAGTTGCTGAGGCTTCTGGTGGTTCTGCAAGAGCTGGAGGTGCTGCTAGAGCCGGTGCTCCTGGGGGTGCTGGGGTTGGCGCTACTGGAGCTACTGGAGGTGCTGCTGGAGCTGGTGGAGTTGGACCTGACCCTCAGGGTGCTGGTGCTGTCCCTGCTGTTTCTGGAGGCGCTGCGCGGCCGCAGCCGTACTTCGTTCCGCTCCTTGAGCAGTTTCTTGGTCTCCCGCCTTCTACTGGTCCTGCTCCTTCCTTAGAGTGTCCACCGCCTCTCCAGTCGCAGTCCCAGATACAGCCTGCCTCCCCACTGCCTGCTCCTTCTCCTTACACTGGTCCGACAGGAGGTCTTACGGAGCGTCGTGAGCCTAAGTCTTGTCCTGCGTCGCCTATTCGTGCTGCTCCCACTAGTCGTCGTGGTTCGCGTCAGCGTCCTCCTCCTGTCCCTGGCACGCACTAGATGACTCTGCGTCCTTCTACTGCTCCACAGCGTGTCCCTCTGCCGTCTCCTCCTGCGTCCCCTCTTCCTTCCCTTGCTGACCCGCCGTCAGACCTTGCTCGTGCTGCCAGTCCTAGTGTCACACGTCTTCTCGCTACTGTTGTCACTGACCCTTCGTTTGAGTCCACTGATGCGTTTGCCTTGGTTGCTGAGCTTGTTGACTTTGCTGCTCACTGTCGTTTAGACTACGCCGCTAGTCTTGTTGCCGAGTCTGAGTCTGTCTGTCCTCCGTCCGTCGGGGGTGAGTATACTCTTAGCACGGACGTCCTTGAGGACAGGCAGGAGGAGTTCCAGTGTTTTGCTGCTGCTTTACCTCATCTCGTGTCCATGCTGCTTGCCCCTGAGGGAGACCCGGATGCACCAGACATCCCGACCCCGCGCTCTTACGCAGAGGCGATAGAGGGTCCCTACTCCTCTCAGTGGCAGGCAGCCATGGACGCCGAGATGGCTTCCTAGAAGTCCATACGCACCTACGTCGACGAGGTTCCCCCGCCTGGGGCGAACATCGTCAGTGGCATGTGGATCTTCAGGGTGAAGCGGTCGCCGGGTTCTCCGCCTGTCTTCAAGGCGCGTTACGTGGCTCGAGGCTTCAGTCAGCGGCAGGGAGTTGACTACTTTCAGACCTTCTCTCCCACCCCGAAGATGACCACTCTTCGGGTACTGCTGCACGTCGCTGCTCAGCATGACTACGAGCTTCACTCTCTTGACTTCAGCACAGCCTTCCTACAGGGCAGCCTGCACGAGGAGATCTGGCTGCGCCGCCCACCTGGCTTCACAGGGTCGTTTCCTCCTGGTACCCAGTGGAGCCTCCGGCGGCCAGTCTACGATCTCCCCCAGGCGCCCCGTGAGTGGCACGACACACTGAGGACTATGCTTGCTGCTCTTGGGTTTGCTCCTTCCACTGCTGACCCGTCGTTGTTTCTTCGCACCGACACCACTCTGCCGCCGTTCTACATCCTCGTGTATGTCGACGACTTGGTCTTTGCTACTGCTGACACTGCTGGACTGGCCCACGTGAAGTCGGAGCTGCAGAAGAGACACACGTGCACTGACCTGGGTGAACTGCGCAGCTATCTTGGCTTGCAGATCACCCGGGACAGAGCACGCCTCACCATTACCTTGACTCAGTCACACATGGTGCAGCAGGTCCTTCAGCGCTTCAACTTCACGTACTCCTCGCCTCAGGCCACTCCTCTATGTACTCGCCACTCGATCTCAGCTCTGCCTTCGGATGAGTCCGTAGAGCCGAGTGGCCCGTACCCAGAGCTTGTTGGCTGCCTCATGTACCTGATGACCAGCACTCGACCTGACCTGGCATACCCTCTTAGCATCTTGGCACGCTATGTTGCTCCTGGGAGACACCGACCAGAGCACATGGATGCAGCTAAGAGGGTGTTGCGCTACTTGTGCAGTACGTCGGGCATGGGGCTTGTGCTTGGAGGACGGGCTCGAGTTGTCCTCACTGGTCACCCAGACGCTTCTTGGGTTGACGACTTGGCTACTCGGCGGTTGTCACAGGGTTAAACCTTCAGCCTTGGTTCCGGTTCTTTTTCGTGGTGGTCTACCCGCTCGTCTTCTGTTCTTAGCTCCAGTTGTGAGGCTGAGATCTACGCTGGGGCCATGGCTGCACAAGAGTTACGCTGGCTCACCTACCTGCTGACCGACTTGGGAGAGGCGCCTCATTCTCCTCCAGTTCTGTACGTCCACAACAAGGCCATGCTTGCCTTGTGTCAGGAGCACAGACTAGAGCACAGAACGAAGCACATTGCTCTGCGCTACTTCCTTGCTCGAGAGTTGCAGCAGCGTGGTCAGCTTCATCTTGCTTACGTGGCCACTCGGGCCAACACTACTGATATCTTTACCAAGGCACTTCAGCCTTGTGATCATCAGCGCTTTTGTACTATGCTAGGTCTTGTGCCTACTTGCCCTCACTTGCTCACTTCTTGACTTTGCTTGTACTGTGATCTATATATACCTGCACCTGCATGCTTACCCTTGCTAGGTTGAGATCATTGTCTTGCTTGTTCACCTTGATATATAACTCTGCATGTGAACTGGCCTTGTGGCCTTGTGCTTGTGCTCAGAATGTGTGGTGATATCGTGATCCACCCTGAGCTTGCTTTGCTTTGCTTGACTGGTCTTGTGACCTCTTGTTCTCCCCCACTTTGCCTATTGGGGTGTGTTAAACATATATGATATAGCCTGTGTAGGCTGTAGTGGGGTAGACATTATGGGGTACAGCTTTTCTAGGTTTTCATGCTTGTACCCATCTCCTTTCTAGTCCACACCATTCCTCGTACTATTTGCACAGAGGGCCCCGAGCCGCAAACCAGAAGGGGTCCCCTTCAATCTCCCATTTCAACACCCAGGGTTGCAGCTTTTTATTCAGTCTTCTTGTTCTCGCCTGCCTGGCTGCGGAAGCCATGGCGGAATTCACAGGCACTCATTTTCTCTTCAAGAAAAAACCTTCCAGTAGGCCCGCGTACCGTGTTACAGCTGACGGGTGGTATAGCCGCATAACTCTAGACCCTTCAGAGCCACCTGCGCCTCCTGCGCCGCCTGCTCCTCTGGCTCCTCCAGTGCCTCCGACTCCCCCTGCTCCTCCTGTTCCTCCGTCTCCTCCGTGTCCGGTGGCCCCTCGCATCGACAACCACCCCGTGCTCACGCTCCTGCTCCCATCGGTGTTCGACGAGTATCTGTCGGAACCGGATTAGTACAAGGGCCCCGATGTTGATGTACCCGCTCCTGCGCCAGCACCACGTTGGGGCCAGCCAGAAGATTTCACGTGGGACGAATCTGCAGTCGGCGCTGACGACGACGTGCAAGACGCCGAGGAAGATTGGCGTGCTGAGGGCAACGCCGGCGCCGAGGGTGGCACTGAGGCCGACACCGAGGCCGCTACTGAGGCCGGCACTGCTGAGGATGTGTTTCTCGAGGGTGCGCCGGGCGGTGACGACGACGACGGCATCAAATACTGGTCACGCGATGGCCTCCCCGAGAAACTCCCGATACCAACTTTTCCTCCACGTAATCGAAAGCGATATCACCCTTCTTCACAGAACTGTGATTCTCGCCCCCCCTCTCCCAAGCACAAGCCCAACGACCACAAGTGTCAGGCCTATACTGCCACCGAGAAGTTGAAGTGGGTCGTCCAGCTGGATGTGGCGGTGTCGGTGCGCGCTCTGGCTCGCGAGAGTGGCATCCACCGCAAGTGCCTCGCCAACTGGAAGCGTGCCGCTGATTTCCTCAAGGAAGCCCACTCTGCCAGGTGCCGCATGCACGGTCGCGGCAGGGCGTCGTGGTACCGCCCGATGGAGATCAAGCTGTATGAGCGACTGCTCGACTGGCGACGCAAGGGAACTGCGGTGTCCGTCGGCCGCCTGCAGGAGTGGTCCCGGGAGTTCATGAAGATTCTCTACCCCCTCGTGAAGTGGAAAGGGAGCCAACGGTGGTCGGACCGGTTCCGTCAGCGGTGGAATCTCAGCGTGCGAATGAAGACGAAGGTCGCCCAGAAAACCGCCGCCCGTAAGAATCATTTTTATTCTCTTTGCCATGTGTATGCACTTGTTACTCACTAACCGTAACTGTGCTCAATCGCAGATGTCGTGGAGCAGTGCAAGAAGTTCTGGCAATTCGTCCGTGACAAGCGTCGGGAGCGCGGCATCGAGACAACGTGGATTATCAACGCCGACCAGACGCCGCTGTGGCTGGAGATGCCCGCCACCACTACCGTCGATCAAACCGGTGTTCGGTCGGTGCCCATCAGGAGCGCGTGACCGTGATGTTTGCGTGCACGGCGGACGGGATGAAGCTGAAGCCGTGGGTTTTATTCAAGCGGAAGACCGTGCCGAAAGGGGTGTTCCCGCCGGGTCAGGCATGATTCTTGTTTGTATGATTTTCATCGGTCCTGTTTTTTACGAGAAACTTACAAAAGCTTCGTTGTTATGCAGATGTGGTCGTGGCGTGTTACGAGAACAGCTGGATGGACGCGGAATGCGTCATACAATGGCTTGAGGAGAGCATCAAGCCCTTTTTAAAGCCTGGGTTCGGGAGGCATGCGCGGAGCTCGATGGTCGTACTGGACTCGTACCGCGGTCACCTCACTGAGGGGGTGAAGGAGAAGTTTCGCGAGCTCAACTGCGTGCCGGCGATCATCCCGTCTGGCTGCACGGCGGAGATACAGCCCCTCGACGTCTGCATCAACAAGAGCTTTAAGGCGAGCGTCCGCCAGCAGTATCAGAAGTGGTTTCAGGAAGAAGGCCAAGAACAGCTAACCAGAGCAGGTATGATAGGCACGCGAGTCCCTATCTTACCGTGGATGATTGTCCCCCCTTTTGTTGCGCTAACTAAATATTGTGTGATTCTGTTGGTACAGGGAAGTTGAAGAAGCCACCCCCAGAGGTGGTCGTGAGGTGGATCTCACGGGCCTGGAAAGCAGTGCCTGCGGACCTCATCAAGCGCGCCTTCCTCACCAGTGGCATCAGCAACGCGCTTGACGGCAGTGAGGACGGCCTCGCCATGGCGCCAGGCGGAGCCAGCTGACCGCGGAGGAGGACGGCGATGATTCCATCATCGCCGATGGCTTCTTTGGCAACAACTGCCAGGAGCCCGAATCCGACGAGGAGTATATTTTCTCAGTAGAAATGCCAAACTTAGCAATTTCTAGTTTAGTGTCAGTGTTAGTGTCTATAAAACTGTATGTTGTAGGTGAAATTTTATCATGTTCATGTTTAGTGTTAATTGTTGTTCATATTTCGTAATGAAACCTCCACAACGTGAAAGGGGTGCGCTTATAATAAGTACACCCTCCAGAGGGGGGGCGCTTATAATCGAGTTCCGGCCATAAGCGCCATGCTCCAGATAGAAGCGCCGGCGCTCTTAATCGGACAGCGCCTATATCCGGGGCCATACGGTACCACCCGCCGGAATAGTGAACCCCCGGGTAGCTTATTGTTGGAAACAAGTGATTTAAAACGCTTCTGTCGTATCGAAGCTTCAACACGAAACGGAACTGACTACAGCGAAGAAGCACTCGAGTCAACCAAGGCAACCGTCGGAGGTTACGCGAAGGTCAAAGGTCTCCGACCTTTGACTTGACAAAACGTATGTGCGACAGCAAGGACACATAACTGACTCGTTACTAAGCGGTTACCCGAGTCGGCACTGTATCGAACCGCAACAGCAAAAACAGTTAAAGTAGAACTTTTTATATTCCTTGTAATCATATAAAAGGCTTGTATCTCTTTGCTATTAATCAACTTATCTTGTTCTCACACACCAGTACAAGGTGGTTCAAGGCAAATTTTATTAAACGCTTCCGCAATTACATCTCTACGTCAACACCTGATCTTAGTCCTGAAAGATCCTAAGGGCTTTTCTCAGCCCAACATGGTATGAGAGCAGACAGGGCAAGATCATCTCCTTTTAAATAACCTACAACAACGCAAGACATGGCAATACGAAAGGAGAGGAGCTCCTCCAACGGATCTCTCGGTACTACTCCTACTCCACCTCCAGCTTCTGACCTACAGACAGAATAAGGCACAGCTACAAGACCAGCTGCGGAGTCAACGGAAACTCCCGGAAACCAAGCAGCAAGCTTCGACCCAAGTATGATGGAGAAATTTTTCTCCTTCATGCCCTTCTATGAGCAACACCAGCAAGCAGCTCCTGCGCAATCAAACAACAGCGACAACAACAACAGAGCAATTCCAATGAGCCTCGACGGTTCATCGTATGTGCGTGGAAATCAACAACAACCTACCTTTGCCCCGTATGAGCCTCAACGCAGCTCCGTCAGTTTTGCGCCACAGCCGCAGTCTTCGCCTGGACAAGAGAAGACACTGGACGCACTTCAGGTGCAATCGCAATTCTCACACGTCCTAAAATTGCAAACATCAACACTCTTCGACGGGAAAGATTTTTATACCTGGTCATTCAAATTTGAGCTGCTGATGGAGGGCGCGCAAATCCTCGGATTCTTCGACGGGTCCCTGCCATATCCGGCACATGGGACACAGTATGACAAGCAGCAATATACGTATCAGTCGCTGATGGCTGTGAGAAGAATTGACGAAAGAATGAATAAACTAGAAAATGAGATGGGTACAAATAGAAAACACATAAGTGTTGTACCCTCTAAGAGCTACCCCACTACAGCCTAAATAGACCATAGCAGATATAAGTTTGACACACCCCCATAGGCAAAGTGGGGGAGAACAAGAGGTCACAAGACCAGTCAAGAAAAGCAAAGCAAGCTCAGGGTGGATCACAAAGTCACCACACAGTCTGAGCACAAGCAAAGGGCCATAAGGCCAGTTCACATGCAGAGTTATATAAAGGAAAGCAAACAGTACAGTGAACACAACCTAGCAAGTGTAAGCATGCAGGTATAAGTATATTGAGTACAGTACAAGCAGAGTCAAGAAGTCAACAAGTGAGGCACAGTAGGTACAAGGCCTAACACAGTACAGAAACGCTGATGATCACAAGGCTGAAGTGCCTTGGTGAAAACATCAGCAGTGTTGGCCTAAGAGGCCACGTAAGCAAGACGAAGCTGGCCACGCTGCTGCAACTCTCGAGCAAGGAAGTAGCGCAGAGCAATGTGCTTCGTTCTGTGCTCCAGTCTGTGCTCTTGACACAAGGCCAGCATGGCCTTGTTGTCGACGTACAGAACTGGAGGAGAACGAGGCGCCTCTCCCAAGTCGGTCAGCAGGTAGGTGAGCCAGCGAAGCTCCTGTGCAGCCATGGCCCCAGCGTAGATCTCAGCCTCACAACTGGAGCTGAGAACAGAAGAAGAGCGGGTAGACCGCCAGGAGACAGAACCGGAGCCAAGGCTGAAGGTGTAACCCTGTGATGACCGCTGCGTAGCCAAGTCGTCAACCCAGGAGGCGTCAGCGTGACCAGTGAGGACAACTCGAGCCCGTCCTCCCAGCACGAGCCCCATGCCCGATGTACTGCACAAGTATCGCAACACACTCTTCGCAGCATCCCAGTGCACCTTTTGGTGCCTGCCGGGAGCCACGTAGCGAGCCAGAAGGCTGAGAGGGTATGCGAGGTCAGGTCGTGTGCAAGTCATCAGGTACATGAGGCAGCCCACAAGCTCTGGATATGGGCCACTCGGCTCTACGGAATCGTCCGAATGTGGAGCTGAGAGCGAGTGACCGGTAGGCAGAGGAGTGGACTGTGGCGACGAGTAGGTGAAGCCGAAGCGCTGAAGGATCTGCTGCACCATGTGTGACTGAGTCAAGGTAATGGTGCGCTGTGCTCTGTCCCGGGTGATCCGCAAGCCAAGATAGCTTGTGAGCTCACCCAGGTCTGTGCACGTGTGTCTCTTCTGTAGCTCGGACTTCATGTGGGCGAGTGCCTCCATGTCAGCAGTAGCAAAGACAAGGTCGTCTACGTACACAAGAACGTAGAACGGCGGCAGAGTAGCGTCAGTGCGTAGAAACAGAGAAGGGTCAGCAGTGGAAGGAGCAAAACCAAGAGCAGCAAGAGTCGTCCTGGGCGTGTCGTGCCAGTCACGGGGCGCCTGGCGAAGACCGTAGACTGGCCGCCGGAGGCTCCACTGGGTACCAGCAGGAAACGACCCAGTGAAGCCAGGTGGGCGGCGCAGCCAGATCTCCTCGTGCAGGCTGCCCTGTAGGAAGGCTGTGCTGAAGTCAAGCGAGTGGAGCTCGTAGTCACGCTGAGCAGCAAGGTGCAGCAGTACCCGAAGAGTGGTCATCTTCGGGGTAGGGGAGAAGGTCTGAAAGAAGTCAACTCCCTGTCGCTGACTGAAGCCACGTGCAACGTAACGCGCCTTGAAGGCAGGCGGAGAACCCGGCGGCCGCTTCACCCTGAAGATCCACATGCCACTGACGATGTTCGCCCCAGGTGGGGGAACCTCGTCTACGTAGGTGCCTGTGGACTTCCAGGAAGCCATCTCTGCGTCCATGGCTGCCTGCCACTGAGAGGAGTAGGGACCCTCTATCGCCTCTGCGTAAGAGCGCGGGGTCGGGATGTCTAGTGCATCCGGGTCTCCCTCAGGGGCAAGCAGCATGGACACGAGATGAGGTGAAGCAGCGGCAAAGCACTCAAGGTCCTCCTGTCTGTCCTCAAGAACGTCCGTGCCAAGAGCACACTCACCCCCGACGGACGGAGGACAGACAGACGCAGACTCAGCAACAAGACTAGTGGCGTAATCTAGGCGACAGGCTGCAGCAAAGTCAACAAGCTCAGCAACAAGAGCAGACGCAGCAGAGGACTCAAACAGAGGGTCAGTGACAGCAGTGGCAAGAAAGCGCGTGACAGTAGGACTAGCAGCACGAAGGGAGTCAGACTCCGGGTCCGGACCGTCAGGAAGAGAGGACGCAGGAGGAGAGGGCAGAGGGACACGCTGTGAAGCAGTAGAAGGACGCAGTGTCATAGAGTGAGTGCCTGGGACAGGTGGAAGACGTGGACGCGAAACACGACCAGCGCGAACAGTGCGGACAGGCGACGCAGAACGAGACGCAGGCGACACAGGACGCGACTCAGGCTCACGACGCTCCGTAAGACCTCTAGTCGGACTAGAGTAAGTAGAAGGACTAGGCAGGGGTGGGGCCGGCTGCAACTGCGACTGAGACTGGACAGGCGGTGGACTCAGGAAAGGAGGAGGAGGACCAGGAGAAGGCGGGGAGCCAAGAACCTGCTGAAGGAGGGGAACGTAGTACGGCCGCGGCCGCGCAGCGCCTCGAGAAACAGCAGAGACAGAACCGGTACCCTCAGCCCCACGGTCTCCAGTCCCAACAGCACCTCCAGCAGCTCTAGCACCAGCACCAGCAGCACCTCCAGCAGCTCCAGCACCAGCACCACCTCCAGCAGCACCAGCACCACCTCCAGCACCTACAGCACCAGCAGCACCTCCAGCAGCTCCAGCACCAGCAGCACCGCCAGTAGCTCCAGAAGCACCTCCAGCACCTACAGCACCAGCAGCACCTCCAGCAGCTCCAGCACCAGCAGCACCTCCAGCAGCTCCAGCACCTCCAGTAGCTCCTGTCGCACTTCCAGCACCTCCAGCAGCTCCAGCACCAGCAGCACCTCGACAGCGCCGAGAGTACCACTCACGAAGCCGCTGTGGAGAGAGGGGCTCCCGCCGCGACGGGACACCCAGAGCACCTCCAGACTCAGCACCCCCAGTCTCAGCACCCCCAGTCTCAGCACCCCCAGTCTCAGCACCCCTAGCAGCACCTGAGTCGACAGCTACCTCGACCGGCTCGGCAGGGTCTACCTTGGACACACCTGAGGGGGCATGACCCTCGGGGGGGAGGGGGTCTACCAGGGGAGTACCTGGTGCGAGGAAGAGCGGCGGGGGTTGTCAAACTTATATCTGCTATGGTCTATTTAGGCTGTAGTGGGGTAGCTCTTAGAGGGTACAACACTTATGTGTTTTCTATTTGTACCCATCTCATTTTCTAGTTTATTCATTCTTTCGTCAATTCTTCTCACATGGTATAGAGCTAGTTTCGAGAATTTTTTTTTTTAAAGGGCCCAATACTGAAATTCGTCACTGCCTGCTCGACGCGCGCGTCGCGCCTTCCCTTCGAGGCCCGTCGCGGCCCCTGCGCCTGCCCTTAGAGCCAGCGCCCGCCCGTAAGGCCCCGTAAGGCCCCTTTTTCCGGCCCCGTAAGGCCCCTTAAGGCCCCGTTTACGGCCCCGTTAGGCCCTGTAAGGCCCCTTAAGGCCCCGATTACGGCCCCGTAAGGCCCCGTAAGGCCCCTTAAGGCCCCGTTTACGGCCCCGTAAGGCCCCGTTAGGCCCCGTAAGGCCCCGTAAGGCCCCGTTTACGGCCCCCTTTTAAGGCCCCGTAAGGCCCCGTAAGGCCCCGTAAGGCCCCGTAAGGCCCCATTTACGGCCCCTTTTAAGGCCCCGCAAAGCCCCGTAAGGCCCCGTAAGGCCCCGTAAGGCCCCGTCAGGCCCCGTAAGGCCTCGTTTACGGCCCCGTTTAAGGCCCCGTAAGGCCCCGTCAGGCCCCGTTTAAGGCCCCGTTAGAGGCCCCGTACGGCCCCGTAAGGCCCCGTCAGGCCCCGTAAGGCCCCGTTTAAGGCCCCGTAAGGCCCCGTAAGGCCCCGTGAGTGTGCCCACCTTGCTTTTGCCGCTGCGGCGCCTCCCACTTCAGCCTTGTGATCATCAGTGTTTCTGTACTGTGTTAGGCCTTGTACCTACTGTGCCTCACTTGTTGACTTCTTGACTCTGCTTGTACTGTACTCAATATACTTATACCTGCATGATTACACTTGCTAGGTTGTGTTCACTGTACTGTTTGCTTTCCTTTATATAACTCTGCATGTGAACTGGCCTTATGGCCCTTTGCTTGTGCTCAGACTGTGTGGTGACTTTGTGATCCACCCTGAGCTTGCTTTGCTTTTCTTGACTGGTCTTGTGACCTCTTGTTCTCCCCCACTTTGCCTATGGGGGTGTGTCAAACTTATATCTGCTATGGTCTATTTAGGCTGTAGTGGGGTAGCTCTTAGAGGGTACAACACTTATGTGTTTTCTATTTGTACCCATCTCATTTTCTAGTTTATTCATTCTTTCATCAATTCTTCTCACAGGGGTGGGGGAGAGGCAGTGTAGTAGGGAAAGAGACGGTAGTACGACACCGACTCGTCGAACGTGACGTCCTGAGAGGACAGAACACGACGCGAGGTGGGGTGGTAGAACTGCCACCCGGGTGCGTCAGGAGGGAAGCCAAGGAAGACACAGGGAACGGCATGGGAGGACAGCTTGTCCGCAGTAGTATCGCGGACAAAAGCTCGAGATCCCCAGACACGAAACGCGGACGCATCGCCAACCTTCCCCGTCCACCGCAGAGTAGGTGTGGTCTTCGGCAAGGAGACACGAGGCTGAAGGTTGATCTGATGCGCCGCGTACTGAACCGCGAACGGCCACAGAAAATGGGGAGCAGCCACATGGATCATGGACGTACGAGCGACGTCCATGACCATGCCAATGCGGTGCTCAGCAATTCCATTTTGCTGCGGGGAGGCCGGAAGCGTGAACGTCTGGCGGATGCCCTCCGAACGACAGAAGGCCCTCAGGAGGTCGGAGGAAAACTCCCCGCCTCTGTCCGAGTGCAGGCGCAGAACAGGAAGGTCTGAGCCGAAACTCTCACTGAGCTGGCAACGAGCAACGCGGATCCAGTCGATCAACACCTCAGTGACCTCACCCTTGCTGCGCAAGGGGAAGACTGTGGTGTAACGCGAGTAGTCGTCAACGACTAGGAGGAAGTAGCGCTCGTGACCCTGTCCACGGACGCGGGCTGGGCCCCACACGTCCATGTGAAGAGTCTGCAGAGGGGCCTCAGTCGGAGGAAACGAGGAGGAGTGAGGGGCGGCGCGCTGCCGGCCCTCGACACAAGGAACACAGGTGGGGGCAGGCCCCGGAGGAAGGGGAGGGAGGGACCTGGGTAGACCCGAGACAAGGGCACGGGAGGCCATACCTCGAAGACGAGGCAGGGAGGGGTGACCAAGGCGGTGGTGCCAAAGGAGAGTCTCGTGTGCCAAAGGACGACACGAGAAGGGGACAGACGCAGGACTAGACCTGGACGCAGCAGTAAACACCTGACTGGACGCAGCTACCTGACCAGACGCAGAGACCGGAGGAGGCGCAGTAGTCAGTGTGTACAGACTCGACCCTGGCCGACGGGTGAACCTGGCCAGGTGGCGGCCCGTCCGAGAGCAAGTGCAGTGGGTCACACGCTGACCTCCAGTGGTGAACTGGTCAACCCACGCGTCCTGGAGGTCAGCTCCACTCACCAGGTTCGTAGAGAACGAGGGGAGGTGGAGTCCCGACAGCAAGCCCGATGGGGCCGCAGGACACGGTAGGACAGTGGAGGAGTGTGCAAGTACTGGGCCCCCTGAGGGGTCAGCAAGGGAGACCGCAACAGGCCGACGGAGCGGCGTGAGCGTGGTGCTGTCTCTAAAGAAAGAGCGCGAAGCATCAGAGTCAAGTGTGAAGGTGTGCAAGGACTCAGTAGGTGCAGTACTTGAGAGAGGAGACGTACCAGCACCTGGAGCAGCAGACGCACTAGCACCTAGAGCAGCAGCCGCACTAGCACCTAGAGCAGCAGCCACAATGCCCGGGTCGGGCGGGACACGCAGGTAACAGTCACCCTCAGTAATATCAGCAAGAGCATACATGGCAGCAAGGATAGCATCAAAGTCTAGATCAAAGATAGGCACATTCTGCAGAAGCAGATCATGCCAACGAGGAAGCTCAACAGCGTCAGGAAACTGGGTACGCCAAGCGTCAGTCAGGCGGCCGAAGCAGCGCTGCGTGGTGTGTGGGAGACCACACACCTCCCCACTACGAGTGCCTGTGCGAAGAACGTACGTGCAGGGACCTGCACCCCCAGACCTCCCACGCCCAGCGTACCACTCACGAAGCTGCTGAACAGACGGGGTCTCACGGGTGCGCAGCTGCTGCTGACGCTGGCCGCCACCAAGGCCTCCACGCTGCGTGGCTGCACCGCGACCAGCACCACCTCCTCCGCTACCTCCACCACCGCTGCCGCCGCCTCCACCGCCTCCGCCACCGCCTCCACGGCCTCCACTGCCGCCACCGACGCCCCCACCCCCGGGACCACCCCCACCACCACCTCCACCTCCTCCACCGCTGCCTCCACCGCCCCCTCCACCACCCTTGCTTCCCTTGCCCTTGCCAGTGCGGCGTCGCCCACTAGGGGCAGACGCAGCGCCGACCTCCTCAGTGCCAACGAGGTCGACAGCAGCAGCAGAGGCAACAGAGGGGAGAAGGGGGACAGGGGAACACCCCTCAAAGAAGGGGGTGCGACGGTCGCCGCGAGAAGCCCCAACAGCTAAGATACTCTTCTCAGCTGCAGCAAGGCGCTCCTCTAGCAAGTCGACAGTCAGCTCGGTAGGGCAAAGGGAGAGAAAGTGATCCCTGACTGAGGAGAGAGAGTCAGGGAGGCGGGTGACTAGGTAGTAAAGGGTGATGTACATGGGGGGGGAGTTTGTGGGAAGAAAAAGGCGGCAAGGTCAGGAAAAAGGTACGGCAGCATGAGGCGGCTGAGGGCAGCAGTGGTAGGGGAGGAGTAGCGTGCAACTACAGCGTCGTACAGAGCCCTAGCACTCTTGTACTGACTAAAGTGCGCGCGCTCAGGAGACGGTAGGTGATTGCGCACAGCAAGACGAGCAGCAGCATCGCGCGTGAGCCACTGCGAGCGAACAGTACTGTCAGCATCAGCAACTTCAGCCCTGGAGGATTCTGGTATTCACATACCATACCTGAAGCAGAAAGAACACGGGCATTAGCAACAATCCGGCAAGAAGAAACAACATCGACAGCAGCAGAGACAACATCGGCAACGACAGCAACACTTACAGCACCAATCGCGAGCTCTTCGACGGCACCAACCTTCATCGACGACACTCCACCGACTCCTGCGCAGCAGTTAGCCCCCACTTCACGAGAAGTTCACAAAAGCGCCAACTTCACCGCCGCCTTTTACTCCAACTCCGACCTGTACAGGCGCTCACCCGGACATCGTGCAAGCGAATCCCTGTGGCACGAAGGACTGGTTCATCCAAGCAACACCACGTTAAACAATACAATCAAGGCAGCAGTGCTTGACAAAGACTCACTCCTTCTACCCGACGGCAGAGAACTCCAACGAGTCCGTGGAACATGTTTTACCTGTCCCGAAGCCGACTTACCGCATCAACCGTTCGTCTCTCACCACAATCCAAGCGCGCCAGCCTATGCACCACTTGAGAAAGTATACAGCGACATCCTGTATACTCGTGAACAGGGACGAGGGGCATACAATTACGTGATTACTTTCATCGACGCCGCCACTCGTTACGTCTGACACCTTAATCTCCCAAGTCGCGACATGGCCTTCGAAGCCTTCGTCGCCTGGCTACCTGTGGCAGAACGAGAATCAGGAGCAAAGCTGAAAAGCTTCCAGTTTGACGGAGGAGGAGAATATCAGTCCCAGAGGTTCAGGCAGTACCTCGCAACACGAGGCATCAAGCGACTCATCTCGCTTCCCTACGCCCATCAACAGCAAGGCGTGGCAGAGCGGATGAACAGAACTCTCCAGAACACCATGCGCAAACTGTTGCGTGGCATGCGACTGCCCAATCACCAGTGGCCTGAGGCGATGGACCACGCTGTCATGCTGCACAACTTACTTTCGTCGTCGTCACTTCCGAACAACGCATCACCGCACCTGCTGTGGACACGAAAGCTGTGCAACACAAAAATGTTACGAGTTTTCGGGTGCATGGTACAGTACCGCCCGCACACTACAAGAGCCGGAAGATTTTCTCAACGCGCACAGTGGGGACTACACCTGGGCATCGAAAAGCATTACAACGCATGGAAGATTTTTTACGTCCACTCGAAGGAAACAGTAGCAGCACGTGATGTCATCTTCTACGAGCGACTCACACTTCAAACGTACCTGGACAACCTGGCAGCAAATCGAGACCTCACGGGCGGCTTCCGTGGCAACCGAGCCTTCGCTTCAGCAGCAGACGAAGCCGACTGGGACGAGCAAAATGTGGACAACGCATCCGAAGAAGCAGGACCACTCCCATACTGCTCCGTGCCCATCCCGATGGATGACGAAAATCCTCGCGAAAGCGTCAACGCCGAAACTTATTTCGACTTCACCGACACCGGTTACGTTACACCTCAACCGGTCGCCACCAACAACTCCGAACGCATAGGACCGAATTTCTTACCAGACCCCGAAGCACGAGACGAAGCGGCTTATCCAGAGGACACAAATCTCCCCCGCTACACACAAAGTGGCCTGCAGATACTGGGACTCGTCACCGCCGTCCACGGAGCAGAACCACCTAAGGAGCCTGCTACCATTCAGCAGGCTCTGGGGGGGGGACACAGGGAAAAATGGCGTGAAGCCATGGACAAAGAGTTGAAGGCACTACAGGAACGCAATACCTGGAAAGTCGTGCCTATCGGAGTGGCACGCAACAAAACTATCCTCGCGGGAAAATGGGTTTTCCGCGTGAAAACAAAAGCCGACGGAACAATCGACAAGTTCAAAGCACGCTGGGTCGTGCGGGGCTTCGACCAAGAGCAAGGGCGAGACTTCACGGAAACATTCGCCCCAGACATACCTCACTGCGGATTCTCCTCGCGATCTCCGCCATGAACCGGAAGAAGCTTCGACAAATCGATGTCGCCAACGCCTTCCTCTACGCCCCCGTCGACGCTGAGATTTTCGTCGAACTCCCGCACGGGTCCAACGCAGGCCCAAACCAAATCTGTCAACTGGAGAAGTCGCTGTACGGGATCAAGCAAGCCGCGAGACTGTGGCAGCAGTATCTTCACACCCGCCTAATTCGCATCGGATTTCTTCAAGTACCACACGACCAAGGGATGTATCGATTGACGAAAAGCACCGACTACATTCTAAATATCGTCTACGTCGATGACCTTCTCTACATAGGCTCCACCAACGCCATAACGACATGGTTTGAAGGGGAGCTGCAGGGAGATCTAACTCTCACCTTCGCAACCACCGTGACACACTACCTAGGACTGAACATCGAAGACGGCGACAATGCCATCTACCTCAGCGCTGCAAAATACACGGACACTATTGCTAAACTCTTCGGACTCATTCCAACCACTATCTCCACGCCATACCGCTACACCGACGGAAATCGAAAAGCCTTCGTCCTACTCAAACCTGCTGGCGTCCGCGACTACCAAAGGAAACTAGGCTGCCTACTCTTCGCAGCCGTCACCTGCCGACCGGATCTATCCTACTCAGCTAGCCAACTTGCTACCTACCTCATGAAGCCTGAAGCAGAGCACATGCTTGAACTCGACCGAGCGCTTCACTACCTCATCAGCACTCCGACGATCGGACTCACCTACCACAAGACCAACACTGCAACACCTAAGCTAATCGGTTACGTCGACGCCGATCACGCTGGAGACTCCGACAACAGACGGTCTCGAACCGGCTACGTCTACAGACTCGAACCTATCGGACCTATTGTCAAACTTATATGCTTTAGTCTGTTTAGGCTGTAGTGGGTTACACCTTCAGTCTTGGCTCCGGTTCTGTCTCTTGGCGGTCTACCCGTTCTTCTTCTGTTCTCAGCTCCAGTTGTGAGGCTGAGATCTACGCTGGGGCCATGGCTGCACAGGAGCTACGCTGGCTCACCTACCTGCTGACCGACTTGGGAGAGGCGCCTCGTTTTCCTCTAGTTCTGTACATCGACAACAAGGCCATGCTGGCCTTGTGTTAGGAGCACAGACTGGAGCACAGAACGAAGCACATTGCTCTGCGCTACTTCCTTGCTCGAGAGTTGCAGCAGCGTGGCCAGCTTCGTCTTGCTTACGTGGCCTCTCAGGCCAACACTGCTGATGTTTTCACCAAGGCACTTCAGCCTTGTGATCATCAGCGTTTCTGTACTGTGTTAGGCCTTGTACCTACTGTGCCTCACTTGCTTTCTTCTTGACTGTGCTTGTACTGTACTCTTTATAGATATACCTGCATGCTTACACCTGTTAGGTTGTGTTCACTGTATTGTTTGTTCTCCTTTATATAACTCTGCATGTGAACTGGGCTTGTGGCCATTTGCATGTGCTCAGACTGCGTGGTGACTTTGTGATCCACCCTGAGCTTGCTTTGCCTTTCTTGACTGGTCTTGTGACCTCTTGTTCTCCCCCATTTTGCCTATGGGGGTGTGTCAAACTTATATGCTATAGTCTGTTTAGGCTGTAGTGGGGTAGTCCTTACAGGGTATAACACTTTCAGGTTTCCTATATGTACCCACCTGCTTTCTAGTTCAGTCATTCATTCGCTCACTTTCTAACACCTATCTCATGGCAGTCAAACAAACAAGAGCTAATCGCTCTCTCGTCAGTAGAAGCAGAATATATCGCACTCTGCTCAACCACCAAGGAAGGGCTATATCTTCGCGAACTACTAGAGGAAGCAAAATTAGCCCAGTTACCCAACTTCTCTCTCTTCTGCGACAACCAATCGGTCACTCGCATAGCGAACAAAAAACGGGTTCGCAAATCGAACGAAGCACATCGCCCTTCGGTACTTCTTTGTAAAAGACGAAATCGAAAAGGGAAGACTCGAGCTATCCTACTGTCCCACTTCCGAGATGGCAGCTGATTACTTGACCAAGAAACTCGGAAAACAGAAGTTCGAGTACTGCATGCTGCTGACTGGATAAGGACACGTCATCAGCAGCGATTCTCCAGAAGCGAAGGGGAGTGTTGGAAAGAAGTGATTTAAAACGCTTCTGTCGTATCGAAGCTTCAACACGAAACGAAACTGACTACAGCGAAGAAGCACTCGAGTCAACCAAGGCAACCGTCGGAGGTTACGCGCAGGTCAAAGGTCTCCGACCTTTGACTTGACAAAACGTACAGTGCGACAGCAAGGACACATAACTGACTCGTTACTGAGTAGTTACCCGAGTCGGCAGTGTATCGAACCGCAACAGCAAAAACAGTTAAAGTATAACTTTTTATATTCCTTGTAATCATATAAAAGGCTTGTATCTCTTTGCTATTAATCAACTTATCTTGTTCTCACACACCAGTACAAGGTGGTTCAAGGCAACTTTTATTAAACGCTTCCGCAATTACATCTCTACGTCAACACCTGATCTTAGTCCTGAAAGATCCTAAGGGCTTTTCTCAGCCCAACACTTATGAGGGGGTGGGTGCTTCTTTATTTGACGAGCTGGTACTTCAGAAACCAGCTGGTACTTCAAAAGAAAATAGAAAAACATCGGCCGACTTGGTGGCCCCATAAAATGGTAAATTACACTGATAAGAAAAAGCCCTGCGGGGAAGGCTGAACACCAACTGCAAAATAAATCTAAGGGCCTGTGCTATTCCAATCCAAGGCTACAATTAGCCTCTCTGTCTGCCCTGTTTGTATCTCCAATGCACTGCTTGGTTAACTCCAAAATTTTATCTAAGATAAATCACAAGACACTCTACAATATCATACACACCACGGACTGCCCTGCATCGCACCGCACCACAAGCATTCCCGGAAAGTAGTGCTCCAGCTCTCACAGAGGGGATCACCAGCAGGAGGCTCAAATTGGCTGATGCTGCGCAGAGCTCACCACTCACCCTAAACACTGCCTACTGAACTTTTGGGACCACACCAGTGAGGGCAGCAAGGGCAGGGAGGGCTGGGAGGGAGAGGGCTGGGAGGGCTGGGGTCAGCACAGTATGCCATGACTGCCTGCTTCATCCTGCCCGCCCTCCTCCTTCACACGGCACCTCTCAGAAGCGGTGTCCCTATTTCCATGATGGGGATACGATGGCGCTGACTGGCGAACAAGAGCGCTGCTCCCGGAAAAACGCTGGTGCTATTCCCATGCCATGCCAGTCAGCCGCATCCCGTTCCCCACCCTCTCCCCTCCCCCACCCACCCTTCCAACTCCCCTTCTCTTCCTTTCCTCTCTCCCACCGCTCCACGCAGCTTACCCTTGTTCCTCATCAGCTCTCACACTGCGCCACAAGCATTGCAGGAAAACAACACAACTGCTCTCATATGCCGAGTCACCAGCGGTGAGCGGTACCGACTCCTCTTCTCTCCCCCTCCCCTCACCTTCTCCCCCATTTTACTGGTCTCCCTTTCCTACTCCCCGCCCTCCTCCGGTCTACGTTCCTTTGTTCCGCATCTGCTCTCTTCTCCCCTTCCCCGGTCGCTGCGCCTTCCCCCCTCTGCTCCCCCCTCTGCCCCCCCCTCTACCCCCTCCCCGAAACCCTCTACCCGCGAAACCCCTCCTTCCCCCCCGCCCGCCATCCTCGTCCCCAAAACCCCCGAAGTCCCCAAATTCGTTGGTCGAGTCCGCGTCGTTCTGCTTCTTCAGCCGCTTCCGCCCGCCGAACCCATACTTCGCATCCCGCTGCTTCCGCTTCTCCAACGACCCCTTCCCCCCGGCCCGCCCCCCGCGCGCTCCCGCCCCGCGCTTCTCCCCCCGTGCAAACTCCCCCCCCACGCCCAGCGCCGCATCCAGCTCCACGGGGAAGTCCGCTCCGCCGGGTGCGGTTGCGGCGTCCTGGAAGTTGCTCTGCGCGCGCAGCTTGCGCCATCGCTCCACGGCCTGCACCGAGTCCTTCTTCTCCTTCTCGCGCTCCTTGCGCCGCTCCGCCTGCACCAGCTTCGCGTACTTCTTCCCCTCGCGCGCCTTCTTCCGCTCCTCCGCGCCCTCCATCTCCTTCTGTTGCGCCAGCAGCCGCGCGCGGATGCGCTCCATGTGCGCGTCGCTCTTCACCATCTCCGCGTAGTAATCCGCCGGCCGCAGCAGCGCCACCGCGGACGGGGGAAACCTCCGAGTCTCTTCCCCCTCCACCCCTCCCGCGGAAGCAGCTGCGCCTGCGGCGGCGGCGGCTGCTTCCTCCTGGAGCCGCACAAGCGCCGCCTTAGCGCCAGCTGCGGCCTGGGAGTAAAATGCGGCTTCGCGAACCAAATCGTCCGCCGCGTCTACGGCCTCCACGCCGCAGGGGGCGCCGCCAGCTGCTGCGTCAGTGGCGACGTCGTCCATCACGATGACGGCCAGCGACTCCACCCACGGCCGCTTGCCCGCCCACGCGAACTCGTCTAGCTTCCTGCGCAGCGCCGGCGCGTCGTTTATCGCGTGGGGTTTCTGCTGCGCGCCGAACAACGCCGCCGCCTCGCCGTCATCGTCGTCGTCGAGATCCTCGTCCTCGTCGCCATCGTCGCCTTCGTCGCTCTCGTCGTTAGCGTCGCCATCGTCGCTCCCGTGGCCGACATCGTACTCGTCGCCTCGGGCTATTAGCTCCTCCTCATCCCCAGCAAGACCATCCGCCACCGCCTGTGCCTCTTGTTCAACCATGCTCGCTGCGGAGGGTATCGAGTTGACAAATCAGCTTCGCGACGAGTGGACAGGGTTGGAGCAAGGACAAGAAGAGGGTTTGGGTACAAGCAGGGGACAGTGAGGAGGTCATGAACCTTGGGTGGGCAAGGCTCGTTTAGTGCGTGGAACATTTCGGAATTATCACTACAGTTTCGTACGAGGTCCCTGAGGGCGTGGTGCATCATGTGCAAGCGAGGTCCGAGTGTTGGCCCCCTAAGCGTTTAACCATACAAATGTGTTCATCACGCGTGCGAATGCACCTCCTTATGTTACGACTGTACCGCGAAACAAAATGTTGTTGGAACTCGGGGTTAAGCGTATGACTTTTGCACAAGTGAACCGCAGAGTTAATTGGTCAATAAATGTAACATGTCGCGGTCTGTAGGGAGGCACGTGAAAACACTGCCCAACCAGAGAATTGCGCAAAATTGCAAGAATTTGACGACACCCCTTAGCGGAAGTCTTAACTGATCGCACCACCGAGTTCATCACCAAAGCCGTAATGCTACACAAGTTTGTAATCTTGGACCTCGGTTAATAACTCACAAGCTGAACCCGCTGAACCTCTGTCAACCCTGCGAAACAGACCCACGATGGATTGGACCCCATTTTGCGCATGATGCACCACGCCCTGAGTCTTGCGTTGTCGTGCGGTTTGGGCTTAACCGGACGGCGGTTCGGACCCAACCTCGCCCGCTGAGAAGTTGGTTCGATCGATTTGGCCAAATTTTGATTTCATATTTATTATTTTTTAATCAAATATGCAAATAAAATTCATAAACTACAGTACCCTTCCCTAACTGTGTGCATGGTGAATAGTTGTCACTACTGCTCACAGTACATCAAACCATATGATTTTCCTAACCGGAAGGCGGTTGGGACCCAACCTCGCCCGCTGAGAATTTGGTTCGATCGATTTGGCCAAATTTTGATTTCATATTTATTATTTTTTAGTAAAAATATGCAAATAAAATTCATAAACTACAGTACCCTTCCCAAACTTTGTGCATGGTGAATAGCCGTATAGCTGCTGATTGAAGTATCAGTTCAATTTCAGTGGCAGCGCGATCCCGCCACGTAGCCCGCGACTCAGCCTCTTAGCCCGCGATTCAGCCGCCCAGGCCGCGATCTAGCCGCCCAGCCCGCGATTTAGCCGCCCAGCCCGCGATCTAGCCGCCCAGCCCGTCATCTAGCCGCCTACGCCTCGATCTAGCTGCCTAGCCCGCATCTTAGCCGCTCAGCCAGCGATTTAGCCGCCCCGGCCGCGACCTAGCTGCAAAGCAGCGATCTTGCTGATCAACCGGTGATTTAGCCGCTTAGCCCGCGAACTGCAGGTTGCAGCGCGCAGCTAGGCAATGGAACCCGCGCCGTCACAGCGAAATCCGCACCGCAGCAGCGAAAATCGCGCCGTAGCAGCGAAATCCACGCCGTGGCAGCGAAATTCGCGCCGTGGCAGCGAAATCCCCGTCGAAGCAGCGACATCCACACCTAGGCAGCAGAACCCACGCTGTAGCAGCGACATGCGCGCCGTAGCAGCGAAATCCGCGCCGTAGCAGCGAAATCCGCGCCGTAGCAGCGAAGCCCGCGCCGTAGCGTCGAAGTGCGCGCCGTAGCAGTGAAGTGCGCGCCGTAGCAACGAATTGCGCGCCGTAGCAGCGAAATCCACGCCTTAGCAGCGAAATCCGCGCCGTAGCAGCGAAGTCCGCGCCGTAGCAGCGAAGTGCGCGCCGTAGCCGCGAAGTGCGCGCCGAAGCAGCGAAGTGCACGCCGTAGCAGCGAAGTCCGGGCAAAGAGCAGTGAAATCCGCCACGTAACAGTGAAATCCGCGCCGTAGCAGCGAAATCCGCGCCGCGGCGGAGGGATCAGCGCCCAGGCAGCTATACTCGCGCGTAGGAGTGCCATCGCAGTGAGGCTCGCGCCTAGGCAGCGACTACCGCGTGTAGGGAGGACCACAAAGCGAGACCCGCGCCTAGGTACCAACACCTGCAGGTAGGAGCGTCCAACGTATAGGGGAGTCTCCGTGCGCCAGCGACGCCCAACACCTTCGACTCACCCGGACTGCGAACCTTATATCGAAGGCGGGAGGCGCCCCCTCCAGCGCTCCCCGTAAACAGCTTACGCCATGAACAACGATCCAGACCCCCCAGACCGGGGGAGGAAGATCATCGCGAGGATTGGCCACAAGAGACCCAGGGAGGCAGCGCTGAGTATGCAATACCCACAACTCTGTCGCCTCCACCACGAGGATGCACTCTGCCTTTTTGGCAAGCCCAGCAAGCGACAAAGGTATGGACCCCCCTCGACAGAGGGGGGGATGGAGGAACCACCCGAAGACACTATCGGCGGCTTCGTAGGCGGCAGCGACACCATCTCCAGCTAGGACCTGGACGCGACGGACGAGGGCGAGTGCGGTCATGGGGTGCACAGGCAAGGTACTGGTGATGACGCGGCGATGGCTGCATGGGAGGCACACCGCCGGCGACTGCAGGAGTCTCATGATAGGCGGTGGAGGGCCCTGGGAAATCCCTTGGCACGCCCAGCCCTCACAGCTCCGCGCGGGCCTCGCCTGGCCCAAAGGCAGGAACAGAGACGGAGAGCCCGGGCGGAAATGCAGCAGTGGAGTCCAGCGAGGACCCAGCCCTCGAGGCAGGAGGGGGGGCAGCAGAACTGGCTGTTGGGGGAGGCCCGGAAGCCACAAGCAAGGGGGCAGCAGGTGCTGCCGGCGGGAGGGCAGCAGGAGCTGCTGGCGAGAGGGGAGCAGCAGCTGCTGGCGAGAGGGGAGCAGGAGCTGCCGGCGAGAGGGGAGCAGGAGCTGCCGGCGAGAGGGGAGCAGGAGCTGCCGGCGAGAGGGCAGCAAGAGCCGCAGGCAAGAGGGCGGCAGGCGCGGTCGGCAGGCGAGCAGCAGGTACTGCCGAAGGGAGAGCAGCAGGAGCGGCCGGCGGGAGGGCAGCAGGAGCTGCCGGCGGGAGGGCAGCAGGAGCTGGCAGGCAGGAGGGCAGCGGGAGGTGCCAGCGGGAGGGCAGCAGGAGGTGCCAGCGGGAGGGCAGCAGGAGGCGCCAGCGGGAGGGCAGCAGGAGGTGCCGGCGAGAGGGCAGCAGGAGGTGCCGGCGAGAGGGCAGCAGGAGGTGCCGGCGAGAGGGCAGCAGGAGCTGCCGGCTGAGGGGCAGCAAGTGGTAGAAGTGGAGATGGCGAGCTACAGCCAGAGGTGCAGCAGGACCAATCGGGGAACCGGGCCCGGCCACACGCAGGAGGGCAGCAGGAGCCGCCCGGGGGAGAGCAGCATGAGCTGCCAAGGGAAGAGCAGCACGAGCTGCCGGCAAGGGAGCAGCAAGCAAGGGAGCAGCAAGCGGTAGAAGTGGAGATGGCCGAGCTACAGCCAGAGGCACAGCAGGACCAATCGGGAAACCAGGCCTGGCCACAGGCAGGAGGGCAGCAGGGGCCGCCCGGGGGAGAGCAGCATGAACTGCCAAGGGAAGAGCAGCAGAAGCCGCCGGGGGTGGGGCAGCTGCCGGAGCGGGAGCAGCAAGCGGTGGATGTGGAGATGGCCGAGCTACTGCCAGAGCTGCAGCAGGACCAATCAGGGAACCAGGCCCGGCTGCAGGCAGGAGGGCAGCAGGAGATGCTGGGGGAAGAGCGGCAGGAGCTGCCAACAGGAGGGCAGCTGGAGCTGTTGGGGGGAGGGCAGCAGGAGCGGTCGGAGGGGGAGCGGCGGGAGTTGCCGGCGCGGGGGCAGCTGGAGGTCGCTAGTGCGGACTCTACTAGCCAAGCGAAGAGAACCCGGGCACGGGGCCGAGGCGGGAGACGACACGCCCGTAAGTCGCAAGGGCGGACTGGAAGCGGTGCTGCCGCACAGCAGGCGGAGGGGCAGCCGGGGGCGACCGAGACACCCCCGGGAGCCCCGCGGGTGGGGGGGCAGCCCCGGGTGCCTGGGGCGCCCCAAGGAGAGCAGCAGCCAGGGGGGCAGCCGGGGGTGACCGGAGCACCCCAGGGAGAGCAACAGCCAGGAGGGCAGCCGAGGGTGCCCCGGGCACCCCAGGGAGTGCAGCACGCAGGGGGGCAGCCGAGGGTGCCCAGGGCACCCCAGGGAGTGCAGCAGGCAGGAGGGCAGCAGGGGGTGCCCGGGGCACCCCAGGGAGTGCAGCAGGCAGGAGGGCAGCCGAGGGTGCCCGGAGCACCCCAGGGAGTGCAACAGGCAGGGGGGCAGCCGGGGGTGCCCGGGGCACCCCAGGGAGTGCAGCAGGCAGGAGGGCAGCCGAGGGTGCCCGGAGCACCCCAGGGAGTGCAACAGGCAGGGGGGCAGCCGGGGGTGCCCGGGGCACCCCAGGGAGTGCAGCAGGCAGGAGGGCAGCCGAGGGTGCCCGGGGCACCCCAGGGAGTGCAGCAGGCAGGAGGGCAGCCGAGGGTGCCCGGAGCACCCCAGGGAGCGCAGCAGGCAGGGGGGCAGCCGGGGGTGCCCGGGGCACCCCAGGGAGTGCAGCAGGCAGGTGGGGAGACGGGGGTGCCCGGAACACCCCAGGGAGTGCAGCAGGCAGGAGGGCAGCCGAGGGTGCCCGGGGCACCCCAGGGAGTGCAGCAGGCAGGAGGGCAACCGAGGGTGCCCGGGGCACCCCAGGGAGTGCAGCAGGCAGGGGGGCAGCCGGGGGTGCCCGGAGCACCCCAGGGAGTGCAGCAGGCAGGAGGGCAGCCGAGGGTGCCCGGAGCACCCCATGGAGTGCAGCAGGCAGGAGGGCAGCCGAGGGTGCCCGGGGCACCCCAGGGAGTGCAGCAGGCAGGAGGGCAGCCGAGGGTGCCCGGGGCACCCCAGGGAGTGCAGCAGGCAGGTGGGGAGCCGGGGGTGCCCGGAGCACCCCAGGGAATGCAGCAGGCAGAAGGGCAGCCGAGGGTGCCCGGGGCACCCCAGGGAGTGCAGCAGGCAGGAGGGCAGCCCTGGGTGCCCGGGGCGCCCCAAGGAGAGCAGCAGCCAGGGGGGCAGCCGGGGGTGACCGGAGCACCCCAGGGAGAGCAACAGGCAGGAGGGCAGCCGAGGGTGCCCCGGGCACCCCAGGGAGTGCAGCAGGCAGGGGGGCAGCCGAGGGTGCCCAGGGCACCCCAGGGAGTGCAGCAGGCAGGAGGGCAGCAGGGGGTGCCCGGGGCACCCCAGGGAGTGCAGCAGGCAGGAGGGCAGCCGAGGGTGCCTGGAGCACCCCAGGGAGTGCAGCAGGCAGGAGGGCAGCCGAGGGTGCCCGGGGCACCCCAGGGAGTGCAGCAGGCAGGAGGGCTGCCGAGGGTGCCCGGGGCACCCCAGGGAGTGCAGCAGGCAGGTGGGGAGACGGGGGTGCCCGGAACACCCCAGGGAGTGCAGCAGGCAGGAGGGCAGCCGAGGGTGCCCGGGGCACCCCAGGGAGTGCAGCAGGCAGGAGGGCAGCCGAGGATGCCTGGGGCACCCCAGGGAGTGCAGCAGGCAGGTGGGGAGCCGGGGGTGCCCGGAGCACCCCAGGGAGTGCAGCAGGCAGGAGGGCAGCCGAGGGTGCCCGGGGCACCCCAGGGAGTGCAACAGGCAGGGGGGCAGCCGGGGGTGCCCGGGGCACCCCAGGGAGTGCAGCAGGCAGGAGGGCTGCCGAGGGTGCCCGGGGCACCCCAGGGAGTGCATCAGGCAGGTGGGGAGACGGGGGTGCCCGGAACACCCCAGGGAGTGCAGCAGGCAGGAGGGCAGCCGAGGGTGCCCGGGGCACCCCAGGGAGTGCAGCAGGCAGGAGGGCAACCGAGGGTGCCCGGGGCACCCCAGGGAGTGCAGCAGGCAGGGGGGCAGCCGGGGGTGCCCGGAGCACCCGAGGGAATGCAGCAGGCAGGAGGGCAGCCGAGGTTGCCCGGGGCACCCCAGGGAGTGCAGCAGGCAGGAGGGCAGCCGATGGTGCCCGGGGAACCCCAGGGAGTGCAGCAGGCAGGAGGGCAGGGAGTGCAGCAGGCAGGAGGGCGGCCGAGGGTGCCCGGAGCACCCCAGGGAGAGCAGCAGGCAGGGGGGCAGCCGGGGGTGACCGGAGCACCCCAGGGAGAGCAGCAGCTAGGGGGGCAGCCGGGGGTGACCCGAGCACCCCAGGGCGAGCAGCAGGCAGGGGAGCAGCCGGGGGTGACCGGAGCACCCCAGGGAGTGCAGCAGGCAGGAGGGCAGCCGATGGTGCCCGGGGAACCCCAGGGAGTGCAGCAGGCAGGAGGGCAGGGACGCTCGGGGACCTGTCCCGCCACCCATTGCTTGAACACTTCCAACAAGTGGGAAAGGCAGGAAGGTTCAGTGAGGGGCCGCTGCGAACCACATGAGGGTATGCCGGGCGGCTGAGGCGGAGAGGCGTGCACAGACTCTCGGCTCGATTCCGTCTCTGGTGGAGACCGACACGCAGGAGCGATCGACGCCGCGGGAATTTGGGGACGAGGCGTGGGCTGGGGGTACGTCATGGGAATGGGAAACTTTTTTCAGTGTGGAGGCGGTTGGAGGGAGGACAGTGCGCCGGATCCCACAGCGGGCCAGGTCGGGGGTCTTAGACGCGCTCTGTTGCATCCTTAAGCGCTTGAAGAGCCAGCCTGGAGATGAAGCCACTACCCTCCTACTCTTGGCGTTTCCGCGCCTTATCCTAGCCGTGCCTCCCAAGCCAGGCATAGGTCAGAAGGCGCTGATCACAGAGCGGTTGGGTGCGTTCTGGGAGGGGAGGTGGCGGGAGGTGTTCGACTCTGCCATGGTGGCGGCGCGGCCAGCAGTTTGCCCACTTTCCTACACTTGCTCTGACCAGGACCCGGATGCCATCCGCCTGTCACGGTGCCGATCTCGGTGCAAAGTGGGGGAGTGGAGCCGAGGATTGGCCTGCCTTACAGCAGGGGAGTTGGCTCGACCGTCTGAGGCCATGGTGCAGTCGCTGCGAGAGAAGCACCCGGCTAGTGCTGGCGAGGTACCACAGTGGGTCCGCGATTTCACCATCGATACTGCTCAGCGGCCTTCACTCACGACCGACATCCTGGCCAGAGCTATCCATACAGCCGCTCGAGCTTCAGCAGCAGGGCCATCGGGGTGGGTCACAGAGCATCTGCGCGACACCTTCCTCACTGAACCTTCCTGCCTTTCCCACTTGTTGGAAGTGTTCAACCAATGGGTGGCGGGACAGGTCCCCGAGCGGGCTCGGCCGTGGCTCGCCGCATCCAACCTAGTCGGGCTTTCCAAGCCTAACGGCGACGTCCGGCCGGTGGCAATCGGGGAGGTGCTTCCTCGTATCCTTGCTCGAGCTCTCTGCATCTCGCTCTGCCCTGCGATGGTTTCCTACTTCCTGCCGTGCAACCAGCTGGGAGCGGGCACCAGGGTCGGGGCGGAGATTCTCACTCATTCTTTTCGGTCAGCGCTGGCCACTCACCCCGACTGGTGCGCGCTACAGATTGACGTCGCAAACGCCTTCAATTCGTTTCACCGTCATGTGATGTTCGATGGGCTGCGGGAGTCGCCTTTCTCAGGGATGATCCCATTCTTGCGTGTTTTTTATGGGACACCTAGCGACCTGTACTTCCGAGCAGGCCCTTTCGTACAGAGCCTCGAGTCAGCACGGGGATCGAGGCAGGGGGACCCGCTCGGCCCTTTTCTTTTCGCGTTCACGCAGCAGCAGGTGATGGAGCCGGTTACTAGGGAGTTTAAGGACCTGCTTTTCCTCAGCTATGCAGACGATACCTATATTTTGGGGCCAGCGGCTAGGATTCTGGAGGCTTTTGGGGTGCTGCGGGAGCGGTTGGAGTGGGTGGGGCTGGAGGTGCAGGCACACAAGTGCCGGTTTTGGGAGCGCGAGGGCAAGGAGGTGGAGCGGGCACTGCCATTGGGGATGCAGCGGGTGGATGAGGGTCTTACTGTGGTGGGCGTGCCTATTGGGGAGGAGGTTTGGGAGGTGGTCCGGCTACGGGAGCGGCTTCGACAGTTGCAGGCGCCACTGCCATGGCTCCAATTGCTCGACCACCCTCAGA